>CM056998.1:2475217-3075217 GCA_029891345.1 Dryococelus australis | reverse complement strand
AAAAGTTAAAATAAACTGCATCTAGCACAAGCACATTGCTGCTAACATTATACTGGAACTACCGTGAAACCCCTTTCCTAATCTTTTCAAATGACCGGGAGAAAGTGTTGCAAAATGCAGGAGTGTAAAATTAGGAAAATGTATGATGTGAAAATAGTAAATGTGAACAAAAAATAGATATAAAATGCAGGGCGGTGTAAAACCCAGGAGTTCTAATGTAAATCAATACATTCTATGATAAGGCTAACCATTCATAAGCTTATAAATTCTGCCAAAACATTTACTTCCAAAGCAAGACCGGCATCCCTACTTTTCAAATGTGTTTTCAGGGTAAAATGTGCAGGTGATACAAGGCAAATATGGCGCTACCTACTAATTTAGCAATCAGTCCCATCATTGTGACAAAATTTGCAAGGATTGTTTATTGAAACATTATCAAATTTTGTACACAAAGGAACAACCAACTTTTTTTTTTAAATGTAAAAAAAGTCTTACAAACTTGAATGTGCACCTTGACACATTCATATGATAAACAACCCAACACACACAACTTTGTCACATACACACGAAAACATGCAAGAAACCATAAACCTCTTAAACCCCTACATAATGATTGTTACAAGATTTTTAAAAGCACTTACACAGTATAATAGATGCTAAATTAAGCACTCAGCTTATTAATTACAATTGTGAGTGCAGCCTGCTGGGATAGCCATGGGCATTCTCACTTGACAGCTGTAACTACAGCTCCTTGCATTGCATGTAACATACATGTTACATGATGTGAGAGATTGTATGTAAAAGTTGTATCAATAAAAAAGCCAATTTTAAAGGAAGACATTACTAAATGCATACTGCCACAACAGCATGATGCAGAGGACATTAAGAGAATTGCCAGTTCGCAGTTTAATCACTTTGTGTATCAATCTTAGATAAAACCCTAACTTACGATATCAGATAGCCACAAACACTAATAGTGTGTTTACAGTAATGGTGACAGTTAGTTCATCGGGGAGAGAGAGTAGTACATGGCAAGGTGAATTCAACTTTTCCACTCATGAAATTAAAATGAAAATTACTAAAACTTTCAGTGAAACTGAAACAAAAATAAAGGCAATTTTTGTATTATGTACTGTGAAATACATAGCAGCACAGGTATTGGTCACCCGACACAGTGAGGTGGCTAGAAAATATGGGCATCGTAACAGTGAACTCTATAAAGTATTTTATTTATATTCAATAAATGTAATTGTCTGTAAAATGTAAAATTCATTAAAAAATAACCAAAATTCCAATTTCATAAGAAATATAGAATTAGAACTTGAGGATCAGCATTAACGTTTCTATCCAGTGGAACCACGCTATATGAATGGACAACATAATTACCATTATAAAGAAAATTTAGAGTGCAGCATTACTTTATGCTGTGTTTTATATACTCCATAGACATCCCTTATTTTATGAATGCTGTTACATCGAGGATGACAAACTGACAGTCTAATACAATGCAGCACATATGACAACAGCATTTCCCACACGTGACCATCATTGATATAAAAACTAATGAGAACACAGAAAATAACTGATGATTTGATAATTGAGAAAAATCTTATTTTAACAGTCCCTCATCTCAAATCACAAGTAATGGAGACTGTAAATAAACATTACATACTACAGCTGCTGAGCGACTTCACAGCAAACTCTGATACGGTGCACCGTGTAGGTGCTGGGAGTGGGGGCCCGTCGCTGGTACAGCAAGTGCACCATAGACGCCTGGTGAAAAATTCTCATTCACAAACTATCTGATATTTTGTATTATTAGTGTCTACATACAAAAAGCAATTGGTACACAAAGGCAAGTTCTACGTTCTTTGTAATTACTAATATGAAACATGACAGTGCTTTAGTACATATGTACTTGTTATGGCATGATTCCACTGTAATACAACAATAATTCAAAGTATTCCCTTTATCAGAAAAATAAGCCACCTGACTGAGCCGCAGAAAGAAAAAAACTTGTTATAAAATCCCTGAAAAGTGAAATACAAAAGAAGGATGTCAAGTTCAATTTAATGAAAACGTTCCTTCCATCATTTCAAGTTTCGTATTATATCATTAAGTAAATACTACATAATTAAGAAAGGTGGCTATAGAAAAAACTATTTTATTTGTAACATAAATAAACATATGGTAGGCACTCTTGCATTTGCAACTCAGCTTTTAGTTGAACGAGACTCAGCAATTAAGTATTGCAAACACAAATTTAGCCATTTGCTTCATCATTACGAAGCACTACAGGCTAGGTAACACAAAGATGTTACCTAGGCCGCATAGTCAGTGTCCATCGCTCTCTTCCCCGTGATCCACTCACCCTGGGTACCATGTTATACAATACTGACACAGAGACCATTGACAATACCAGTGCTCTTCGCACTGGATTTTAAAAAATAACTATTACTGTAAATAAAACAGTGAAATCCATTTCTCCTAAACTGGTTTAAATAAACAAAATAACATCTCAAAATACAGTAAATAATTTATTGGAATCAGACACAAAATGCAAGCTGACCTAAAACTTTCAAACCCTCTGAAAATCATAATATGACACCAAATGCAAGTCAAATTTAGAATGTCCCGCATGCACTCGTACAGTGAGAACTCGTAGAGAGGTTATCTATTGGGCAGTGTGTTCACAATGGCTGGCAGTGGAAGAGGGCAGTGAGAGGATTACCCCTACACACGCCGCTACATGTTGCCGACGCCTTGCGCCTGTGGCAAATCTCTGTCTTTTTAAGTAATTAATTATATTTTACTTAAAAAAAAATTTGTATTTTTGAGACAGAAATGAATAAATAAGGCAATTTTAAATTCTTTCTTCACTTTATTAATAATTAATCATCCAAAACCACATCCTCTGATCTTCTCTGTCATGAGTTACACTACACTCTGCTCTGTGCTTACCTGCCCATTATTAGACGGCAAAAGGTGTTGAATAGACCCTTGCATATTATCAGTTTATTCTAAGACGCGTGTCTATTGAAATTAATTAATATAAATACTCTGATTTCCCAGCAAGAAGTTACTGAAAATGAACTTTACACTTATAATACACTATACAAGTCGCTCGATGTTCAAACAGTTTTTGGTTAAATAAGTATTACATTTTTAATGTAATGTCAATATTACGCTAGATACAATACATACCTTACAGGAAAAAAACTCTCTTTAATCACAAAAGAAAACATCTTTTCAAATAGTAATTCCTCGTTAAAATGTTATGCGTAACATTTTCAGGCAAAATAATTTGTTTTGAAATACAAGTGACGATAGGTGCAACTATTTTGAGCAATGCATAATCATGATAAAATTTCGCAGATGAAAGACTTGTTTTTTCTTTTGCTAAACACCTGCTTCTCCTCTCATCAGCATGTGAGGGGAAGAAAGAAGGTGCATGGATGACAGAGACAGAAAGAAGGATGAGAGAGAGAATGCTAGGTCGCCACGCTCGTTGCAATGGGTAACCACTTACCCTCTCGGAGGTGTGTAGGGGAAGTAGCAAGCCAGACTTGCTCGCACCATGCCGCAGTGTACTGCTGAGAGACGTAGTGGGAAGACAAGTTACTAGACAAAGAGCCATAAGACAGTTATAAATAGTGGCACGCGTGATGTATTTCAAATCCAGTTACTAGACATTTGCATAAACAACCAGCTTAAAAAGATAGTTGAGGGAAATCTCAGGTGGCGGGACCCAAAATATACTTCTATCAGTGCAACATGCGATAAAAGGTTACATTAACATTTAAATAGAAATTTCGTCGGGACCACAAAAAATTGTTCGCAGATGTGATTTGCTATTTTTCTCAGGAATTTTATCAGGACCAGAGAAAATGTTCTGTGAAAGCTGACTTTCAGTCAAACCGAGTTCGATGGTTTGAGTTCCCACTATATAGCATTACGCTGTGAGTGAACCATACAATCACCTACTACTAGTCACCTGCTACACTGTCACCCGAGTACAAGTCCACTGTATACTGGGGTCACCCTCTGGCAGCCGTGTCTTCTGCACACCTCCAACCCCCAGCTACATATTCCTGAAAATTTATATATAGGTAGGTATTCCTGGCAACTTATGTAGGTAGGAATTCCTGGGCTAGGTATTCCTGGCAACTAATGTAGGTAGGTATTCCTAGGCTCGGTATTCCTGGCAACTTATGTAGGTAAGAATTCCTGGGCTAGGTATTCCTGGCAACTTATGTAGGTAAGAATTCCTGGACTAGATATTCCTGGCAACTTATGTAGGTCGGAATTCCTGGGCTAGGTATTCCTGGCTACCTATATTTGGCACTTCAGGCCATGGCATGGGTACGGACTGGGTAGACCAGTTTTGTTGGTTAGCTCTTAATGCAGTCATACTCCAACTTGGTTAACTCTCTCTCTTTCGTTACTCTTATCCTGCTGTTATTCCTATTTCGCAATCACACCCCAAACACTTCCAAAAGTGGCCACACACGCTTCTATCCCCTCCCAACATCACTAAGGCTGTTCAGCTCCAAATACCCTTCTTCGACCTGGGGAGAAGGGTATTTGGTAACTACTACACCTTGCCAGTCATCACCAGAAAGTTATGTCGGACTGCTGTCATAACCCTCAGTGGAGTGCTTTGCATGCTGGTGATAATCCCGCCCTTTCTGCACGAGGCCACAGAACATTCAATTTGAGCTTGTAAATAAGTACACAGCATCCAACGTTACAGTTTTTGTAAATAATTGGTGAAAAGGGAGGTTGCAGACGCCCTCCTGTGGTATCATTTATTCGGAAGATGTCTGATTACAAATGTCAAAACAGGCACAATGAATCCACTATATCTATGAGTAAGCTTACGTTCAATAGACCTTCACAAAACCCGTGTGAACATTTACAGAGAGGATATAATCTATTAACACATTAACTTTGTGTCCAGTAAATTTAGGGATCCTGAACAGAAAATTTTGACAACACAAATTGCTTCCTGCAAGAGAAATTATTAACTGGAAGCTGGTGTCAGTTGTTGAATATAATAATGTGTGTTCCTAGATTTGAAATAAACTTGGCAGGACATCCACAAGATACAGCATGCTATGGTAATTCATGTGAGAAGACGATGACTTCCATTCAATACAGTCTAAACAACATGGGTTGTTATTTTTAAACATTTTTCAAGGAAACCTTTACTACTATATTTGAGGTTGATACAAAATTTTACACAGATTATATTTTATATATCTCGATGTTCCATGTGTTCTCATTAATTCAATGTAAACATGCTCTCCACGTATAAGAGTGGACCATGCCAAGTGTTGGTTCACATGACGCATGTTTACTGACAGGGCATTTCCAAGCAGGCTGCTTTCACAGGAGCGAGTTGTGGCCGAGTCCATACTCACCACTCAGATGCTTGCACTAAACAAGGCAACGAGAACAGCCCGCCACTCGTTGCAACACTTCCCAGCCGGCTGCCTAGGTTTAAGTGAGGAAGTAACGACAATCGTCACGTTTGTCACAGTAATTACCTGTCTATAACCTACCGTGGCTTTACTACTCAACTCTTAACATCACATCAATTTACTTTCTTTAGCATTCATAACAAACCACATTTATGCTATACCCATACATTCTTTCAACACCTCTCTGTACATCATTACTATCAACTGTTTATTTCAGAGTTAACAACCTAATTATTACCAATTACCTGTGTAAACGAAATGAATCAGCTCACATCATAGTTAGAATGAAACAATACAAATTCTGAATATGCAGATTGATAGTTTCAACTGTTGCATTAATGTAATAATAATAATACCTGCTAATAGTTTATCCTACAGTTACTTGTCCTGTCTACATCTCAACCACAACTACACCTAACTTCTCACAATGAAATTATTCATTTGCCTTTTTTTTTTGTTTTACAAACTTCCCTGGCAATTACAACAAATGTGTCTATTTATATACATATATATATATATATATATATATATGCATCTTTTCAAACTGAGTGTATTAAAAATGAGCATGATTTAATGTGCAAAGCTCCCTTGTCAAGTTTTTAAGAGACTATCCTGTACTGTGCTCTCAACCAACACCTGACAAACATGATCAGGCCTCCTGCTTGCTACAAAGTTTTGTTCACAAGGCAATGAATGTGGGCCAATAGGAGAAAATGTTTACCTTCATAATCTGGCGGAACTTGCCAATCTCCCTGGTGATCAGGTCGCGCTTGCCTTCCTCAATATCCACATCTTCCAACTGCAACAAGCAAGTGTCAGCCAACACACGAACTCCACACAGTCTGTCGCACAAAGCAACGCCACAATACTCTTCCAAAGCACTGTCCCGCAACCCTGCTCTCTGACAAGTCCCACCCCTTTTAAACACATTTTTTAAAATTTCTCAATTGGAGTTTCTATATATTTAGCCACCCGACTTGCTATCACCTGGCCCATTACTAAGGGCTGGTATAATAGGCATTTAAAAACTAGAAATTTGTTCAATGTAAGAAGTATTACATAATTATTTTGCTAGAGCACATGCTTTGATGACGTCATGTGTTTCTTAAAAGAATCCTTCATGACTTACTGACTGAAGTAACAGAAATTACAAAAAAATTTATTCCATCAATAGCTTATAACTAGGGCCCCACTATTACAGTAAATGTATTCCATCAATAGCTTATAACTAGGGCCCCACTATTACAGTAAATGTATTCCATCAATAGCTTATAACTAGGGCCCCACTATTACAGTAAATGTATTCCATCAATAGCTTATAACTAGGGCCCCACTATTACAGTAAATGTATTCCATCAATAGCTTATAACTAGGGCCCCACTATTACAGTAAATGTATTCCATCAATAGCTTATAACTAGGGCCCCACTATTACAGTAAATGTATTCCATCAATAGCTTATAACTAGGGCCCCACTATTACAGTAAATGAAACAAGATGATTTAGTCATTAAAATTTCACAATTAAAAAAAAAATGTTCATTTCATCAAATAAATTATAGAACATAAATCTTTTTTTTTTTTTAACTATTGCACTCAAACTAAATGGAATGTGTTATTCATTATTTTAGTCAGTACATATTTATGTTAAAATATTAAAAAATATTTAACGATAAGGGTGAAAGGACAACCTTATGAGAGCACATTTGTCATGTTACAGTAAGTTTTGTGCGATAAGTCTTGTAATTTATTGAGACATTTAACACTGCCTAAGACCATCCACTAGTGTTTGGGTATTACATCACTCATATACAGCTTTTCTTAATTTGTACATAACAATATATTAATTATATCCTGTTCAGTTCAACATTACTCCAACACAAATCCACAGCCTAACTACAAAACACTAGTAAATCATTTATTATTGATAAAATAAAAATATTTCTTACGTACAGCAGTAAAATGGTTTCTACATAGAAATGGCAGAAACCTATTTATTTTTTATGCCCTCCACATACGGCACCGCAGTGTTTGAACTTCACTTCCAAACTTCTAGGACACTATCTAAAACAGTAACTATTTCTGACATTCTTAACTGGTTCTGACGACATAAGCAGCCAACTACAACCACCACCCTAGCTCAATAGCTGTATTAGCATGTTGACAAGAACCTAACCACAAATCACAGAAGGTGAGTGAAGTCAGCAGTGTTTACAAATACAGTGCGTGCAAATGTTTAGGGCCAGTCTCACCCCGTGAGATATTTTATCAAGTTAAGAGCCAAATTATATTAATTATTTGTATTTTATGTTTCACCACGCAACTTATCTTGATTTTCTCTGTATACTGAGATAAAATATTTTAACTGCCAATTTTGGTAGATAAAATCACTTTATCGAGATACAGAAGTAAAATAGAATCAAATACATTAGACTAATTGCAAATGAATTTGGAAAGTGATGTAAATTATTATTTGTAGATTATTAGCATAACATTAAACAGTAATAAACACAATGTGTGCACAATTGTACTATTCGCCATTTCGAAAAGTATGTTATAAGGAAAATAACATTTGAAACATAATTATTATTACATATTGTGATGATAGAATACTTAAAAAAAAAAAAAGGAATTTTTTTCTTAATTTAGATCATGCTTTTTATTATTTTTGTTTTGTTACTTTTTTTTGTAAATATACCATCTCGACTACTAAAAACTATTCACTTTAGTAACGTAAAATACGGAACAAAGCAAAATCTCTTCTTATGACTGAGCCAAACAAGTGTTTACCAATAGAACATTAAGATAGTCAGAAAATCAAGATAATTTTATCTCAATATTCTTGACGGATAATATGTGGTTATATATTAAAGTATTTTCCAAACATATTACAATCGCCTCCACACAGAAATGTAACTATAGAATAATTTGTTACATACTTACTAAAACGGTGCCTCAAATTGTGTGTGCACTTTGACGCATGCTGCTTATATGAGTTATATTAAACACGACTACAACTCATTGTGCATTCGGAGAAGCAAAAACCTAGTTTCCTGCTGTGTCCTCCAGCTCCGATATGAAACAAGGAAGGAGCTCGGAGTGAAAGTCAAGAGGACTGGTAAGATCTGTGTTTATTTAACCCAAGGATATAAACACAGATGGTAGAGGGGCTATCTCCCAATTCCCCATGGGCTATGCAGAAGATAAACACCCTATTGTACTACAGCGGAATGCGCCCTGTGCAGAGCTAGCGGAATAGGCAATTAGCTGGTACGTGTATATCCTCGGGGCGAGCTCTACTCTCAGGTTTGTCCGTAAGGGACTGATCGTGTCTAAATGTTGTAACTGTCGACAGCCGCTGGTTCTTCCTTCAGTTAAGCACTGGAGCGAATCTTCGGCCCCATGAAGTGAGCAATGAAGTAAGGATAGGTGTTCGCCTCAGCACCGAGAGCTGAAGCGACGAGGGCTCAGGAGAGGCGATCGAGAACTGATGATGTGGAGGCCGGGATGCATCTTCTTATATACTCCTCGGCCATCCCTTGTTCCACTGGCATAGGGCGTCTGGGGAAGGGAAACCTGCAGGTGCAAGCCCAGGGCTTAGATCCTCTGTGCATGCAACAAGGTGGAGAGCAGTGGGATCTAGGCATCTTACATGTGGTGGCATCTTGCAGCACACTGCTCTACTCACCCGGACCTCTTGCATGGTCTCGATAGCTCATCGGGTGATATCATAAATTATTATTGGGACGTCTGTCTCAACCCGGTACGTAAAACAACCTTGCAGGCTGTGGCGGTGGCATGACTCGTAGAATAGCTGTTAGGAATGCAGATGTGCTGATGAATAGCAGTCGTCGTGCTGATGAGTAGCAGTCGTTTAGTATTAAAAGACAAGACGTAATGCGTCAATAGGTTAAAATGGTATTTATTATAAATAATAAATACAGACTACACAAGTATAGAATGAACTTAATGGCTATGAAAACAACTGTCACGCAGTTACTCTAACCTGGGGTTGTCTAGACAAGACCTTCCAACAGAGCTGCTATCTAAACGGCAGTGGGTGTAGTTGCCACTTACCTGTTGAACCAGGAGGACCAATGGCAGAAGTGTGGAGTAATGTCGAGAACACTTCTGGAGATGTTGAGCTCCTGGTCGTTGGTGACGGTGGCCACTGGTGGTCGCTGAAGAACTGGAAGCTCTTGGAGAGGAGAGTGAGGGCCTAGAGTCAGTAGAGTCCCAACACCGAAGTGTTGAGGCAAGCTAGTGGAGAATACAACTGGCATCTTCGGCCGTGCACTGCCTTATATAGTGTGCTCTGCAGGCCCATACATGGGGTGGAGTGGGAAGAGTGACATCAGCCTTGGTGCGAGCGGGATGGGAGAACTACCCTTGCGCTTGGCTATATGGCCTCAGACGCTCGGTGGTGCTCAGACATGTTTGGAAAGTTACGCGACACTATGTCTAGCGAGTGCTTCGAGGAGACTGACGTGTTCCGCAGCAACTTGGAACAATCATACCTGCCAACTTTTGAAATCCTCAATCAGTAAAACATTTTGGAAATGTCAATTTTAAAGTAAACTGGATGCTGCATTTTTCCAAAAACCTACAGTATAAAGAATATTTATTCCACACAGGCCTATTTTCTTATATGTTAATTTATTATTTTAACCCTAAATTACAAAATAAATACAAAGTAGAAGTTAAAAATTGCAATTTTCACAACTGAACGTTAACTCTGTGAGAATGGGCGTATGACAACCTAAAGTTCAAAGGAAATTTCTTCGCAAGAAAGTAAAAAAATTCATGTCAAATTGTTTACTAAACTAGGCCTACTTATTAATAATCTGTTTTCTTTTAATTAAAAAAGAAACTTTGCAGCTTAGTGTACAAAGAGAAGTAATACCAACAGTAAACATTACCACATTCCAAGTCTTACCTTCACAGCAACTATCCTTTCAATCAATATCAGTTATTAACAGTTCACATTAACACTGCAGCTGTTGTGATGATGCAAGTTATATTTACAACACACTGTCTCACATATTATTTGAAACAACACTTCAAACTTTAATCCTAATTAATACCGTTGACTCGCCATCATATAATTTTTGACACTTCCGAATCAGGAAACTTTAACATAGGCCCAGCATGGTATGCTACACTTGTTGGAATATTCTGTTCAACTAGAAAAGATGTGAAATAGTATTCCGCTCCTGTAAAACGTTATCTACATCAGAACTTTTGACAAAGAATTGTCAAAAACCAAATTATTAAAACCGCCTTTCACATTTTAAATGTGTTTTCCGCACTTCGCGTGGTTTAAAACATATTTTCTGTCGCCTTTTGCAATATTTACATCTCACCTACAAACACGGCAAAACACAAACTTCTCTCCTTTATTAGACTTTAATATACACGGAAATTCTTCAGTGTACTTTTTCCAAAATAATCAGAAAATAAGTTTTCTTACGTTTTCCACTCATTTTGCCAATTACTACACGACACAAAGTTGTAAAAAATACGCACAACACGAACATGGCCGACCAGTAAACATAAGCACACTGTGTGATGCAAAGATGGCATGATACGAGTCATGGACACGTCATAAATATAAGACTTCAGCGTTGTCTACAACTTCAGTCAGCCAATAACATTCCGCGATTAGCTACTAGATTCTTTGTTACATTGACGCGTCTCTATCGCGCTATCTATGATGATCTTAATTAAAATACGTAAACAAAGAAAAAATGTCACGGTGAACAAAAAAAATACCATAAAACCTTGGTCTTTTTCCGTACACCCATAAACACACTATACATTACGTACATTTTACGTGCAAACCGTAAAAGTTGGCAGGTATGAACAATGCTTATTTCACGTGCTAGGGTTGGAGTGATCCTGTGCGCACATGTGAATAACGTGTTGGGTTTGACCCTTCCTCGGGATACGTAGATACAACATGAGAAGTGTGAGGCAGTTGAGTCTGGTACATCAGGAAAATACTGCGTGTCTCTGTAACTGCTGCTGCATGGGAACATTCCTGTAGCCATCTACTGTTGTGGTACCAGGTAGAGGTAACTCATTACGATGAGTTGTAGTTGTGTTTAATATAACTCATATAAGCTGCATGCGTCAAAGTGCACACACAATTTGAGGCACCTTTTTAGTAAGTATGTAACAAATGATTCTATAGTTACATTTTTGTGTGGAGGCGATTGTAATGTTTGGAAAATACTTTAATTAAATAACTCGTGGTGTTAAAATCCTAAACATTGTGGCATGCTGTACGATCACTGTAAACTACAGTCATTCAAAAAAAAATCAACTGCAATGGACAGCTGACTTCCTTAAATCTTTTTGCTTCCTTTACGTGTGGGCGCTGGTTTCCTTTTTTATTTTACACAGGCAGCTTCCGTTTTCTTTTTGCTTATTTTATACAGTTTTGCCATTTTGGAATGTAATACTATCCTTCTCTAAAAAAAATGTCACCTCTTCCCTTCTACTCCCCCTCTCCATAGTTGGATATCCTCAGCCTTACATGGAAACAAAGGTTTGCAGGTATGTATAGATCTGCAACAAATGGACTGGGGTAAAAAAGGGGAGGGTTAACATGAACTGTGGAATATCTGCTGATGCACATAGCTGCCATGGGTGGGGGAACAGGAATTGCGACCTACACAGAATATTTTATAACTTACAGCTTAAACCATACAGCGTAAGAAGTACGTGAATTTCCAGCATTCATCATTACACATTTATTGCCCGTGTACTGCATAAGCACTGCCGTAAAGCAGTTGAACAAGGATATGGATAAGCCAAAGAAAAGGAGATGCAGCAATGATCATGGGGAAGGACTGGAGGGGTGAACTGAAGGAATCGCTGAGAAAGAGAAGGGAAGGAGTGATGATGTAAGAGCGAGAGTCCGTTACACTTCCCTCTAAACATCTCTGGACAGTTTACTACTACCACTCCACTTCGCCTTTTTCCCTTTATTTTGGGAAAAAAGAGCACGCTATACACAAGTAAATACGGTACATGCACAACTACAATAAAGGAAGCATTGGCCGTTGCCAGAGAGTCACAGCTAATAAAATATCAGCGTCACTACTTAAATACACTGGTTAGCAGCGCCTGTAGTACGTCATGGAGATTTTCCTCACAAGAACATACCCATCACTAGCCGAGCACCTCTATTATATATATATAGTATGAATGTAAAATCTGTGTACAGGAAAATGCAAGCCGCTAGCCTACACACCAATGGGCTGTGCCCAACGGAGAGAAGACAACTTACCGCACTGGCATCTGATGGAGGTGGATCCTGCGGATCTCCCTGGTGTTGACTCAGCTTGATGAGCTTCTCCTGCGTCCTCGAAATCTTCCTGTCCTTGCTCGCTGCACAGCCAAGCCCAACACAACACATTTACTTCCTTTCCTCTCAGCTACTGTACACACCTCAATACACACTGCACGTCATAATGCAACTCCTTTCACAGTAGCCCACAAACTGCATTCTTTGTGTCAAAATTACAATCATTAGAAATTAGAGTTCTTCCGATACCTATATCCCGATTCCAATGCCCTTCGCACTGAATTTTAGAAAAAGTATTACTGTTAATAATAAATTGAAAATATTTCTCCTAGACACATTTTCATAAAGGAAATAATGTCTTAAAAAACTGTATATAATTAAATGTGATACCACACAAATTGCAAGCTGACCTAAAACTTTAAAAAACTCCAAAAATGAAAATAATATAGGACACCAATTTTAGTCAAATTTTAAATGTCACGCGCACTATTAGCTAAGAGCACACAGAGAAGTTATCGATCGGGCAGTGTCATGTCTGTTGGATTATGGCGGGGTGGGGTGTGTGTGTGTGTGTGTTAGAGAGCGGGGGGATGACCTCTCCATTGCACATGTGGCAAATGTCTGTCTTTTAAAGTAATTAATCATATTTTACTGCAAAGACAACTTGCAATTTTTTTTAGACACAAATGAGGCAATTATAATTGAATTCTTCACTGTCTTTAGTAATTAATCATTGAAAACCACGTCCTCAGATATTCCCTGTCATGAGTTACAGTACACTCTGCTCTGTGCTTACCTTCCCATTATTAGATGGCAAAAGGTGTC
Source organism: Dryococelus australis (assembly GCA_029891345.1). Classification (NCBI taxonomy): domain Eukaryota; kingdom Metazoa; phylum Arthropoda; class Insecta; order Phasmatodea; family Phasmatidae; genus Dryococelus; species Dryococelus australis. The sequence goes on along the minus strand of CM056998.1, from coordinate 3,061,599 downwards.
GAATAGGCACTACATATTATCAGTTTATTCAAAGATGCATGTCTATTGAAATAAATTAATATAAATCATCCGATTTCCCCGCAAGAAGTTACTGAAAATGAACACTTATAATACAAGCCGCTCTATTTTCAAACAATTTTTTGCTGACAAGTGGTAGAGTATATGCTTTTTGGCATATAATTTTATTCACAAAGATGCTGCCCTTTGAGTTAAATAAATATTAAGTTTTAAACTTATGTTTATTTTACGCTAGATACAATGTAACACCAACCTTACCGGATAAAATAACCTTTAAACACCAAATAAAACATCTTTACAAATAATAATTCCTCATTAAAATGTTTTGCATAACATTTTCAGGTGAAACCATTTGCTTTGAAATACAAGTAATGTTAGGTGCAACTATTTTGAGCGATGCATACTGTATTTACTCGTGTATAGCGTGCACTCGTGTATAGTGTGCACCATGATTTTAGCAACAAGTTCCAGGGAAAAAAAATTTGTAATAAAATTGTGCCAAAAATTTCTGGCACCCTGTTAGTAAGTATGGAACAAATTATTATTTTTTACATTAATGTGTGGTGATTGTGATATGTTTGGAAAATACTTTAATTAAATAACTGGGGTGCATAAAGCCAAAATAAAAAAATTCCGTAAAAATCTCCAGCTCCTACTACTCAACATTTCCAGCTGTTTCTCTTTTTTCTCCTTTCTCTTTTTAGAAGTGACCGACTCTCTTTTTTTTTGTCGTGCTAGAATGTCACACTTCCCTTGTCTAAAAAAAAAAGGTCTCTTCATCCCTTCTCGCCCACCCCACCCCCCTCAATCAAGAAAATGTCTTGCTAGCCTTTGACATGAAAACAAATGGTGGGCATGCATGTCGCTGGAACATAGCTCCAGTGTGAGGAACTCCAGTGGATGTCACTGTGGCAGAGATTGTAGTATCCTCAGTTTGGGGCCTCTCAGTTCTGCAGCGAGGTAGATTGCCCATTGTGAGGGCTTGGCGCAATTATCGACCAGTATAACATCTGAATGTTATTTCAAGGGGGGGGGGGGGGGAGAGGGAATAAGCACACGTCAGCTCTGGTTTGCGGCGTGACAGGATATAGTTACGCGTTAGAACCAGGACGGGGGGGGGGGGGGGGAGGTGGTGGTGTTTCGATCTACACATAACTGAAGGGGTGCTGAGAAAGAAGGGAGAGTGATGTAAGAGCAAGAGATGAGACAACAGACAGTTTCGCCACTTTCCTCACATACCCGGACAATTTATGGCTACCACTCCTCCCTTCCTCTTTTTTTTTCCGTGTATAGTGCCCACCCCAGAAATTTTTTCCTTTATTTTGGGGGAAAAGGGTGTGCTATACATGAGTAAATACATTATTTACTCTTATTTTTCCTTTTGTATTAATGTGTGGGCGTATACAAACAGAAATACAGTAATTTTTGTGGCGCCAGAAAGTAATAACCCAACTTCATGTCTACAACCGATACTATAGTATCGACCCGATACCATGCCCGATACAGATACATCGGAGAAAGGCGAAAGATTGGAACTTAAAATAAACAAATAAAAAAAAAAAAAAAAAACAGCAACATATATTAATTGTCATAACAGATGCAAACTGACAACCCACTTTTACAGTAGAATCTTAGGACAAAACTGCTCAACATGAAACTCCTGTTTGTACAACACACCTTGGAGCATTCCCACGCTTCTAAAGAGCGCACTCTTCAAAACAACTTCACTTCATCTTGGAGGAGATAATTTCTTATGGGCAAGTCACCACATACGAAACAGTAATGGAGGCAGGACAAGGTGCTATTCAGACATTTAGCCATGTGATGTCAGCTTTTACTGTTCACCAGCATCTCACCTAGAAGTTGTCCCGTCAATGCCCCGCCCCAAAGGATTTACAATTTCAAATTTGCTGCTCCCTTCAGGACTGTTGCAGTATATCAACACCGCACTGCACCGCTGAAGTGGAAAATCACAGCCCCCATGAGAGCGGAGCAAGACATATCATCACCTCACACCAAGCGCAGCTCAGATAAGGATCTAGTAACACATGTCTGACAACATAGCTTCCAACCCTCTACAAGCGAAGATGATAACCCAACCCCCCTTCACCAAGAGCCACCAAAGCTGGAAAAAATTAGTATAAATAGGAGTTTCAGCGCAGGCCTCAGGGCAGTCTGCTACAACTCTCACCGCTGTGAAAACAAAAGGGGGTTAGCCAAGGGCTAAGCCCTTTACTCGCACAGTGACCGCAGAAGTACCAGTGGCCGTTGACGACTCCAATGGCTTCATTCGTGTGGCTCCGCAGAGCAAAGAAGATTTTAGGGATGTGGCAATCCCAATGTCTCTGGTCCTCTCCCGTACTGAGGCGGAGGCTCTACTTGAGTTCCTGATTTCTGTGCTCAGTAGGGTTGGCTTGTGGGTGGTATGGCAGAGTTGTCCAGATCTCAGCTCCCCATTCTTAGCAAGCTAGTAACCACTTCATACTAGCAAACTCGATCCCGTTGTCAGTCAGTACGCTTTGCGGGTATCCCCAGCATGGGAAATTTTCATTGTTGAACTTTTCTATTAGGTGGTAAGTTTCCTGTCTCGGTAGAGGGAAGGCTTCTACACACTGAGAAAATATGTGCCTGTTTCCCTTGGTGCTGCAGGAGTAAGGTCCCATTAAATTGGTAGCTATTTGTATCCATGGAGTAGGCGGCTTTCTAGGTTTGGCTGTAGGTTGCCTGGCCGGATATGCCATGTGTTTACAACATGTGATACAGCTGCGAACGTACAGGTGAACGTCTTGGCTCATGCCGTCCCAGATATATCTGGTGCTGATGTAAGTGAGGGTTTCCAGAGTTCCTGGGCGTCCTGCATCGGGATGATCGTGGAAATGCCGTCAGACGCCAATGCACAAGTTCTTTGGTATCCAGATCATGTCATCTTGTAGCGCAAACCATTGCGAGTATTTCAGAGTAAGTTCCTTCATGCTAGGATCCTGCTATTGGTGTCGCTCTATTTGGCTTCGGCTTATCAGTTGATTGAACTCTTACAATGGGATGGATTTGCAAACTTAGGAAATGTTAGAGTAACTAACTACAGTTGTTGGATGACATTACTGTATCTCATCGTGAGAATCCCAAAGTGTTTGACTTCTCATCTGAGCCTGTAGTGAATATCCTGGGTCTTCAGTAGAGCCCAGAGACTGATGTTTTCTTTAACCATTTAAATATCTGCAATGGTGTCCCAACCAAACATTTTGTTTTGTCACAGATAGTTCGCATATACAATCCCATGGACAAGTTATATCCTGTGGTAGTGTGGGCAAAAATTCTGCTACAGTGGTCGTGGACCCATGGAGGGTTGGGACGACCCCTTACTGTCACCAACATGAGAGAAGTGGAATCAGTATATCGAGGGACTTGTCCACATTGAAACCCTTAGTTTGCCACGTTTCGTTTGTCCTGATGCAGCTTGTGTAAAGCTACACGGCATTGCAAATGCATCTGAACGAGCCAACGCAGCTGTCGTGTATTTGAGAAGTAGTGATTCTGATGGGAGTGTGAACATGCCTCTCATACTGGCCAAGTCTTGAGCAGCTTCACTTAAACAAGTTTCGCTTCCCCAACTTGAGCTGTGTGGTGCTCATTTGCTGGCAAAATTGATGTACTATTGTCATTCCTTCCTCACTCAACATTTAACAGTCACTGGCATTCATGTGTGGACTGACTCTAGTGTAGCTCTCGCCTGGATCAAGACTCAACCCTACCTGTTGAAAACCTGTCACAAATAGAGTTGCTTAAATCCAGGAATGGGTTCCACCTCAGTGTTGGAAACATGTTGTTTCTAGAGACAATCCTGCAGATTGTTCTTCTCGTGGTCTGCTTCCCCATGACCTAAGTTGTCATGCCCTCTGGTGGCATGGGCTTCAATGGTTAATGCACCCACCGGACCAGTGGCCACTGTCCCTAGTGAATTAGACTTCAGATGTCCCAGAACTAAAGTTATTCCAGCTGGTTCTTGTGAGCACACATGATACCCCTGAAGACCTTCCACTGTTACAGAAATTCTCGTCTTGGTCAAAACTTGTTTGAGACATGGCCTATGTTATGCGTTTTGTGGAGCACTGCCAGGGGCAACCTCCAAGCAGCAAAATCCTGTCATCTGTTGAATTAGAGCAAGCAACTTCCGTGGAGTGTACATGTATCCAAAGGTCATGTTTCGAAGATGAGTTGAAACAATTCCAAACGGGGAAACCTTGTTCTACGCGACTGCAGCGTTTGACACAATTTTTGGATCAGCAGGGTGTTCTCAGGCCGGTGGGCGGGCGGGCATCTGTCACATGCCAATGTTGAATATATCACAAAGCACCCTGTAATATTGCCAAAAGACCATACTACTGTTGAAGGTTTGATAGACTATCATCACATAAAGTACCTACATGCTCCACCACAACTACTGCATTCTCTTGTGTCTCAACAGTTTTGGATTGTCAGCTCGATTCTTGATCTGGTCTCAGGTTTTCAAGTGTGCACGTTGCTTCCAGTGCCGACCTGTCAACAGTCCTCCACTAATGGCTAATTTACCCACTGAAAGGGTCACACCTGCTGGAGCTTTTGTGTGAACTGGAGCGGACTATGCTGGACCGACCTCCAAAGTTAATAAGCTGTGTCAGTGTGCTACCCAGAAGGCTCTGAAAAATTTTGGATGTGGAAAAATAAATTTCCCGCGGGAAACAGAACGGGATCGAGTATTTGTTGGTAAAAACTAGAAAATTAACAAAACTGTACAAATAAAAACTTAAGATTAATGTACTACCAAAATGTGTTTTCAATATAGCAAGGCTCGCATTTTGTTGACACATTATCTGACATGCTTTGAATCTCACCACTATTTTTTATATCCATATTGCTTCTAACTAACTACGTAAACAAACTGTAGAGTGAGTAAATAATATATTTAAAAACGTATAAGTAATGCTTTGTACGAAATTAACGTGTCATAGGTATAGGTTACAGCACTACAAATCAAACAATATTAAAATTTTCATTCAACACTACAATTAAAAAATTTCAGAATGAAAATTTAATTGTATTACATCATGCATTCACAAGTATGGGTGATTAACCAAATTAAAACACAACTGGTACTGTTCCTAACGGCGACTATCGTTGGGTGACATTCTACGTCACGTGATGTTCTGGCCAATAATGTACCATCTTAGATGAAGAAGTGTAGCATTCGTCAACTGTTCTGTTGTGTAACCTAACAAGAAGACCGTGGCCATAAAAATGCAAAAATATTTCCGATTTGTATGAGCTTAACGTGGAAATGCTATTGCATTCAACGCCAATTTAAATGTGAATTTGCATGCATGTATTTGATATGCCTTTTGGCCCACGATGGAATTATTTGGTAGCGTTTATAAGAAAGTTACAAGTGCATGAAAAGTAAAGAACTGATTTCATGACCAAAATGACAAATGTTACTTTCTTAATTCTTGTGAGCAGTGAGCTTTAATTCAGCTGCTAAAATATGTGTATAGGAAAGTGTTTATTCACGCACAACTGAATGCCATTATATCAATAAGAACTACTTTTGTTTAAAAATACAGTATATAGGGTCTACTTCATGTTTCAATAACAAGTGTTTTACTTTTAAAGTGATGGATGACAGAAAAAATACCATTCACAAAACAGAAATACAATTAACTATGTGGAATGAGTAGTTATTTATATTAGGAAGGAACACCAAAGCTTGTTTACATACGATGACCAGTGATCGTATACATTATATTTATATGAAACCATTAATACTCATAGGAATTTTTCCAGAAAAGTCGGTATCCCGCCCAGCTCTAACCTTCATGTGTTTTGCCACAAAAACTATCCACATCAAAGTTGTAACCGATCTGACTGCAGAGCGCTTCGTTGCTGCTACTCAATTTGTGTCAAGATTAGGTTTATGTACTAGTCTGTATTTTGATTGTGGCACCAACTTCTTTGGTGCTTCAAGACAACTTTGTCAGTCTTTTAAACAGTTGCTCCAATCCCCGCTCCTGGAAAACTTTTCTTTGGCTCATGACATCAGTTTTCATTACTGGCCTCCAGCAGCTCCTCATCAAGGGAGGGTTGGAAGAAGCTGCAGTTAAATCAGCCAAATATCATCTCAGGCGTAGAATTGGCAATCAAGTTCTGACACTCGAGGAACTGATGACACTCACCACTCGAGTTGACTTACACCGGTCTCTTCTGATCCATGTGACATGGTAGCACTTACACCTGGGCACTTTGTCAGTAGACCTCTTGTTTCTGTACCCCAATCTTACGAAGAGGTTGACAATTGCAATATATATGTTCGTCCAGAAGATGGAAAATACTATGTGCACTAATCAACTAGTTCTGGATATGTTAGTATAAAGAATACTTGGAACAACTACAACCCTGCGAGGAGTGGCAAATACAGCAACCAGGACTCGCTGAGGGAGAGTTCGTTCTGGTTGGAGAGAGTGTGTTTCAACCCTGGGCTGGTGTTTAGCGAGAGTTGTCAAGCCCCACCCTGGAAAGGATGGTGTTACTCACGTGGTAGATTTGCGTACGCAGAAGGGACATCTGTGCAGACCTGTACATAAGCTGTACCATCTGCCTGTTCAGTAGCGTTTCATCACCAGTTATAACTTACTATACATAGTGAATGTGTATCTTGACTAAAATTTGGAGACCTCAGTCTATCTCGGCGGGCGGTAATGTTCAGTATTTTTTATAAATAGGCTAACGCATGCCCGTTAAGTCTAACTGACACATATGTCGAGCATTTTTCCACTAGACCAAAAGCGGAGTGGTTTACTCTGATTCTACAATACTAGGCGAGGGATCTTGGCTATCGTTTACTTATTACGTCGTCTTGGGTGTTGCGGTTAATGAGGGTTTCACCCAATTGCGACGAGCTCGGTCTACTCTGAAGCGGTGTGAGAGATCACTGGTGGTCATGTAACATTCTGCAGCATGTTGCTTTGCATTTATGGTGGGTTTCAGCATTTTAAAAAGAAAATTACATCATACAAAGTCCCTAAATATTCAAACAAAACTAACTACACCCACACCCCAGACGCGATATCAGCCCAAACCGGAACAGGTGGCAATATAAAATTTAAAGATGCATTAACAAAATATGTCTACAATTGTAGAAACATCCAAAAGATTTGTTGTTCATCACAGACACACAATGTAGCAGTGGAAGTGGGAACATCTGGTGATGATTCGTAATCGTTAATTAGTACGTTGAGCGGCACACGTCGAAGCACGAGTGTACATGTGTGTCAGCAGACTTCGTGACTGGGTGGATTAATACTTGTTCCTGGAAGTAGTGTGTGCCACCCCCTGAAGATCAGTGGAACGGAAGTTCAGTGGAACTCAAGATGGCGTTGGGGTAAGTTTTCGTAGTAACAATCTCTCTGTCGTTGGTTGTCTGGCAAAGTTTGTGCATGAATCGCAGAACAGTGTCACTACGGTCTACGCAAAATATTTTGCGCTGTTATTTTAAACTGTAACAATGAAATATGTTGCCATCATGGCTACCTAAGTATTTAGATATTTCAATAGGCAACGTTTCATTTACAAATAGCATACCAAAAAACTAGGTTAAAACAAACTTTATCTGTGAACTATTTCTTACTAGCCGTTGCAAATACATCGCTGCTCTCGCTGTTGTTAATTCATATTTAATACTAAATAAACATTACAAGTTATATAAGATAAGGTAAATTTCCATTTATTCAATAATACAGTACTCTAAAGCTAATCACAGTGTTATATATTTGTGGAATACAGGTTATTGATGCAAAAAAAAAGATTGATATGTTATGCCTAGGTTGATTTTTCAAAGGTTAATTTTCAAAAGTATCTTCCAGTGGGGAATGGACTATAGGAAACCAACACGTCCCACTACAGTGAAACCCTGTTAAGAAGTTCCACTTAAGAAGTTTTCCTGCTTAATAAGTTGAATAATTGTACCCCTTGTCAATCTGCACGTGTAATTTGACCCCTTTAAGAAGTTGTCATGGTTAATAAGTATTATTTTTTCAATATCTTCAGAAATTTCTTAACAGAGTTTTACTGTATTATGTATTTATTTATAACAGTTGACTCTTGGAAAGGTAATAAATTTCAGTCATCTGTTATCCCAAGTGTAGACCACCTATGTCCTCAGCGAAACTGACTTTGCACATAACCTAGAAGTATATGAGACTTTATAAGTCCAAGGCAGCTTGTCTAGAAGAGTGCAGCATTCTTTTCACTCTATGGTTTATCCGTCTTTCCCTTTGGTCTAGGCTGAAGTTAAGAAATTCTAGAACCCAATCAGTTTCCCAACATGGAGCAACCTCGACCGACCTGGCCGGCATTAAGATTGTATATCACTCTGGACTAACTTGGGCTGGTCTAGTAACCGAGGTGGTAAACAGCAGATAATCTGAAAGGGGCAGAAGGGGAATTCAGGATTGTAATCATTCTAGGGCTGAGTGTTAATCCCCCTTCATTCGGTAGGACTTCAATACTCTGGCAGGATCCTTCCTCTGTGGTCATTGTCTGGGGTAGTATGCTGGAGCAGGGGGTTGCAATAGCATAGTTTCTTCACGCATGACATCACTGGCCGGCTTGGAGAATGAGGGAGGCGGCAAAGTACTTGTGTACCAATTAGAGGCGTGCATTGAAATTCAGTGCTTTGGAATGCATAATCTCAGTGGGCATGTGAATAAAACAATTTGCCGGCTGGAACGTCCATTCTTGCCATGGCAAACAGTAAAATCTCTTGCAGTCATGTGGCAGTAAACAATAGAAACACTGTTGGAATCAGACGCACGGATATGCTTTCTGATGAGCTGAAGTCGTTTATCCCAATGTTGCAAAAGCGTCATGTGTCAAGGTAATGAGTAGAGACCTAAAAAAAAAGCAAATGTGATCATGCGAAAAATAACATGAATTTTGACATAAAATACTAAAAAAATTGAGATTCTTGAGAATTTCATCTGTAATTCACTAATTGTACAAAATCCTGTAGTATTTTCGCGAATTATTATTGTTTTACGTAACATAGTTGCTTCTTAAGACGTATTTTATGTGTTTCTGGATATTCGAATACGAATGCATGCCAGTAGACGAAAGTTGGCCAGTAGATTTCTTCAATTTATCACAAACGAAAACACGTCTACTATACTTTACATCACGTGTATTTACGAGCATAGATATCATGAGCACACGTGATGATGCATCACTTTGAGTGAACATTCTACTCACAGCCCTGCAAAAGTTTGTTCATTAGGAAAAATGCAGTTGTAGTGTTCACGTACACCAAGCACCATGTTATCTATGGAATTCACGCCTTGTTTACATTCTTCATGTTTTAACCAACAGTTCTTTATTTTTTATGAAGCGAGCAGTGCTGCGGTGAAAAATGTGTTTATATGTATTTACTTATGTAGAATATTTTTATAAATCAATTTATCACATATTGTAAACTTGTATTCGTCCAGTAAACTGTATTTTTATCACACACATTCTCTGTAAATATGTGCTGTAAAAATTAGACGTTTTGAAGAAACAAAAGTTTTGTCAGTGAGCCTAACGAAAAAATCTGTTGAAAGTTTCGATAGTTCAAAAACGTATAGACAGATTTCTCTAATTTTTCTTTGCTGTTTGTACAAGGCACTTTTATAATTTTTAAACAGTGCTTTTATAGATGTGTATAAATTGTTTACATTATTCTTTTCATGAAACAGTATGCCCTTGCCAGTGCATTGCGACCGTTTGTTGTTCAGGTTATAGGTAGAATACAAAATCTTAAGTAAAATCTGAACTTGTTTTCAATGTTGTCTGTTGATAAACCATTGTCTGTATTAAAACCACCATAACTGTATATTTCTCTGGGAGTTAGGAATTTTTGCACGGCAATAACAATAGATAGAAAACACCGCTTATCAATAGGAATAACATTGCCAATTTCAGGTTTTATAAATATAGTGAAATATCTCAAATTATGTATGTCTTTATAAAGAGCACATTAAAAATTGGAGCAATTTTCATGCAGAAACCTGCGTTTTTGTAGCAAGAAAATAACAGCTATTTTTGACAAAAATAACACTTACTATTTTAGGCCTCTAGTAATGAATTTTCACCCAATGAACTTAACCCAAACCAGAAATAAATACTGTATTCACTTTGTTCAGCTCAGAGATCATACCCCTTCACAAATACGTATTTCCCTTGTCAGTGATAAGGTGGTTAAGGTAATACTTTGAATTAGATATTTTTACAGTGTTAAGCAGAGTATGTAGTACAAAATTTGGTTAATGTTTATTGAGAAGTGGTTTTAAAGAAACAAAATTTTGATTACAGTATCCATCTCCAAAAATGCTCTCGCTACTACAGTAAATGAAGAGACAGCGATACCAACTTACCTCCTCTGGATCTCTCCTTTGCAGGACCTGAGTAGTTGGTCATGTCAGATTCATAGTCCTCCAGTGTTGTTGCAATGCGTTCAAGAGCAACCTTGTCCGAGTTTTTCATTGCATCATCCATGTACTCCTCATCGTCTGGAATCTCGTCAGGCTGTGGAGACCGCCCCTTTATCTTCTTCCATCTCTCCACTGCAACAGAAAGATATCAAGTCACCTCACACATCACTGTAGTATCCACAGTCGACTCTCAAAGTATTGCTATCGCACATACTGGTAATCGCATCCAACAACAATTTTTTGTGGTCCCGGCAAAATTCCTATTTAAATAATGTTAACATAACCCGCTTTTATCGTTTAGTGCATGTTGCGTCAAGTATAGTTCAGGTCACATCGCCTAAGGTTTCCCTCAACTATTGTTTTTTAGCTCATTGTTTATGTGAACATCTAGTAACTAGATGTGAAATACGTCACACACACCTCCGTTTATCACAGCTCTGCGGTGCGTTGTCTGTCTGCGGCATGGCGCGACATGAGATTCTGGCTTGCTACTTCTCCTTACATGCCTGACAAGAGGTGAAGTGATAACCTAGCAAACCAGCAATGTGACCTAACATCATATCCCCCTCTCAGCCGTGTACCTTCCTTCCACCCATTACATGCCATTGAGAGGGGAAGTTGTAGTCTAGCAAAAGAAAAAGTACGTCATCTATCTATCTCGCTCTCTCTACCATGCATGCTTGCCTTCACACGCCAGCTGCAGAGCAAATACAGTGCACCTTGCAAATGTAAAGTTTTATCAAGATTACCTATTATCACTTGTATTTCAAAGTAAATAGTTTCACCTGAAAATATTATGCAAAACACTTTAGTAAGAAATTACTATTTGCAAAGGTGTGTGTGTGTTTTTTTTTTTTTTTTTTCCCTGTAAGGTTGGTGTTTCATTGATTCTGGCATAAAATAAACATGATTTTAAAACATAATATTTATTTAACTCAAGAGGCAGCATCTTCACAAATAAAATGATCTGCCCAGCAGCATGTACTTGACCTCCCCTTGTCACCAAAAATTGTTTGAACATCAAGCAACTTGTATTATAAGCGTAAAGTTCATTTTCAGTAACTTCTTGCGGGGAAATCGGATGATTTATATTAATTTATTTCAATAGACACGCATCTTTGAATAAACTGATAATATGTAAGTACCTATTTGACACCTTTTGCCGTCTAATAATGGGTAGGTAAGCATAGAACAGAGTGTAGTGTAACTCATGACAGGGAAAATCAGAGGAGGTGGTTTTCAAAGATTAATTACTAAAGACATTGAAGATATCAATTATAATTGCCTTATTTATTCATTTCTGTCTCAAAATTAAAGTTTTCTTTGCAGTAAAATATATTTATTTACTAGGGGTATGCAAAATTTGCAATTGCGATAAAAAGAATTTTTATGCGTATTTTTATATTTTAAAAAGAATAAACTTGATTTTTTACTTTTCGTGATAATACCACAAAAGAGTTGGGAAAAACACTTTTCAGCTGCAAATAGTGTCGTATCAGTTTGATAGCCAGTTTTCATTTCACAAATTCTCAAGCGTAAGATAATATTAATAAATATGGGTATAAAGAAACTGAGAAATTATGGTATAACCTCGCTTAACTGCTAGGAAATCACCCTACTGAGGAATATCCCATGGTATTTCGCTGAGCAGAAAAGATACAGGCTTTAGTTATATTTCAAAACACTTGTTCTCTATCAACACACAAACACTATATAAGTGGCCTAAGTTAACGACAAATTACTTGTTTAACCTCGGATTACGTTCAAAAAATAAACACACAAATCCATAGAGATCATACAGCACTGCTGTTAGTAACTAAAATTTTTTTCCCATTTGTTTCGAGTATTGATAGTAGCGCTGTGAGAGATCACTGGTGGTCATGTAACAACATTGTGTGTCTGTGATGAACAACAAATCTTTTGGATGTTTCTACAATTGTAGACATATTTTGTTAATGCATCTTTAAATTTTGTATTGCCACCTGTTCCGGTTTGGGCTGATATCGCGTCTGGGGTGTGGGTGAAGTTAGTTTTGTTTGAATATTTAGGGACTTTGTATGATGTAATTTTCTTTTTAAAATGCTGAAACCCACCATAAATGCAAAGCAACGTGCTGCAGAATTTTCAAAACATGGCTTGAATGCAAGTGACAATAAAACTATATTTTGTAAATTTTGCAACACATCAGTGACTTGGGACCGTAGAGCTTGTGCATAAAGCACATTGAAAGTGAAAAAACCAAAAACAATCAGCTGAAAATTTAAAGTTCAAGCTTATAGTCTTTATATCTCATTTAACAAAGTGTTGCTGTTATTTTCATGTAGTTTTGTTTGTATTTACATACTTCATTGTTAACCACAAATAACACAGATTTCATAAAAAAAATACAAATTTTTAAGAATAATAACCTCAAATTCTGTATAAAAATAAACACCCAAAGTGCATGCCTCTATTAATTACTTAAAAAAACAGACATTCTCCATGGGTGCAAGGTGTCGCCAACAGGTAGCGGCGTCGAGGGGTAATACTTCCACTGCAACCCCTCCTCTACCAGCCGCCGTGAACACACTGTCCGATCAATATTGAGTGTGCACGGAACATTCAAAATTTGACTTGCATTTGGTGTCATACTACAGTCAATTCTCTATTTATTGTTATTGCATGTATCAATAAACCGCATCTACCAACAATTTTTTGTGGTCCCAGCGAAATTCCTATGTAAATAATGTCGACATACTCCACTTGTACCATTTATCGCTTGTTGCGTCAATTTAAGTATTCACCTAACATTTCCTGCAACTATCGTTTTCAAGCTGGCAGTTTACGTCTAGTAACGATATGTGAAATAAATCACACATGCCGCCGTTTATAACTGCTCCGCGGCATTTTGTCTAGTGTCTTGTCTTCCCAACATGTCTGATGACACTGCAGCATGGCGCGGCGTGTGAGACTGGCTTGCTTCTTCCCCTTATATTACACGCCACCAAAAGGGGAAGCGGTTAAGTATAGCAACAAGCGTGGCGACCTAGCATCCTCTCTTGCCCCTCTTTCTATCTCTCTCAGCCACGCACCTTCCTTCCTCCCATCACATGCTGACGAGAGGGGAAGCTGGTGTCTAGCAAAAGAAAAAAAGCAAGTCTCTCAGCCACACACGCTTGCCTTCACACGCCGGCAGTAAGCTAATAAAGTGCGCTTGGCAAATGTAAAAATTTTATCAAGATTACCTGTCGCTCAAAATAGTTGCACCTATCATCACTTGTATTTCAAAGCAAATGGTTTCCCTTGAAAATGTTAAGCAGAAAATTTTATCGAGGAATTTGAAGCACGGTCAGGGGATAAAACTCGATAGCCCAGAAATCCCAAAATTTAAATCACCTGGTACAAGGTGAGGTCCCTCCCAGTACCTGGATTGTTACCAGAGCACCGTACCAGTGATGGTCAGTAGGGGTGAAGATTAAAACCTCTGTGCCAACTTTTGTACAAAACAAAAGATGTACACTTGTTACAAATCACTCATCTACGGAGTCACCCAAGAGATGCACACAAGTCCCAGGCTAGCTACGTGCGGGAGGGGGATCTTCCCAACTCCCACATCGGAAGAGGAGACAAGATGGTGTATCTTGTGACGTGTGAGGGGTAGGTAAGGTGACTTAGAGACAGCGACAAACAACGTTAATTTAAGTGTAGGGAGGTGCGATTCCATGATTTTCGTATCAATTTGAGTCCAATTCAATTCTCAGACTAGAATTTGAATCCGATTCCTTCCGTAGGTCTGTATAGTGATACAATATCACACATAAGCAGGCTTGTTTGAGAGCAAATTTTACTATACTTTTTTAAAAATGAAAATAGGTTATTTACAAATTTTATCAAGAACAAGACATTAACTTTATTGGAGATTATTATATTTACATGATAGATCATTATAATTGCATGTCATTCATAACTATTGTTGATATTAAATATTAAACTTCATGGTGGTTTTTTTTTTTTTTTTTTTTTTTTTAGCATCATAAGGTCTTAGGTTAGGCTTGTGAATGCTTTCCGTAGGATGCAGGGCCAAGTCACAGTCAATCCCTCCCTCAGAGTCCCCCAACTCATGGGGCTATTTCAACAATGAACTGCACTGCAACACATTTCTTCCGCACGTCAAAAATGGCTTGTCCAAAAAGGGGCTAGAACAACACAAACGTTCATCAAAAGCTAGCAGATTTTCTGTGCTAAAAATCAGGTTTCTCAAGCAGGAAAAACCTCAAACCCATAACCCCCCCCCCCCCCCCCCCTCAACAGCACCAACCCAAAACAGCAATGCAACGTGTCAGAACGGTGAGTACATGGGCGTAAAAACCCTTATATGTACCCACTGAACATTGTAAAATGTCCCTTAATAGAGTTATGTAACAGTATCGTACGGAGAAAATGTGACGTGCAACTGCGCAGGTCCGTAGAAGAAAACATGCATGTCATTAAACACACAAAATTAAAAATTGCTTTAAAAAAACAGAGTATAGAAAATTTTAAACGTGTTTAATACATGTGAACAGTTAGCAACCAATAATATTCTGTGGACTATACACATATGCAATAAGCTATAACAATAGTTTTGCTTTTAAAGTGCCACGAACCACATGGGTACAGTCGGAACTCGAACCATTGAATCCGCTTGAACCGAAAGTCAGCGTCCAACGAGCATTAACTGTGGTTCCAACCAAATTTCTATGTAAACAATGCTAAAAAAAGTATATTTTTGCCGAACTCAAAATTTAATTTAATCTGCATCGATCGAACAAAGATTTTTTAGCACAGCCAAAAATTACATGCTCCGGTCATCAAACAACGAAGTATTAACAAAAAAGCATAAGTCAATTGTACTCGAGGCATACAAAGTCGGTATATAGTACATAATGTAAACATTCACACGAAATACTAATAAAATTCACAAACAAAATAAATTTATAATATGCATTGTTTTGCTTACAGCTTGCTGTTCTATATTTAGTCACGTTTATTTATAGCGTCCAAAATAACCTGTTGCTGAGTCGCAGTGTCGCCTATAACTTGTACATTGTAACAAAAACAAATGATAACAGACATCTGACTACACATTGCGTATTTAGAGAGCACGAAATACAAAAAAATTGAAAAAAAAAATGTGGGATTACAGTACATATGAATAAGAAATATGAACTACAGAATTTGTATGATTCTAAACAAACAACTGTGGTGATTACTGTGGCAGCCATTTTGGTAACGATCAACACCGAAAACAGCGCTGCCATATTTTTGAGATATCGATTCATGATACAACGTTGCCAACACTCATAACTATTGTTATCACGTGAATATTTATTGATGGAAATTACAAATGTATTATGTCTAAAATGTAACTCTAATTTTAATTTCTTAAACTGACTGTTTAAATCTTTGTTTATTTTACAATTCTAACCTCTGAATCTGTTATCAGAGTTTTCTCGATTCCGTGTTCAAATACTAATAGAACCAAATTGAAGCCGAAATTTCCGGGTACCTGCACATCCTTACTTTAGTGTACTCTTGTACATTGCCGTATACGAGTGGCTTGGGAGGCCTTCAACTTCTTGAATGCGAGTGTCTCATATAGCATGCTGGGGAGAGATTAATCCCACCAGCTTAGATCATGGGACGTGTAGGTTTACATGTCTTCACAAAGTTAGCAACACTACTCTCAGATGTGTTACCTGTGGATATGTAGGTAGTGGAGCTCTCCACTGCTCCGGTCGTGGTGCTGCAGTGGCCGGCTGAGGAACAGCGGCCAACTCTGGTTGCAGCTGAGTGGTGCTCGTGCTACTGCGTAGGGTGTAGGAAGGTCACGGAGGGATGGCAGCATATTCAAGAGAGAGTGCTGATGGCTCCATGCCTAATATGTGTGTGCCATCCGGTGAGATTATTAAATATTTGAAAGGCACTCGTCCCGGTGTCTGGGTTGATAAAGAAAATGGAGTCTTGCCTTCTTGTGATTCTGGAGTAGAATTATTAATAATTTCTTCTTCTAGGAGGTGCAGTTCCCGTGTAAGACGGTTCTTGTTACCTGTTTTGTAATTCTTCGGCATGAGGCCGATCTACCATTATTGGTTCCGACTAAAATATGAATTGCCACACAAAGAAATGTACGTTAAGTGAAGCTGGGTATACTTGGCAGTCTTACAGTGTACTTCCGAGTAAACGACTAGACACTACATGTCTTGCCTCAACCACATCTGGCCATTCGCTAGTCCGTATGGTTATACAGCAGATCATGTGAGCGGATGCAGAACCAAGCTGTATTGAGTCTCTCTCGAAGATTAGCCAGGTCTACAAACAGATTCAGCAAGCCATCCCAAATACCGGAACACAAACAAAGGTCAACAACTCTGATATACCCCTGGAGGTTCCATGTCATGAAGGTCTAGGTAAACTCACAAACATTCTCCACTCTGGATAGAAAATTCTGGCTTCCTCACCACAAACACAATAACCAGAGACTTCTATCACTTCAAACCAGAAGTTCCCGACGACTTCAAGCACCAGCAGCTTCCAGAAGTTCAATACCAGAAGCCTGCTCAACAACACTCCATACTTCCGCTGTTGATCCTTCTGGCTCAACAGTCACAGCTACACCTACTGCCCTTGTGGTAGCAGTTCCGTTTCTAAGGTCTTGTCTAGACAACCCCAGGGTACAGTAACTGCATCTTGAGTTAGTTTCATAGCCGTCAATGTCATTCTATACGTGAGTAGTCTAGGAGCAGGTCACCTCCACCTGTATAGCGTAGCTTGCTTCCGTTCACACTCTGCTTAGTAGTAGTTATACGAGTCACCAGTATTTATTATTTACATAAAATACCATTTTTCTAGAATATCCTGGGAGTACATTTATTTGTTTAGAGGTAAATCCTGTCCAACACTAGAAACTCAACTTCTAGACAGAGCAAGCAAGCGACCAGGTGTGGCAATATATAAAATACCATAGTGTAGGGCTACAGATCCCCTTCAGGAATCTGTACGTCAGTAAACACACATCACTTTTGACACCCATCCATTCTGTGCACCCAGGTATACAGAAAGGTAGAGCCCCAATCACTAGATACAAAATAGCAGGACAGCCACCTCAGGTTGTATATCTGACCAGGGTGCCGTACCTCACCCTGACAGTAGTAGGAAGACGGCTCATACGACCTACAGCTCTAGGTTTGTGCGCCAAGGTGCAGAACCATAGGAACACAAGGTTTGCGTCAACAAAGTAAGTTAAATGCCAATACCGCCTCTATGCTCTTCAGGGAAAGGCACGGTACTCAATGGGAGGAGAAGGGAGGAGTTCTTTACTGCTAAGCTAGTGTGCACCAACCCTTCCACACTTAGTGGAGAAAGCCCACGGGAACAGGCTTACACCGCCAATCACCTGGAGAGGTAGTCCTCTTCAGACAGCACCCCAGTTTTTTCCTCTCACACACTAGGCTTGTCATTGAGCCACATCCTGCAGTAATTGCCTTGGTCACACTGAGAGTAACACCAGGTTGGGCATAGTCAATTGGTTCTTCGGAATCAGTGCAGCCGCCGCCTGGAGCTAGAGATACCTCGCCTCTCCGTACGGAACCTCATCAACTAGCACCACCTAGGCAACTGCTGGTCCCAGCCGGCCTACCTCTACACCGGAACCAAGGAGATTGGTGAGCGAGTACCATGGTAAGACAGCCCTGCCTCAACAGGTTAAGGTGGTACCAAGACATATTGCAGTGCCGACAGTAGCTGACTTTGTACCTAGCCGACAGCTGACCCGACCAGCCCGAGTCTCTAGTAGAAAGCCGACTCAAGTCACAGTAATAGAGTACTCGAGCGCGCCCGACCTTACGCTCACCAAAAGAAATATTGATTGACTAGTCTAAACGACACATGTCAACACATACCCACCCCAACGTTGGTACACAAGGCAGGAGGAGGTATGACATACTGATCAAAACATCAAGTCAGGCAGGGGAACATACTGAACACAAAATGCTAAACATACTGCTGACACTTAGGAGTGTAAACACTCTGAATAGCCACAATGCAGTGATTCTGACATCTAACCTGTCATACAAATTTTGAATGTCTCTGGGATATGGTATTCCACGTTCGCTGTACTTCTTGATGTAGGTGGGCGATGGTCATTTCCAGAGCTGGGATGGACTGAGCTAGACGTCCAATCATGTCCCACACATACTCGATGGGGCCGAGACCTGGAGATATAGCAGGTCAGGGTAGCATACGTACTCCGTGTAGAGCATGCTGTTGCCCTAATGACACTGGGATGTGTGTTACAGTGGTGGAGATAGGTTCCTGCAGCGCGTCAAGGTATGGTCAGATGACAGAATTCACATCATAGATGTACAACGCACTTGTCATGCTTCCCTGAATGAATATCAGAAGTGAACAGAAAATGTAGCGTTTTACCTCCTGTTCCACAATTTCAGACATGGAGTTCAGTATGGCAAGAGCAAATACATTATGGATTGTTCTGCTCACCCACATGTCTATGAATGAAAACACGGTTATCACTCTGCCCAATGCAGAAAAGACCCAATGCTCTCCATTTGCGACTCCCAACATTCTTTCTTGACACCACCAGGTACCGTTCATGACAAGGAGCCTACTTCCACAGTGGCTCTGATTATACATGCAGCAGCTGTTCTGTCTGTCATGGCGGCCCCAACTATGCTTCCGTCCAGCACTCAGTCATCAGTGTAGCGAGGTGGCACTGGTGGGGTAACCACAACCAAAGGACTGAAGATACGTCCTGCTACAAGTGACTGGCAATTCTGCGGAACCTCTATTCACCCTTCCGTAGTCCCACTATACAGCCACGCTCAAATGGCTGCTCGCCATTGTCTTCCAGGCATTGGAGGCACATACTGTGATGGACACACAATGCAATGACAGTCTGTTTTGTCATGTTGTGAGACAACCTACGATAAGACAATTGAACTAATGTCTAGAGACCGGTGCAGACAAGTTGTGGCCTTACACTTATGATCAGAGTACCCTCTACACACAAAGGATTTGTGTTGTAGAACCCATTTGGATTGGACAATGTTTACTAGGTGTTCTTCGAGGCATTTCGACTAGAGTATTAATAGTACGTTGCTTCAATTTGTGTTGTAGAACCCATTTGGATTGGACAATGTTTACTAGGTGTTCTTCGAGGCATTTCGACTAGAGTATTAATAGTACATTGCTTCAATTTGTGGGTATTGAGTAAATTTAGTTCATTTTCTGTTTATGGACATAAAGAGTAAGAATTAAAATAACTGAAATATAATTTACACTTCTAATTTCACACATCCAAAGTAATTTTAATTTTACATAAAGAGATAGAAAAAAGGCAGAAAACTACGTTCTAAGTGGTACTTTTGAAAGTGCCACAATAATCCTATACATAAAAGGACAACCCCAATGCACACACAACACAGAACCCTCTCAAGCCATTTCCCAAGGGTTCAAAGACTACAAACATTTTAAGTAGAAAAATACTGTTGTTACAGGAGTTGGTACGTGAGTCAGTGAGAGGTATCCCTTGCGCTGAACTTGAGAGAGTTCTTCAGTGCACGTTCAGCTCCATCACCTATGTACTCGTCCAGAACAGTCTTAGTCTTGGCGTCCACCTTGACCACCAGCTTCTTGTCTGCTATCTCCCTGTCATGCAACAGTCGAATTGCTCTGAGGCCGCCGTCAGGGCTGCCAAACTCACAGAACCCAAATGCTGCAACACACACACCAGCAATGCAATAGTATTTTATATATCACGGAAAGATTAAATTTTCTACACTTTTGTGAAAGAAACATAATTTATTCAGCATTTAAAACATGGCAGTAGCAAATTATGTCTATTTAGGCATTTTTGCTTTTCACAATTTATTATTTAATTTATGTCATTTGACAATGGCAATGAATACGAGGTGTTGTATCATAATTTTCCTTTCAAAATAAACTTTGGAAATACAGTTTCTGTGGCAATTTTGTACTTTAAATAGTTTGATAAGGAAGATGTGCTGATGTGACATAGTTCACACTGTCACAACACCATGCTGTGCTATTATTAGTCATGACTGCATCATGTAATGACCCAGTTGGGCAGTTTTCAGTGGTACAATGCAGTTTGCTAAATTGTTCTTATCGAGAGCGTAGCCTAAATGAATGACACTATGGATTAATTTCTCAAGTTTTAACCTTGATTTTCGGAAAAAATTCTTGTATTTTAAATCATTTACTTACGTTTAACACAACTTCTTGACAGAAAATGTCTTCAGACTTTGATTCTGTTCTCATTGCTGCGTGAAGTGTTTCGTGCCACTGTTGTGGGCTCTAAATGGAACTGATATTCAAAACCAAAACCTGGGTACACTCATCTGACTGAGCTGGACAAGTTAACACTTTGACTGATATCATCTGGCACAACTGGAACATTTCAATGTCAAAACTAACCGATGATACACCACCTCACAAGACAACATAACACCAATAGTTAACAAGACTGGGGAAGAGATGAAATTATTAACACGCTGAGTACGAGAAGTGCGCTCAGCAAAAATACTGCCTGTGGCCTGCCATCGAGCGAATGACAGGAAGGGAGCAACACACCTTGCACTCTCTTCCAGGTGATGACGTGGCCGCAGGCAGCAAGTATGTGGCGGATCATGGCATCAGGAGCACGCTCCGTGATGTTGCCCACGAAGACAGTGACGGGCGGGCCGCTCTGCTCCTGCCGCTTGTTGAACGTCGAGTTGTGTCGCGACGACGAGGTCCCACCCCCTCCCCCACTGTGGTGGCTGTGGTTGGTGTGCGGCCGGAACTGCCGCATCGGCGGCAAAGGTGGCAGCGGTGGGCCGGGTAGCATCTGCACACGTCCCCAAGGTATAGCACACTGCACCAGGGGTGACATAACTCCAGCTGACAAGAGATGATGGATGCTGCCATCTTATCTTAGCTTACAAGTACTTGCAAGAGATACCAATGCATCTCTGTGTATTCAAAACCCTAATGGTCACTTTAACTTTCATCTGAACTTTCAGTATAGATACGACTGATTGGTTAACCAATATTTTCGATTTGATTCTGTCATGTTTACAAAACAGACCCGAATTCTCAGAAAAAAAACCCGACCAGTCAGGTTTTTCCTGCACCCAAGTTAAAACTAACAAATTATTAACAATTTACCAAATAATGACACTTTCACTTATATTATGGTATGTAGCGTATCTGTGGCATTATATTTACAATATTACTACTTATGTGTTGTAGTGTTAAAATCATCCTATACAGTTCCCCGTGACAAAGAGGTTATGGTTTCCCAATAAACCTGAATCGCCAATACAGAAATACTGTTTTATTGTGTCTGATTTTATTTCATTCTGTTAAACGTATATTCAAACTGTGTACACAAATGTTAATAACGTAAATTACTTTGATTGTAATTACATATTAACAAAGCACGTAAACAAGTTTAGCAAATAAATATGATGCTACGAAGCCAGTGTTACCGCACTTACTCATGCAGTTTTCCCTTTCCAGTGAACGCGCACTGACTCATGTTTTGATAATTGCTCTGAAACAATACTGTACAGAATCACTTTATCTTGTTATGTTTCTCTGCTTGCTGACTGCTTTGTCATTTTCTTCTGCCTCACAAATCTAGGTTAACCGCTACGTTTTTGAACTGCCCGATCATAAACCAGCCATGGCCTCGCTATTGTGTGAGGCCATGATTCATTGCCTGCAAGAGCGTAGTTAAAAGAATAATGATGAACATTAATTTTGTTTTTGCTTTGGCTGGACATTTTTTTTAGCGAGGTCTTAGGGTAGGTTTACAATTGACTTAACAGAATAAGTTTGCTGTGTGCTATGATATAATTCAATGTATTCCAGGGTAGTAGTTAATGACTATCGTGTGTGGGTCTTGACGGGTCGTGTGCGTTCTTGGCGTGACTTAAGAGAGAGTTATATTTATATATTAAGTAAAAGTCAAGATGAAGTAGCCAATCCGAGCACAGAGACAGTTATTGGCGGGAAACTGTATTTACAACTTGTATTTATGTTATGTCGTATTGTGAAATCGTATTAAAGTAATTATTTTAATCGAGAGACAGAATCCTCTTAATTTAAAGAATAGTTCAAGGTCATGTTTTCTTTCACGCAAGAGGTTATTGAATTCACTTTAATTAACGTCTTCAGATTTATTGATGTAAATGCATAATGTTGGCATTGGCTTCCCTTGAATAAGATTTCACGAGTTTCTTAAAATGAATACACTAACAGTAAACACAAATAATTAAATATAATTATGTAAATTGTCCATTTCTATTTTACGTTATTTCAGTTGCTTTTGTTTTCTAAGATATTGATTGGCTAGACTTAAAAGTTGCTAATTCAATCATAAACAGTACATTTTCTTACTGTTCATTTTTTGTGTGCTTATCGAGTCATTAAGTACAATTCTTAATTCTTCAGTCTTTAATCGTAAACCCACCTGTACACCGCTTGCATTGCTTGAGGCATATATTTGTTTAAATTATTTCAGCTGACTTTCCGCTAAATTTGACTGAATTTAAAAACATTTAGCAGAGATATATTAATTTTAGCGGGCAGCAAAATATATACATCTGTTTCATAAATCAGATTTTTACATATCGAAAACAAAAATGTGTAGCTATGACCGACCTAAAATGGCATTTTAAACCAAAAACCGAAGCAAACTAAAAAGGTGAGAACCGATCAGCCCTAAGAATAGATATATAAAATTTAACTAGTTTTTCATGCACAACAGCAATACTTCTATTCAGTTCAACTAATAATTTATAACAAACATATATGGAGGCGAAGGAGAGAAAAATTAGTAAGAGGGAGGAGAAAAGGTTGAAAGTAAGCAGAGAATGAAGAACGGGAGGGGGAAAGGCAGAAGAATATAGGGGATAGAGTGAGGAGAGGGAGAGGAGGATAGATAGAGGGTGGGGAAGGGGTAGGAGAGGGAGGAGAGGAAGGGAAGGGATAGGGGAAGGAGAGAAGAGAAGTAAGGGAGTGGTGATAGAGGAGGGGAAGAGAGGGGGCAATGGTAAGAGGGTAAATGGGTGAAGGAGTACAAATGAGGGATCAGAGGGGAAGGTGGTGTAGTTGGTTGTGGATTATGGGTTATGGTTTTATAGATAGTGGTGACAGTAATATTGGTGAAATCAAAGTGTGTGATAATCCGAAGGCAGGTGTAACCCCCCTCCCCCTTGGCAAGTGCATGGTGTCGGAAACCATGGTGCTCTGACGTGCCGAGGCCAGGGGCCATTAACAATTCTCACTATATGGAGGGGGTAAAACAAAAAATCACTTCAAGGAACAGTAACAACTAAAAGTTATTCATGCTAAAGTGAGCACTTATGAAAGCTCTCTCATTTAGAATAATAGTCAATAAATATATTTTATTTTAGCCTTAGAAGTTAACTCCCGAGTGTGGTGGAATATACACACTGTGTTTATTACTTACGTGGCGATATTTATTTAAAAAGGTTGTTAAATTATAAAAAACAGCTGAAAGGAAAAGTAACTGGGGCTTGAAAAGTACTCACTTTACCATGAACAGCCAATATCAAGCACATACATCACAGAAGGTGCTGCAGGCAGAATAATTTGGTTACCACTCAGAGGTTGTGAAAGTCATGTATACATAGCTAAGATTTTGCAAATAATAGTCAAGTTACATGGGTGGTTCATCATGAAAATCAAATAAATCAAACTTACGTGTGGAGGCATAGGCATCACTGCAGACATGAGTGGTGGAGCTGAAAAAAAAAAATTGTAGTTAAAACTCTGTTCTCTCTTTACTACAAATGTTGGTCACAAGAAACAAAGTTTCCCTTTCACATAGACAATAGTACATTTATCACAATGTTTTTAGTAGTCAATTTAATACAGCATGTAATTTTTAGTATAAACCGCCGTTCACTGTAAAATGAGCACTTTTGAGGTCCTAGTTACGTTTTCCTTTCAGACATTTTTTATTCTTTAACCGCCTTTTAAAATAAATACTGCCATATAAGTAATAAACACAGCGTACATATTCCTCCGCACTTGGAAGTTGACATTTATGGCTAAAACAAAATATATTTATTGACTATTATTCCAAATGAGAGGGCTTCCAAAAATGCTCACTTTACCATGAATGGCCTATACAACACTATCTGCAACATGCTTACGTAATAGGGATATTTTTTATTTATTTACAGCTTACTACATGACAGTGTGATAAATTTTAGGACCAACATTGTTGATTTCCAAGCCAGTCTGAACCCTCGCAAGGATTACAATACTGAAAACCAGTTATTACAATGTGTGGAGCCCGCCCCATCATTGAGATAGTTAAGGGCCTGTGAGCATTCATATTTATGTAGGGGATTGTAATTGTGACTCATATTAAGGTTTTGTGACGCTCCTACTACAGGGTATCAAGATTCAAAACCTCTCCAGTCACCCGTACTGGAGCGAACGTTGTACTTAACCCTTTTCGTACATGTGATAGGGCAACACTGTATGAGGCGACTTAAAACGCTTACACTTGGTGGACCCCGGCAGCTCAACAACTGGGTTTTGCATGATAGTAGGTGAGGAATAACTTGTGTGAGATGCCAGAGTTAAATTTTCAGTTTTTCTTAGTCCTCCAGAATCATTTAAACTTTCATAAAACTAAACAACAATACTGATGATTAATAGTTTGCAGATTCCAGGTACAACCATTGTAATACAGCATAACTTAACATGAATTAATACACAGCATGCAAAAAATTACTAAAAATAAAAATTACTTTTAAGAAATTAGTATCTAATACATCACATCTCAAATGCTTTAAATCTTAGTTCAATGGTAGTTGGGAAGTTACTCAAAATCTATCTTTTGGAAGACAGAGTTTTCAATTACTGGCATTGCAAAGTAGTTGCACAGTGTTGTAATACAGTCAATGTGAAACACAAAGAACTCAAATACGACAAAACAGCAAATGTACAAGAAGTAACATCGACAAGGTTTGCGAATTGCAGGCTGCATCAAACAAAACTAAACTGCAGCAAAGACTAAAAATTCAGGTGAACGGAATATAAAAAAAGAGGGGGGAAGGGGGGGTATAAACCATTGTAGTTACCAGTTTTTGGGTCTTAAAAAATATTGAACATTCATTACTAAAGTATATTCTTTGACAAGCCATAGTGTATCACACAAATTATTGTATAACTGTAATATCAATGGAGTACCTATATTTGTTTACAACATGGAATATGTGGTAATTACCAGTAATTGACTACCTTCGTAGAATAATAACAAAAGCAAGCGCATGATGCGGAAAAAATATTGTCTCTGATATATTTCAATCACGTTTTATGCCGTTAAATAGTTACATTTTTAAAAACTAATCTCAAACATAAGTAACGGCAAAAATATATAAATCCAACATGCCATCCAACTCTCCCCCTTAGCAAACAGTTTAAAAAATTATTACAGTAGCAGTTAACTGACTACAAGCCCAATATGATGTGTGATTTTGTTCCTTTATAAATAATTCTGATTATTAATGTCCCAGTGCCCCTGTACACCATCAGTCAGCAGGGACGCGTAGGTGTGAGTGTCCACTAGAATTCCCACACTTTCCCTGTTTACCAGGTAGAATATTACCTATTTCCCTGACCTACTTACAGGACCAAAACCTTCCATTCCATACTATTCTACCACTGACGGAACAAATATGCTATCAGTGAAACAGAATTAAATTACAACGCAACAGATCAAGCAAGAAGGAAAAACATTTTTCTCAGAACGTTTCTATTTCTTGCAATTTACACTACTGACTTCTCATAAGTTTCCATTACAAACACAAAAATACTACGTCTTTTGTATATGTAGGCTGCATAGGCCAGGTTTAGTGTTTTAAATTTCCCAACCTCAGTGCTGGAATTCAAGTGATGCCAAAGCTGACAAAATATTGCTTCTCCACAAGTTGTTCCAAAGGCGTGACCGTGGTAAGTCGCTACCCACGTTATTGATAAATTGATTTAGTATACAGTCTAAACTTCCATACCCCGAGCCCAGACACAGGCCCTAAGTTTGTTGGCACAAAATTTATTACTGCCAGGCAAAATTGTATTATTGACAGGCAAAATTGTATAATACCCAGTTAACAAAGTTAAAAATTCAAATTCTAAACCACACTATATTCACACAACAAACAATTTTTGCAGAAAAGCAAAAAAATCATATTGACACAGACCCAAATGAAGATTCCCAGATATTTCACTGTTTTACATATGGGTGGATGAGACTGTGGAGGATACTCCATGGCAGGAAGGACTGTCAGTGAAGCAAGCTTAGTCAGGATGTGTGGATGTGACTGCGGAGGACACATCACAGCAGGCAGGGCTGTCAGTGAAGGAAACATGACCAGGATGTGTGGATGTTACTGTGGAGGATATTCCACAGCAGGCACGGCTGTCAGTGAAGGAAGCATGGCCAGGATGTGTGGATGTCACTGTGGAGGATACACCATGGCAGGCAGGGCTGCCAGTGAAACAAGCATGACCAGGATGTGTGGATGTGACTGTGGTGTATACACCATGGCAGGCACAGCTGTCAGTGAAGGAAGCATGGCCAGGATGTGTGGATGTGACTGTGGAGGACACATCACAGCAGGCAGGGCTGTCAGTGAAGCAAGCATGACCAGGATGTGTGGATGTGACTGTGGAGGATACACCATGGCAGGCAGGGCTGCCAGTGAAACAAGCATGACCAGGATGTGTGGATGTGACTGTGGAGTATACACCATGGCAGGAACGGCTGTCAGTGAAGGAAACATGACCAGGATGTGTGGATGTGACTGTGGAGTATATACCATGGCAGGCACGGCTGTCAGTGAAGCAAGCATGACCAGGATGTGTGGATGTGACTGTGGAGTATACACCATGGCAGGCACGGCTGTCAGTGAAGCAAGCATGACCAGGATGTGTGGATGTGACTGTGGAGTATATACCATGGCAGGAACGGCTGTCAGTGAAGGAAGCATGGCCAGGATGTGTGGATGTCACTGTGGAGGATACACCATGGCAGGCACGGCTGTCAGTGAAGCAAGCATGACCAGGATGCGTGGATGTGACTGTAGAGTATACACCATGGCTGGCACGGGTGTCAGTGAAGCAAGCATGACCACAATGTGTGGATGTTAATCGGGGAAGGTTAATACCCCATGGCAGGCACGGCTGTCAGTGAAGCAAGCACGTCCATGATGAGTGGATGTGACTGTGGAGGATTCACCATGGGAGGCAGGGTATCAGTGAAGCAAGCGAGGCCAGGATGTGTGGATGTGACTGTGAGGGATACACCATGGCAGTCACAACTGTCAGTGAAGCAAGCGTGGCAAGGATGTGTGGATATGACTGTGTAGGATACACCATGACAGGAAGTGGTGTCAGTGAAACAGGCATGGCCAGGATGTGTGGATGTGACTGTGGAGGATAAATCATGGCAGGCTGAACTGTCAGTGAAGCAAGTGTGGCCAGGAAGTGTGGATGTGACTGTTTAGGATACACAATGGGAAGCAGGCCTGACAGTCAAGCAAGCATGACCAGGATGTGCGCATATGACTGGGGGGGGATACACCATGGGAAGCAGGACTGTCAATGAAGCAAGCGTGGCCAGGAGCAGGGTTCCTTTTACTACTCACCGCTGATCTGCATGTACTGCATGCCCATGGCCGGAGGCATGGTGGGTAGTCCCGGCACCATGGGCGGCCTCCCGGGATATGACATCACCATGAACCCAACGCTGCAAGCACACAAGCCACAACTCTCACCTACTGTGCCTCCTGCAATGCTCTCTAACATCCTTAGCTTCTGCATGATACGACTGCTGTGTCGAGTCTGACAAGCCAATATTGAGTCTACCATAACTTATCTGATTACTATGGGATAGGGTTCCTTCACAAGCACAGTGGGTTCCTATTGGAGAAGAAAAACAAATAAAAATACAGCATTCAAATGAATAAGTGAGATAGTAAATTGATCACCTGTTGACTTTTTGCTATAAAGATCTGCTTTCTAACATTCTCGTTCTATGATGCAAGACCAATTGTGGAACAGATCACATTTTGTAATAACTTACTGATCATTTAACAACCACACATACAGTATATCCATGGTTTATATACAAATTCAAGCTCGGAACCTTGTAGCCTAGCATCTTGGGCCTTCTTCACTATAAGTATCACCACGTTCGTATATGTAGAGACTTTTTCTCGATCTCTGCATGTATTACAATAATTTCAAAATTCTACTATTCCCAATAAATGGAGGATATTTAATCACTGCCATGAGATTGTGCTACTATTACATGGTCAAATGAAAAGTCACAAATTATGAAGCAACAAATTGTTTTCAATAAGATAAAAAATACTAGATAGTGAATATGTTATTTCTTAATGCATTACTGCCAATACTACAATAACATGATTTCCAAAATAAAAGTTATATTACATTGCTTGATTTAAGAGTTAAGCTCAAAAACCTTAGCCAGTGCTCACACATATCAACAACCTTTTGTGACAACAAAGTTCCTTGTTTGTATTGAAGATACGGTGTTCACATTGTGAGTGCAAACACTCTTCTTAGATATACAGGTTGTCCACAAAGTCCCTGACACATGTCAATCTGCAATAAAAAGGAAACCAATTTAAATTAAAATGTGGCACCAATAAATACATACATGCCAAAAGTTTTGTATTAGTATATTTCTATATGTGCTCCTTTTATTGCACAAATAATGTCAAGACGATTAGCCATTTCTTCCTGTTTGGCCCAGTATGCCTATGTCTGCAGTTGCTATTGCCCTGGTTATTTTGTCTTTCAAATCACGAATGTTCAATACCTTTGTCTTATGCACAAAGTCTTTAACGTAACCTCAGAGGAAGAAATCCATTGGGTGACCTCGGGGCCTAGGAATCGGACCACCACATCCAATCCATCTTCCCAGAAAGTGTTCGTTCAAAGCACTATATACAATGACACCCTAGTCAGGTGGTTCTCCATCCTGTTGCAAAATGATCTCGGGCTGAAGCTCTTCAATTTGAGGGAACACAAAGGTTTATGTCCAGGTAAACGACCACAGGGACTGTCTGTTCAGCATAAAAGGGGCAGATGATGCGATCATGCATATAACCGTACCACTCTTTCACTTTCGTAGAGTCTCTTTCCAATTCATGATGGCAACGTAGGGTCTTGGATCCCCAATGTACATGTTTTGGTCATTCACTGTTCTCAAAACGTAGAAGCAAGCTTCATCAGAGAACATTATTCATTTAAGGAATCCTTTTTTTTTTTTCTATTTGTTTCACACGTCAGTTGCAAACTCCATCTTTTAATTTTGTCATCTGGTTGAATGGCTCGCACAAGCTGAACTTGGTATGTATACAGTTGTAATATTTTCCGTATAATCTTGTGAACAGTTGAAACGGGCATATCCAACTCCCTTGCTCCTTGTCACACAGACTCTCCAGGACTGTGTTGTATCAAACATCTTCATTACCTGTGCTGGGCCGAGTCTTCTCAAACACCCCCCCCCCCCCCCCTTGTTTCTAACTACTTTTTTTTTCCAGTCAAGGATAGTTTCTAGAAGCCAAATTTTTCCTGTATTGTTTTCTGAAGTTACTCTGTGTCAATTCACCAATTTTGTTTCCAGAAACCAGCAAACAAATTATGCTTTCTCTTGTGAAGTCCCCATTTTCTTCACTTACGGAATGAAATCTCTGGTAGCGCCATTTATGGATTCACTTGTAATCAGAAACAAACAAAATTTTGTGAGGGATCATAGCCATTAATGTCAATATTTTGCTTGTATCTACAACCAACCTGATTTAATTCACCACTGAAATGTGTCATGAACTTAGTGGACATCCGGTATATATAATTTTGTATAATAAGACATTCCTTAATAAGCCTTTTGGCCAGGCAAACTATTACAAAATGCAGTAATGGGTCTAACTTTGAAATCATTACTTGGCATCACAGAAAAAGTGTGCAAAATGAAGTGTGTGTGAGCAGGAGTAAGAAAGTATTTATACTGCAGCACCATACATTGATGCCAACCTAACTGGTAATTTACATGTTTCTGGAGCAAGATGAACACTCAATGACATACTCATTATTACTTCATTGTCACAACCTGCAAGGCACCGTCTTGTGTGCAGTCTAGCAGTGTCTAGTTAAAGCAGTGACACTATAATTTCACCAGAGAAGGAAAGATCGGAAAGATTGATGTAGAGCCCATTCATGTGCAGGGAAATATTTTTACAACACATTTCAAGGTTCTAGAAAAATGTTGCAAAATGGAGGAAATTGTAAAAAGGGGGAAATTTATGTGTTCCTATATTTAACTGTAAAGTCAGGTAATGTAAAATAAAAAGACTTCTACATTCAATTCAACAGTAAGAAAATACAGTAATGCTTTAAGGACTTCAAAATTAATGTATGTGATATGCAAGATGCAAGCCTGAAGTGAAATTTCTTTCTGAACAGTAACATGTTGTGAATACATGCAGTACAGTAGTTTCTGGTAAAAACATACCAGTAACATGTTGTGAACACATGCAGTACAGTAGTTTCTGGTAAAAACATACCAGTAACATGTTGTGAACACATGCAGTACAGTAGTTTCTGGTAAAAACATACAAGTAAGCAAGTGTCTTTACTTTCCTTCGTGACATCTGTGGGAAAAAATAATTATCATTTAAAAGTGATTACACAAATGGTAATGTGACAAACTGACATAGTCCAAAACTGCTACTTGAAATGCAATCAGCAGAACAAAACATTTAAATTGTTTGTTGAAAATACGTGTATTTTTACAGGCTCAACATTTTTTGCAGCCCTTGTAAAGTATTTATCAACTCTTTGATACAGTAACGTGGCAAGGATCTCTTCTTCTAACACACCATTAAAAAACATAACTTGCAGCACAGAACTGCTGAAGTCACCTGACACAAAGATGTTTCACTACAGAGATGTTATACCTGGCCACTAAGTGTCAATCTATCGGCGAGCTGTATCATGCCCTGTTGCCACATGTATCAAGGATCTGTCCTGTAAATACTTAATATGTGTGCCACGACAGCTCAACTGTAGTAACAGAAATTATAATTCCATAAATAAAAAAGGAACCTTGAATATAATAGGAACAGCAATCTATAAAACACACACGAGATATATTTGGAAGTCTATATCTTTTATTAAACTGACTGATGGGCAGACAAAGTGCTAAATTTTACATTCGTAGTAAAAACATTGTGACACTTACTTCCGCCAGTCATTCATCTTCTTAGAACCAAAACTGAAACTTTGATAAAATGTTTGTATCGGATCTTGCTGAAAACGTATAATCTATTTTCTCACGCATAGATGCAATAAATTTTTGTCTGAATTATCCCCCATATTATAAAATTCTAACGCCACTCTCCGATACAATTTCTCTGTTAAAATCATTAAAATCTTTAACTAGTTTGCTGAGAAATAATCTTTTCCTACGTGACAAATATCACTTTTCGTAGATGCACGTCAGTCACATTGTGCATTCACCAGCATCACACGCTCTTACTGTCAAACTGTTATTTGTTTAAAATGTATAATTTCTCTGAATTCTTTTTGCTGGTAAAAAAAAAATTCACACAAGGTTTACTTTGATGCGTGATGTACCGGGAACTTGTACTTTACACAAGTAGGGTGGCAGAAGGCAGCGGGCGGCAATTATGTCGAGGAGCTGAAACAGGCGCTCCTCTTGAAGAGGTCCAGTTCTGTTGGGGTGCAGGTGGTGCAACATCAATTTCCTGATGTCTGTACGATGATGTTGGGAGAAGTACAGCTGGAGTCAAGTGAGCAATCACAGGTGTAAGAGCTAATTCAGGTAGTCTCAAGTACTCAATGATACACTCTGGGTACACAGGCAGCAAGTACGTAGCGCCCAGGTGGTGAAAACAGATGCCGTGGTACAAGAACATCTCTTGGCTCTTGCAAGTGTTTGATATCTTGCACTTGTCTTCTGAGGTGTGGAAGACTAGCTATCTGTTTCACTTGTGAGGGTTGATACTTGTGCTCTCTACCTGATGCAGCAAGTGTTGCTTTTACCTTCTCTTCCAGTCCCTTCCTTTTAGCAAAACTCATTGGGACGTGGAAATCACCCCACCAAGCTACATTGCACCTGCAGGTAATTGTCTGTATTGACATTACGTATGTCACCGCGAGGGCGCGTGGCCTGGTAGTGGTCTGACCATTTTGGAGGTTACGATTCCCCAGCGGAGCTGCTCAGGGGAGAAGTAATTGCCAAACTAGTTCTGCGGTTTCACAGACAGTGTACCTGTGAAAGCTCTGCCATTCCCACGATCAGGGATTGGTGGAAAGGATGGCCGGTTCGAGTGAGAGTGAACTGTGCAAAAGCAAGTGTGTGGTTCTCTGAGGAATTCCCAGTGAATACCTACAAGTAGGTGACGAGTGTAACTACAAGGTACTACGGCTACAAGGAAGATTACTCAAAGTAAAGGTCACTCACATTTTAATTTCCACTCAAATAAAAACATTATGAAAGTACTCTAGCTTGGGGCCAGCGACGCACGCTTCAAACCTCAAAAGCTATCATTAGGATGGCCGGTAGAGGCGACTGGAGAATCTCTTGCATTGTTGGCATGCGTGTTGCTAGAACAACATTACAGTATCACCGACACGAGCTCGGGAAACTAAATAGGTATGTGACAGGATGCTAGTCTTTAAAAAGACCAGGGTAGGAGCCACTCTACTGCAAGCTTTGCGTTTTGTGTACCGTCGACAGGGGATTTTCCCAAGCAGCGTGTGCTGAAACGACAATAACAATACAAATACTTAATGTTGGCAGGTAGTGTGTCTGAGCAACGCGTGCTAGACAACTGAAGACTGGACAATTTAATTAGAACCGAGCAACACGTGCTGGAACTAAAAACTGCTGCAGACACAAGATGTCTCAACTTGTATACTACTCGTGAGCCGGTGCCCAACTCTCATTGACTGTTGCCACTAAGGCGAGGGGATGTCGCTAAGCGGAGGGTGCAAATGCGTCTAGCCTCTGAGACGTCACCGGCCAGCTGAAAGGGGATGCAAAACAAGAGACAAGCATTATTGCTCCTAGTGCAATCTAGCAGGGAGTAAATGAACTCACTTGTCCTCCTAGCACGATTACGGTGGACCAGTGAATAATAAAAGCTGTGAGGCAGACAGTACAATCTTATTTTGATGTAATAAAATTAACCTTCAAACACCGTGCAAAGGACCTGAGGGATGGAGCTGAAATCTTTAAAATTAAATTACTCAAAAAGCATCATACGTCAATTAGCCCCCTCTCCACTGCGACTGAAGGTCATCCCTAAGGTCACGAAAAGGCATAGTCTCCATATATTACCAACACACTTCCACTCTGGCCTCCATCTGATCATTTGAGATTAGACTAATTCTCTACGAGAGAAGGAAGATGATGTGACGAGGAAAACTACGCTGTTTCGCTCAGCATTCTTGACTACAGAGCGATGCAGACGCCTACCATCTGGGTCCAGAGGAAGTGTACCAGAACTTGCAGGCAAGCCTGTCTTACAATTCACAGCCACTTCACTGGACTAGCAATCTACAAGGCAACCAAGGTTAAAGAACTCCCTCCTTAGAGAGGTAGAACGCATCTGCTCTACTAGTCTACATTATCAGTGGCTCTACTGGACATCCTTGCGCTGAAGCTGAAAATATTCCCTTTCCTGCGATGAGAAAGGCAGAGAAGCAAGAATAATGTACTACCCAACTTTTGCTAACTGAATTGCCTGATGCGAAAGTGTATTTTCTCAAGTCCAATCGACATTCCTCTCAGTTACCACCTTCAGAGGATAGGTGAACAAGCGAAAATTCCTTTGCAGGAATGTGATACTGTTCCTACAAAACGCATTTTCCCTCCTTCGCTTCTGTACTATGCACTGCTCTGGGCACTGTGACACACGGTCGCTTCCCCCTCTCTTGTGAAGTTGATCTTGTTACCTAATAGCTGGGGAGGTGAGGTGAAGGTCGTTCACATCGCATCTAAGACACCTGTTAAAAGACTGACCGCTGCAAATTCAACAAAAATTAAAAAAGGGATACAGTCACTGTCTCACTCAGGCACATATTCTAATCCTAGCTCACTCTCTCTCCGCTACCAGGATAAGAAACTGTAAAGGATTGCTCTTTTTTCCATTCTGGCATCAGAGCACATGACGTCGCATTTGTTTGTTATGTCTCAAATTACTGTCGTGTTTTAGTTTCTTGTACAGGGATTCTGGAAGTGTCTCGCGGCCTCTTTTCATTAAGCGTGCATTCACATTTAACGTTTATTTACAAACACAGGTGACTTACAAGCACATAATTTGCATGCCAAAAATATGAGTAGGTAGGAAAAACAGTTTTACAGGCTATCCTAAGCATCACCATTGTTAAACACTTCACTCTCTATCATTTTATTCCCTGCAGCAATACTGTGGCTGGCTACACGGAAGATTTGCAAAACCTATTATCACACAACTTGCTTATTTTATGTCTTCACTACTTCACAATCCACGGGTGACGAGAGTACAAGCGCTTTCAGACCTGTCTCTTGTTAGGACTGGTTCATAGAGTGTAGTGGCAGGGGAATATTTACAAAATAGAGTGCTTTCAACACTACAATTAATTATTTATGGCGCACATACTTTGCAAATACACTTTCTCAGTAGAAGTATTCATGTTTGTTTTTCTCTTCCTGCAGTTGTGAGTTTAGTTCATGCAAGAAAAACGTTTTCACTGCATTCTCCCAGTGGTGTTTTACTGGCAGTTTATTACTGGTTTACGTAAAAAGTCTATGCTATTACGTTACGTTTATTTGCTTTTAGCTTTCTCTGTACTAAAGTTTTTCATCATTTTTGTACCTGTAAACATATCACTCAGAAAAACATCTACAATGCTCAAAATATTAACACGGCTCTCGACAGCTTTCAGTCAATGGTTATACTATAGCCTCTCCTACTAATTTTTACAGTTATATTAATCATCTTGGTTTCTTTCAGCAAACAAAATAAAAAGAGCTAGGAAGGTTTCACGCAAAGGTTGACCTAAGGTGTGGGAGTAATTACTGTTTTTACAAACTCTTGATGTGACTCCACGCACCAACTTGTTAAAAACATTGCATATGAGTGAGAGCTCTTGATGTTTGTGTAGCATTGTTTACTTTTTTACGGGCTCTACATGAGCAAAAACCCCTACTAAGGACAATTCAACCTTTTTCACATTGATCACGTAGCACTGGGAGAACAGTTATCTACACTGACTCTACAATAATTTCTGCACGGTGCCATCTCCTTGTCTGCTAGGGGCGTTGGCCAGCTCGGCTGTCCTGATGCGAAGTGTGGCTCCGCCTACTAGGGCGTCCCCGTATCTTTGAAGAGGAATCCAGGGAGAGCAGTCACTGGTATGCTTTAGAAGGCCTCCAGGATGTCTCTTTATAGCAACCTGGTGTGATGTGGGCTCGGCAGGCACATGTAGGAGGCCTGCTGAGTGGGCAGTTGCTTTCTCTTGGTTGCTGGCTGCAGGTGTCTGATTGATCACACTACCGGCTCTGGGCTGTAGCGTGGGTGGCTCGGCCAGAAGGAGTGGCCCGTATCACCATTCCAGGCCTAGATGACTGGCTGCAAGGTGTGATGTCAGGTCCTTGATGACAACAGGGTCCTCTCGGGCTGCTCTGCTGACTGGCCTGCTGTCGTGGCAGGCTCGGGCTCGCTCACTGTGCCAGTACTCTCTCAATTGCAGGTCCGGAGTGGGGTGGCGGCGCGTCCTCCAACAGGTTCCCCACGACATCCATCATTGTTGGTGCACTCGATCTGTCAGAACTACTCACATTACAGTTTACAATAGAAACACTTGGACTAACTACAGGAAGATCAGTAATAAAATCCCCAGGAGTCTCTCCCACGGGTTTATCTGTGTTTACGCTTGGAACGATACCATCTACCGGTGGTAACTCCAGATATTTGAACAATACAGCCTCCTCATTGGGTGTTTGTTGCATGGTCGAGGAGGCGAGCAGACCCGTCAACGGCAGCAGGACCTCATGGGCGTTGGTTGCTCTGGTTGTCATTCTGGACGTGGATGATAGTGGCTCTGCAGGCGTTGCTCTGTCGACGTCCGTCGCTGTAGATCCCTTGCAGGCAGTGCTCGCTTGACCTGGTGCAGCAGTCCATCGTGATGCAATCATGGCTGGTGATCAGGCGAAACTAGTGCAGTTTGCATTGCGTTCATGATGCATGTAGTCAGTCGCAGTTGCTGTTGGCTGGACTTCTCCAAGATACTTGTTATCGAAGACGTACACTTGTCTGTCGGGTGAACAAACTTCCTACTAAACTATATCGGGGTGGACGGTACAGTCCGTACTGAAACTTCTACTACGTTATTGTTGGGCGCCCTATTCCCATTCAAACTTGCAGAGCAGATATTCGTTACCTGGGGTTCACCTTTGCTCGTACTGGTTACAGGGGATAGTAGTTCTTCCTGACCAATGAGGACAGTGGCTTCTCACTTTCCTTCATCGTCTCATTCAGAAGGTAACATAGATGTGTCATATTGAGTGAGAGCCGGGGCAGTTTCGGGGTAAGGGCATAGTTGGCATGTGGGCTTTCCTTATCTTCCCTCGTACGTCTTCGACACAATACACATGTTCTTGACGTCCGACAACTCTATACGGTCCTTCCCATTTTCCTGCCAATCCTGTGTTGAACTTTTTTCCGTCTTTGCTCAGTGGATGGCTTTGTAACATGACTATCACATATTGTGAATGAACATATGGCAGTGCGGGGTTGCTGATATTTCCGGCAAATGTAAGTGTCTTGTTTCTCTCTGGTCTGGTCAAAACGTAGCTCTGCAGCTTGATGAACTTCCTCAAGTATAGGCATTGTTTGTTGATTCAGACTCCTGAAGTAGCCTCTTACGGCGCCTGGCACATCGGGTTTGACTCCTGGTCTTAATAATCGAGCTCAGGGCTGGTTGGGCACAGCTGCAGGGGCTTTGGAGACTTGCATGGTGCAGGTCGATGATGAAGGCTGAGTAACTTGACATCCGGATTGACTCGTGTTTCACCCTGCGGAACTGTCTTTGTCGGCCTCGGCTCGAATGTGGTTGGTCATGGACGATGAGTTGAGTCACCTATTTCTGTTTGCTTTAACTTGTGTGTAGCGGAAAGGCAGGGTGGCTAGCTGTCAATATGGGGGAGGACGGATGGCCTGTCTCTCTGCTCTCCCTTCCCCCTTCACTGTTGTGTCAATCTCTGCTTGTTCCACTAAGTTCTGTTCTGTTTCCCTGACTTGGTGAACCAATTCCTCTAATGATGTCAGCTTTGGTGCAATCAGGAAATTGCGGATTCTGGGTAGCAATAACCTTGTGATTTGACAGATAGTCAGTTTTCATTTCAGTGTAGAAAAATCCATCCATACAATCGCTCCTTCTGCGAACGAATATCTTGATCTCATTTCCAGGTTTTTGGGACGCATTTTCAATTGCCAGGTGCCCAACAACTTCATCTCTGGCGAATATCTGTTGTATTCTTGTACTGAGTTGGTGCCAGTCAGTGACGAACTCGCAGTACACGCTCCACCATTCCAGCGTTTTTCCTTTCAGCATACTCTGGACTTTAGCCACTCAATGATTGGTAGAAATGTCATGTAGTCAAAATTCTTGCTCACACTCATCGATGAAAGTGTTGGGATTCTCGTGCGGCCGTGTAGCAAACTCTGGGAGCTGCAGCTCTGCCATGCACGTAGTATGACTATGCGTTGACCTGGACTGGTTGGTCGATATTCTGCTGCTCTTTTGCAAACTTTGCATTGGTATACCATGCCAGGCCTAATCACAGGTTCGTCCGGCCAGCCGATGCATTTATGGTGGTACATTTCTCCGCAAAGAACGCAATGGACCATGTGTATTCCCTGACCTGGGCCCGTAACCCAATGGCAATAAGTAGTCTGCATGGTTCGACATTCCGTACGATATTCCTGCCCATCAGTATATCGCAGTGTCTCTTCCCATCCAAGGCATGTGTAATGATATCATTGGTAGCAATGGGTGCATTGAATGCGGTGAGATTAATTTCTGGGACAGCCTGTACATGCACAGCATTTAAGTCCGGTTGTGGCAGAGTTGGCATCCTAACGTTCATGCTTGCTGTGGCTTGGTGCTGCGTTTGACACAATGGCTGTCGTAATGGTAGTAGGCACCACAGGGTGTTTTTTTCCTGCGACTCCCCAAAAGTCGGTTTGTTGCAGTTTCCGTACGCAAGAAATAGCTAGTCGTGTCTGGCTTGTTCATGCTGTCTAGTCTGGCTATAACAACTCTTAACAACTTGTTGGGCGCCAGAAAATTTTGCTTTCTCTGCTGATTCCTATTTCATGCGTGATGTACCGGGAACTTGTACTTACACAGGTCAGGTGGCAGAAGGCAGCAATTATGTCGAGGAGCTGAAACAGGCGCTCCTCTTGAAGAGGTCCAGTTCTGTTGGGGTGAAGGTGGTGCAACATCAATTTCCTGATGTCTGTACGATGATGTTGGGAGAAGTACAGCTGGAGTCAGGTGAGCAATCACAGGTGTCAGAGCTAATTCAGGTAGTCTCAAGTACTCAATGATACCGCAAGTTTTGCTGATGAATACCGCAGACAGGGGATTGTCCCAAGCAGTGCGTGCTGAAACGATGATAACAATACAAATACTTAATGTTGGCAGGGAGTGTGCCTGAGCAACGCATGCTAGACAACTGAAGACTGGACAATTTAATTAGAACTGAGCAACACGTGCTGGAACTAAAAACTGCTGCAAACACAAGACGTCTCAACTTGTATACTACTCGTGGGCCGGTGCCCAACTCTCATTGGCTGTTGCCACTAAGGCGAGGGGTAGTTGCTAAGTGGAGGGTGCAAATGCAGGACTAGCCTCTGAGAAGTCACCGGCCGGCTGGAAGGGGATGCAAAACAAAAGCAGGAACATCGATAACAAATTCCCCAGGAGTATTCTCCGGGGGGTTACCTGGTCGTACACTTGGAATGATACCATCTACCGGTGGTAGCTCTGGGTATTGAACAGTACAATCTCCTAAATGGTTTCTCCTATCTCAAAAGCTTGGATGCCGGAGCGGCGTTGAGGATATTTCCATTGAATGTAGGCATCCTGTTCCTCCGTGCTTTATTGAATCGTCGTTCGGTGGTTTGGTGTACTTCTTCAGAAGTTGGCATTAAGATGGGAGAGTGCACCCACTGCCATTCCCCTGGTCGACGTTACATGCGTCCGAAGAGCAATTGACTTAGGCTGGAAGCAGTAGTCTCATTGGTTCTTCAAAGTAGAGCAAAGAGTATTTTGGGCAAGTGACTCTCAGTACTGGTGGTTTTCCTTAAGATGGAGCAGCAGACATTTCTTGAGGTCCTGTTTTCGACGTTCGGTAGGGTTAGCCTGCAGGTGATAGGACGGCGTCATCCAGGCTTCCACTCCTCAATCTTGACAAGCTTTGTGCCACGAGGCGCTAGTAAACTGGGTCCCAATGTCTGATAATATGCTTTGGGGGTATCCTCAACGTAGAAATATCTCTTGGTTGAACTTGTTTAATATACACAGTGTTTTCTGACCGGTGATTGGAAAGGCTTCGACCCAGCAAGAAAACAACAACGAGTAGGTAACGGTTCCATAAAGTACTCCTGGGATATGGTCCCAGTAA
Organism: Dryococelus australis; assembly: GCA_029891345.1. Lineage (NCBI taxonomy): Eukaryota > Metazoa > Arthropoda > Insecta > Phasmatodea > Phasmatidae > Dryococelus > Dryococelus australis. The sequence goes on along the minus strand of CM056998.1, from coordinate 3,021,276 downwards.
ATCAATGGCGATTTGGTTCCATGGCGCAATAAGGTTTGCATGGTTTAGCAGTGTTTTGCCAGACAGGGTAGCTCTTGTGTTGGCAGCACTAGGGCAATGGTTGACATGTCGACGAATGTCACGGGTCATAGCATCCCAGACGTGTCTTACACTTATATAGGCCAGAGTCTCTCGGTTTCCTGTATGTTCTGCTACGGGATGATCGTGATAGTGGCGACATACACCAGATCTTAGAGCTCGGAGAATCAAGATTTTCCAGGGTGCATCAGGATGGCAGTTCCTAGACCATATGACGTGGTCACACATTTCATAGTGCTGAGGACATTGTTGCAGCGTCTGGATGTCAGGATTGAGCTGATGATGCCTTTCTATCTGATGGCGGGTCAGTTGAAGCTGAAGTAGTGACGATGTGCAAGACATTTCGGGAGGGAAGATCAATCGATGTCTTCGTCTGGCTTTGCCGCTTCCTGCTGACTGGGTTGGCGAGCTAGATCGTCGGGTAGGTCATTCTGCTTCCCAGGACAATGTTGAATTTCAAAGTTGAACTCCGACGATAAGTCCCAACTTGACCTTATTATGCTTTGCTGTCTGTTCGAAGGATACAAGAATTTCCTTCCAGGTGGTACCTGAATCTCCGAATAGCCCATATAATGGCAAAGTATTCCTGCTCGTTGATATGATACTTCTGTTTGGTGAGGTTCAACCTTGTACTGACATACGCGATGAGCAAAGGCTGTTGGTTGTCATCCTCATGATATAATATGGCTCCGAGTCCTGTTTGGCACGCATCTGACTGTAATATCAGCAGCCTCCTTGTGGGTAATGAAGCAGGTGGATTTCTTGAAAGCTTCTCTGAGTGTGTCAAACACAGTCTGACATTCCAACGGGTGTCCTTCCCAAGAAGTGGATATAAAAGAGCCATAAGGTCGGCAATATTTGGAACATAATTGCGAAGCCAGTTACAAAGTCCGAGGACCTGCGAAGGTACTTCGGCTTCCTGTATAGCTCACACTGAGCACTCCTGTGGATAGTTTCCCTCCATTGAGACAACGTACCTTAAGTACTCTGGCATTCTGGCCAAAATGGCTCTTCGAAAGCTTTGCCGTTAACCCATGAAGTTCTAACCTCTCAAGGACTCAAAGGTGGGTAAGATGCTCTTCCCAGGTTTTCGAGTTGACTATTATGTCGTTGAGGTAAGTGAATCAAAACTGACTCAAGTATCACGTCAGAACTTCAGCTGACAACAACCGCTGGAACGTGGCCGGTACGTTCTTCAGTCCGAACTGCGTCACTTGAAACTCTATCGTTTATCCTCCCGGTGAGGTGAAGGGGGTGTGCAGACGACTATCTGGGTGTATGGAGATCTGCCAGTAGCCAGTTTGGATGTTGAGCGTGCTGAAGATGCTAGCCTCACCAATGTGTCTGTCTTTGAGCTAGATCAAGAGCGGGTGGCGAAGTAGGCAGGATGATATCGTTAAGGCCGTTAAAATTTATGCAAAAGCATAACTGCCCATACTTCTTGGGTACAAGCACGATGTGCAAGTTGTATGATAAGGTCGAAAACTTAACTATCCCTTGATGTTTCATTTTGCCGATCTACTCCATAATAATGTGACGCCATCTCGCAGAGACTGTATAAGGCCTATTGTATATTGGGTTGGTATCACTGAGAAGAATCTAATGCTGAATGGTACGGGTCTGCCATAAGTTCCCGTTAAGTGCCGAAGGCTGAGGCGTGCTCATCTAGTACCTCCATCAACTGGTCAAACTGATCAGGGTTCAGACATTGTTGGATTTCTGCGGCGCCAATCGACTGTGCTTCGTGAAGTTTGGTTGGGTATTCCCAGTGAAGTGTGACTCTGCGGTTGTCGTCTACGTAGACCTTCTGTTCCCCGTGATCCATAATACATTGTTGGCAACTGAGCTAGGGATGTCCTAGGATAACGTCATCTTCGATGTCTGGGGTGACGAAATCCACTTCCGTCTTCGAAGTCTGTACGTTGATCATCAGAATAATCCTTCTGTCGACTTGAAGGATGCAATCCGCGATCTGGCCTATCTGACCGCTGTTGCCTGTGGTTTCAACTCCTTGTGTTGGTGCAACAAATAGCAAATCCAGTAAAGCTAAGGCGGGTTTATCGTTAAACCCTCACCTCGATGTAAGGTGCAGCAGTCGTATCTGCTATTTAATCCAGGAGCTTTACTGTAGGTTGGATTTGCCTGGTGGAAACGCTCCTTTCTTCCTGCCAGCGATGCAGTTTCCATTCAGACTAATTCTGCTGTGCCGCTTTTGGTTGGGCAGCCCGCCACGTACGTGCCGTGTCTTGCGTCTCAATGGAAGTTGTCCGAGGGTTAGTGGTTTTGCATGGGCAGTCCCGGTTGAGATGGTTCCAGAGGCTAAACCAACACTTAGGCAGTTTTGGTGACTGCTGGGGAGGTGGTGGGGTTGGCTTGCTCCGCTGTTCCCCGTCTTCCTTTCCTCTGGTTGTTTTGCCACTTTTTGCTAGTCTAGCATATTATGTTCGACTTCTCGAGCTCAGTAGATCAGCTCATCCATCCTTGATGGCTTGGGTAAGAGAAGTATGTTACGAAGGCACGGTAACAGTAACCTGGTAATCTGTCGGATACTATCATCTTCACTTCCATGGGGGAAGATCCGTAGACACATTTGTTCCCTTCTTCTTATGAAGGTCTCTACCTCATCACCTGGTTTCTGGGTATACTGTAGAATTCGGTTGTCAAGTGGGCGACAACATCTCCTGCGAACCTCTGTTGTAGTTGTGTACTGAGTTGCAGCCAGTTCATCAAAAACTCGCCGTACATGCTCCACCATTCCGCTGCTTTACCCTTGAGCTTTTGTTGGGCTCTGGCCATCCAATAGTTGTCTGGAACGTCGTGAAGGTGGAATTCCAGCTTGCATTCATTGATGAACGTGCTGAGGTCCTCGTATGGTCGGGTTGCGAACTCCGGGAGTTCAGTTTCTACTACACATGTCATGTGGCAATGTGCCGAGGTAGGTCCAGGATTACTAGGCCAATACGAGGCTACTCTCTTACATACTTCGCATTAGTACACCATGCCAGACCTGATCACTGGTTCATCGGGCCAGCCGATACATTTGTGGTGATATGTTTCTCTACAGAGAATACCTAGGACCGTATATGTGCCTTGACCTGGGCATGTGACCATATTACAATATGCTGTCTGTCTGGTCAGACATCAGCATAACGATACTCCAGCCCTTATGTATATTGTGGCATGTCTCCTCAGCCAAGACAACTGTAATAATGCCATTGTTGGCAGTGTGCACACTGGATGTGGTTTATCCCTGATCCGGGCCAGTCTGTTCGTGAACAGCAATTAAGTCCGGTTGCGAGAGAGTTGGCCTCCTCAAGCTCGTGATCACTTTGGTTTGGTGGGTTGTTCGTCACGTTGGCTGTGGTATTGGTTATGAGCACCACAGGTTTTTTTTTTTTCAGCGACCCCCCAAAGTCTAGTATGTGCCACGTCTGGCTTGTACATGATGGTGTGGATGGCTTGTCCATTGCCGCTAGTCTGAACTATTGTTACAATTTACGCCAACATGTTGGGCGACAAAAGAAAATTCGGGGAGCCTGGCTCCTATTATTTGATGCATGATGGGGTGGTTAGTAATCAAATACCTAGGAGTCCGCGATTCTGTTAGAAGAGATAGCCCATCTCTCATCTGTAGGGGTTCAGTTATGGCGTGATACCGGGGCCTTGCTGGTATATAGAACTAGCAGTGCGGCTACTTGGCAGGGTACGAAATATTGATTAAATGGTGCAAGTCTACGATTGGCAGGTGTAGAAGGAAGGGCACTTGAGCGACGTTTTAACAACACGGGAGTTTTCTGTGGTGCAGCAGTTTGTGGTGTTCACTGAGTGATCTGTATTTCATGTAGTTGGTATACTGAAGGTGGCAGGAGTATTGCAGGAGTCAAGTGTGCTATGGCCTGTGTAGGTAGCAGTTCAGGCTTCCTCAAGTATTCTACAATAAAGTCCAGATAAGCTGCTGGACCAGGGCGTACACACAGTGAGAATAGGTGACTTGAACACTGGATCTTCTCTTGGCTCTCGTATTCGGCGTAGAGCTTGTGCCTCTTCCCTGGGCTGTAGGTTAACTATCTGTTTGATTACTGAGAGCTCATATTCATAAGCTCGGTCCGATGCAAATAGAGCCTCCTTCACTCTTTCATTCTTCACCCTCTTTTGGCAAAAGGCATCAGGAAGTTGGAAATTACCCCACCAAGCTGCTTTGCACATACAGGTACTTGCTTATGTGAACTTACATCTTTCACCACAAGGGTGTGTGGCCTGGTAACTGTCTACCACTTTGGGAATTAGAGGTCCCCAGGGGAGCTGCCCAGGGGAGAAGTAATCACCAAACATAGTTTGTGACTTCACAGACAGTGTACCTTTTGACGGCTAGTCCGTTCCCCATAATCCAAGATTGTTGGCAAGGGATGGCCGGCACTCATGTGTTCTGTGAGTCAAAATACGTGTGCTGTACGATGGGTAAACCTATCGTGAATAACTGTATGTGGCAAGAGTAACTACAAGGTACTACATCCACAAGGAGTGGACTCAAAGCACAAGTTCACTCACATTTTATTTTTGGAAAAATAAAAACATGGTGATAGCGTTCTAGCTCCGGGTCAGCGTCACGAGCATCCACCCTTGAAAGCTATCTTTTAGGTTGGCTGGCAGAGGCGTCCGACTCAGTAGAGGTGCGTAGAAATTATTGGCTAACTTCTTACGTTGTTGAGTACATGTTGTAGGAACGACATCTCTGTATCGCTGGCACTTCGCTTCAGAAACTAAGTGTGAGAGTAACAGGATGGCAGCCTTTAAAATGGCTAGAGTATGGTTCATTGCAATCATAAATGAAGACTGGGTTGGGGGGGGGGGGGGGGGGGGGAGTTGCTGTGAGAATGTTGGCATGAGCAACGTGTGCTTGGCTCAACGATAACAATAAGCTAGGCTTAAAGCAGGGATCACTTCTGAGCAACGAGTGCTGGAAAGGCTAAGACAATTTGATTGGATACGAGCAGAGCGCGCTGAGAAAAAAACTGGCAGAGACGCAGGCCATCTCTCCTTTTATACTCCTCCTGAACCAATGGCCATCTCTCATTGGCTGGTACACTAAGTCAAGGGGTAGTCGCTGAACGGGAGGTGTGAAGCATAACTTGCTTCTGTGGCTTAACCGGCTGGCTGGAGGGGGATGCACACCAAATAAAAGCGATATTACTACTAGTGTGCTTTAGCGGGGAGTAAATGAACTCTCTTGTCCTCCTATCATAATACGGTGGCCCAGTGAATAATAATAAATGCTGCAAGGCAGACAGTACAATTTCACTTTTAACGTAGTCATTTTAAGCTTCAAACTCCATGCAAAATACCTGGGGTATGGAACTAAAGTCGTTTAAAATTAATAACTTAAAAAGCATCATGAGTCAACATCTGTACGAGACAACGTTCTACTCTGGATGTAACAAAACAATGTGTTTTTAAAAAAAATTTGGCACATAGTTTATTTAAAAGAAAATTATAAATTGTACAATGAGAAGAATGAAAGCATTATTGTTTAATTTCTTCATTAGCATCAGGTTATCTCAAAATGTCTCCACATAGCAGTGTGTGGTTTATGGAGCATGAGAATTCTCGGTATTGTGATATGGGTGAAAACCAAACAATCGCATATGATATTCACGTGGGGGAATGGGTCATGGCAACTTCCCAATAGATATTGTAAGGCCTACAAACTCACACTGGGCCGAAGTTTAATTCCTCACATACACATATTACATCTGCCACAGCAGAATATTATTACTTGCAATAGGAGCAGAAACTGCAGATGCCGTCTCCTGCCTCTCATGTAAACTGTGCTAACAACTGTTGAATCAACACTACACAAACATAAATTGTGCCCACCCTACATAAATGTTGATTACACTTCCTGAGAAATATCCATCTTCCTAGAAAAATTACTTACCAAGATATATGCGCATGTGCAAATGCTGATTTTGAAGAACTTATTTTACAATGAAGTCCCCAAGCTAAATTGTCAAAGAACACAACTACAAACACAGTGTGTGCAATGCTTGCTGCAGTGGAGGAATTACACGAGACCTCTCCTTCCTAACGTACTTCCTCCTGACCTTGTTTCTGGTTTCACAACTACAAACACAGTGTGTGCAATGCTTGCTGCAGTGGAGGAATTACACGAGACCTCTCCTTCCTAACGTACTTCCTCCTGACCTTGTTTCTGGTTTCACAACTAACAAACACAGTGTGTGCAATGCTTGCTGCAGTGGAGGAATTACACGAGACCTCTCCTTCCTAACGTACTTCCTCCTGACCTTGTTTCTGGTTTCACAACTACAAACACAGTGTGTGCAATGCTTGCTGCAGTGGAGGAATTACACGAGACCTCTTCTTCCTAACGTACTTCCTCCTGACATTGTTTCTGGTTCCACAACTACAAACACAGTGTGTGCAATGCTTGCTGCAGTGGAGGAATTACACGAGACCTCTCCTTCCTAACGTACTTCCTCCTGACCTTGTTTCTGGTTCCACAACTACAAACACAGTGTGTGCAATGCTTGCTGCAGTGGAGGAATTACACGAGACCTCTCCTACCTAACGTACTTCCTCCTGACATTGTTTCTGGTTTCACAACTACAAACACAGTGTGTGCAATGCTTGCTGCAGTGGAGGAATTACACGAGAACTCTCCTACCTAACGTACTTCCTCCGGACATTGTTTCTGGTTTCACAACTACAAACACAGTGTGTGCAATGCTTGCTGCAGTGGAGGAATTACACGAGACCTCTCCTTCCTAACGTACTTCCTCCTGACCTTGTTTCTGGTTCCACAACTACAAACACAGTGTGTGCAATGCTTGCTGCAGTGGAGGAATTACACGAGAACTCTCCTACCTAACGTACTTCCTCCGGACATTGTTTCTGGTTTCACAACTACAAACACAGTGTGTGCAATGCTTGCTGCAGTGGAGGAATTACACGAGACCTCTCCTTCCTAACGTACTTCCTCCTGACCTTGTTTCTGGTTCCACAACTACAAACACAGTGTGTGCAATGCTTGCTGCAGTGGAGGAATTACACGAGACCTCTTCTTCCTAACGTACTTCCTCCTGACATTGTTTCTGGTTTCACAACTACAAACACAGTGTGTGCAATGCTTGCTGCAGTGGAGGAATTACACGAGACCTCTCCTACCTAACGTACTTCCTCCGGACATTGTTTCTGGTTTCACAACTACAAACACAGTGTGTGCAATGCTTGCTGCAGTGGAGGAATTACACGAGACCTCTCCTTCCTAACGTACTTCCTCCTGACCTTGTTTCTGGTTTCACAACTACAAACACAGTGTGTGCAATGCTTGCTGCAGTGGAGGAATTACACGAGACCTCTCCTTCCTAACGTACTTCCTCCTGACCTTGTTTCTGGTTTCACAACTACAAACACAGTGTGTGCAATGCTTGCTACAGTGGAGGAATTACACGAGAACTCTCCTACCTAACGTACTTCCTCCGGACATTGTTTCTGGTTTCACAACTACAAACACAGTGTGTGCAATGCTTGCTGCAGTGGAGGAATTACACGAGACCTCTCCTTCCTAACGTACTTCCTCCTGACCTTGTTTCTGGTTTCACAACTACAAACACAGTGTGTGCAATGCTTGCTGCAGTGGAGGAATTACACGAGACCTCTCCTTCCTAACGTACTTCCTCCTGACATTGTTTCTGGTTTCACAACGAACAAACACAGTGTGTGCAATGCTTGCTGCAGTGGAGGAATTACACGAGACCTCTCCTTCCTAACGTACTTCCTCCTGACCTTGTTTCTGGTTTCACAACTACAAACACAGTGTGTGCAATGCTTGCTGCAGTGGAGGAATTACACGAGACCTCTCCTTCCTAACGTACTTCCTCCTGACCTTGTTTCTGGTTTCACAACCAAGGCTGTGGTTGGTACGATGGCTACAGTGCTCGCATTATACCGAAGTTCACTTCCCGCCATGGTCACTCCAAGATTTTCGCATGTGAGAATTGTGTTTGATACTACTGCTGGTTGGCAAGTTTTCTCAGGGATCTCCAGTTTCCTCCTGCCCTCGCATTCCAGTGCTGCTCCACATTTATGTCGTTTCATCCTCATCTGCTATCATGATGTCGTGAAGAGCTGCTCAAACCTCATCACTCCACCATCTTCTCCCTCCCGCTCTCACACGTGCTCTCCCTTACCTTGCACACCTCTTACCATATTTCATTTATGTTATTTCCTTCTTTCTGTACACCATTACCTCACCTGCCAGTGTTAGCCATTTCTCCAATCACACTTATTTTCCCATTCTTTCTCTTCAACCACTCCTTTAAACATCTGTGGAGAAGATTTCTAGTCATCTTCAGAGAAGTTTGAGGATTGACATCTTGCAGTGAACATGTACACCATTCTCACATCCAAACTGAAGTTACATAAACAGTCTGCTGATCAGCAAAGACACCTGGTTTTCATGAACAGCTCCACTCATACTACACCAGTAGCAGCCTGGCATCACTTCGCTCAGAAATTATGGCGTTATTAAAATACATACCTATATATTTACAACTACCCGTGACTACCTGAGACTACTTGCAACTACCCAGGATTACCTATGACTACTTGCAACTACCCGTGACTACCTGCGACAACCTGTAACAACTTGTGAATTTATAACATTAAGATAATATTAAGATCCAATGAGTCACTGCGGCCCCACTTGGGATCGCTCTAGCCACTGAGCCACTACGGCCCTACTTGAGATATCTCTATCCACTGAGCCACTGCGGCCTCACTTGGGATGGCTCTACCCACTGGGCCACTACTGCTCCACTTGGCATTACTCTGCCCACTGGGTCTCTGTGGCCCCACTTGATATACGCCTACGACAATCTGGAAGAATGCAGCTTTCTAATATTGAAAGAATTATAAGAATCGGCAGCGTAGTTTCCAAGATTACCCGAGACATATAAACAAACTCACATTACCTCTTTATTATATTGGTATAAATTTGATAAGGACTTGTAATTTTCTTTAAATCATGCTTATTCATGAAATTGCACGTCAAAAGGCATCTTCTGTAACATTCTTTGCCCAAGAATACGATCAAGCAAAAATTATTACATTAAAAACTATTTTAAAGACAAAGTTAAAATTTAGAAAAGACACTCATTGTAACACAAACACCATGATAAAATGAGTTGGACTTGTGCCCTAATGCTCTCCAAATGCAGACTGACAATATTCCTGTATAAATACCAAGAACTGGAACTGAATCCTTTAATCAAGTCACGATCCAATAACATTTCTTGCAGGCTTACTGCAAACAGCATCAGCCATGATGTCACAGGGGGGAGGGTACTGTTTTGTTTGAGCAGATAGGTAGAAAGGAAACTATTTTTTTGGACGTCACAACGTTTATTATTACTATTTGATATGCAAACCAGTTTAACTGTATCCTTGGCTTGCTGTGCTTAACAAAACATACATGCAAACTACACTGGTACCAACAATTGGAGGGAACAACAAAAATAAACAACATTTTATCTTGCAGAAATAAAATTTCAATCTTAAGTATGATGGTAGAAGATATATGAAATAATTAAAATAAAACAAAATCAGTATGTGATGCGGCAATATTTTATTATATTTCAAAAATTATCTATACTTCTTACTGTAATTGTTCTAAATGAAAAATTAAAATTTATGTGATGGCTGAAAAAAATATGTTGATTGTGTGTGTGGAAAAGAAAATTAAAATTAGTGTAAGCTGGAATATAATTATTTCAATCACCACCATTCTTACAATAAATTTAGATAAAAAAAAAGAACAAAAATATTAAAAATGGCAAATTGCAGCTGCTTCACTTAACGTCTGAAAAATTATATCAGAAAATTTTAATCAAGTTTGCCTCACGTAACAGAAATATTTCAAATGCTCCAGAATGACAAATTAAATTTGAATGTCTTAAAAGTTTAATATTCACAAAATTCTAGGTTTTCTTCTACTGAAATTCTCTCACATTCTCTTCTCTATCGTTCTCAACCTGATTAATGTCCTCAGGGTTCATATAATATTCCACCTTGGCACTAGCTCAATCCTTAGAGCGGCATGCCAATGATTTGCCATAACTACATATGAAACCAAAATCAAAATCTTCAAAAACCTTATTATATTGAGAGTTTGTATAGTAGTTTACAAAAAAAATAATGCTCCAAATTACATGGATGAGCCACTTCAGCCCTGCTGACTAGAGAGGCATTTTTTCATGCTCATAATGGCGCCAGGCGCTAAGCAGATGCAGAGTGGAACAATTCCAAATATAATGAGTAAGCCTACGAATCTTCTTCTCCTACCTGACTGTAACTTCTGGGACCAAGTAATTTAGGATAGTGCTGGGCATTTTGCAGCAGATCACAATCTCGGCGAAAATATTTTGGCCGTAACTTCAACGGTTCCACCCAGAAGCAAACTACTTCCGGCAATATCTCTATCCTTGGCACAAACGTTAAATACTACTTCTGGTGAAGCAAAAAGAAAATAACAAGAACATAAAATACAATTAAAATTAAAGTGGAAAACAGTTAATTAGTGTCTAAAATTTATCAAATTAATATACAAAAAAAATTCTATACAATTCCACTATTTAAGGCTTCTAGGTTAAAAGAAAATACCATAGAGTCATACGTAAAAATAAAATAAAATGGATGGATGGTTTACAAAATAAATAATTAGTGACTAAATATTACTGAAAATGAACTGTAGGGGCAGAAATTAATATTATGTTCACATGTAAATAAACAAAATATAATAGTGTCCAAAACAAATATTATAGGTTAAAAGACATCAAAATTAAATGATTGAGTTTGCTATAAGAACCGCTACAGTACATTTGCATCACACTCAGTACATTCCTTTAAGGCTGGTCAGGCTATGTGTCTGCTGCTGCCCAAGTGGCTGGTCAGGCTATGTGTCTGCTGCTGCCCAAGTGGCTGGTCAGGCTATGTGTCTGCTGCTGCCCAAGTGGCTGGTCAGGCTATGTGTCTGCTGCTGCCCAAGTGGCTGGTCAGGCTATGTGTCTGCTGCTGCCCAAGTGGCTGGTCAGGCTATGTGTCTGCTGCTGCCCAAGTGGCTGGTCAGGCTATGTGTCTGCTGCTGCCCAAGTGGCTGGTCAGGCTATGTGTCTGCTGCTGCCCAAGTGGCTGGTCAGGCTATGTGTCTGCTGCTGCCCAAGTGGCTGGTCAGGCTATGTGTCTGCTGCTGCCCAAGTGGCTGGCTTCGGACGCCATGGCTAGTGTAGAATACACCACATGCATTGCAACCCAGACAACTTACAGGAATTCATGTGACAACCATTACTTCTTTTATTTCCCTACATGACAAACTATGTTGCTGGTTGGAAAGTTCAACACTCAAAACCTGGAGCAATGAATACATTTTTTAGAGCAGACGAGAGACAGACATAGAAGTAGCACAAAGACAAAAGTGAATGCTTGCCGACTCACTTGGTAGACGTAGTTGGAATCTCGCCCGGAGTGCCTTCGTACAGAGTAGGGCCTGGCTGCACGATGTCGCTGGGATCTATGGACATTGGAAACCTGCGGAGGAACAACACCAGTGTTACTATCACAAACTACTAGCTCCAGTAGCCCGCCATTCTGCCTGCACTTTCACTCGTCTAGGAGCAAACTGCCACAAGAGAAAGCCAGGTAGGTTTCTTTGAAACCATCTCTGCTCCTATACTTACACTGCTTTGTAACTTGTGTGCATTCATGTCGGCAGCACTTGCTAAATATAGTGTACAAAAATATTACTGATAGTCGTTGCATTTTCAATAACCTAACCAATGTTTAGAAGATATAGCCTACCATTTGTCCTTCATACTTACAAAACTTTCAACTCTTAAGCATTCTACGTGAGAATACAGTGATCTGGTTCACTTAATGATGTAGAACACTAGTGAAACTCAACTATTAAGTCCTCGTGAATGAAATAAAAATGTAGTGTTTTCTTCCTCCAAACATTTCCTCAATGAAATGGTGCAACAGTTTATGGTAATTCTAATGCATAGCTTTTTTGTGGTACGTTATAAGTACCAATTTCACGATTCTTGCCTGAACGTGACTAAGAAGTCACCCTACAGTTGTATGTCACACTAATAACGATAAACATATGACTCATGTCTCAAGACGACAGCTCTGAAGCTTCTATACAGAAAATTTAACAGCCAAATCTTACTCAGAAAATACAAGTTACAACCATCTTCACACCACGAAAAATAATCCAGGTTCGAGTTGAAATGAGCATTTGAAACTTGACAAACTGTTTATTTTGTAATATTTCTCTTGTTGAGAGACTGAGCGCCGGCCAGCTGGAACTTTATAGATGCTAGTTACTTACATCATAGCGATATTAGGCACAATTCTTACATGTTGTAACATTAAAAATTGCACAAATGCTTGAAATTTATACTAGAATATTCACAGGTAAAGCAAGACCTAATACATTCATACATGGGTCCAATACTATAATTAGACACTTAATTGAAAATTTACTGTTTGGAATGTGGCATAATTAGTTTTCTTTGCTTATTTACAATAATTTGTTTTTTATTTTTACACAGACAGTTGTGTTGTAAGAATCTCGTTTTGTTTATGTCCATTTGCCACAGGTTCGTTATGTTATTCATTTCAGTTCTATATTTATTTTGTTATGTTAAATTACATATATTCATCAGTGTTTATTTTAATTTATAATTTTAAAATTGACGTGTCTTGGTTAATTTAACATGTGCCTAAAGAGAGTTTAAAATAAGTAAGGGAAAGTGTTATCTCTTTTTGCTCCCCTTAAGTGGGGCCTAATTAGCCTAACAGTGCAAAACCACATGGGTCACGTTTTGATACTAAACACGAACTTGAGACACTCGTAATTAATGATATAATTTTCTAGTGTTTGTGTCATATTTGTTTCATTTTGAAAGGGCATATTACATTTTTTTTTTAACATGATAATATGTAACGTCAGAGATACTGGCAGTTCCGGCATCTGCTATGCCAGATGCCCAAACTAATTCTTTCACGAAAAATTTAATTATGTTCATAATTAAATACCTGAATTTTGAGTGCCAGTGCATATGTTAAAAGTCTCGTAATATTTTCTAATTAACTTCTACATGCTTCGCCGGCCCATTCCAGCTTGTTTTCCGGCACAAGCACATATAAGAACTCTTGGGACTAAAAGTATCCAACTTTATGTCTCTGCATTGTTATGTTCTTCACTCCCCCAGTGCTAACTCTAAGATTCTTACAGTTTTCTTGTGTAAATTTTGCCAAATGTATTTTGTAGTGACTTGTCATTAAAGCTACCCATAAAAAGGTTAAGCATGTTTGTTATGATGCATTGTTATTTATTTACGCTGGAAACCTGTGGCAAATCATAATATTTACATCTGAATGTTTATTTTTCTTTTCTGGACTAAACAAAGTTCACTTTCCTGCTAAAGTGACACACGTTTTCTTTTATATGAATATGAACAAGATTTTTTATTTACCAGGACATCCACTTTTAACATTTTCTCACACGTGTTTACGAACTCTTAAAATCTGGTGTATAAAAACAGTAACTGCCACTTTTATTAATTTTGGATATTTTAATTGTCTCCATGTGATCAGCATTTTTCTGTGACCTGCCGTACGTATTGTTTTCTTTACTTATGATTTAGGAACACATGCTGTTGATGTTAAATCTGGGAAGGAGCCAAACTCAAATTTCATTTTTATCAGCCAATCTCGGTTGAGCTGATAACAATGAGATTTGGGGTTTCCGTAATCACACTTGGTGTGGATGTTTAAGCCCCAAATTCGCCCTTCGTCCTCTGGCAAATATGGATGCATAAATTATAAAATAATTGAAGAGGTAGATACATTGTCTATTGGGACTGATCTTTAATTATTTAATTTCTTTCATAATTATAAATTTTATTATTTGGTGTCCAATTGTGAACAGTAAATGATTTCAATTTATTGTGAGAATTTGAGTTCAGAGAATTTTGCTGTAGTTATTGTAAATAAAATAAGGAAATTATAATTAATTAATTAGATTAAGATCTCTATCGCGTAACAAACTTGGTATAGCCCACTTAATTTCTAGAGAGAAATTGTAACAATATGATTGGTAATTTATTGATTTTGAGTTACTATGCTGATAGCAAAGAGATGCATACTGAAATATGGAGAAAATTTGAGAGCTAATCCAAATAATCATTATTTTTGCTACACGAACCAGTAGCTGATGTTTTCAGTACTTACTCAGTGAAGCGTGTGTACAAATGGTTTATCTGCTGGAATTAGCAAGTTTTATCACATGAAATTCCATACTCTCACTACTGAATGAATGCTAGGTGATTGGCGTCACGGTTTTAAGGGAGCTGTGGGAATTGAATGGTTTCCGTTTTGTCTTTATTCATTTTAATCACTCTGGGCACTCAAACTATAAACCACCTATGTTACAAAAAAAAATTAAACTTAGTACGTGTGTTTTTATGTTGGCGAGTAATGTTGATGGGTGATACTCAGTTTACACTGTCATTCCACCAACACAACACCTACACACTACAGTTTCTGGCACCTTTAACATGACATGGTGGCTGATGTTAAGACAGGGAGGGAAACTAGAGAAGAGAGGCTTACTTCTTACAGAGCTCTTTAAAGCCTAAACACCAACCAAGTGAAGACAGGATGGATGCTGAAAAATCAGACACTATTAGTATAGTGGGTACACCTGCTCTTGGTGAGATTGAAAGTTCTGAAATACAGGAGACACTGGGTGGTAACCAGTCACTGGATGGTAACCAGTCACTGGGTGGTAACCAGTCACTGGATGGTAACCAGTCACTGGATGGTAACCAGTCACTGGATGGTAACCAGACACTGGATGGTAACCAGTCACTGGGTGGTAACCAGTCACTGGATGGTAACCAGTCACTGGATGGTAACCAGTCACTGGATGGTAACCAGACACTGGATGGTAACCAGTCACTGGGTGGTAACCAGTCACTGGATGGTAACCAGTCACTGGATGGTAACCAGTCACTGGGTGGTAACCAGTCACTGGATGGTAACCAGTCACTGGATGGTAACCAGTCACTGGATAGTAACCAGTCACTGGATAGTAACCAGTCACTGGATAGTAACCAGTCACTGGATGGTAACCAGTCACTGGATGGTAACCAGTCACTGGATGGTAACCAGTCACTGGATAGTAACCAGTCACTGGATAGTAACCAGTCACTTAATGTAGATGAACATGTTGAGTTGGTTATTGACACAGGTACGTAGGTAACTAATGCTAACATGACTATGGCAGGTGTAGAAGCAGTTTGTAATGCATGTAATTCTAACGAAGATGCCATGCAAACATTAATTTGGATTATGACTAAAATGAGTAGAAATAATTCCAAAATGAATGCAGAAACAAGGTGCAGATTTGAAGAAAGGTTTTGATAGTGTAAACAATAGATTTGCAGAACAGGTTCAGAGTTTCGAGTAGCTGGGCAATCTCACATTTCCGCTAGCAGACACACTAAATACCATGACACAGATAGAAGAACACGTTGATAGGTTAGTTATGTGCACAGGAAGCTGCGGAACAAAGCCAATGTACGTTAGAAGGCAACGTACAAGATGTTTAATTGAATTTGCAAAATGTGAAGAAGAGGTAACTATTTTATCTTAGTATATGGATGGGTCTTACTTGAGATTTATCACATGTAGTAAAAATTGCCGACAAATTTGAGAAACTCAAATTTGTGGGCAATTTAACAGAATTCCTTACATAAAAACTCCCTGAACACATCTTGATACCGAAAAAATGTCCCTTCGTAGACAAATGATGAATCCTTGGCATCATTTTATATAAGTAATTCACCTATATAAGCAGCACAAAATTTTAAGTAGAGTCGTCTTCTTTCGTATATGTAATGTTCCTGAAATGTGTGTGAAAGTTGAATCATATATATGCATGTAATAAGAGGGGTTCTGTTTCAAAGTTACAATAAAATTTTTTAAAAATTAATTTTGGTAGAATGACAATAAGTTATTGATAAAATTGTTATTCTTAAAAAGCATTTCCTTGAAAATCACTAATAAATATACATATGAAATACTTTCTTACCTAAATTGTTGATTTTCATCATCTGTATAAATATTTGATTGTAAGAACTATGTGATTAAATAAGGTAATTAAATAGGATTCCTACTTTCTGTAAAATTGTTGTGCCAATGTAACATTTTATTCTGTAGCTTGTAAAAACTATGTAAAAGTTTTTCAGAGATTCATATATTATTTTAACAGAAGCACTCATTTGTATTGTGCCAATATGACAGCCATAACATATGATCGAGGAATGCTGGGAAAGGTGGCAGGCAGTGTTAGATGACAACTAACAGTGCTATATCAATATGTTGGTAGGTTGCTAGACGTACAGTACTTGGACTGTGCGTCCTCCATATTGTGTGGTTCCTGGATTAACAATTTCATCTAGAATCTGCATATTAAATTTTCAACAAACTCTCTTTTATTTTAATTTGTTACATTTAGACAAAAGTTAAACTACATGGATATCAATATTCCTTGGTTATTTTTATCTAACATTAAACACAAGTATTCTTTCTAAATATTTTGCAATACTTTTACCAAACTATGTAAATTTTGCTAGCTATATGATTTGACATATAATAGGCCCCTAATTTGCAAGGCGAAGTTCTGTGTTATTTTTAATATTAAATTTGATTATTAACATCAAGAAATTTTATTAAACTGTAACTATTATTATGACCACCTCATGGAACAGCTTAAACACATATGAAATAAAATTACCAAAATCTGGCTAGATCAAATGGAGAAAAAAATATAAACAGTGCAAATTTAACATCATTATAGCCATCTCTATAACATTTTACTACAAAGCATAGCCAAACATTATGCACCGAACCAGAGTCCCAGCGCCAGCAGGGGAGTAAATCCCCAAAACAGTGATTCAATCTCGCTGGTTTTCTCCTTTAGGTAGTGACGTGAAGCGTCACGCATAATCAAAGCTTGGAGTTCCCCTTAAAAATGATTTTCATGTGAAGCCTATCTGCACTGAGAAATAATGTGTGTGTTGGCAAGATTGTGAATTTAGGTATTAAGTGGTTAGATTGTTTTGCAATTTAACGTATTCACGTGATGTTCATGTCACAATACCCATACTTTGTAGTGGTGTACAAATAAGAAATTACATAAAAAATGTAAGTATTTATGCAAACATTTGATCTTAAATTCAAGCTTATTTTTCAAAGAAAAGAAGTAGTGGTATTTGCAACATACCTTTAAATGCACATTTTCATTCTGGCTAAAAGAAATTGGAAAACATAACCCAGTTTCTGTTTACTGACTTGCTTGTTTGAACATGTAGTATATTGTACCTCTGGACACATTTGATTAGTGCAGCTTACTTAATGTAGTGATTACATAATTGTAAGATCATTTCTCCAACTGACACAACCCAGTGCATGTACAGTTGAAACCTCAAAGCCTACATAGAGAGGTGATTGAGGGAGGGCGTTCTTGTACAAAGACAGTTATGCAGTAAACTTTTTATACCGTAAAACAAAGGCTCCATTTACAATTTGACTCCCTTGTTGCATAGACCTTAGTCAGGACTTCTCGTCAACACACAGTAATAGTAACAATCAGTCAGACTTGTTATTGTCACTGTGCTTATACGTAACTGATACCCCCTACTGATGTTGTGCACAACTGTAGCTCCCCACATTTACAATTTGACTCCCTTGTTGCATAGACCTTAGTCAGGACTTCTCGTCAACACACAGTAATAGTAACAATCAGTCAGACATGTTATTGTCACTGTGATTATACGTAACTGATACCTCCTACTGATGTTGTGCACAACTGTAGCTCCCCACATTTACAATTTGACTCCCTTGTTGCATAGACCTTAGTCAGGACTTCTCGTCAACACACAGTAATAGTAACAATCTGTCAGACTTGTTATTGTCACTGTGCTTATACGTAACTGATACCCCCTAGCGATGTGCACAACTGTAGCTCCCCACATTTACAATTTGACTCCCTTGTTGCATAGACCTTAGTCAGGACTTCTCGTCAACACACAGTAATAGTAACAATCAGTCAGACTTGTTATTGTCACTGTGCTTATATGTAACTGATACCCCCTACTGATGTTGTGCACAACTGTAGCTCCCCACATTTACAATTTGACTCCCTTGTTGCATAGACCTTAGTCAGGACTTCTCGTCAACACACAGTAATAGTAACAATCAGTCAGACTTGTTATTGTCACTGTGCTTATACGTAACTGATACCCCCTACTGATGTTGTGCACAACTGTAGCTCCCCACATTTACAATTTGACTCCCTTGTTGCATAGACCTTAGTCAGGACTTCTCGTCAACACACAGTAATAGTAACAATCAGTCAGACTTGTTATTGTCACTGTGCTTATACGTAACTGATACCCCCTACTGATGTTGTGCACAACTGTAGCTCCCCACATTTACAATTTGACTCCCTTGTTGCATAGACCTTAGTCAGGACTTCTCGTCAACACACAGTAATAGTAACACTCCCTTGTTGCATAGACCTTAGTCAGGACTTCTCGTCAACACACAGTAATAGTAACAATCAGTCAGACTTGTTATTGTCACTGTGCTTATATGTAACTGATACCCCCTACTGATGTTGTGCACAACTGTAGCTCCCCACATTTACAATTTGACTCCCTTGTTGCATAGACCTTAGTCAGGACTTCTCGTCAACACACAGTAATAGTAACAATCAGTCAGACTTGTTATTGTCACTGTGCTTATACGTAACTGATACCCCCTACTGATGTTGTGCACAACTGTAGCTCCCCACATTTACAATTTGACTCCCTTGTTGCATAGACCTTAGTCAGGACTTCTCGTCAACACACAGTAATAGTAACAATCTGTCAGACTTGTTATTGTCACTGTGCTTATACGTAACTGACACCCCCTACTGATGTTGTGCACAACTGTAGCTCCCCACATTTACAATTTGACTCCCTTGTTGCATAGACCTTAGTCAGGACTTCTCGTCAACACACAGTAATAGTAACAATCAGTCAGACTTGTTATTGTCACTGTGCTTATACGTAACTGATACCCCCTACTGATGTTGTGCACAACTGTAGCTCCCCACATTTAAAAATATGCTATTTGACTGTAGCTATTCAACTGTGTTGTGTCATGTTCAGGAAAATCCTTGTTATTGTGGACAGAAATCTTCTCGCACGGACCTAATACTGACATGCTCTTTTATAGTGCCATGGAACAAGGGAGGCGTGAAAAGAAACCTCTCTACATGGAGTCTTTAAAAGAAGCAATTCATGCGGTTTCAGGCCAGTCTATAAGGGATGCAGCTGCTGAATATTCAATAGCAAATCATCTCTGTGGAATTACTATTTGCTTTTCAATATGCTGAAGCAAAGTTCCCTGAATAGTGGGAAGTTGGAAATGCAGCAGGAAGAGGCTGGCTAAGGAATTTATGAAGAGATTTCCTTTCTTTATCCTTTAGAAAACCAGATGCAACAAGCTTAACAAGATGTATAAGGTTCAACAAGGTTAATGTAAAAACTTTTTTTTGGCAATTATAAGGCTGTTTTGTCAAGAAGAAAACCATCTGAACCAGATAGATATAATTGACAACTTGGATGAAAGAGGAAATTCTACTGTGTATATTCCACCTACAATACTAGCAGCCATAGAACTGAAACAGTTAGGAAGTGTCACATGTGGGGGACATGGTGTTAATGTGACGATGGCAGCTATTAAGGCTGCTGGTAATCACATTTCTCTAATGTCTACTTCGACATGTAATGCCATCAGAACTGGACCCAGTAATTGATTCTCAATAATCACAAGAGCCATATTTCTGTTGCAAGTATTACAAAATGCAGAAATAATGGAATAATTCTCTTCACACTTCCACCCCATGTCCCACAAATTACAGCCGTTAGAACAGTTTCTGGGCCACATAACACTTATAACAACAATGCAGTGTCGGAATGGATGCCCACCAATCCAGGGAAATCTCTAAGCATCTATGAAGTGGCAGAAATTTGCGGGAAAGCTTATCTACTGGCATTTACACCTCAAAACACTGTTAAAGAATTCAATGTAAAGGGCGTGTTTCCTCTGAATGAAAATAACTTAGGAGACGAGTTTCTGTCGTCCTACGTGATGGATAGGTTATTGTCAAGATTATTATTTACCAGTGTTCTTCTACTCAGCCATTATCAACATCTTTGGAAGCGACAAATGTTGGAAGCATTAGATCTACAGCTTCTCATCCATGCAATGTTTCACCCCATGAGAATTGTCCTTTCCCAAAAGCAGGTCCTTGCAAAATTCAAAAGCGTAGGAAACGTGGAAGGTCAAGGATATTGACAGACGCCACAGAAAAGGAAGAAGTGGAAAGCTGTAAAAAGAAATTAAAACTGCTCCAAAAAGATTTCTTGTGCTGGTACAGATGATGAATATGACAAGGAGGAAATAGAAATGCAGTCATCAGATGCTGAAAGCTTAACAGAACTGTGAGAAGACCTCCTCAAACAGAACTGTGAGAAGACCTCAACAGAAGTTTAGCTAAAAACATCGAGGAAGAAAAGCTGTATGAAGGAAATTTTGTTTTAGTCAAGTTGGCCAGGAAAAGAATAATTAATATTTATAATGCTGAGGTGATAAATGCTACAAGGTCAGAGTTTAATGTGAAATATCTTAAAGGCATACCAAACACTAAGAAATTAGACAGTGAAAGTGAATAAATTTATGACAAACGCAGATGAAACTTCCCCATCCAAGTTTCGTCGGGGACTCTCAGCGACAATTGTCTTTCTGTGTCAACTTCACTACGTATGACGTAGTGATTTTCCCACAGATTATGTTTTCTTACTTTTGGGAAAATATTTACTTTGTAGAATTGGTATTAAAAGTGTGTTTCTGCAGCTGTTAAAAATATTGAAGTTGTAAACTGTTTTTACCACTTTCCGGATGAGGCTCATAAGTGATGTTTTAATCTGTCAGTCGGCATTCGTATCCTATACGAGCAGCTATTTTCCATTAATTGAAATATGTCTGCTCATAACACATTCGAATGTCGACTTTTCTGAAATGTGCCTTAGTTCATTGCGAGTGCACTGGTAATGCTAGTTTACAATTTTGTTTGGTTTGAAGGGTTGGATCAAATTTTTTTTCATATTGATGTATTGGTAGTCAAATACCATTAGTTTATTCAACACATTTTTATTCAGTCAGTCAACAAGCGGCCGCGGCACTCATACGCCATATGAGCAGTAACTTTCCGTTGTATAAAATAAGTTTGCTGGCATCACTTGCTATTGCCATCTATTCTAAAATGTGTATTATTTCATTGTGTTTCCACTGGCAGCACTAGTTAAAAGTCCATCTTGTTTTCAGGTGCCAATTGTGTTTATCGCAAATGACTGGTGATCATTTTAGTTCATTCTAAGTCTAATAGGTGGCGCTAGCTGATACTGTCATTTATTTGAAAGCGCATATTGATTTTTCGCTAACAATTTCGACTAAACATATTTTAGTTTATTATGACACTATCAGGTAGCGCTAGTTTACATGTTCCCGGCAGTTGTTCTAACGCGGTGGCACGGCAGAACATGTTCGCAAGCAGAATCCCACTTTCTTTCTCTTTTATATGCTTTGTAGTTTGAAATGGATGTTTATCGCGATGCGGTAGATAATTTTGCTACCAGACATGGTTTATAGCGATGATGAAATGTATCAAGCAGTGATTCAGGTACGTATATAGCAATTTGTTTTGATGAAATGATAGTGTAAGATATATTTCACATTCGTCACAGCTTCTTACCTTTCTTTCATCATGAAAAAAATTATTTGCTTTTGTTTTTTTCATGATACAAGTGAATGTTTTTCTTGCACTTCAGGTGAAATACAAGAGAGTCAATCACGAGAAAAAAAAAAAAAAAAAAAACCTTTCTGCTTCAAATGCGGAAGACAGCAATTGGTCAGAAACCAGATGACTTAGTTTTCCAGCCTACCTCTTTTGTTACTGTACAGCTGGATAACAACTGCAGTAAATTCAATTGCTTTTCTATATTTTTTGATTCTGACATGAAAAATATTATAAAGTAAACTAATCTGTATGCAGCTTTGCGAATTACAGTGATGCGACACCAGAGAATACTAAAATGAAAGTCAGTGTGGCACAGATGGCTGACAGTGTGCTGAAACTGCCAGACATAAATGATTATTGGATGGCAGACACATTTCTTGCAACACGGTTCGCAAGAAAGTTGCTATCCTAAGACAGGTTCAAGGCAATTCTTTATATGCTACATATCAATGACAATGCTCACTATGTAAAGCATGATCCCATTTATAAAGTACAACCATTTTTTGATTTTTTTGTAGACAAATGCACTAAAAGTTTCAAACCATATGCGAATCTGACTGTAGATAAAGGGATATGTCCATTTAGAGGCAGAGTTTCATTTAGAATATACATGAAAAATAGATGTAACAAGTATGGTATAAAATGGTACATACTGTGTGATGGAGCTACATTCTAAATAGTGACATTTACACAGGAGTTGTGGGTAGCGTGGACAACTAACAGTATCAAGGGAATATTTTGGCAAGGGTCAGTGCATATACATGGAATCTTTATATACAAGTCCTCCTACATTTTTGAATTTTCTTTGGGGTCAAAAACATTAGGTGTTGGCACAGTTATGAAAAATAGAAAGAGGGAAGGGGGGGGGGGGGGGGGGGGGGGATGCCATCAGTTTCCAAAAAAAAAAAAAAAAAAGAGAGAGAGAGAGACACTTCATTCCGTCGTAAGGCGCACTTGCTTGCCTGCAAATGGAAGTTGGTGCGAGAAGTCTACTCGCTGTCGACAAAGCATGTGGCAACACTGTCTTCAATAAAAGTGAGAGCTAGGATCGGGGGGGGGGGGGGGGGGGATCAAAGTATTCAAACTGGATATTATTGAATACAACTTGAATAAAGTTGGTGTAGACCGAGCATATCAGCTCGGCAGCTACTACCCATTCCAGTGCAAGACAATGAAATGGTGGAAAAAGCTCTTTTTCCACGTGTTCATCATGGCCAAAGACAAACATGCAAATAAGTTTGAAGATTTTCATCAACTGGCAGAAATGGTAGTAGAGAGGAAGGGGAGGGGGGATGACAGAACCATGCCCATGACTTCCATCACTGAGTGTTGAGAGAACTGTTGCTCGCCATTTTGCTACATATATCCCTGCTACAGCCAATAAAACTAGTGCAACTGCATGTTGCTATGTTTGTAATGAAAGGGACTTGAAGGGGAGTGGTGAAAGGAAAACAGAGTGGTGTGAAAACTGTACAGTTGAACACATACCATGTTTTATTGTGAGATATATATATATATATATACACACACAAGTATGTATGCGCAATAGATTATTGTACGTTCTTTAACTCCATTTTGTAATTTTTTCTGTATTTTACTCTATTGTACAATAATAGCAAGCTGTGTGTTTTGTAATGTTGCCTGTATAATTTGTAAAAGTTTTTTTCTAATCACAGAAACTATATATTTCTGTGAATATATTCACTGAAGGTAGCGGAGATGGTGTTTTGTGTAATAAAAGACTACGACTGAATAGAACAACAAATAACCAATTTCCAAATAATATAATATTATGCAACTACATATTGTGCAGTTTGGAATCTATAAAAAGGGTTTAAAAGAGAGTGGTAACAGAAAAGGAAAGAGCTTGTAAAGTGTTTCATTGATTACATTATGTGTATAAATTATATGAGACTGATTATTGTATATTCCATTTCTGGATTTTGTATTTATTTCTATTTTACTATGTTTTATAGTATTGGCAAGCTGTTTATTTTCACTATGTTTCTGGTAGTGTGCAAAAAATTTTTTCAAACCTAAAAAAAATTACATATTTCAATAAATACTTACTCAGATGGAACTATATAAAATGTATTGTATAATATATGACAAAAAACAGCAAATGTCAAAATTTCTAACCATATAGTATAGATTTATTATGGAATAAAAATGCATGTACTATGAATTTTTTTTTAATGGCAAAAAAATGTCAATCTGGTACATTAAACCATGTATAATTAGCTTTCCTTGAAAGTGACTTCACACTTTGTATTGTGTAGTCATAGTTTCTGTGTAAAATATGCCTACTTTAGGCCTGCGTATATTCTTTTCAATTATAATGACTATGTCCAAAGGTACAACATGTGTGTCCAAAGGTACAGCACCATATTCTACCTTTGGACAAATTACCTATTGAAATTAATATTTTTTTATATATAAAAAAGCAAACTTGTAAACTTATTTCTGTTTAATAGAAAATATTGAAGAATCTCTGACAGTTCGACTGAGTAATTATGGAATTATTTAAGTATTCTGTACTTGAGTAAAACATTAGTAAATTAATTATGTCCAAAGGTACAGCAGTATCCCCAACTCCAATTGGGTGCCCCCATCTCGCAATTACTCTATTGCACTGCCTAAGTGGATGACTTCTGTGTGGTGTGTGAAAACACAATCTTCACAAGGGAAGGGGGTTGGTCGCCAGCCGCTAGGGTAGACTAACGATTTTCCATGAAGATAGGGTGCAGAGAATAATGAAATGAAACAAAATGAACAAGTTACATAAATACAGGAGATTATTTGACATCACTAATGCGGACTCGTCGGGGCTCGTCTTGCCGCACGTGGATAGTGAGGTGACAGTCTATACAGATAGCTGGCTAGGATGGAAATAATGTCAGCATACGAATTACAAACAATTACATAAACACACTTGGAAAATGATGGGGCAAGGCATGAGTGGTCACTATAAACACACTTGGAAAATGATGGGGCAAGGCATGAGTGGTCACTATAAACACACTTGGAAAATGATGGGGCAAGGCATGAGTGGTCACTATAAACACGTCAGTTCATGAAAACAGTATTAGATGGCACGGATGCCGCTGAATAAGTGTTACAGCAGAGCACGTGGTGCAGGTGGAAATTATGTATTTCTCCGCAAAGACTGCACATTCTGGTCAGACAAAATATTATTCTGGTTGGAAAAATTATTCAATTGCAGACTGAATCGGTTTTGAGCCTCTAGCATGTCGAATGGCAAGAAAATCAGACATGAGAAATGACAGCACGGTCAGACATACAAATCATCAATTACACGAAAATACATTGAACCCTGAATAATATTGTGGTGCACATGATATTACACAAATAAACCCTCAAACTGCATGAATGGCGCAGATATAGACGGCAGCTATGAATCATGAGGTCACAAAAGATGTGGCCGTAAAATAATTACACATGAAAAAATACCCGTGAATACATACATAAAAACAAAGCCCTTCAAATTGCACGCAGCAATAATACAGAAATTACAATGAAACGCCTTCAGCATAGGCGGATGGCGGCTGATTCAAGTTATGCGGGTCGCATGACCTCTCCGACATCTTTCTCTCAGGTTAAGTTTCAAAAAGCCGCAAGGGTCCTGAATTATTTATTTAAGCGGAAGCATAATGCCGGGGAAAATGATCTGCCAAAAACACACACGAGCAAAGGTTAACCGGTACACCAATAAAGAGCTCTGGTGATATACATTAGTGAAAATAGTTTGTAGTGCGTACATGACAGCGTCTTACCTCGCCAGACCTCCTACAACGACTGCACCGAGGCTAGCGTCACACGAACTTACCACGGCTGCCTACAGGGTTCACATAAGCAGAAGTGCTATGCACAGAGTGAAACTTTTTATATATGAAAATAAAATGGCACAAAATAATTTAAATACTGTTTTCATAACCAAACCTTTTTCAATATTGACAATCATACATTTTCAAACACTTAAAGACATTTTAGACCCTGAAAAATAAAAAGACACATTTTACACTGTAAATAATGTTCCGTTATGGGAAAGTTCAAAAGAAAGCCTCTTTGCACACGTGCGTGGTGAGCGTAGTTGGCTGTTAGTCGGTGACGATTAATAATTGAATAGCAGTTGATGATATTGTATAATACTCTAAAGGATGTAATAAACATTGTTGCTAGGTAATGTTACGTTGTGTAGTTGCAATGAGTCGTGACTTTTTATTCAATAATCGGGTTGCAAGGGATGGATGGTTTCTAGAGTGTAATAAAACGCGTAGAAGGTAGGTAATGTTAAGTTACGTATCAGAAGTGTTAACTAGTGTTTGCCAATTTTGAATCACTAACAGTTTGCGGTGGATGATTACGTATTATATTTCAAAAGGGTGTAATGAATGATGTAGCTAAGTAATGTTCGGTATATAGATAGTGCATCTCACTCTTAGATTGCAGTGGCCAGCTTAAGAAATAATTTTATATTAATACACTACTACACAATTTGAACATTTTTGTTACGTCATTTTGTACATATGAAGTTATTCTACCAAAACAGTATAACCTCAACTCTAGCTACCTGGATACAGCGTGTCTCATGCACAATTTACTGGTAATCTAGGAGTGAGACACACTAAGATATAGTGGCCATGAGTGTGTGCTATTTTTAATGGACTCTGATTACAGAGGATTGTATCATAAAATACTTTGAAGGGTGTTTTTGTACATACATACACTCGCAATTAGGCTATGCCTGATGGCGAGCTCTCTCACCTCTCCTTCACCCAACCAACTCCACTTCCACTCCCTTCCTGAACTAACCAACCCCTCTCACAGATACCAATTCCTCCCTCAACACATTCCACCCCCTCACAAGGATAGACTGCCTACCCCGCTCCGTTCTCCTCCACACCCTCTGAAGCTTCTCGCTGTTGTTTCCTCTTCATTCATCAGCCTGTACATCCTGACTAGCCGTTCAACTTTCCTCCTGTCCTTCAATGAGCTCCACCCCATTTCTTTCATCATCACTGATGGCTTATAGTTCCCTTCTTCCTCACCATCTTGCCCCTGCCTTCTCCACCTACCCTTCACCCATCTTGCTGTCCTTCTCCAGCTCTCGCACCTCCACCTCCACATACGGGTCCCATACTGCTGTAGCCTATTCTAACATTGGCCGTACCATTGTGCCATACGCCTTCTCCTTCACCTCACAGCTGACTCCATTCAGCACCCTTCCCAGCATACCCAGAGCCCTTCTTCCCTTTGCAACCACCCTCTCTACCTGTTTTTCCACCTGAGGTCTCCCTGCAGTACAAACCCTAGATACTTATATTCTGCTGCTTCTTCTATCTCTTGTCCCTCCCATCTGTACATGTTCCTGCTTATCTTCTTCTTCCTTGTAAACTTCACTACCTTAGTTTTTCTTACATTTATCTTCATTTCATTTTCCCTGGTCCACAACCATATCTTATCCATGTCCGCCTGCAAATTTCCGTCCCCCTCTCCCACCTCAGCATATACAACACAATCATCTGCAAACAATCTTATTTTTCCCCTAATCCCCAAACCCATGTCATGTACCATTATGGTAAATAGCAAAGGACCCAGCATGCTTCCCTGTGGTACCCCTGACGTAACCTCCTCTTCCTCCGATATTGCCTCCCCCACTTTCACCCTCTGCCTTCGCCCCCTGAGGAAGTCCCCTATCCATCCCACTACCCTCCTGTCCGGTATCAGCGCCTCCACTTTCTCATCAATGTCCCATGGGGCACCTTATCAAATGCCTTCTCAAAATCTATGAAGCAGGCATCCACCTGCTTCCCCTCATCAACTACCTGCACCAGATCCTCTAATAACCCAGCCAGCTGAGTCTCACATGAGTATCCCCTCCTGAAACCACCTCTCCTCCTTCGACACATCCATACTTGTCTCTGCCACAGCCTCTATAAAGCTTCCCCTCAGCATATCCCAAATCCAGTTTCCACCTTCTCCACTATTTGTGTTTCCTTCTATACCCTTAATTTGTTCCCTACCACTGCCACTAAACCCTTTCCCTCAGCAACATGACAAAATAAAATTGTAGCACTCTCATACATTTACAGCGGCATGCTGTTACAAGTCACAAAAACAGCATTCCTTCCCCACTACCACTCCCAAAATACAGCACGATTTAAAAGCTTTATATTGTACCGAGCTACCACCACAGAACTACGTTACACAATAACTATCACCATTACAAATACACACTCACCTGCAATACTTGAAATGGAAGTATTAAGTAAATTTATTCCCAAACAAATGCACCACTGCTTCAGTGCTTACATTAGCTACGTGAAAACATGGCCGCAAGATACTGTAAACGAAAATCGATTTCTATAATAAATCGATATATATTGTTATTAAAAAAATTGCTAATACTTTCTTTATTACATTTTACGTTGTTCATTGCTATAAATGCTGACTACTTGAAAGTTCAGTTTTAATTTGTTTCTTCTCAATGAGGGAATCAAAATGTACGCAGTTTCATTGCCAGGGCCACCAAACACATCAACGTATTAGTCTGCGAGGCACTGCAGCGGCAAGACAAGATTTTCTTACAAAGGAAGATGCAGGCAGCTAACACTGCCGTGTCGAGATGTGAAATTAGCAACAAACACGCCATGTTGGTGTGATTGGTCTAGAGTAAATAACCAGGGCTGACCACACGAGACATAATCTCTGCATCTGAGTCGTGCTGGCAATGGGAAACTTGCTGACCTCATTGCTAGTAGGATTCTTACAGACAATGGTTCCATTCAAAATATTAGGTAATAGTTTGGAAACCGTGGAAATTTTATAAGATAAAGAAACCCATGCCCATAAGACCAAGTTCATGTAACAAAGAAGTTTTACTTTCACATTCAATACCAGAAACATTCAATAATTGTTCAAATATTTTAAAAATCTACGATAGTTAATGAAAGTAATTTGTATTTATTGCATCAGAATATTAGAGGTTTAATAAGCAAAATTAATGATTGTTATGCAAGCTTGGACAAATTATAAGCAGAACGCAATTTGGATACACGAATATTATGTCTAACAGAAACACATTTAACTGAATCGTCTGCTAAGCATATTAAAATTCCTGGTTATTCCCTCTGTTCCACTTATTATAGAAATTGCATAACTAAGGGTGGTACCTGTGTTTTCATCAAAAATATTTTCATGTTTAAAAATGACACACGTTTGTTATGCGAAGATCAAGTGTTTGAGTGCAATTATGTCGATGTAATAACTGACAAATTAAAAAAAGTGGGGGTCCTCGCTAAATATAGAGCCCCTTCTGTCAACTTTAGTAACTTCTTCAAATGTCTTGAAGCAAATGTTAGAGCTATTTACAGAGCCAATCTAGAAATTATTCTCTGTGACTACTTTAACATTGATTATTTAAAAGAAAGCAACCAAAGAACTGAATTTGATAGTCTAATCAGTACCTTCAACCTTCAATCTGTAGTAAACTTTGCTACCAACATAAAACAAACCAGTCTCAGACAGAAATTGATAACATTTTCATTGATAGTAACACAGTTGAATCGTGCCTCTGTCTCCCAATAATAAACGGCTTATCAGATCATGATGCACAAATATTAGTCACACCTTCCATAAAATACTTTCCGAAGAAAGTAAAAAATTCGACTCTTTCCTTAACCAAGTTCTCCATTGATATGAGAAATGTTTCTCATCCCGACTGACACACAGTAATATAAATCCAAAGAAATTTTATAGGCTCACCAAAGGAATAAAAATTTCCTGCTAAAAAAAAAAAATTATACAAGGCCACCAGAACCAGCAGCAACCCTGACACATGCATCACAACAGGAAAAACAACAGAGCAATGTCCAGTTGTAAACCTTAAAGTAAATGACTACATATCCTCAGACCCTAAATTAGTCGCAGATACATTTAATTCATACTACTTAAATGTCATAGAACACAAGATTAAAAAAATAATTAAACAAGATATAAAGCATAATCCTCCACTACAGGGTACAGAATACCATTCTAAATATTTTACAAACACAACTCCCAAGAAGTGGAGAAAACAATCAATTCTTAGCAACCAAAAATATCTAGTGGCTATGATGACATTAGCTTGATGTGTGTCGTCCTCACCCCTAGGCCGTTTGTCACGCCAGCAGCTCCAAAGCGCAGCATACACACGATCTAGACGACTGATCCCTGGCGAGCAGTGTAGTGTAGTGTGGGTGCAGGAGTGGGCAAGTGCAGTGTAGTGCAGTGTAGTGCAGGAAGTGTACAGCCACGTGCGACCACTAGTCCAGGAGAGCGGACGAAAGAATACACAGCCACATGTGTTACGTAAAAAGGTTCATAACATTTACAAAAATACATTTCTGGCCACATAACAAAGACATGTGACACGTAAATAAAATACAATATGTTTAGACACCGTTACACCTATTGTTATTGTTTTTAAAGTGTTATTGTTTTCTGTCACAAATGTTTATTTGCAACACCAACCATGTTATGATCCCCCATGTCATTTCAACAACAAGGTAAGCTATAGAATAATTATCGATTTGTGTAATGTGCAATATTTTCAAATATGATATCATGTAACAGTATATTGGTGTGCGTGTGCAAGTAGATCTCTCCACGGGGTGTGAGCCCACCACAGCCAGCATTCGCACCACGGCAGGAAGTCATTCAGCAAGTCGCACCCAGAAGAGGAGGCACGTGTGAAACCGCGTTCGCATTTTTCCCGCCCGGACGGTATCGACTCTAATCACTGGTCATTTTTTGTATGCAATAGTTAAGTATCAGGTACCTTTTTCGTTTTAGCCATCCGGGATACTCCCCCTTGGCACCCCAGAAATTGCATCGCCTGGGGAGTTTTTAACTTACTCAGCACTTGTAACCTTCATATAAGCCTAGGGCTCCTTTTTGTACTGTATAACCTTCGCCGCAGGTTCTAAGTGAGCAAGTGTATAAGCTATTCTCCTGGAGGGAATATTCAAGTTTGTTATAAACCGCATGAACTGATGACTGTTTTTATTCGATTGCTGAAAGGCATTTCAGGACACGGACCCTTAAAACCCGCCATTTCCTGATGCAATTGTCTGTGGACTTTAATGGTAAATATTGATTTGTATGTGTGATGCAACCTAACAAAAGTACTGCGAGTAGCATTTACGGGCGTGTGGTTTGGCCCTGAGTATCCATGCGTAGGGAGTTCTGTGTTGATTACGTTAATGTCATACTAATTTGCAATACCAAGTGGTGATTGGGCGCCCCAAAGAGCTCCTCATTTAGGAAACACGAGGCCTCCGCATCAGGTGAACTACTGCAAGATCTACACGGGAATGTCGTTCGGGTGATCGGCCCGCAACACCCTTAGGTTACAAGGACTCAGCTCTTCCGCAACAGCTTTAGTGACACCACCACAAAGATGTCTGGCACCTCCCAGGTATACAATTCCTAACACCTTTTCCATATTTTGTTCACCGCCTTTGTAAATACCAATCAATCCCGTATCGTCCAGTCAAGCCGCATCAAGCTGTAGGTTCTTAAAGCAATGTGCATTTGAATTCAGTGTTCCATTAAGCCATATTTGAAATGATATCTTCAATACAGGCTGGTTTTCAGACAGACTCAAATGGGCTAGGTAACACCATTGTTCAAGAAAGGAGGCAAGACCAAAGTAAACAATTATAGACTGAGCTCACGTTTTAAAAAGTAATTGAAAAACTTATTTACCTGAAGTTGCTGCAACAATTTGAGAATCACAAAATCTTATCAAATTTCCAGTTTGGCTTTAGGAAAATAATGTCAACAAATGATGCAATTTTCAAACTAACAAATAACATTTTTAATGAAGTTGATAAAAAGATGCCATCTAATGGAATATTTCTTGACCTCACTAAAGCATTTGACTGTGTAAATCACAATATACTTATAGAAAAATTAAAGTTTTATGGAGTCACAGGTACACCAAATAAACTAATAAGTTCATACCTTTCAAACAGACAACAAGTGTGGATCAAAGGAAAAACTACTTCATTCTACTCTGAACCAGAAAAAATCAAGCATGGGGTCCACACAAAGATCAATATTAGGCCCCCTACTATTCCTAGTTTATATAAATGACCTTCCATGTGCCTTAACCCCACAAACTATTCCAATTTTATCTGCAGATGATACTAGCATCTTAGTTTCTGGAGATTCAGTACATGATCTTACACAAAAACCGGACACAACATTTACATAGCTAAAGAAAGAAATTACTGGAAAGAAATTAAATCTCAACCTAGATAAAACATATCATGAATTTCCTCACAAAGAACAGAAAAATGCATTAATGCATATGTTAGCAGTAACAGAAACAAAATTAATGAAACTGCAGTGATTAAGTTTCTTGGCTTAAAAGTAGACAATTTACTTAACTGGAAATCTCGTATATTTTACCTAAACTAAGTTCAGTATGTTTCGCCCTGCGGAGTGTTGCAGAGGTCTTGAACAAAACTACACAAAAAATGGTAAATTTTGCATATTTTCATTTCATCCTCTGTTATGGTATAACTTTTTGCGGAAATTTCACTGACAGCAAAAAAGTGTTTCACATTCAAAAGAGAGCTGTAAGAATAATCAATTGCAAGAGTCAGACTCATGTAGAACTCTTTTCGGGAGCTCGAAGATTTTAACATTTGCATATGAGTACATGAGTTTTTAGTACTTATATTCATGTCCAAAAACAGTCATTTATTTCAGAATAATGAGTCCTTTCATAAGCATAATACGAGAATAATTAATCACTTACACGTGGCTACAGTTAACTTAAAACTTGTCCAGAAAGGATAATTCTACCTTGTTAGGCAACCTTTTAATAAGTTATCACAACACCTTCAATAAATTTGATTCTCTAACTAATAACTCTTTAAAAAACAGCTGAAAGGACTTTTTTAAAAACTTATATTTGATAGTGTAGATGAATATCTAAACTACATAAATTAAGAAATTATTGCATAACATGTCTTTGTAGGCATTTCTTGTTTCGGTTTTTCTTGTTTCCTTTTTCTTCTGTTTCAGCAAAACGACGATGACCCACAGCATGTTGGAGAAAGATTGGTTAAATTATGAGGAAAATATGTGATGCATATATGTGTAGTCTGACATATATATGTGTGTGTGTTTAATAAACCTTGTATACTGTAATTTGACTTGTCCAATATCTTTGTAAAACTATGTATTGAAAAAAGATCATACAGATGCAATAAAACAAAACAAATAAGTTACATAATGCTGTAATTATTCCGTATTGTGTATTGTAATGGGAAAACCAGACAAACATTCAGTGTGGATCCTTTAAAGTACCCACTCTAATTGTTTACTTTGCAGTCTAGCCCCGTATCACGTATCGGGCAAAGTTCCATTTAGCGTATCCATATTTGGCACCAATTGTTCTGTATCGCGAATCCACACAATTTATTTGCAAAAATTTCGAAATTTTCTCTGGCGAATCGCAAGATGGTGTGCGGGGGATTAAAAATCACATTAAATGTTGATTTTAATTTGAATCAAACAACAACTCAATTGAACATTAATTTAAACTTCAATCAAAAAGCAACTCAATTAAACATTAATTTTAATTTTAATCAACAGCTACTAAATTAAACTTTTTTATCCAAAACAAACAGCAAGTCAATCACACTTTAAACTGAAACAAACAGTAAGTCAATCACACTTTAATTTTATACTGCAATGGCAACAGCAACTCAATTGACTTTTTTAAAACTGCAACTGCACCGATTACGTTTGGGCATGTCGACGGTGTGAATCAGCAAAGCGTGCAGTCGTTCTCCGTACCGATGATTCTTTTTCCAGACGTACTCTGCCAGGTAGCCGATCCAAGATTTTTTCCATCGGCCAAAGCAGGGAATGCTGTATAGAGCAGAACACCAACTTCGCTCGATGTTTTGAGTGTGCACCATCAATGCCTCGCCTCTCTTCATCTTTAGCGTGTTTCGAGTGTTTACCATTCCGTTCTTTTCGCTGTACACAAATTTCCGCCTGTGATTCAACTGCACGTGACGGTAACCGCGAATGTCCAAGTTTGCTGTAATCACGCCAGCAGTCCGAAATTTTCATAGTGCCTGGTGCGATCCATTCGCGAACGATTTTGATCATGGTCGCTGCGTTCCTCTTTTCCACCAGCACCAGGAAGAATTTTGTTGGATCGTCTCACTGCACTCCGTCGAAAACCCACTGGCCGTGAACTTTGCGTCCTTTGCTGTTCTTGCATTTCCCCAGCTTAGACTAGTCGATCTCGACCACTTTGCTCTGCCCACTGATGCATTTCCTGTACATAAACACCCAGTCTATGCAAACTTGGTGGCAGAAACTCGACCAGGCGACGACCGTCTTTCCCAAGAATAAAAGTTTGTTCACTATAGTCTGCTGTTGAGGGTATTTGATCAGGCACAAGAGTAAACACAACTGGACTATCCTTCCCAGAGAAAAGGTTGAATCTCCCACGAAACTGTCCTGTTTCGGCGACACTTTAAAGTTGCATTAAGTACCGTCCTCCAGTCGCCGTCGGAACCAGTAAAACAAGGCCTTTTTTTCCCACCAATTTCGCTTCGCCTTCTTCACATTTTTCGCACCGCATAGTCAATTTGAGAATGTCGTGCTCGGTGAGAAACGTGCTTATGTTCGGCGAGGAATGAATAACTTGCCTGGCGTTCCACGTAGTGATTTTACATCCTGCGCACACCATCTTGCGATTCGCGAGAGAAAATTTGTGTAAAAAATGTTTGGATACACAATACGGAACAATTGTTGCCGAATTTGGATACGCTAAATGGAACTTTGCTGGATACATGAAACTGCACTAGACTGCAAAGAAAACAAATGAGATGGATTCTTCATAGTACACACTGAATGGTTGTATGGTTTTTCCATTATGATATGAAATATGGATCAATTATGCCAGCTTTTTCAAGGTATACAGGATACACAGGGGGAAACGTTTTATTTTATTTGGGCTTTTTCTGGGTCGTGGTTGGATACATAATTATCAATTTTTTGTCTCGACTTCTTTTTTAACATTGTATACATAATACAAAGGCTTTTGGGCGATTTAGATACGCAATATGGAACAATCACCAGTCTTTTGGATTTTTCACCCAGAGATCCCTGGTGAACCTCTCGAGTTCCAGCCAAATGGAGAAGGAAACATACATGGAGAATGTGGAGGAAATGAATGAGACACTTTTGGTTACAGGTAATTAATCATCAACCTCATCAGTCCTTAGCCCATCAAGTTCTTCAGCCCCGGGAACAACAACCTCATCAATCCCTGGACCATCAACATCTTTGCACGAATCTTTGTAATTATCATTGATATTTATTATGGCATTTTTTCCAAAGTGATTGTAATTCTATTTGAGAATAAAAAAAATTTTTTCCGTCAACAGTAATGTTCGAAGATTGCAAAGGCACAAATCTACAATCGCTTCCCTCCAGTCGAGACCTCAAACAAATTCCGAAGTCCATCAACAGAAAGGCACAAAGTGCAAATCAGAACCCAACACCACTCAAGCACTTAGTAAACGTTCGAGACAAATACCAACAACAGACGTCCCCAACATCGAAGAAAAATCCCAAACCAACCAAAATGACTGGGGATATTTCTCGTCGTGAATTACAGCGAGAAACAACCCGAAGAACTCGTTATAAACTTAAAAAATCAAATCAAAGAAAGTATCAGAATTATGGTTCTGATTTTGAATTATGAATAACCTGTGTATGTTGTTTATTTATAAAGAATACTGTGTGTGTGTGTGTGTGTATGTATATATATATATATATATATAATTTACATATTTCTTTAAGAGTTTATATCATATATGAAAAATTATTTACATTCTTATGTAGGGTATTTTCCCATGTTCAATTAAAATGTTACAAATTCCACTGAAAAAATATATACATATATACACATAAGATATTATTTACAACAAATTATTTCTTGTTTAGGGTTTTACTCCATGTTCAATTAAAATTTCACAAATTTCATTCGTAGTATCTCACATAATTGCAATTTCAACAATCAAATCCTCAGTATTTAGGAAATCTTCAATTGTTTCCTTGTTGTTATTCAATATATATAGTCCAAAAAAACTGTCGTGTATTTTTACTGCATAAAGATAAGTATAATACTGTAATATTATTACCCCCCATTAATAAAATATTTGCTCCATTTTCTACAGATAATCTACCAGTTCCACGATGACGTCTCAGGCCGCGAAATGCCGTAACAAATGCTTTTTTAAGTAAACTGGTTCGTCCAAACTTTTTTCCAGTTAGGTAACGCACAATGTTTTCACGATATTCATTAGCTGCTTTCACCAACAATTTCCAATCTTTATGAATCCCTTTCATTGCCGCATCTATTGCTTGCACCAAATTCACAAGTATGGGCTAATTTTCAAAATAATAATTAGCATACCCCAATATGGTTATACCCTCTGAATCTTTGGCCAAAACATTGACACCTTCTTCTATTGGGAATTTTTTAGATTTCCAAATTCTCCGCCACTGTTACTCGCTGAATTGGAAATTTACCACCAAAATCCTTTTCTTCAAAATTTAATTTCATCTCCTTCATTAGTACAAGTTCATCTAGCCAACCGCGATAGGCAGCTAAACTCATCGGTGACAGTTCCTCCTCGCCAAACAAGACTTGTTTGTCGCAGTTGGCTGTCATGGTGTCTTCGCTTTGTAGGTTGCAGAGAGCTAGTATGATCTCTTGGAACATTCGTCTCGTTTTTATACACACAATATAGGAGATTTTTATAGGAATATAAGTTTTTTTTTATTTTTTTTTATTGGCAAAAAGGAATGTAAGTTTCTTTATATGAAATCGTTGGTTTTACTGACCCTGATTAATCGAATTAAACAATTTTTTATTTGACTTTGTCATACATGATCAATTTCAGATGCAAAAAATGACTTGGACATATTAGCACATTCTTGTCAGTTAAATGAGCATAGTGTAAAAAAATTAAGCTTATATTTATGCGAAATGTTAAAATGTAATGTTACTTGTTTTGTTCTCATAATCATTACGCAAGTTTCATTGCAAACTTTTTTTACTTTTTAACTTTCAAAACATTTTCATGTTAACAACAGATGGACTAATTAGAGAGCAGTTTCCCTCGCGCTCTCGACCTCAGCATTCTGGTATTCGGAGTTAGTTTTCGTTTATCAAAGTTACCAAATATTTCAACAACCACTGATGAAATATATTTCATTTTAATATTCGCTTATTACTTATCAAATCTCAGAATAGTGATGGCATTAGTGACGAAACTGATTAAAAACACTTCGAGGTTTCTGTATGCTTCGGGAGATACACTAACGATTTGTTTGTTATCGGACCCGTAAACTAGTTCGATTCCATTCTCAAGAGTCCAGTCAGTGTGTAAAATTGTTTGTAAATTAGCGGTTGGTCGAGTCAAGTTTTGAAATTTATTTCATTGACATCCTACGCAACCTTGACTTGACGGTCTTCATTTTCGTTTAGACGAACGGTGAATATATTTTGCGAAAGATCGTCCAAAAGGCCGGAAATTGTATTAAATGCTTCCAAAATTAACCATTTTAAATTCTCGAATATTGATCAAGCAAATGCAGCTCTGGAAATTTTCATAGTGTATGACATGTGCAACATGTCCCCCAAGCCCGTTTAAAAGCCGTGGTGCCACCTTCAGCGCAGTTGGGATGCACACTCGACGAGTGCAGTAGTGCAGTGTAGTGTTGTGATACGAAAGTGTGGATGCAACACAATGTAGATTCTATCACATAACGTCAGAGCACCCGCTGTAGCGCAAGGATAAAAATGGGATTTTTGTTTTTTTTATAAACATGGGTGTCAGCCTGTTTATTTAATTTTTGCAAGAAAGTAACCCAAGTGCATTACAGTGTCATTAAAGTTTGTTTTTCAGTGTTTTGTTATGTACCATTGACAATGTGTGCCATCCTCGCCTCATTCACCCAAATGTAAACTGTGTGTTTTATTCAATGTTATTTTTAAGAGTTATTTAGATATGTTCCAGCACAAGGTAAGAAACACATAATTTAATCTCCATAGTATTTAATTAACTGGAACCATTGTTCTTTAGCTGTCCATGACACCCCCTCCCCTTTTTCTGACGCAGTGCTTGCATCGCCTGGGGAAGCTTAACACTTGCACCAAAATTTTTGAAAGCTTTGTGCCCTTTTTACAGCATTACCTAACCAGCAGGTTTTGAAGCAGTGAAGTGTTATTTTGTTTGAGAGAATTATGCATTGACAACTGATCAGGTGGACATTATTTCGTGGCCTTAGGGTTCTTCAGGACACGGGCCCTTAAAATATCTGCACCTTTTTACCTCGTGTACCAGTAGGGTTTTTTAATTTGTTAATGTGCAAGTATCGTGCGTGTAATTGTAGATGTGTGACTAGCTGATAAGTCACTGCATCAACTCAACTTGAAAGTATTCGGCGAGCTTTTTTAGGCAATAATACTATTTAACGTGGGTGTGTGAGCTGACTTGAAATGGCCACTGCGCTCTACGCATTTGGAAAATTTTACGGCTCATTTATAAGGAGCTGCAGTCCAGGATGAGCCATGCTATGGCATGAGCTCTCCTAAACCAATTTTTTTCCGTTTTGCATTTCTAGCGATACATATTTTTGCAAAGCCAGTTTTATTTTTCTCTTTCTTTATGATCCTTCCTTGTTTCCAGTCGGAACACAGCATTTGTGTTAATGTGTTAAAAAAAGGTAATTATTTAATTATTTAATTGTGTAAACAAATATATATATATTTATATATGCATTAAGGTTTTTGACATCTATATTCTTATCCCTGATAATAAAAATATCTGCTTCTTTTCACTTCTGAGGGTATCACCTGTATCATCTAACGAATACTGTCATTATGTTCATTTTGGCAATTAGTTCAAATCACTCATTTGACAGCTGCATTAAGGTTATACACTGTATTTTACAGTCTTTTCATAATGTTACTCTACTATGTTAATTCTGAACCATACTGGATAATATAGTTCACGTCAATTTACCATAAACCGCACAAAAATAAACGGTCAGTATCGTAAAGTCTCTTACACGATAGAAAACTTTAGCATATGACTTTACGTTTCCTTTCCTCTGGTGAAACCATTAATACACAATACAATATTGTGAAGTCAGAGTTCAGAAAATTGAACATCGGTTCTGCGAGCTTTGTAAAAATTTATATCCCGTTATGTAAATAATTATATCAGACCTTGAAAGCAATTTACTCCCATTTTTTAATAGGCTTTAAATATTTGTTTGCAATTTATTTAATTTAAAACGAGCTTGTTTGATATGCCGACATTAAAATTGCCCTACTATGAAATAACGCACTTGCTACGAAACCTCTGTTTGATTCTCGTCAAAAAGGACAATAATTATTTTTTGTATTTGAATTTTTCGAAATCATAAAGTCAAGAGTGCTTGACTTTACCTTTGACAGTTCCATTGTGATAAGCTCCATAATATATAACATGTCAGATAGCAAATATAAAGTAAAATTGTAAATTCAAATGCTAAAGCTTTGAATTATGTAAGTCATTTGACAAGATATAACCCAACAGTATATTGTCGTTCTCTATGATTGTGCCTGTCCACTGCTATGATAGGCGGCAGCACTAGTACCATAAGAACGTAAAATATTTGTATCAAAGCGTTGGTTTTCCTGGCTGTAATGTGTGAAGCTAGTTTGCTATCTTTATTGTAATTTATTTAATTTCAAGGCTTTTATTTGTTTTGTCATTGCATTAAAAGCAATATATAATTTTCTATTGTATTTAACTATGCGATAAGGTTTTTAGATATTTATCCACCAGTCATGTCGCGAGTTTGTAACATCGTACAGTCACTGTCATATGCGAAGGAATGTGCTGACCCTGTCTTCTACGACTTTTACTTCCACACGATGTAGTTGATGTTGAAGATTTACTACATGACTTTCAGCTTTATTATGACATCCTTTTGGTCAGAAATTACTTTTCTTTTTGCATGTGATTTTTTTTATAACTGCATGACACCACGACAGTGGCTGCCTTCAACTTGCTGCACAATGTTTTATACCGGACTCGAATCTAAAAAAAAAAAAAAAATATAAATACACTCGCAATTAGGCTACCGACCGGTGGCGAGCTATCTTACCTCTCCTTCACCCAATCAACTCCTTTTCCACCCCATTCCTGAACTTAACAACCACTCTCACAGATACCAATTCCTCTCTCAACACATTCCACTCCCCCACAGACCTCACAAGCATGGACTGCCTACCCCACTCCGTTCTCCTCCACACCCTCTGAAGCTTCTCACTGTTGTTTCCTCTTCATTCACTATCCTGTACATCCTGACTAGCCGTTCAACTTTCCTCCTGTCCTTCAATGCACTTCATCTCATTTCTTTCATCATATCTGATGGCCTATAGTTCCCTTCTTCCTCATCATCCTGCCCCTGCCTTTTCCACCTACCCTTCACCCATCTTGCTGCCCTTCTCTACACCTTTTCCAGTTCTCGTACCTCCACCTCCACATACGGGTCCCATACTGCTGCAGCATACTCTAACATTGGCCGTACCATTGTGCCACACGCCTTCTCCTTCACCTCACAGCTGACTCCATTCAGCACCCTTCCCAGCATACCCAGAGCCCTTCTTCCCTTTGCAACCACCCTCTCTACCTGTTTTTTTCCTATCTGAAGTCTCTCTGCAGTACAATCCCTAGATACTTATATTCTGCTGTTTCTTCTA
This sequence comes from Dryococelus australis, assembly GCA_029891345.1. Lineage (NCBI taxonomy): Eukaryota > Metazoa > Arthropoda > Insecta > Phasmatodea > Phasmatidae > Dryococelus > Dryococelus australis. The sequence continues at coordinate 2,980,339 of CM056998.1, read as the reverse complement.
TCTCTTGTGCCTCCCATCTGTACATGTCTCTGCTTATCACCTTCTTCCTTGTAAACTTCACTACCTTAGTTTGTCTTACATTTATCTTCATTTCATATGTTCTGGTCCACAACCATATCTTATCAATGTCCGCCTGCAAATTTTCGTCCCCCTCTCCCACCTCAGCATATACAACACAATTGACTGCAAACAATCTTATTTTCCCCTAATCCCCAAACCAATGTAATTTACCATTATGGTAAATAACAAAGGACCCAGCACGCTTCTCTGTGGTACCCCTGATGTAACCTCCTCTTCCTCCGATATTGCCTCCCCTACTTTCATAATTTACCTTCGCCCCTTAAGAAGTCCACTATCCATTCCACTACCCTCCTGTCCGGTATCAGCTCCTCCACTTTCCTCATCAATGTCCTGTGAGGCACGTTATCAATGGCCTTCTCAATATCTATGAAGCAGGCATTCACCTGCTTCCCTTTATCAACTACCTGCAACAGATCCTCTAATAATCCAGTCAGCCGAGTCTCACATGAGTATCCCCTCCTGAAACCATGCTGGGACTCATCCAACCAATTACTTTTGTTCATTACCCTAAACACATACTGCACCACCAGCCTCTTCAATACTTTACCTTTACTTGATGTGTGACTCACCGGTCTGTAGCTGCCAGGCCTCCCCCTATCCTCTCCCTGCTTGTGTATAGGTACCACCATCGCATCTTTCCAATCTTGTGGTAATGTACCTTCTCCTGAGGACTTTTTAAACAGCACCTCTAAATATTTCACTTGCCACCAAACTTTAGTGCTGAGTTTCCTATCCCATCTTGACCCCTTGCCTTACTACTTTTCAAACCTTAATTACCATATATATATATCTCCTACTACCTCATCTTCAACTTACTAACCCCCCCCCCAACCCTATTTACCCCACTCCCTTATTAAAATCCTCCATTGTTTTAAACACTGACAAGTACTGTCCTTGCAGCATCTCCGATTTTTCTTGGTCATTTGTCGCATGTCTGCCATCCCTTCCTGTTAGCAGTGGGTTCCATTCCTCTCCTCTCCTTAACCTCCTAACATACCTAAACAATTTTCCCCATCCCTTGCCTTTTCCTTCTTCCACCATGATCCCCAGAAATACATTATTTCCCTGTTTGATCTTCCTTTCAAGCTCCCTACCCATTTGTTTCATAATTTCTTTAGATCTTATCATCCCTTCATTTATCCACTTGCCATGTAATTTTCTGCACTTCCTCTTCATTTTCAAAATCTCCTGTCCATAATATGGCGAACAATTTTCTCCAACATATCCTCCATTAATCCTCTAAATGCCTTCCACAAACCCTCTAGGTCGGCTCACCATCCTAAGGTGGGCTGAGCCGAGTGGAGTACTGATCCAGTCCGAGGACACCGTCATATACAACAAGGACAGGGGGCCGGGGCCATGCTTCACCACGGCCACCCTTGGTTTACACCAAATTCCCCACATGGGTCGGTGCTGGGCCGGACGCTACACAACCATAATATCTCCCATTTAGCAGATCGAATCCTCTGATCATACCGTCGAGTAGCCGGCCGGATCACCAGCTGTCCACACACCTGTAAGAAACTTAAAGGGAAATGAAGTCTGCCATCACAGGCCTTAGACCGGCACCCAACGGGTCGCGATGTTTCTATAAGGGAGGAAGTGCACTCCTCCGGTGACAGACCAAACACCGCACCACCGAGTGATCCCCAGGAACGACACCACAAGTGAAATGAATCACCGTGGGCGACCATTGCCATCTGCTGGGGCCAGGTGGCCTGAATTGAATAGAATTGAATCCAATCCCTTTCGAATCCAGGATTTCCCTGGTTTATCCCTTAATGGTTTCATGTACTCTTGAACTCTCTCTTCAAAGTTCTTTTCAACTTTCCCTCGTGGTACTTGTTCGCTATCTGTCTCGTGGTCATATTTAGCCTTAAATGGAATTTTCCACCCACTTAGGGCTGCACTCTCAAGCAACCCGACTCTGAGGAGAGTCCCTCCCAGAATGCACGGTGGACACTAGGGTCCTGGCACCCTCTCTGGGCTGTGGCCCCATTCAAGATGGACTTGGACTCATCACAAAACTGGAGAAATGGGCCCTCCCTAACACCAAAATTCCCTACAGGCCAAGCCTGTGGGATTCGGTGCTGGGCTCTTCCCTGTTCGCTCGCAACTACTGAGGGAATCCTTGATATTTTCTTTTCCTCCAGTTATTAATATGCTTAAATTTAGCAGGTAGTATCCCCGACCTGAGGTCGTTCTCGTGAAAATTCATGCATGGGACCTCACCTGACCATATTGGAGACAGCACTAAATGTATCTACCACTATCTGGCAAAGGCACTGGGAACCAGTGACATGACACACCTGTACCTTCCTCGGGGAGGCAGGGAGGATTCGACCATGGGCTCATGCACTCGGCGAGGTTACTCCGCAACAGAATAGTGGTCCCAGGGGCCGAGATCGTGACCTGTCCACCACATTGGAACATGCGAGCCAGAGAGACCCAACAACCAGCAGGCTACATCCAGCACACCCCTGGGAATACTCCAGGGGCCCGACAGTAACCACTTGTCGAGGGAGGTATCACACACTTAAAAATAAAATATTTTTATTTTAGAGAATCTGACTGTCAGACAGGTTTGGTCCGGGAATGGAATCTCATGGACTGCAATGTGGGTTCAAAATGTCGATGTTCATGTGTCCTGCAGTTCACACGACGATGCGCAGTTTGCAGTGCCCTTCATCGACCCACGAGCCAAGCGCTCCATCGTTCGGGGTTGTATTGGTTTCAGTTTCATCGGTTTCCCTATTTGACCAAATACATTGCTTGCCAGACTGGGTTATCAACAACTCAACGAGGGGGCCAGCTAATCATTCCGCTTTAACCACATCTCGGCGCTTGCCCCACAGCACGCATCTGGTTGCGGCTCAGCCCAGTATCCAAAACTACAGGTGTGTATGCGACCGCGACTAGCTTCGAATCAACATCGAAGGCCGTGATCAACGAGCTATGCTTCACTTGGAAGGCCAACTAACCAGCAGGTAAAATACTGGTGCACGCACAATCCAAAGACACCAAGACCAGGGGAACATTTTCCAAATCCCTTCAACTGCATCGCACTGCGACTCACCCTCACAACAAAAGAGCTCACATCCACACTTTATGTCAAACACCACAACACACTTCTCAGTGCAAAAGCCCCATCTTGGGACGCATGCTGGAAGGCCGCAGTGTGACCCCATTCTCATGAAATACACTGTGTTGTTGAGATCCAGGGTCATCTCAACTCTACATTCATCGACCTCACAGGGTCGCAAAGCCTATCCGCATGGAGCAGCCACCTGAAACTTGTGTTATTTTTTGTGTCAACCACAGCATTGATGCTCCTTCCACAGGTTCACCTACGGAATCATTGATACGACTTTTTTTCCTCTAAATGATCAAGTTTGGTCATCTTTTCAGCAACATCAATGGCTCGGTAATCGAACCGTCAAGCACCGGTCCGAAGACCTCACTAAATCATTCAATTGGTAGTAGCGATGGTCGGTGTGTACAAAGGGCAGGGACATAATCAACTCGAGCTTGTGAGTCGCGCTTACCTGGGAATTCCTCGTTCATGGGGAACAATTGGAAGACCCAATCCCTAGCGCGAAGGAGGTTCAATGGGTTACCCGGCCCTTTCGGGCTAGGAGAACATGCTGATTCCTTCAGTGTAGCGCACGTAGGGCCCAGAACAACTAAGGGCATCACAGACCTGTTGTTGCTCGATCTCGTGCTGCTAGAAGCTGCCTGTCCCTCTAAGAAGATCATTTGTCGCCGGTAGCACAAAGGGATACCATAAGCGACAAGTTAGCAGACTAGAGTCTCGTTCGTTATCAGAATTAACCAGACAAATCGCTCCACCAAGTAAGAACGACCATGCACCACCACCCACCGAATCAGAAAGAGATCTCAATCTGTCAATCCTTCCGGTGTCTGGGCCAGGTGAGGTTTCCCGTGTTGAGTCAAATTAAGCCACGGGCTCCACTCCTGGTGGTGCCCTTCTGTCAATTCCTTTAAGTTTCAGCTTTGCAACCATACTTCCCCCGGAACCCAAAAGCTTTGGTTTCCCGGATTCTGCCCACCGAGTCATCAGAGGAACTTCGGCGGATCGCTAGCTGGCATCGTTTATGGTTAGAGCTAGGGCGGTATCTTATTGCCTTCGAACCTTTAACTTTCCTTCTTTATTGGCGAAAACGCTCATGGCAAATGCTTTCGCTTAGGTTCGTCTTGCGACACTCCAAGAATTTCATCTCTAACATCGCAATACGAATGCCCCCGTCTGTCCCTGTTAATCATTACCTCAAGTTTCGAAAACCAAAAAATTCCTGTTCCATTATTCCATGCACACAATATTCAGGCGAACCACTGCCTGCTTTGAGCACTCTAAATTGTTCAAAGTTAATGTGCTGGCCCACCTCGACACTTCGTGAAGAGCACCACGGTAGGATTGTATCACACCGCCGACACGCATACCAGAGGCTCATGGCCGGCCGCATCTACCTTCATGACGTCCGCACGGGCATGCCAGTTAACAGCGACGAACGGTGAACCGACAGCGTGGGACACATATCCAACTACTAGCTATTTAACCACAACAACTTTAATATACACAATTGGAGCTGGAATTACCGTGGCTGCTGGTACCAGACTTGCCCTCCAATGGGTACTCGTTAAAGGGTTTAAAGTGTACTCATGCCTATTACGGGGCCACAGATGAGTCCCGTATCATTTTCGTTACTACCTCGCTGTGTCAGGAGTAGGTAATTTTCCCGGCTGCTGCCTTCCTTGGATGTGGTAGCCGTTTCTCAGGGTCCCTCTCCGGAATCGAACCCTGATTCCCCCTTACCTGTTACAACCATGGTAGGTGCAGAACCTACCATCGACAGTTGATAAGGCAGATATTTGAAAGATGCGTCACTGGTACGAGGACCGGGTGAGCTGGCTGATTGGTTTTGATCTAATAAATGCATCCCTTCCATTTCCTGTCGAGACTCTGTTTGCATGTATTAGCTTTAGAATTACCACAGTTATCCAAGTCTTGTGTTACGATCTAAGGAACAATAACTGATTTAATGAGCCATTCGTGGTTTCGCCATAATTTGGCTTGCACTGAGACTTGCATGGCTTAGTCTTTGAGACAAGCATATGACTACTGGCAGGATCAACCCGGGTGCTGCACGAGCTTACAAACTTTGTAAAGGGTTACACAACTAGCTGCCGAAGCAGTTCTGGAGTGCTATACCAAATCTCAAATACCCCATCATTGATAGGATGTCATTTTAGGACCGAACCAAGGTCCCCAATATGTTCCTTTCCATAACTCCAAACACTGCATAGCAGCGGTTAGGTGCTTCGGGGTGCTACAAAATTTTCGCTCGGACTGTAATGAGTGGATTGCCAAAATATACAAACTTTTCCCACATAAGAGCTTGGTTTCCTGGAAATAAGAAAAAGAACAGTGGCTCTTGGGTATGCTGTGAGGATGGGTCTAACCCAAGCTGTTCGACTACTGCACGCAGAACCACCAGAAATCATGCAGACATAACTGAAAGGACACAAAGCCCAGCGGCATCACTTATTAGGAGCGACTGAGAAGGAGGTTGATTTTGGGGCAGAGGGTGAGGACCCTTCGGCTAACTCCTCAACAAAAGTGTAATCGTCAGTTGCCAGTAATAGCAAGCAGTTATAGTTATGTTTTTCAACTGCCATGGTAGATATTCAAGACTCATTTTGAAACTTTCAAACTACAAGGGCCCGTTTTCATTCTGGCAGTCAGGCCCATTATATTACAGACAGTTGTTTGTCTAGGTTTGGACTTGCCCACAAAAGGATGTCAGTGCAGCTGCATGGACTGTCTTTAACACCATTGAGTGCCACTAAAGGAATGGCAGCCGGTGTTATTCAGTCTAGAGAACAGGATGCACACAGCTTTGAAATCGAGGCTTTTGATTTACCCCACATTACTGGATGTATACCCAGCACACCAATTAAAGGGGATCCTTGGTCTAACATAAAGCACTTGCAACTCTCAGATAAAGATTATAATGTGGCACGCCCAGTTGACGTGCTCATTGGAGCGGAACTGTTCCCTTATATTCTCACCACCTAGAAATTAGAGGGAAATCTAGGAACTCTCGTGGGATTCGACACACAGTTTGGTTGGATACTGATAGGACATGTGCAGCAGAACTCTCCAGCTCAAGTTTATATTGTCACTTTACTATATGTGTCCTCTGTAAGGCTTCCCACATGAGAGAAATTTGGACAGAAATTTTGGGAACTAGAATAGTTACCGGTTGCCAAGGATTTCCGCTCACCAGATGATGAGGCATTGCGAGATGATCTTCACTGTAACACACACAGGGTGACAGCACTGGACAGTACACTGTGACTTTGCACTTAAAGTCACCTGACCCTGACCTAGGACATTTAAGAATGTCTGCTCTTTGTAGGTTCCATTCGCTGGAACGTACGCTAATATAGGACCCAGAACTTAAAGCAGAGTATGTGGCATTCATGAAAGACTACATAGATGCTGGTCACATGAGCAAGGCCAAAGTGGGTGATATTGAGAAACGACCTACTTCATACCTCACCAGTGTGTTTTGAAGCCTGACAGTACCACTACAAGACTTTGGGTGGTATTTGGTGCTTCGTCCAAGACAGATGCAGGCACATCCCTAAACGATACCCTATTTACTCGTCCAAAACTACATAGGGATATTTGGACTGTTTTCCTTCATTTTTAAATGCATGCAATTGTTGTCACCGCCGACATAAAACAAATGTATCGGCAAATTGAGGTCCATCCCGAGAATAGAAAGTACCAGCATTTATTTTCAATGGAAGTAGTAGACAGGCCTGTTGAAGTATACCAGTTGAACACGGTATCTTATGGAGTGTCCTCATCTCCCTACCTGGCAATTTGCAAGTTACATTAATTAGCATAGGATGAGCAAGACAATTTCCTGTGGCTGCCAATATCTTGCCCAAAGATACATATAAGGACGATGTAGTAAGTGGGGCAGATGATTTGACCTCAACTATGCATCTTAGGTAGGAACTGCAACAGCTGCTCCTTAGGGGTGGTTTTCAGCTACGCAAATTTGCTAGTAACTTTTCGGAGGTGTTGGAAGTCCTGCCCCAGAAGAACTACAACAGCCACTTGATTCATTTAATTTTGATGAATATTCTTATGTTAAGGTTCTGGGCTTATGATGGAATCTGACATCAGACACTTTCACATATAACCTGCATCTCAGACCTCCAGTGTTCACCAAATGAGGCATACTAGCTGACTGGGTCTGTGTCGTCTGGCACTGTCGTCTGGCAGAGTTGTTGGTGGATCGACTCCACTTAGAGCTCCTGTACTCTGGCCCGAGTATACTACAAGCTGTGCTCTTCAGGGAGTTCTGGATATTGGGTGCCAGGAACCTGATTCGGCAGCGGATCCACAAGTGTCTGAAGTGCTTCAAAGCAAGACCGAAATTCCTTGCACCCCCCTTCCGCCACTCCGGCAAGTCTTCCTGCTTCATGTGTTTCCCATGCGAAACAATTATTGCATTCTGGTGTGGATTATGGTGGTCTAATCACTATACCCATGGCAAGAGTAAAGAAGTCTCGTATCATCAAGTCATACATCTGCTCATTTGTTTGTTTGGTAATCAAGGCAGTACATGTGGAATTTGTCAGATTTATGAAAAATGCATTTTTATCTGCATTCTGTCGATTTGTCGCCCATATGGGATGCTGTGCTCAACTACGCAGCAATTGTCTCACTAATTTCGTGGTGGCCAACTGCAAACTGTAAGCTCGGTCAGACTTCCTGGAAAATACTAGCAATCAGAAGCTTTTTGCAGATCAATTGGCAGAACAACGTATCACCTGGCACTTTTACCCTCCTTCTGCAAAACACTTTGGAGAACCGTTGGAGGTAGGGAAAAAGTCGGTCAAGTCCCTTCTGTTTAAGGTGATAGAGGAACAGCGGCTCACGTATACTTATTAAATGCCATTGTGATTCTATATTTAGGCGATTTTGAACTCTTGACCTCTTAGTGCCCAGTCCAACGATCCAAACGATCTGGCACCCTTGACACCCAGACACTTCTTAATGCTTGGTCCTCCATAAGTGCTTCCTGATGACGAGTTAACTGCTATCCTAATGAACAGATTGTCGCGGTGGAATCTGGTGTAACTGATCACACAGTGTTTCTGGAAAGGGTGGCACATGAAGTACCTCCATCAACTCCAACCAAGGAAAAAATGAACGAGACCGGAAGCCAATTTGGAAGAAGGCATTATATTATTGGTTAAGGGTTAAACATACCCTCCCAACAGTAGCATCTAGGAAGAGTGTCGAAAATATATCCCAGTGCAGATGGTGTGGTGCGGGTTGCAGAAGTTCGCACTCAGCAAGGGATTGGCAAACATCTTATAGTCAAATTATGCCCCTTGCCATTTCAGTGAACTTGAAATGTGGGCATTTCAAGGTGGGCGGGATGTTCGGTATCTGTGTATAATATATATTGTGTATTAAAAGACTTTGTGGATGTGTGTATGTATAATGGAAACACTAGACTATGTGACTTATCTTTAATTGCCTGCACGTACAGCAATTTTCATTACAGTGGTGCCTCCAAGTGGAAGAAAACAGCAGTTGTAAACCAAATGGCTGGCCGGTAAGTTGTTGTATAGTACAATGGTTCGTTTTTAAGTAGTTTTGTTTGAAGTATTCAGTCGACAAGCGTATTGGCGCTTACAGTAACACATGTACTTCTATACGTAAAATATATTTTATTTTTGAATCGTGATTTTGCAACTTTAATAACGCATGAAAGATATTAAAAGGCACGTTGCTGTATGAAATTAGTAATAAATTAAAGTTAATTTAGAGTGACACTTCAGCTTTCAGCTAATTGGGTTCGGCTCCTCGACGTTCCAGAAAATATTGTTTGTGCATAATCAGTGACGTTCCAGAAAATAACTTTTAGGCATCGAAGCAGTTCCAAAAATAAAGCTATAAACAGTGGAACATGTTAATTGTGTAATCTAATACCAAATTGTACCAGTTTTTAATAACCGTTACGTTAAATAATGCCCATCTCTACATCGAGTCTACGACAAGATGATTGTTGTCTCTGCTGATCCTAGGGTTGCGGGCCTTCCACCCAGACTAAATCTTCTCTCCGTTGATGCTGGTGACCTCTGCCCCATCGAATATTACTCCTTATTGGCTTGTATTTTAGTTGTTTCCTAAATCGTAGCCGGTGGGTCAACTATGTATAATGTTAACAGTATTGGCGGGAAATTTTACAAATGTTGACACTCGCGAATGTGGATAGTTAGGGTTAACCACACGTCCATAAGACACGGAACACTGACTAAAACATACAGGGCCTTCACTTGCAAGGACTGAATTAAGTAAAACATGATGCGAGCTGGTATTGTTAGGGCTCGTCCACTTGCACACAAGGCAGTCGAAATATGCTATGCACTGTTCAGGTCACAGCAGCATTAATTCTAAGGTTAGCATCCCTCTCTGGAGAACACTTTACATGAGAATGAGGTGGTTTACACTACTGGCCACTGCAGTTAAGCTGTAAAACGTCTCACGACAATGCAAGGATTATGGTATAGAAAGCTTCCCGGGGCGATGTTATTCCCGCGATAAGTGAGAGTGGTACACCAGGCGACTAAACAATAAAAATGATCCAGGATTGATTAAAGCATATTGCAGTTAAATGACCATACCAAAAATGATGAATGCTGCCCGGCGCATGGGAAGAGCAGGAGCTTATAACACACGGATGACACTAGTACGATGATACTTGCTGACTGATTTTCTCGCCAACCGGCCAACCAAGGTTAAAATCTTTGAACGTGACAGCTCATAGTAACTCTAGTGAGCTTGTCGCGCGTTCGAAATACTCTAAGTCCGTAACCTTGAAAACAAAATTGCTTGTAAAATCCGAACCAGCGTACCAAATTAAGTCAAACAGACAGCAATGTGACCACAATTATAGCAGCAATACAATTATGACAAAGAAATGCAAATATGAAGCATGATTAATAATGTTACAGTAATCACAGACAACAACCAAATACAGATTTGTTAACCTGTATATTGGATCAGAAATCAACTATCAAATTACTACAATAATACACAACAAGCGTGTATTCCTCCTAATGAGTTCCCTTCATGAACTGTAATTTCACTATTAACTGTCACTCACGTATATGTATTAAAGGTGCTGTTATAACTTCATATTTCTCGGTCGTTTGGTGCAAGGGCACTGCTAGGGGTTATATGTTTTTTTTTTTTTAAATGGCACTAACAAAATATAGTTTTTATACCACCAACATAGTAATAGAATAAACGTTATCTATGGACTTATTTAAGAAAAGGAATAATGGCAATAACAAAACATAAACCGATTATTACGGCAAAACATATTTATTATGGGTTAAAATACAATTCAGCATGACCATGAATATGCAAATCACCAGTGGTACCAACCAGCTTGCGATACAACCAAATCTGGTCACCAAGTTCAAACTTCAGTTTCTTATGAGAAAACATGGTAGCATTACTCTTGTGATATAATATAATGGAAGACTTTTCCAGTTCATGAAGGGAAGATCGACAATACTGCTGTTATTAGTGTATTTGGTAACCCTATGGCCGTGTGCTTGGCCCTGACAATCCACATACATGAGTGTTAAATGTACAGGTAATTTTCCTGCCAACAATGGTCCGCAGTCGACCCACAAGCAATGTTTAACCAACACCCTTCATCTGGAGCAGTAATCAACGGGGCAGAGGTCCCCAGCATCATCAGCGAGAAGATTGTATCTGGGTGGATGGCCCACAACTCTGAGGTTAAAGATATCCAGCATTCATATTGACGTCGCCTTGACGGCATCTGGTTCCAACCAAGTAACATCATATCGTAGACCTCACCTTCGCCGCCCCCGAAAACCATTCTAACACTTTTTCCAGTCTCCCACATGCATAAAATTGTCTGGGCCAAGTAGGGCTATTGTTCTATATGCCAAATTTGACCATGTCAATTTGATACAAGTGATTTGAAATAAATAAATGAGAAAATAGTAGATATGAAAAATGTAAAATTTAAGCATGATATATAATTCTCTTAAAATGTTTACACTGTATGAATTTTATGATTTTTAATTCAATTTCTCGATTTTTTTTCATCAAATTTATAGTATCACTTCTACGTCACTTTCTTTTAATCAGCTGATTTTATCTTAATTTTACTTGGCGTTCGAATGTGATGATGAGCGTGCGTTATGAGCATTTTGAACATGAAGTTTGAACATGATGATAATGTGTGTTATAAGCATTTAATTATGTTGCATTGTAAATGTTTATTATAATATTTAGATATTCTCAAATATCTGGCTGACTTTAGCATAAATTTGTTCGAATTTGCTTGCAGATTTCATTTTATTTGATTGATTTTTAGCGTAAATTTGAGGGGTTTTGGCATAAATTTGCTCTATTTTGGGTTAAATTTTCTTGCTTTTGGGCAATTTTTTCATCAAATTTCAGATATCGACTTTCATTTTTTGTATTATTTTTAAGTTAACCCTATCGGCATATTCATGTTATTTCCTGTAATTTTAGGAGAAATTACTCGAATTTCTTTGGGACTGCACTAGAATCAGTATTTGATATCTACTTACATAGCTGAAGGCAGAAATTTTGATCGTTTGACAGAGGCTTAAGCGGGGTCGACCAGTCTGGTGCCCAACAAAAGTAGAAATAGAAACTATTTTTGTCGGGGCTGCATCTGTCGGGGTTTCCTTGCTCCTGATTGGACGATGAAAAGTTTTCTTCTCTGTTGGGGGCTGTTTTATCGGACGGCCGGGTTATTGTAAATTCAGCTTTATTGTTTAGAGATTATTAACGAACATGGCTGTGCTCTAATTCGCAAACTAAGGGCCCTTATCTTGTTTTGTTGCCCTTGAAAAGTGCATCCCAGATGTGACATCACATTGCAGCTGTCCGAATTTCGAGCAGGGGCAAATTATGGACCCTAGATTATCCCCTTCAACTAATGGCCTGAGCAACTTGACCTTCTCGAGTCCTAGATAGTTTTATATTCGCAATTATTAGAAATATTTTATTTATTTGTTTTTGTTTTGTGTGGACGCAGAAAACACTTGCGAACTTGACAAAGAAAAATGAAACTTGCATAGACCAAAATTCTACAGGATATAACTTGACCTGGGCCATGTACCCCAGCCCTATGACAGTTTGTGCGGCCATAGCCTATGCCGCCTGCAGCAGGGTTGTGCACTCTACTGTGTGTGGAGTGTGTGACCGGACACCGGAGCGACCAGGTGCAGAGCAGACGCAATGGCATGCCAGCGCAGTGCAGCCAATGGTTGCCATAGCAATGCAAGATGCCGCGAAAGAACAATTAGGCCAGTAAATTCAACTGAGATATTTCAAGACCTAACTAAAGATGCTGTGTTTTTCCAAATAAAGTGTTTAAGTTTGTTTTGTGTTTATTGTTCTATCATTTCTCTGCGAGGTAATGTGTATTTATTTATTTCATTTACACACCATATAATTTCAGCAGTTTTTATGTTGCAAGTGTGTTTATGTAATTTTCAAGAGGTCTATATATTCTAAACAAGTCACTAGTTTAGTTTTCGTAAGTCATATCGTTAAGTAGCCCCATTTCGGTGCAAGGGCAAGCCCCTTCGAGCCCCTGACAACCATCGTCATTTTGCAACCGGACATGTAACTACAATAGACTTAAAGTCTCTGGAACATTTTTTTCATCTCGTCGCCCAGTAAGCCAGCTACACTCCTTGGTAAGACACCTCCATCCCTGGTGGATTAGCATTGCCCTGGGGAGCTTAAAGTCTCATGTAATGTTTAAATTGTCAGAAGGTGCTTTTCTGGTTCACCGCAAGGCTGGTCCTAATAGCAGAGAGTGTAATTCATGTAAAGTACCCTCATCGAAGAGATGTAGTTTACCGTAATAAATAAGTTTGTTTGTGTGAACTTCCACTATGTTATTTACTTACGTTGCAGTAACTGTTTCAGGGACCGGGCCCTTACAATACCCGCTCATTCCATTCACGTAAGTTTCTTTATCTGCAAGTGTTCTGAGTTTGTTTCGCATTGTATGGGCGTGTAGGAGGCCCTGATAGTCCATGTATGCGAGTGTTAATATTTAGGCATTTATCCATTAACAATGGTGTACAGTCAGCTTCAGGTTATCACTTAACAAGCACCACTTATCTGTATTAATCTGAACAGAGCAGAGGTCAACAGTCATCAGTAATCATCATCGGCAGGAGATTTGGTCAGGGTGGATGGCCCGCAACCCTGAGATTGAGGAAGTCGACCATCACTTTGACATACCTTCACCGACGTCTGGCGCCACCAGATAACCACCATCTAGACCTCACTTTCACAGCCCTCAAAAACTATTTCCATCATTTTCACCATCCCACACAAATCATTTATGGCACCATTCCGTGTGGTTAAATCTCTCACCTAAGAATTTCCCCGCCAAAATTTTCAGCAACTTATCTTGGAAATAAAATTATCCCGCCTTTTCCTGCCCTCAACAATGTGAGGACGACAGGAAGGCAGCTTCAGAGGCAATGACAGCGCCAGGACACTTACGAGACGCCGCAAAATGCTTGAGATGCTTGTCAACATTGTCAACAATCAGCAGGTGATGCCATGCCATGAGTGACGCCACACTATTTGGAGGACGGGCAGCACCGAAGGAGAAGCGACGGGGTGGAGGCTATCTCTTTCCAGTCCATCTGCACTCTCTGCAGCAGACAAACAGCTGAAACCTGGGGGATTGTTCGCGCGTCAACTGTGGCATCCCTATATGGGAAGGTCAGCCACACAGTGAGAGGGGAGGGTGATCCCTCTTCCCCAATCCTGCATGTCTGCCCCGGTCAGCTGCATCTCCCATGCACGTGTGTTTGATGAACAAACAAACCATGGCTGGTAGGATGACTGACAGTGCACCGCCATTGTGGTGTCCTGAGTGCTTACACTCTATGGTAACTGATGAACACTCACAAAATCTTAACGATGCCAATTGTCAATGCCTCCACAAGAACAGCCCAGTAAACATCCACGCTGGTGACAACTGCATAACAAAAGAAGGTTACAGTGAAACAGTGCAGGACAATACAACTTTCGTAACACAATGAAAGTCTGAACATGAACATTATCCAAATTATAATTTCGCGGGACACTGTGATAATTGCTGTGTAATGGACAGGGCAGAATAGTACTTCATTGTGTACACTATGACGTAAAATACAACAAGGAATTCCTCAGTGTCACAGAGCAGAGTTCAGTTGCGGGACTTACATTTGTTAATTTATAATAATGTCACACGACTTCAAATAAGTTCATACAGGGCATAATTCGCATGCAAAATGAAACCACAGACACCCCGCATGATCAGGTGTTGGACCTTTTTGTACAATGGTACAATTACGTGGCGGTAAACGTGAACAGTAATCTTTCGCATATAATAGTGGCATGTGACACTAACAATGCCATAATCATACTAGAGAGAACGCATGAAACATCCCACTGGGATACAAATGGAACAAAATGGCGTAACGAGCAAAAATATGAAAATGTAAACAAACCTAACTCTGGCATATTACGTAATTTCCAACCAAATTCTAGTAGTCATAGTGCACCAATGCATGGTTAACAGTACAATAATCCACAGAATTGAAAGTGGTATAAGAAGAAAGTGCATGGAAGCATGTACAAGCAAGAGCAGAAGATGAGCGGAGCAAGAGTGGCGAGTGGTCAGAGGCCTTCGTATAGGGGCAGAGCAGGTAATAGTAATCCACCACAGCAGGGATGGAATCCGGATTATCGACCCCGTTATACATCTGTCATACATGCAGGTACTGTCCAACAGTGCAGTATCATTGGCCTAGTAAATGCCCGAACAACCCACACATGAAAGAAATCAGGGAAGCGGCAGCACATAAACAACAGGGAAATGGTTAGTAGGGTTGAAAGGGCCAGACACTTCCGACACCCCACCCACAAAAATTCGGACAGCATCAAACACAAAATTAACTCCACAGGAAGCACTCGTACAGAATGTAAGCAGTAGTCAAGCACCATTTATACGTATCCTAGTTTCCATTAACGGTCAGTTGTGCAATGCGTTAATTGACACAGAAGCCTCGTACAACTTCATATGACCGCATTTTGTACGCAAGCAGGGCGTGATGCCTAGAGACCACATAATTCGGATGGCCACGAATGAGCATTATAGTACGGCCATAAGAAAGGCTGTAGTTACAGTTCAAGTATGTGACATTGAGGCCACAACAACTGTCATTGTCACGCCAGAGATACGTGAGAAAGCTATTTTGGGGATACCTTGGTTAACCGAACAGCACACAATAGTAGAACCAGCAGCGAAAGCATACATTTTGGAGCGAAAGAAAGACGCACGGTGTACAATTTGGATCGCTGTTCGATGGGTAGTCTACGTGAGGTCAAATTAGGAGATTTCGACAACCAGGTCCTATGCAAGTACCAGGCCGCATTTCAGCACGTACTGTGACGTATTCGGAGGGAATGGTACACTGAAACATACAACCGTAGCGGAATACGCGATATCACTTGTAGACATAAAGCCAGTTCACACTGGTCAGCGAGGCTACTTACTGCACCAAACGTGGATTAACAATAAGCAAATGCAGGAATTGCTAGACGACTGTGTAATAGAGCCGACAGACAGTCCATTCAATTCCGCAATTACGTTAGCTCCGAACAAGGACGGAACATGGATATTTTGCATAGATTTTCGACCACTAAATCAAGTCATACCATAAAGTAATTTCGTTTCGGCGCGAGGGTAAGCTGAGGCGAGCCCGCATCGCTGAGCGGGAAGTTGGTCAACACGAAGCATCCACTGAAGGAGGCAGACATGTGTTAGGCTTGGGCGTTTTTCTGGGCACGCCAGGTGACAATCATCATTTTGCAGATGAACATGTAACTACAACAGACTTAAAGTATCTGGAACATTTTTATCATCTCGTCGCCCTGTAAGCCAGCTCTACTCCCCGGTGGATTAACATTGCCCCAGGGAGCTTAAATTTTATCATGTTTGTATGTCGAAAGGCGCTTTTCTATTTAAACGCACGGCTGGTCCTAATAGCAGAGAGTGTAATTCATGTCACGTGCCCTCATCGAAGGGATGTAGTTTACTGTAATAAATAACTGTGTGTGTGTGAACTTTCGCTATGTTATTTACTTATGTCGCAGTAAGTGTGTCAGGGAACGGGCCCTTACAATATCCGCTCATTCCATTCATGCAAGTTCCTTTATCCGCAAGTGTTCTGAGTTTGTTTCGCATTATATGTGCGTGTGGGAGGCCCTGACAGCCCATGTATGCGAGTGTTAAAAGTTAGGCATTTCTACATCAACAATGGAGTACAACCGGCCTACTGGCTATCGCTTAACAAGCACCACTCTCTGGAGTAATTCTCAATGGGGTAGAGGTCAACAGTCATCAGTCATCATCATCGGTAGGAGATTTGGTCCGGGTGGACGGCCCGCAACCCCGAGATTGAGAAAGACGACGATCACTTTGACGTCGCCTCGCCGACGTCTGGCGCCACCGGGTAACCACCATCCATACCTCACTTTCACTGCCCCTGAAAAAATATTTCCATCATTTCCCCCATCCCACGGGCATCAAACTCGTGGTGAAAACGAATACACACGTTTGAATTCACTTAACTAATGTAACAATGTAAGTGAACAAGGTCTCAGGAACGGGGAAGGGATGTTGTAAGGGTTCAAGGATACGTGATCAAGGGCATATCGCCCCGAAATCGAACACAGCCACTGACTTTAAATAAACACTAGAAAGCACTTAGAAACGCACTCAAACACAGCAGTTTTATCAGACACCATAGATGCAAGACAGGTATGCTGTAGTAATAATAGCTCCTTTTTTTAGGAAACTAAAAATTTAAGTGATAACGAACATTTTTGTCGAGAGGAAACGAATAACTTAGTATAATCCCCTAGGAATGTAAACATTACTATTATTCCATTCAATTGAGCAGGTTTACTTACACCGGAATCGATATCTGGTGTAGCTGATCAAGTTTATCTACACGTATGATACTCCATGCAGTTGGAATCAGCTGGTGTGTTTTTGGATGTTTTGACACGTTGGGCTGCTGAAGGAGAATGATAAAGGAACGTAATGTTGCAGGAAATTAGCGTAGCTAGATTCTCAATTACAAGTTGTGTGTAACGATTAAAATTATCAGTATTTGTAAACAGTATTTGATCGCTTTCATTATTGTGTGCACTCTGCTGTCTGTGGAGATCTAGTAAGTAACCTGTCATGAACATAAAAGAACAACTTGTATAAGGTCGTGTTTCACTAAACTGTTGCATAGAATGTCTCAGACGTACTATAATAATTGAATTACGTATGTTTGGTTCTAGCTAAGGGCATGACGTCTCAGTTCAGTCCATTTGTCTTCAAAAGCTATGATAAACAGTGTATGACCAGAACCGTATTCTTCACCTTACAATGGCCCAGAGATCTTCTGCTTGCAAGGTAATATCTATAAAATGCAATAAAACGTCGTAGATGTTAATGAAACAGCCATGTACGGTTTTATTAAAGTGAATGTCTATAAACTGTTTGATTTCAGTTATATTCAGGAATAGCAGTAGTTCGAAATGAGGGAGGGTGGGGAAGTTTATGCTGCAAGCATAATGAGGGGTGTTTAGAGGAAGAGGAAACAACAGTGAGAGACTTCAGAGGGTGTGGTGGAGAACGGAGCGGGGTAGGCAGTCTATCCTTGTGAGGGGGTGGAATGTGTTGAGGGAGGAATTGGTATCTGTGAGAGGGGGTTTGGAAAGTTCGGCAAAGGAGTGGAAGAGGAGCTTGGTCGGTTAAGGGAGAGGTGAGAGAGCTTGCCACTAGGTGGTAGCGTAATTGTGGGTTATTATTGTTAGTGTTTCTAGTGTATTTTTAGGTAACTGCATAGAATAGTGGCTGTTTTGAAGGAGCCGTAGTCCCAATGAAATAAATTTTTAGTGGTTGTGCATGACTTACCTGTTGAATATTTATGGGGCCGTGATGATAAATTAACTGGATCATCAAAAACGAAGCATTAAAAATACTAGTAGTTCGGTCGCTTTGTTTACGTCGTGCTTCATTTTGTATAGTACTGTAGTGTACCATGACTACGCTAAAAATATGCAACTAATGACTGAGGTAGGTATAATAAGAAATTATAAGTATGTAGCGCTATGTTTAAGTGGGAAAATTATTTAGTGTTTGTATTTAATTTGCATTTGATTTCAGTAATGTAACGTTCAAACAATTTGTTTGGAATGAAAGCACAACAAACATAAAATTGTGATTTTACATATTTGTTAGAAATGTAACCACTATTATAATGTTGTGCTAGTGTACAATACCATTATTTTACATATTTGTTAGAAATGTAACCACTATTATAATGTTGTGCTAGTGTACAATACCATTATTTTGAATGCCCCATACCATGACAGAGCACTGATGATTTTTCAAAGGTTTACATCACAGTTGGATTAAGGGAAATTGCTGAATGTCGTTTTGACTTTTGCCAGTCGGAGGTTGAAGATGTAAGAGTGCTTGTGAGTTTTATTGATTATAACATGTTAAATCAAATAATTGTGCAAAGAAAAATATAAGTGTTCCTGTGCTAATATATCCATGGGAAAAGTGAAATTATAATATTTGTGCGGTAATTTGAGTGTGTATGGGGTGTTGTCAAATAGAATCCACGTTGTCTGGTTCTTGATCATCTACGTCTTCAGAATGGCGATTGATTGGGTGAGTACCTAACCAAATTCAAATTTAACCCCAGCTGCATGATGCTGTGATCATGTATGATATTCAAGCGTGGCATCTTTACACTGAACAATACTGTACTCACGTAGCCAAACATTACGCACTGAGTCAGAGTCCCAGAGCCAGCTGGCGAGCAAATCCCTAAAACAGTGATTTAAGGCACATCAGCTGTTTTTGTAGATGGTGACACCTCTCCAGGCATCTGCAACAGGAACCTTCGTGTCGATTGACACGTTTTTTACGGTTTTTTTTACATTTACATACACTCGCAATTAGGCTACTGCCCGGTGGCCAGCTGTCTCAACTCTCCTTCACCCAACCAACTCCTTTTCCACTCCCTTCCTGAACTTACCAAACCCTCTCACAGATACCAATTCCTCCCTCAACACATTCCACTACCTCACAGACCTCACAAGCATGGACTGCCTACCCCGCTCCGTTCTCCTCCACACCCTCTGAAGCTTCTCACTGTTGTTTCCTCTTCATTCACCATCCTGTACATCCTGACTAGCCGTTCAACTTTCCTCCTGTCCTTCAATGAGCTCCACCCCATTTCTTTCATCATCACTGATGGCTTATAGTTCCCTTCTTCCTCACCATCCTGCCCCTGCCTTCTCCACCTACCCTTCACCCATCTTGCTGCCTTTCTCTGTACCTTATCAAGTTCTCGCACCTCCACCTCCACATACGGGTCCCATACAGCTGCAACATATTCTAACATTGGCCGTACCATTGTGCCATACACCTTCTCCTTCACCTCACAGCTGACTCCATTCAGCACCCTTCCCAGCATACCCAGAGCCCACCAAACAAGCTGGTGACGGGCTCAGTTTTGGCTGGACCATTGGGAGATGAGGGTTAAGTGGACATGTTTGTCAAATGTTGAGGTTACCAGGTTTTGGGCACCAGCAAAGAGCATGAGTTGATGAGGGGTCATGTGGTCGACGGCCCATGTGGCCGCCACCCAGATTTTCCTCCGTCTCGTGTGATGATGATCTAAAATTCCAAGGCCTAGGCTAGTGGAAGATGTATTGTCCCTTCAATAAGCTTATCTCACTCATGTTTAAGGCTGTTCGGGCCACCTTCAAGCCTTTAATAAAATACGTCAAATCTGTTGAAAATATATTAAGTGGCCGGGAAATGGCCAAGAAATAACTGTGTGCATCGCGTTGGTTCCACAACACAATTTATTCCTATTGCAACCTCCAAAGAGGCACTGAAATTACATGTCTCCGTTTAAGCGGGAGAATGCTGACACAAAAAGAATGGTCCAGCGGCCTACATGACATATGAGTGAAAACTTAAGGTCTAGCTGTGTACAAACAGCTAAACTGTGGGACGGCACTATCTCTGGTTTGAAAACAAAGACGCTAGGTTCCTAAAATGGTTGATGAAAACGACTGCAGACCAGTGGGGCGGCGCATGGACATCCGTCCCACAAAGATCTCAAGACGTTACTGAATGTACGTTCATGACGAGCTCCCTGGTTGGCCGAGCTCTGCCGCGCAAACGTGAAAAATAAATAATGATGATGGTGAATGAAACAAAATGGTTGTATGCAAGCCGATGGGATGTGAAGACACAAAAACATTTCCATCTTTATTACAATCAACACAATTCTGTAAAATATATAATATAAAACTTAACTTATACTCACGCCGTAGTCGTAGCTCTTAACCTACAAGACATAATTTTGCTTCACACGTTTGCGTACCCTGTGGTGTACGCTAAAATGAAATTAATATGCCATGGCATTTATTACGTGGGCTGACCATGATGCTGTACATTAAAACTCTCAATTCTCTTTATTTATTTAATTAGCACAAAAGTGAGGCTATCTGGCCATGTGGTCAATACGCTACGGTAACCGGCCGTCGCTTACATCACTGCTCTGAACTTAACCTAGAAATACTGGCCACAATACAGGCTGGAAACACTGGATGATACTGACTATAACTGATAAAAATAAATATTGGCACATTTGAGGGTGCGCACAAGCAAACACATATGTACAAAAACTTGACGTAATATTCTACAGGTTGTGATGTAGTGAAAATGGAGGCGCATTGCATAAATCTGAATTTTATTCCTGCGCATGAATATCAAAATTATATTTTTGTTAATTCCTGGCCTTTCAAGCCCACAAAAATATTTATTGGCATTTGTTACGATACATGAGGACACGTGGGTAATGCGCTTGCATAAAACACTATTAAAATAAAAACATATATACTGTGACAAGACTCTATTAAATATGTAAACAAAGCTGAACATAATCATTGATGAATGAAAATGGCATTGCACACGTGACACACAATACAAATAAAAGAATAATATTTAAAAGCCATACACACGTCTCATAATTACACTGAGAATAATTTACATAAACACAACAAAACCTCATTGCACCACACCGCACACGCTTACGTGTGGAACGCTCACTATTCGAAGCACTGCCCTCGGCGGGCGGTGGGTGATGCTGCAGGTGTTGAGGGACGAACCGTATGTAGGGAATGCGTATTGGCAGTACACTTAATAGATACGTCCGCCCATCTTGGAAGTCATGGTGAAGAAGACATCCAGTCCGGTGTTAACATAAAGAAGCCCTCGTTCTACTAAGGATATCCTAAACTTATGTCATATCGCATGAAGTAATCTGTTTAGACAAATTAGTTCAACTTAAGTCTTGCTTGGTCACCTAGTTGTGTATATTCATGTTAAAGCTAAGAGCAATAAATCAAACAAATACCATGTGATATCTTCCTAAACTGGTGAAACAATAGAAACCCATGATCCAGCGGTCATCTGTAGTAAGAAAAATAACCCAGAATATTTAATAAAATATTAGTACTGACATGGCCCTCCCTGTCCTGCTAGGGAGGCAGACAAACGTTGCTCGCTCACGCACCAGCCACGTACGACTGCGCGTGAAGTGCATGGGTCCTGATGTCGTTTGTGCAGAACGGGTCAATGATCCGGTCCCGTGACCCGAACGACCCACCTCACCAAGAGTAAACAAGTGTCTACGTGTTTATTGTGGTAAAGTGCTATGATCCCCCAAAAACATAGTCTAAAGTAAACACGGGCAAACATTATCTCCCGTTTGGTTTTCCTGTGTGAAGTGATATTAATTAAAGAGTGTCCGACCGCATGACCTGCTGCTGTGGCCTGTCCTGAGGATGAATCAGGCCAAACAAGGAAGGGGGATATCTGTAACTAGATAATAGAACACTCTTATACAATTCACTATATTTTATTACTCACAGCTTTACACAATATTACATACAATTAGCTCTCAGCTTTACGTTACTTTTAACTCAATAACTCTACTCAGCAACTAGTATTTATGATTACAAGTTCCTGCTGACGTGTAGCAACGATCAATATCAAAGTGCTCTGAACTCAGAGGAAGTCTTAATAGTTAGTATGAGGACCCTAACACTGCACAACCTCTGGCGCTCTACTCTGAGTATAATTACCCTTTAGCTGTTGTGCCAGTGTCGTCGAGCTAGACCTGCTTGACAGTGGCAGCATCAGGCGTCTTGTAGTTCCCTCGGAAGCAAGATGGCAGTGAGCCGCCATCGCTCCAACCTTATATAGTCCTCCACCTAGCTTCACGACCTTCCTCGGCGGGGGAGTGTTTTAATAACAGGCTTGTCGTGATTGCACCATCCTTGGCGCTTGAGTGTTGCCTGCCAGTCCTGGCTATTAATGATCACAGCACTGCATAGTGAAACGAACCTACACAGTAAAACATAATTGACTTTGGTAGTTCTGGCAGCTGCCATGCCAAGCGCCCAAACTTGAATTCTTACTTGATTCACCAAATTAATAACTTAATTTATTGAAAGGTTATTTTGATGAGTAGTGTCGTGTGTAATTTTGAAATGATATCTTATTTCTTTTGCAAACCCATTCAGGCTTTTTCCAGCAATGTGTTGGAATTAATGCCTTAATTCCTCAGTGTTTTTTGCGTGCTTGTTTAGGTTTTTTGTACATGTATTAAGTGTATATGTATAAATTTGATTTTCCGTCACGGAGCTGGCGGGAGATTTCTGTTAGGTAATGGCTTCACCATTTTGCCTGATCAAGTATCTACCATAGTAAGTGTGTATTGTATCTGGAACATTTAATTCTATTCTCCTCCGTGCTTGCACTCTCATCTCCGTAGACTTGCGACCCCGGAGATGTTACCACTAATAATTCCCACGTGCAAACCAGTGCTTTTATCCATATTGTCCAATGGTGGGCCTTATACGCCATGCCCACAGTATTTGATGGATTCGTATCAGTGATTGAATGTGTCATCTCACTCAGTCAATATACGTAATTGCATCGGTCCTTGTCGTATTTCATTTTAATATTAATTTAACCTTGGGTCCTGTCCCACTCCAGAAAGTAAGTCCATGTGCTCATTTATGAACTGTAAATGTTCTAGGGACTTTTGTTGTACTTCATCTGCAAACGTGTGCTGCAAGAGGGATATGCCACGTGGCTGTCGACGTACTACTGCCCTGAGAACCAGAGTACATGTGCTCACCCGTGAAATAGATGAGCTGGCGTCCTACGGGAACTCTACAACTGTTCAGTAATATTTAGCCACGCATCTGGGTTTCTCTCAAATCTGGTATCTATTAGCCCTCGCAAGCAACCAAGCCATGTTAGTACAAAAATTACATAAATGTGGTCCGACATGATTTTGTTAACAAACTAGCAATCATATAGTAAATTGATGCAAATATTATGATTACATTTTTCTAGAGGGGCTTTAAAAAATAATTAAAATCAAATAATAATAGATATAAGTTTAACATTTGTAAACGTAAACAATAACATGTAAATATACTTTGAGACCACACTTTATAACACTAGGTACATATTTTTCACTTGTTTTCCCCTACAATTTCCCTGATCTTCGTTTCCCTCCCCACTATGGTTTTTGTGGTTTGCATTGGTAATATATTGATGCCCCCAGTAAATTTGTGTTCTGTGTAAATAGCAGATTGGAATTATGCCACCTTCCGCAAAAAGAAAATTTTTTACCAGACTACAGCGAAGCAAAGGAAAGGTTATGATTGTAACATGATATATGTATGTATGTATGCGTGTGTGTGTATGTGTGTCTGTCTGTGTGTGTGTGTATGTATGTATGTATGTATGTATGTATGTAATGTTCCACTGTAGCATCGCACCTGTGGCACCAATTTTGATAAATGAGGTGTCTATTGATTCCTTTTGATAACCCGAGTATCATAAGCTGTGACACAATTGAGAAAATTGAATATGGTGGCTGTCACAAAATTGAATGCACCATAGGTAAAGGTAGCTCGCGCAAGCATTTCAAACCGGCTTATTTTGGTAGTATGTGTCATTGTTTTACAATAATTTCACTTTAAGATTAATAATACGTAGGTTAAACATAATAATTGTCAACCTATGTATGTATAGGTAGAATTTCAAAGGTATTCCGAAATATATTTATACTAAATGCCTTTAGGACAAACAAAAAAAAAATTATTTTACTTATTTTGACAAAAAAATTGGTAAATAAAATAAATTTATTAAAAACTAAAACCAAGCTACTCAAAAGTAAAAAAAAAGTTTTACTTAAGTGTATGAGTATAATCATAAAGACGTAGTCACACGTCATGCCGTTTAAGACACACTTAACATATAGGGGAGGTACAGGGGAAAAAATTAATTAGCAATTTTATGTCATGTTTAAATTCTAACTACTTCTGGCTCAAGACCGTTACAAATAGGAGAGGTAGCGGCCTTTGCTCAGCAATGGGACACAATAACTTAATAATAAAATGAGAAGTATGTATAACGCACGATTGATTGAGCACACCAATCCATGCAACCACACACATCACTTGACAGAACTACACCACAGTCAGCAAGAATTCTTTATAAGATCATTCGTTTTTCCACCTTGGGGTGTCACAGCGATGTAGTTTCTTCAGCACTGAACTGAAATGCATGACATTTAGTACTTTAGTTATATATTTTTTCCAATGTATGTCCTCTATATGTGCAGTGTCTTAAACGGCACGATGTGTGACTACGGCTTTACACTTAACTGAAGACTTGTTTTTAACTTTGAGTAGTTGTGTTTTAGTTTTTTATGAAAAACCCCTATTCTGAACATTTACCAAGGCTCATCTGAGAAATAGGAAAACTACACCAGAAAATGATATACGTATTTGAACACTGCTATTCATTAGAGAGCCTAATTCCATGATCACAACATCACGTTCCCAAGACAATAGTGACATCACAATAGTGACAATGGCTATGGTCGGGAAAATTGTGGAGTAAAAGACAAACAAAGAAAACAGGAAAATTAACATAATAAGGGTGCAAGACATGAAAGGCGCAGGTAACATCCACATACGACTGCAGAATATTGAGTGCATTCAAGATCTGTGCCACTAGGCTTTTCAAAGGACAAGCAATAGTGAGTGCGGAGGGTAGCACTCATCTACCTGCTTCCTGTATGTTGCTTGCTTTGTTCAATTTTCAAGTGCTTTATTCATTTTTCATGCTACATGCTGCATGTTACAGGAAGAATTCACTGTCCTGTAGTTATTGTATTGGCAATATCTATGTGCATTCAAGGCCAAAAAGTGCGGGAAGTGGGTGATGAATGTATTTCTCAAACTGCGAATATACTCACCTACATCATCAGTGGCTGCGTTACAAGGTAACCATTAGTAAAGCACAAATCTTCACACCACACTGTAAATTGCGGAGGAACCGCTACAAGACACAGCAACTTTATACACGCTCCCCTTCTGACTTTACACGTCGTTCAACAGAAGATACCGTAGTGAAAATTTTCCAAACTTTTATAGAAACTGTGAATGTGAGCTTTGGTAGTTAGCCAACCACTATAGATTGGAGTTAGAATGGCTGTTCATGTTAAACAAGAAGGGTTAGCACCTAGGAGTTTTAAAATTTTCTCTTTCAGAATCACAAAATGTGATATCGTGTAACTATCCATTTGCAACAGGTAAAGCAAAATATACCACATTCAGTCTACTGAAACATGACCCAGTATTCCTCATAAGGTTGTTCATGGCAACACAGCACTTTTTGAAAGCCCTGCTTAAGGTCTGCTTGTTTGCACAGTATTAACATTACCATGGGCCTGACATGAGTTGGTAAAGTGACACTGTGGAACTGTTAGAAAAGTAAATATTTTATAGATTTTCTAGTTTTTATATCTACTTATTAAAAAAGAAGAAAGGCAATTAAATATGTAGGCCCTATTAAAATTTATCCTAACACTTTTAATCTACTTTTATGTCATGGAACTATTTTCCCATCATCATTTTCAACTTGCTGTACCAGGTACAGAAGTTCTTGGCTACAGTACCAGGAACAGAAGTTCTTGGCTGCAGTACCAGGTACAGAAGTTCTTGGCTACAGTACCAGGAACAGAAGTTCTTGGCTACAGTTACAGGAGCAGAAGTTCTTGGCTACAGTACCAGGTGCAGAAGTTCTTGGCTACAGTACCAGGAGCAGAAGTTCTTGGCTACAGTACCAGGAACAGAAGTTCTTGGTTACTGTATCAGGTACAGAAGTTCTTGGCTACAGTACCAGGTACAGAAGTTCTTGGTTACAGTACCAGGAACAGAAGTTCTTGGCTACAGTACCAGGAACAGAAGTTCTTGGCTACAGTACCAGGTACAGAAGTTCTTGGCTACAGTACCAGGTACAGAAGTTCTTGGCTACAGTACCAGGAACAGAAGTTCTTGGTTACTGTATCAGGTACAGAAGTTCTTGGCTACAGTACCAGGAACAGAAGTTCTTGGTTACAGTACCAGGAGCAGAAGTTCTTGGCTACAGTACCAGGAGCAGAAGTTCTTGGCTACAGTACCAGGTACAGATGTTCTTGGCTACAGTACCAGGAGCAGATGTTCTTGGTTACTGTATCAGGTACAGAAGTTCTTGGCTACAGTACCAGGAACAGAAGTTCTTGGCTACAGTACCAGGTACAGAAGTTCTTGGTTACTGTATCAGGTACAGAAGTTCTTGGCTACAGTACCAGGTACAGAAGTTCTTGGCTACAGTACCAGGTACAGAAGTTCTTGGTTACTGTATCAGGTACAGAAGTTCTTGGCTACAGTACCAGGAACAGAAGTTCTTGGCTACAGTACCAGGTACAGAAGTTCTTGGTTACTGTATCAGGTACAGAAGTTCTTGGCTACAGTACCAGGTACAGAAGTTCTTGGCTACAGTACCAGGAACAGAAGTTCTTGGTTACTGTATCAGGTACAGAAGTTCTTGGCTACAGTACCAGGAACAGAAGTTCTTGGCTACAGTACCAGGTACAGAAGTTCTTGGTTACAGTAACAGGAACAGAAGTTCTTGGCTACAGTACCAGGAACAGAAGTTCTTGGCTACAGTACCAGGAGCAGAAGTTCTTGGCTACAGTACCAGGTACAGATGTTCTTGGCTACAGTACCAGGAGCAGATGTTCTTGGCTACAGTACCAGGAACAGAAGTTCTTGGTTACTATATGAGGAACAGAAGTTCTTGGCTACAGTACCAGCAACAGAAATTCTTGGCTACAGTACCAGGTACAGAAGTTCTTCGCTACTGGAAGTCAAACTGACTTGCTCCGCTCACTGGCTGGAGCCAGTAGCCAATCACAGCTGTGCGTTGTTGCCTAGTTTGCAGTGTTACAATGGCCGCAGCGAGTTGAGCAACATGTTTCTCAGATGCGCTCATACAACCACAAAATATTTAATTGAAATTAGGTCCCTTTTTACAATAGGCTCGGTTTATCCGAATAAGAAGGTGAAAATCCTATGTCTGTAGCTTTAACCGTTTGTAGGAGTGTGCATTGCCAGTTGACATAAACTCAAGACTATTTTTTAGAATAGTGGATATTGTATGTAGTATATTTGAATGTGCCTGCCTTCCTTTGTCAGCTGACTACAACTAAGTCTTAATGATATATAGTTGACACACGATAATATAGCACAACTTTCATTCCATTCAGTGTTGTTGTCCATTCTGTTCTATAGCCTTCAGTTCCGTGACTGCCTTTGAATGTTTCTCATCGTTTATTCAGTTGCTTGCGTGTTAAGTTTTCACTGAAATTATGGCGCTATGTAAACCTTGTGCTATCACCAGTAATTGGAAGAAAATAAGTGTTTCACAAAAAATGTTGATCATTATCATTAGTATTCATTCATTTTTTAATTTGAAGTTCGTGGGGAATTTGAATCTCCGACTTTTAAGCAACCTGTTACAAGGGGAGGTCCCACACTGTACCTGAGATGTTGGCGGAGCTCTGTACTAATATAGGTCGGTGATGTGAGGATTATAACCTCGGACGCCAACTTGTGTATTACACGAGGGATGTACACCAGTTACAAATCACTCATCTACAGAGTCACTTAAGGGAGCGCACACAAGTCCCAAGCTAGCTTAGCGGATGGAGGGTGCTTACCCTTTCCACGTCAAAAAGGAGGCAACGAGATGCAGTATCTTGTGGTGTGTGAGATGCAGGTGATGTGGGGCTAGAAACCTCGACGAACAACTTGAACTTTAGTGTATGCTTGTACATGGTTTGTGTACGAGTGGCTTGGGTAGCCTTCAACTTCTTGAATGCGAGTGTCTCATATAGCATGCTGGGGAGAGATTAATCCCACCAGCTTAGATCATGGGACGTGTAGGTTTACATGTCTTCACAAAGTTAGCAACACTACTCTCAGATGTGTTACCTGTGGATATGTAGGTAGTGGAGCTCTCCACTGCTCCGGTCGTGGTGCTGCAGTGGCCGGCTGAGGAACAGCGGCCAACTCTGGTTGCAGCTGAGTGGTGCTCGTGCTACTGCGTAGGGTGTAGGAAGGTCACGGAGGGATGGCAGCATATTCAAGAGAGAGTGCTGATGGCTCCATGCCTAATATGTGTGTGCCATCCGGTGAGATTATTAAATATTTGAAAGGCACTCGTCCCGGTGTCTGGGTTGATAAAGAAAATGGAGTCTTGCCTTCTTGTGATTCTGGAGTAGAATTATTAATAATTTCTTCTTCTAGGAGGTGCAGTTCCCGTGTAAGACGGTTCTTGTTACCTGTTTTGTAATTCTTCGGCATGAGGCCGATCTACCATTATTTATTCCGACTAAAATATGAATTGCCACACAAAGAAATGTACGTTAAGTGAAGCTGGGTATACTTGGCAGTCTTACAGTGTACTTCCGAGTAAACGACTAGACACTACATGTCTTGCCTCAACCACATCTGGCCATTCGCTAGTCCGTATGGTTATACAGCAGATCATGTGAGCGGATGCAGAACCAAGCTGTATTGAGTTCCTAATGAAGGGCTTTCCCAAAGATTAGCCAGTGCAATAACCTGAGCATTACCATAGCCAAACTCTGAATACCGCTCTGTGTTACTTGTATTTGCAATTTGGCTATTACGCGTGACCGGCATTAGTTCACGTATGCATAAAAGAAAGTTAAGAAATTAAACTGTGGCTTATACTTGAAATCACAAGGGACCAAAGGGTTATTAAAGCTAGTAGAAATAAGTGTGTGTAAATTCAGTGGGTTGGTGGCTTTAATATAACAACACAAGTTGATACAGGAAATTGAAAAATTATAAATATAATTACCGTAATAACCATGGATTACTTTACTGCAATATATACATATATTTATGTATTGATTAGAAATTAACTGCAGAGTATAAAGAAATGCCAACCAGGTGAAGGCTACCTGTTACATTTACATTACGTTCTGTTAATTGGGAATTAATTCAAAGTAATCAAATTTAATTAAATTAATCTAGCCCAGGAATCCTAACTGACTTGTGGGGGATGTCCAAAAGGGACCTTGTAATAAGTATAATGAGTGGTAGAGTTGGCCAGGCTAGGGCCTTAAGGGGACTACATCGTCGTGACCTTGGGTTATCTGGAAGGTGCAGGTTTTAGGACAGGTTAGGTCAACGTAGGAGGTGCTTGAGGTGAAGAAGACTAGAGGTGTTGCTGAAGTGACATCCTTCAGGGAAAGATGGCCTCTTGGAGAGTGTCATCGTGGTGGTAGTGGTGGAAGCGTAGGACGATCGGTCCAAAGTCAGGATGTCCTCAGCCTTAAGAGGACGTTGCAAGACTATTACCATCGCTGTTTCCAACTCCGACCTTCACATCCCTTACGGAGTGGCTGAGTGACTTTTGCCAGCCACCCCGAGCAACTGCTCAGGCGCCCTTTATAGTGATCTCTGGCGAGGGGTTCGGCCCCGCCTCCTAGGGGTGGAGCTTGTGATGTCACATGTGTGGACCATGGATGCTTATCTCGCCTGCTCGTTCGGTGGCTGGTGTGTAAAACTCCTGGTAATGCTCACTAGTAGATTGAGACTGAACGGTCAAGAAGTTTGTGCCTAGTATAGTCTTATACAAGTGTGTCAGTGAAAATACACGCATTGACAGGCAGTACATTTTTCAAAGTTTGATTTTAAAAGTGCTCAGTTATAGTCTTGCTAAAAAATCATTGTATAGGCACATTTTATACTGTATTTGTGGTACTGTACCTATCAGTCTCGGCCTACATATAAAGCGTCCATCGCGTCACAGTACAAGTCCAGCAGTGTTGGGGCGCGGGCTGTCCGTGCCTACTAAAATATTTTAACATGGAAAATAATTTCTTTACCACTGTCTGTACGAGCTGTAATGGCACTTATTGAGTGGACTTTTGGGGTTTGCCATGGAGAGTGGAAATAACTGTGTGCGGAACTACTCTGGCTATGTGCATTCAACGTGAAGCCTTTTTCTTGACGCCGTTGGATGAGACACGAGACGAACGATGAGACAAATACTTACTGGTAATATGGGTGCCAGCGGTGCTTCCCAATCACCACACTGTTACGACTCAGGGTTCTCAGGGATGTTGTGGATTCTGTGTGTCCGTCTCACCCATGCATACTTACAAACACGTTGACAATACTAAACTTTTACTAAAGATCACTGAAATAGACAATAGATAAAATACATGTGGCTAGGACACTGTCACTACTGAATAAAAGATATAGGTTCACTGTAGATGTGTTTTAATTGATATTATTCATACCATCAACCTGCCAATGAAATGATTATCTCTGTCATGACTAGCTAATTCCGCTTGGGTGCTCCCCAGCCCGTAATTAACCTAGCGCACACCTAAATGGATGATCTCACCGAGGTGCGTGAAAGCACAGCCTTCACAAGGGGAGAGGGCTGACAGCCGCTAGGGTGGACTGACAGTTTTTCCCTGAAGACAGGACACAGTGAATTACAAATGAAACCCTTAATACATATTAACATGCGTGATTACTCGGCATCACTAACGCAAACTCATCAGGGCTCGCCTTCCAGCACGTGGGTAGTGTGGTGACGGTCTATACACAGAGCCGGCTAGGACAGGAATAATTGCACCGTACACTAATTACTAAACTACATAAACCATTGAATGATATATGAAATAAGATGGGACACGAGATGAATATTCACAATAAACACATTCACGTGTGAAAACAAGCTTAGATGGCGCGGATGCCGCTGGATGAAGTTCGTAGCAGACCATGTAGTGCAGGTGAAATTGCAACACTTCTGGATGGAAACGCCAAACTAAATTCGGACAAAATATTATTCTTGCTGAGAAAATTATTCTCTTTATGATTGTAGTGGTTACAGGCATGTAACATGCCTGATGGTGGTAAAATCAAACATTACTGTGACCGCGTGGTCAGGTACAAATAGCATAAATTTACGTGAAAAATACATAGAACCCTGAATAAAATTGACATAGAACCCTGACATAAATTATTGCACATTCAATGTTACATAAATATGCTCTCAGAACGCAACGATGGCGTATACAAAGACTTGGGTATAGGTGATGTTGCCGTAAAATGTTCAAACACAAAAAATACCCTCAAATACATACATAGAAATAAAGCCCTTAAAATTGTGTGTAGCAATAATGCAGAAGTTACAATGAAACACCATAAACATAGGCGTATGGCGCCTGATTCAAATTGCACGGGTCGCGTGACCTCTCCGATGTATTTCTCCTCCTTCTCCTCACTTAAGTTAAAAATGCCACAAGTGCGTAAGAATTAGTAAGTCGGAAGCATAATGTTGGGGAAAATGTCTGGCAAAAATGTACGCAAGCAAAGATTAACCTGTAAACTACATGGACTATGGAAACCTAAATCAGTGAACAAAGGTTGTAGTGTGTACGTGACAGTATCTTACCTCGCCAGCTCTCCTCGACAGACTTTCCAGATACAAGCGTCGCATGGACCTACCATGGCCGCCTACGGGGTTCACATAAGCGGAAATGCAATGCATGCCGAGTAAATATTCAGTTATTAAAAATAAAATTGCACAAATAAAATTAAGTATGTTTTTACATTTCTATAATTTTCTTATGAATTTCATTATTATTTTAGTGTCTTTATGACAGCTTTCATGCCGGAATATTAAGTGTTTTTAATCTTGGTGCTGTGGGCACTTCGAAATTATAACCAAATAATTTAAAATTAGTACATACACTTGAACACATTTTAAGACATTATACACTGCAAATACAATAGAACACATTTTACACTGAAAATAACATTTATATGAAAGTTCAAAATGATTGGCCTATTTGCACACATGCGGGACACGTGACACGTGCGTGGTGAGCGCCGTCATGGGCTGTAGTGCCGCTGGTTGTTAGCCAGTGTCATTCTGACAGTGAAATGTCAAGTAACCATTATTATAGTTTGGAAAGCCACAAAGGTGCACTAGTTGTCTTTCTTAGATAAGAAAAATAAAATGCTAAAACATTCACATAATCGTACGAGTAAGAGAAATGAAGAAAATCTTCATGCTTCAGATATTGTAAGAATAAAAGAAAATTCTTGAGGTACTACAGTGAAGGAAGGGTGAAGATAAGACTTGTAATGAGTTAATTAGAAAAGTGAGTACTTATCTTAATAACAATATTTACATTGTCCCTTTAGGGTCTGTTTATTAATATAAATAAATTTTTACTTTTAGGTTTTAGTGTAATGAATAGTGGCAATGTACATGTGAGGGAGAGGGTTTCAAAAGATCACTTTAGAGGGGTGAATAATGTCTGATATGAGTGGTAACTACTTATGTCACCAGGGGATGGAACACGGCTCTCTGTGTGCAGATCACAGGCCGCTGGCGACTGTGTATGGCCCTGCTGATCCAGCTGTGTTCTGGAGGCTTGTCTACTGTAGACTGTGCAGGCAAGATAAAGTGTGGTTCAGTCGTGTTGGCTGTTTGATTAGTCCTAGTAACAAAGATACACTAGTACGTCCAGATAACGAATCCCTCTCACAACACTTATTAGAACACTTCTGTTCAGTTGTGGCCTCAGAGAGTTCTTGCATGTTCTGCGCACACTCAGCTTGCTTCACTAATATTTCTTGTGGTTGTGGGTTCTGTCCCCAGTGTTAAAGAGAGGGGAAGGAGTATCAGGGGGGTAATAAGCACGAGAGTGTAAGTGATCCCCTAGCCATCCAAACTTTTCCATTGTTCCAGACTGGCAGCATACAAGTATAATTTACTGTATGTTCCCGTGTAATGTACCTATATTTACTGTATGTTCCCGTGTAATGTACCTATATTTACTGTATGTTCCCGTGTAATGTACCTATATTTACTGTATGTTCCCGTGTAATGTACCTATATTTACTGTATGTTCCCGTGTAATGTACCTATATTTACTGTATGTTCCCGTGTAATGTACCTATATTTACTGTATGTTCCCGTGTAATGTACCTATATTTACTGTATGTTCCCGTGTAATGTACCTATATTTACTGTATGTTCCCGTGTAATGTACGTATATTTACTGTATGTTCCCGTGTAATGTACCTATATTTACTGTATGTTCCCGTGTAATGTACCTATATTTACTGTATGTTCCCGTGTAATGTACCTATATTTACTGTATGTTCCCGTGTAATGTACCTATTTTTACTGTATGTTCCCGTGTAATGTACCTATATTTACTGTATGTTCCCGTGTAATGTACCTATATTTACTGTATGTTCCCGTGTAATGTACCTATATTTACTGTATGTTCCCGTGTAATGTACCTATATTTACTGTATGTTCCCGTGTAATGTACCTATATTTACTGTATGTTCCCGTGTAATGTACCTATATTTACTGTATGTTCCCGTGTAATGTACCTATATTTACTGTATGTTCCCGTGTAATGTACCTATATTTACTGTATGTTCCCGTGTAATGTACCTATATTTACTGTATGTTCCCGTGTAATGTACCTATATTTACTGTATGTTCCCGTGTAATGTACCTATATTTACTGTATGTTCCCGTGTAATGTACCTATATTTACTGTATGTTCCCGTGTAATGTACCTATATTTACTGTATGTTCCCGTGTAATGTACCTATATTTACTGTATGTTCCCGTGTAATGTACCTATATTTACTGTATGTGCGGTATTATGACCTGTTTGTAATGGTTATTGTGCATTACATTTTAAAACATTTTTTTATTGAAGGGTTTTATGTTTAGCTCACAACAAGAAAAATTCAAATACTCTTTTCAATTACATTGAAATACTTGCAATAGAAAAATGAAGGAGCTCGAAAACTGAACATCGCATTCGTGTGCACTCAGTGTAATAGAATTTTGTATAAGAACAATTTATTACTAGAATCTACCAACACACCTACTTTCTCCCTGCGTTTATTCATATTAATTATAAATCAAATATTATAATTTATAGATAAAATATGTAACAGTCCAACTTAACCAAAAATAAGGCAGGCACGTTTATGTAAACACTAAAACACATGAGGTATGTGGCATATTTAGAAAAAACCACACACGCCATACATGGGGTGATTTTTCAAAGGTTTGATTAAATACGAGTAAAGTGAGTGGAGAGGTTTGTATGGTCCTTAACTACACCAAACAAGCAGCACCTCAATAGGTGCCATAAAGTTTGTCACAAATGTGGGCGAAACATATCCCACATGGTGAGCAGAGCACACTGGCTTGAAGTTAAAAACATAACCAAGATGTTACTTGGTATGCAGGGGTGCCAACACAAAACTAGTAATATCCAAAGTCACTAAATATAACTAACAGTCACCAGAAGTCATTAACTGGGTGTATAAGCATCAGTTCAGTCCACCTTAAAATGACTTTTAACAGTATGTACATAATTGAAGCCTCCAGGAGGAGGCACGTCATGATTACTGCTCTCTTGGACAGTCCTTGTTTGGTTTGGATGGTGGCAACTCGGGATATGGAATCAACACCAGTATGAAAACAGACAACACTGGAAGGTAGGAACATGGCCCATCTTCAGCAGCACTATGCTGGAGCTTCTCTGCAGAGTCACTTACTGTGCTGTTGAAGTGTGTGCAAGATTTCCAGAGATCTAGATAGATCTTCTCAATCAACTACCAACGTAAAGGGCGATTCATAGATACACCTTCGAGTTTAGGCTCTGGGAGAACAGAGAGTGGTTGCAGTGTGAGAACATGACCAGGGGTTAAAGCTGCCAGGTAATTGGTCAGAACTCTGGAGATACAGGGATCTAGAGTTGAGTACAGTCTCAATTTGAACCAGAACTGTGTAAAAGTCTTCAATAGACCAGATCTGTTCTCCTATGACTCGTGTCAGGTGAGAGACCTTGACAGCAGCTTCTCGTAAGCCTCCGAAGTGAGGGGCAGCAGGAGGATTATGCCATTTGATGCCCAATACACTCGTGGAGTTCACAATGATTTCTTGGTGAGCTGGTGAAGACGCAAACTATTCAAGTTCACAGTGTCTATGAGAAGCATCTTAGAAATTAGTGACACAGTCACTGCAGATGTCATAGATGTTGTAGGAGTGGCCACGCCGAGCAATGAATTGTTTTTATGCCACCAAGAAGGTGGAGCGGTCCAGTGCAAGTTCTACATGAACTGCTTTTGTTGTGCAGCAGACGACACACGTATGTACGCTTTGCAGGAACATGAGCCGAGCCTAAATGTCAAGGTATTATTGAATGACCCTGCATTGTCAGTGCGTACCTTAACAAAGGACTTCACCTACAGAACTTGCATCGTAGGGAGGTCTGCCATGATATGAGTATGAAGATGAGGTTGAACACAGAAGCATCTGGAACACAGGCACGAATATTTCTGAATATCTTGTTTCCCACCCAAGATCCAGAACATGTCACGAAGAATAATCTGAAGTCCTTGAACTGCAGGGGAAGTGTCCTTTACTTAATGTAAAATGGTGTACCTTCAGTAGGATGGCTGGATGTTTATTTTCAAACAAGAGTTTGGCATTTAAGAGCTTCAATAAATGGAGATAATTTTGCCAGTCATGCTGTGAAACGTTGTCCTTTATTGATTAGTGCTATTTCATGAACGACATGTGTTGGACTTGTTTCAATAAAAGAAACATGGAATCATCC
Organism: Dryococelus australis; assembly: GCA_029891345.1. Taxonomy (NCBI): domain Eukaryota; kingdom Metazoa; phylum Arthropoda; class Insecta; order Phasmatodea; family Phasmatidae; genus Dryococelus; species Dryococelus australis. Next base: position 2,943,886 of record CM056998.1, on the reverse strand, counting down.
AAGTCCATGGGTCATAGCAATTCAATCTTTCTGTCAGTGGGATGCTGACAAATGTGGAGAAACCGACAAATATATGCAGTTGTCCGCACCTTTCCAGTAGTGCTTCAAATGTCTGAAAGACGGATGAATTGCAGTCCACTCCCTTGATCCACAGATACTGCAACAGGTGTTTCCCAATTAGAGTAAACGATGTAAGACATCCCAAAAGATCAAATGTTCTTACGAGATGAGAAAGGATTGTTAGTTTAGTCGACTGACTGTGGCAAAGTGATACCTTGTACTGTACATATATAGAAGTGTCTGTTGGTGGTTTTCACTGCAGACTGAGCATGTTGACAATGTGCTCTTCTTTAGTATCAGCTGAGAGCTGTCCAATTTGGTAACACAATGGTGTGGTATGTAATATGCTGAATGATACCATGTGATGCATAACAAAATGATTCAAAACATTAATTAATTAAAATATATTACAGTATCTGATATATTTAGAAAGTGTAATTATTATTTTATGTCTTGTAATTCATGTGACTTACGCATGTTTGGCACAGAATCTATGCAATGTGAACTGTATATTTTTTTAATACAGGTTTATATTAATGGATTGTATACTTTTATATTTTAATTTAATTACTTTTTTATGATTTATGTGTAATTTTTTGTTAGTTCTTTTTGATGTTTGAAATTTATAAATTGAGGTTTGGCAGAGTATCAGGTCATGATGTTGCAGACTTTAGAATTAACTACAGGAAATTACAGCTCTGTTTTACTCACTTGGTAGACATGAAACTTAAATAAAGGTGCCATATTAAAAACAAAATAAAGAATTCAAGTCTCCGATTATTTCCTCTGTGTTTTTGTTTCAAATCACGCAAAACTTGCATCGCGAGAGAAAATTAAGAAGGCGCGAGGGACGTCAGTTCCCTCCTAGTACCCTAGCAACCTGCCACACTGGTGGAAATAATTTTGCAGAAAAAGGTTTGTTAGCCGAAAATTATTGAAGTTAAAAAATATACAGAAGTAGTGGTCGTGGGTGCTTGCTGGCGTGGACAATATTTTTCGTGCTTAACGTGTCTCATTCATGGGTGGGTGGCAGGCGCTTGGAACTCGAACCACCACGTCCCTATCCCCACTCCTCGCACCAGGGTGCGAAAAACCTGACCAAATAAGCGCATGGCGTGGTACGGAGTCCCTTCAGAAACCTGTGCAAGCGCCGTTGCAATTCTCACACCATGTCGAACTGCGCCGTAGTAAAGATAATTGAAATTCCAGAACATTCTCGAAAGAAAAAATGTCTATGAAAGTGGTAAAAGCTTTTCTCTCTGATTGTTGAGGCAATCTCAACTACTATTTCAGAAAAAGCAAACACATGATAAATAATTATTCTAACACAGCCAAAATTTCAAATACTGATAAGCAATTATAATTCATCGTAAAAAATATTGGCCAAATGTCCTGATTTATTTATTATAAACTGCATCATTACAAGGTGATCAGTATTTATGTTAATTTATGTCTGCCATGAATTGTGTGTTTATAAACTTGTTTTAATATATGTCTGCCATGAATTGAGTGTGTGTTTATAAACTTGTTTTAATATTATTTACTTAAAGTTTCATAAAACTAGGAATGCTTATTTGCATGATTTATCATGTGCATAAATTTGTTAGGTGACATTTGAAAAGACGTAGAAAAGTACCGCCTGCTTTTCAAATTCATGATCAGCTTGTTCTGGTACTTCATACAGAATAAACATGATGTGTATTGCTATCCAGCTGAGAAACTTCAGTTGTGAAAATGAAGAAAGTGTATTGCAAAGAGTGTGGAAGTTGTGTTACACAAACTTGTCTACAGAATAATTCACAGTTACATTGTAATTTTTTATTTCTCTGTGCATTAAATAAGTATTAAGATCTTCTACCCAGCAATTCCAAAAAGGAGTAATGTTTTTCATGCCTGTGAAAAACTGTGTATAGATTGTACAAAGTAAAATTGGTAAATGTTTCTGAGTGTAAGACTTATGACCACGAAAAGCCCTGATAATAATTGTCTTGTATTACTGAGCTATAGTGAACACTATAATAATTTTTGACAATAAGTGTAACAGACCTTTTTGAACAATTTGAAACTTCAACTTTCAAACAATAACTGTTAAAGTAAAAGGCAAATTATACATAAAGGACAATTATAAAACAATTTAAAATTTTATTTAAATAATTTTTGAAAACTGTGCAAATGTCTATTTTTGTATTTAACTGATATTTAACACAATCTATAAGTAATTTTCTTTTATTCTCTGACTGTATATGGAAAAACATGCAGTCTTGTACCAACATATTGTCGTACTATTTATGTGAGATGATCGCCATGAGGAGGTGGCTGTGTGTCGCAGGAGTGCGGTGTGGGCGTGCAAGAACTGTTTGGAACAGTCAAATCTGCACCTTCATGTCGAGATAGAGAACCTTAAACAGAAGTTGCTGGAGAGAGAGCACCACATTGTGACGATGGAGACCAACTTCCTGTCGGAGGCGGACAGGTTCCCCAACGGAGAGCTGGCTGCGATCACAGAGGAGCTACTCACCTGGCAGGACAAGTACTCCAGGTAGACTGACTGCTGTTTCTCCCCCCTCCCTCCTTACACTACTACTACCACCTCAGACTCCTCATCTACACTAAGAATTTTGTTTCTAGCAGTATTTCAAAACAGTTTAGTTTATATGCACTTCCGTGATTTAGTGATCTTGCAGGGTCCGCACGCACGTTTAAGGCTCTCAAGTATGGTAGCAGTATGGATGACACTACCATGTATGTAAAGTATGTTGCTGTCGTTACTTGCAAGGTTCTGAACAGAAGTGAACTGTTATGCAACTGTGCGACTTTCAAGATGTTACTTATTGTTAATTTATGGCAAATCTGTAGCAAATTTCCTATCTTAGTGTTGCTTGGGTCAAGGTAGTAGGTTTTAACCTAAAGTAGTCTGAATAATTTTTTTTATCGATTTTGATGGGCTCCGAAATTTTATTTATATATATATATATATATAAACACACACACACAAAAAGTAAAACCCTGTTGTAACATATCTCAAGGGCCCTAGGAAATGTCAACCTTTGATGCCGTGTAGTTTGGCCGTGGGGGTGAAGGTGGATTTTGAGGGGCAGTGAGGTTTCAGATTAAGATTGATTGGTGATGATGTTACCCGGTAAACACCAGGCATTTTTACATCGGAGCCATGAAGTTCTTGTAGAGCAGACTGTTCATCCCCATGCGGTTGGGCCAGGCCGTCCACCCAGGATGCAATTTCCCATAGCTGCTGAGAATGCCCTCGTGAAGATGCTGTAGGTTAACTACGTTGTGTCCTACACAGTAACATCTTATAGCAGGTCACACGCCATATTTACTTGAAAACTGAATAATGTGCATATCGGCCGGGTTGCTAACTGGTGGCCTATTGGCTGACCACACGTCCTTAATAATGGAATCACACATTGAAACATACATAGATCAGATTAGCAGAATTACATGAATACTTGCACATTACACAATACTAAGATGGGGTTGTAAGGGCCTGTGCCCTGAAAAGCCTTGCGGCCACACACGTAAATACAACGCTCTTGAGTTCATTCCACACATATATTTTTTTGCACTTAGCTAAATAATCCACTGCTGGAAGTAACTTACATTGGTTACCGGGCACAGCCTGCCGATAAGGCTATACAGATAAAAAGGTGCAAAGCAAAATAATTAATTAAGCTGTCCTGGGTGATGCTGACCACAGGGGAGATGGGCAGGCATCTCCGGCGACAGAAAACGAAAAGGTTCCGGTATTTTACATTAAGCTATTGTAGTTAATATGATTGGCGCACAAATGTTGCTGGCTGCCAGAGCACGGATGAAACGCTGCTATGCCCTCGAGTGTCCTGGATGCTACTGACAGTTCAGGCTTGGTGCCTAAACCTGCAGGGTGGGGGTTAATGTGCCTAGCTGGAACTATTTTCTGTGACACTTGTAAAACACGATGCTTATACACCCATAAAACATTCTTTCCTTGTGATTGAAAAACATGTACTTCATGCTGTAACGACCTGCCTACCTAACACTATGGCTTCAGCCAATTACTCCAACTATTCTCTGCTCTCCTTATCTTGTTCCTACTACACTCCAGTTAGGTAGGGGCTTACGTAGGGGTCGTTAATACTAACTGCTATTCAATGTGATGCGTTGCGCCTCCAGAGGTGCTGTGATGTGCCTGGCGCCACATTCAGTAGAGTGAACGATGTTGAATGGGGTCATATAGTCGACGTGCTACAGCGACTCTGGATATGCAGTCAATATGAAGGAGAGCTAATTTAATTGTCAGTTAAATTATGTTGAATGTAAAATATATCCTTGGGGGCGCAACTGTCTGCCACTTCGCATGCCTATATTATCACTTAATTTGCTCTGCTTGAGGGAGGCAGGCCCTGTAAATGCAAAACATACACTGAAGTACACTTTACAGTTGATGCTGCTATGAGAGCCCAGGACCCTATGAATTCTGGAGAGTTAATGCAATAAAACACGTCTAATTAGGGTATGACTGTTTTATTAATGCAAATGTACAACAATATGTTCCTGCACATGTGAGTGTGTACTCTTGGTTAAGCCGACCTGGCACTCTGGGCCTGCCGGTGGTCACTACTGTAGCAAATAAGGTGTACGCTTTAAGTTAGAGTTACGTAAAAACGTGTATCGCTTGTGAATTCCTGGTATGCTACTTCAGGATGCAGGGAGACCTCCCCTCGGCTAACTAAAAGTACTTAAATGTTCTTGAGTTAAGTTAACTGTTTTGTGATGAAAGAAAATGCAGCGTAGATTGAATTGCCAGGGGGTGGGGGGTACGCGGAGCTTACCGTCTGCCCTGCCGGTTGTCTAGTGTGCTGAAGTCTCACTAACAACATGGCGTCGGTTTCGCCGCTCGTCCGGCGAATCAGGCGCCAAAAATGAAAACATGAAAAAATGGAACTTAATAATTAACATGATAAATGAAACTGACTTTGTACATAATTATGATTACTAAACTAAAACACATTGGTGACACACTCGTGAACGCCAGAACCCCAGATATGGCTAAGAATGTGACGTCACGAGTATGTCACCGCACTTGAAGGGTGATATTAAATAAAATGATGCCTCAGGTGGGTGATTCTTGATAGATGATTACATGTACACTCTTATAATTAACATATTAATATTGACATGTGTTGTAATGGTTATAATTAAAGGAATGTGTATGGATGTGACGACACACTGATTTCATCGCTAGGGGTATGTTATCTACTCTCTATGCAGGAGTGGGCAGTTTCCCTAGTTAATTGTAGAGAAATCACCGCTAAAAATGTCCCTATTAATTAATGTGGCTAGGGAGCCGTTCGTCACTTTACGCTTCCTGTGGGAATGTGATTCCCCGTCTTTTGACACAACTTGGAGCCACATTGCACTCTGAATTCGGCCATAGGACCCATCAACATCGCGCGCTTAGGAAAGTGGGTGTGGTTGGCTGGTCCGGTTGCCATGAAGACGGCTGGCGCATGGGCAAGGCGTAACTCGCACTGGCGCATGTGTTTATGCTGCCAACCACATCTGGTCATGGAAATATCAGTTCATTGCTGTTGTAGTAGCGCTGCTCGAGACGTGAAGTTGGCGGCCCTGTGACTGGAATTGCTCCCATTCCTAGTCTTCGACCCTGGGCGGTTCGTAGTGGCGCCTGCTCTAGCAACCATTGTGTGCATGCGCAAGGCTGGGCATGTGAGCGTGAAGTGCTGCATACGTCATCAGGCAGCTTCGGCAGCTGAATGTCGCCTTTAATGAGGCCCCAGGCATGTTGTGTTGTTGGTAGCAGGTTCTCCTACTCTGGCTCATGTACAGGCTGTAGGCGTGGAGTGGCGTGATCGTGGAACGAAGGCTGGCAGCGCTTCACGTCATCTGCTTCCGCTACACACACTCTCGCTGAGACTAGTCCGCTGGCCGCACGTTCCCTTTACGGCTAGGTGAAGCAATGAGGACAGGGAACTCGTACTGATGGTGGGACTGTGGGCTACTTTCCACAATTCTGTAACACACTTTAATATGATGTTAATCTCTAGAAGTAAAAATTATAACTAATACACGTACAATTATTATATTAACGGTCATAGGCCGGCTTCGTATACCGGGTGCAGATAATGTCAGTTTTGGGTATGCCCGTTTTATTAGTCTGGGATGCGAATCATGGATTCCCCTAAAATTTCAACCACATTATAGGGTCCTTGATAACGGTGTGTTAATGCCTTCTGGCGGTCCCTGTTATGTACCTATACAAGGTCGTTAACTTTGATTGTGCTTTTTTATGGGATTTGTTAAATTAGTGTGTTTTTGGTGTTGCTGGGCTTGTATCAAGGTGTCTCTGTTTTGCCAGAGTTTCTCACACCAATTGTGTGTTCGTGGTGAATGTTCTTTTGTTACCACCTACGCTGGGAGGGTGGCCTTTACCCCGTGCATTAAATAAAAGGGTATAAATTTTGTGGTGGTGTTGATACTTGTGTTGAAATTAAAATAAATTAAAATTTTCATAGAGGTCCCAATTTATTTTGTCAGCATTAGCACAGGCGGTAAGCTAGTCCCTAATTAATTTATTCGATGATTCTACAAGCCCATTACAACGTGGGTTGTATGCAGTGGTGGTTAATTTCTTTATGTTGAGGGATTGTAGTAAATAATTTACCAATTCATTTTGGAAGCTTGTTCCCCCTATTGGTAAGGATCTGCTCGGGACAGCCAAATTGCAAAATGAATTCTTTGATAAATTCTGCGCATGTCACTTCTATGGACTGAACGGGTTTGGCCACTATATAGCAAGTTGTGCGTATTCAGTCATTACAAGGATATATTTGTTTTTCCGAGCTGTAGTGGGGAGGGGACCTTTCGCATCAAGAGCCCAAGTTTTGAGGAGGAGTGAGGTGGGATAGAAGTCATCTGCCCTGGTGGTTGTGTGTTATTCGCTTTGTTTTTCTGACATGTGGGGCATGATTTTACATAATTCTTTACATCTGTAGCCATATTATCCCAGTAATAGGACTGTTTGATTTTCTGTAGGGTTTTTAGAGCGCCAAAATGACCTCCAAATATGGCATCGTGGTGGGCTTGTATTATTTCATTTATGTAGATTTGTAGGATAAGAGTTAATTTTGACAGGCCTTGAGGTGTATTAACTTCCAAAAATATTTGCCGGTTGGCTGTGAGTTCATAACAGTGGCTTAGACGGTAATTTGTGTCTGCTTTGTCGGGATTTAGTAAGGCTTGTTTAAGTTTTATGATATGTGGATTGCGATCATACATGCTAGTGAAAGGGGAGGTATTAACTGTGAAATTGCTGTTTTTAACTGGGTGAAAGCAGTATCTTGTTGCTCTGTCCATTTAAAGGGGGTGTTGTTTATTGTAAGTTTGATAAGTGGTTGAGCTATTGATGCGTAGTTTCGTCATATTTTAAAATTGAAATTACATCATAATGCTTAATGAAATCTACTCCTAGTATTAAGTCATGTTGCAAATTGTCTACTACCTAAAATTTTTGGTGGGGCGTGTGGCCTGAAATTTTTAATTTCACATGTGTTTCGAATTTGGAGGAAGTGAGAACACTTGTCGCTCCGACTAATGTGATTTTTTGTTGGAGGGAGAAAAGATTCTGGTCCAAAACAAATGTGCTGGCTATGCTGCTGCGTGAACAGCCTGTGTCCAGTAGTGCATAGTAATTGATTCCGTTGATTTTGACCAAAACGTGGGGTGTTGTAGCTGTGCTGGTGGCCTGTTGGTGAGGTGAGGGGTGTGTATTGAACATATTAGTTTTGGGTGTGGCGCAGGGTGGAAACTTGCTCAGTGTGTTATTCTGCAACAAATTTTCATCAATGCAAGATGGCTGCAGTGTGTTTTGAAAAGAGCCTTTAATGGGTGCCATGCAGTTTTGTGTTGGTGTGTGTATTTTGATAATGTGTGGAGTGATCCCAAATTTACGTTTGAAACACTTAAAACGCTCCCCAATATCTGTTAAAATTGGAAGTGTTGATTGGTGAAGAGAGGGCAGTGTTTGGCTTTATGTCCGACATACATGCATAGGGCGCAGGTGGCTTTCGCAAGGCTGCATGGACTCAACGACGTCTTGTTTGTGTGTGGAGTGAGGTGTGACTGTAGCTACGGCACCTTGAAGGTTGCGTGGCGGCAATGGTTTGGCAACGTTGGCGCATCTGCAATTGTCACGTGGGGTTGGCTCCGCTCGCGAGGAGGTCGCAGCAACTGACCTCGCCGGCTGGTTCCATGTTATTTGTTTGGACGCCGAGTCACCTGACCTACTGCTTGTGTGAGGTTCACGGACAATGCGAAAACTCTTTACGGTGTGGCCTTGTGATGTTTATGTGCTGCTGAGTTTGTCAAGGGGAAGTATGCTTGTTAGGTTTTCTTTGTTTTGCCCCGGCGTTGTGTGTACTTGTGGTTTGACAGTGTTATGCAGTGGTGTTTGTTTTTGAATAGGAATATTGCTGTATGAGTTAAATTTTGCAATTTCTGCATATGTTCTGTGTGGCAAAACTTTGTTGAATAGAGCTCTACATGCAGCATGAATCCGGACATTACTCTCCTGTGTGTGTGTGTGGGGGGGGGGGGGGGGGTGGTTCATTTGCCTATACTGATTTCCGGACACGTGGTCCCCTACCGGACTGTATTGTTTGTGTTCTGCCCGGAAGGGTCCTGTGTGGTGTTTATAGGGCCCTTGGTGTGTGTTTTTTGTCTGTAAGGTCCCCTTTTCTGTGTCCACTGTATTACTGTTGGTCTGTGTCTGATACACATGTCTGTGGGAGTGGAAATGGTGTTGTGTGAGTGTCCCTGACTGGACGTGGGGATGGTGCAGTATAGTTGTTTTTGTTTTTGAGAGCATGTATGTGTTGTTTCAATAACTCTACCTCTGCTTGGTGTTTGACATGATATGCGGTCTGTTGTATAATTGGTTAGTGTTTGTACATGCCCACCTCAATATGCTGGACGTTGTTTATTAACTGTTGTAGCATCTCATTCACTAATGGCACAAGTTTGTCCGCAATGGCGGATGTTAGTGAGGTCCAAATTATGTTCACAAACTCCGACTCTGGTAATTGTGGTTCACATTTGTTCTTATCAAACGTTAAGTTTTCAGTGTGTGCTAGTGTACTCTGATCTTGGTGTTGTTGTTTGTAATAGGTGCTTGTAGTGATCTTGTGAATCTAGTTTTCGGAATGTGTCCCCACAATATTCCCTGCTCACCGGTGTGTAATATAAATTCTTGTATGTCCTTTTGGCTGTACTTGTGAGGTAACGCCACCTTTTGTCTAATTCTGTTCAGTTATTGAGTTCACTTGTGGTGTTGAATGTTTCCAAAAATTCCTCAATGTTTTCGTGCTTTTCCCCTGAGAAGGTGGGAAAGGGTTGTGAGCATTGTAAGATGATGTGTGGGCACTGGATTGTTGGATAAATGTGGGATTTGTACTGTTGTTAGTGGCATTGACAGACTGGTGTTGTGTTGTAGAATTTATGTTTATGTACTCTAGTTCAGGAATGTGAGGATTCGTGCTGGGAATGGAGATTAAAAAACTGGTTTGTTGTTTGCATTGTTGAAAGTGGTGGGGTCGGAGATATACACTGGTGCTGGATGTGTGTGTGTCGTGAAATGAGTAATCTAATGCTGCATTCTGCTGTGTAGGGGAAATGTGTTCGATAGGTGTTATGTATTCCGTGTTATCAGTTGATATTTGGGTTTGCAATTGTTTGTGAACTTCTGTGGCACGTTTCGCGTCGCCAAATTCTAACAACAGGGTTTTAACTAGTTTGCATATGCTTTGTGTGTAGTTTTTTTTTCTGTGTTCATGACGGCATGTTAGTGTAGGTGGTGTCGCGCACTTTGTGTTAACTTAATTTTAATGTAACTGAGAAGGAAAGAAACGTTGAGAAAACATCCCGAACTCACGCGAAATACTTGGGTGTTTCCCGCTATATAAGGGAACAGATGTCTCGTCATGCAATGATAAGCAAGTTACACATGCATTGCTGTATCACACTAAAAGCATAACAGTTGACTAAGGATAAGGGGAGGGCGATTAACGTAGCTGCGCTGTGGCAAGGTCTGCTGCGCAGTTACGCTGTGTCACGCACGTGGTTCGTACTGACCTACCACAAGTGACTTGCACCACGCACTGGCCTTGGCCACAAGGAAGCTAACAGCAGGTTGCTCACTTGCACACCTACGCTGCGTTATACACAATTCTAAGCAACTGGATTTATTAAAAATTGATATAGAGGGCTAGAAAGACAAATTAATTGTAATTTGAATACTGTAAAAGAGGAAACACTATACCTATGCACGTCGTGGTTAGTGCGAGGTGCTGCCATGTGTTTTTCGCTGCGAACGTCTAATTTAGCTAATGAATTTACACACATGGGGGAGTTTACAGCTTAGCAACGAGAGGGAAGGAGAGACTGCACCTCCACCAGTGTAACGACTTGCCTACCTAACACTATGGCTTCAGCCAATTACTCGCAACTATTCTCTGCTCTCCTTATCTTGTTCCTACTACACTCCAGTTAGGTAGGGGCTTACGTAGAGGTCGTTAATACTAACTGCTATTCAATGAAAGAGGGGAAGTCAACTACACACATTTATTACAATACTCTGGATATATATATTATATAACAGTACTTTAACACAAAACTACAATAATATTCTCCACAAAAACTGACTTTGCTTTACTCCGACTGACTATAGTTATGAGAGCATAAAGGGACCAGGAACGGTAAGTTAATTATAAGAATATAAGAGAATACGATAATACAAAGACCCTAGCCTTGCCACGTGATTATTACTTCTTAAGACGGAACCTCAATATCGGGAATGCTGCCCTACCGCGTAGTCAGATTTATGCTCACAAATGAAGACGTAGAGTATCTCGCAGATGGGCCGGAGCTCCCCGGAACCTAGTGCTCTTCAGTGTCGCTCCGACACTGACGTTGACACTTCACACTCTGCCGACAGCCTGTGGGGGAGGAGGTACTCGTTCAGAGTTTTTATAGCCTTGCTTTAAGAGGTCAGCCAGGCTTGTTGAATAAACAGGGGGCCTGCTCGCTAGTGTGTTGTGCAGACGCATAACACAACACAAAACTCGTAGAGTGCTGACACTAGCAGTGCCGACTTTGTGCACAGCCGGGCAAATGGTCCTATAAGGTGAGGGATGCAAGCACAAGTCACCTTATGTAAGGGAAAATTTAATTTATAAGAGGATAATTATGCATTGAAAAACATGTTTGTAAACAGGTTATTATATAATATAACGCTTATTACGCAGGAAAGTGTTATAAGAGGGAGTGTTAGAACAGGGTTCCCCTGTAGCACATGTGAGTAAGCACCATTTCACCCTCATGTGGGATATACTTTCTTCTCATGTCTACTTTTAATAGTTTAAAAAAAAACACGTATTTCAAACATACTGCAATACAGTTGAACAGCCAGGTGTGTGGGTCTGCTAACTTGTACAAGCATTACGAGTCTGTTTGTGAATAACCGATGTTGATTGAGTACCAGAGCAAAGTAACTCTTATTGACAGTCTGTCAGCAGGAGCGTGTCAGTGGTAGTTAGTCTACATGTAGATGTGGAGGACACATTGTGGAGAGAATGATATCAGTTAACTGTATACTGACTACCTACAGTCACAGCTGGTTATTCATATGTGAACCTTCAAGTCTTAATTTAATGGCGTCCTCTCTTCTCTTGTAGATTATCAACTTTATGTTCGTTCTTCACACGAAGGGTTCTTAATGGCATTTCTATTCCATCCATTGTCACACAAAATTGATCAAATCTTTAACTTTTTATACTTTTTTCTCACTTTTGAATAGTGTATTACGTTGGCTAGTGTGGCTGAATTAGCTTAATGCTGACGCACTACAGACATAAGTCAAGCGTTTGTCTTTACAGGGGTTTAGTAGTTGCGAGGGGGGATACAGTCCCCATTTCCAAATTCCGTGAAAGTCTTCCTTCATTGGTTATTGCAGAGTACAAGCGCTGTTTGGTTGCGCTTCATGTACAGTGCATGCCAATGCATGTTTTAAAATTTTAGGGCGCATCATTTTTCAGTTTTCCTGAGTTTGGTATATTTTGGTATTTTTTTAATAATTATAGTGTCGATATTTCTGGTATTGTTTTGGTCAATTGAAAATTTTTCCTATTTGAAAAGGTGATAGTGACTCTAAAAGTTTCTATAGTCCAGTTTTTTGTGCACGCACTCAAACTTAGATTAATTTAACTCTGAGGTAATTTTGATTTCTTTCTAGACTAGAGATTGTGAAGAGCACCCTGTAAAAATTTTTTTGTGGTAGATTTAAATTGTTTTGTCTTATTTTCAGTTTTGAGGCAATTTTGTTTATTTGGGTTCATTATTCTTGATCAGCCGAATATTTCAGTTTCGTTAGAACAATTAGAAATGTTAGGTAGTTCATTTTCATTTGGAATTGAACATGGTTTACTGTGACCAGTTTTAAGGAATTCTTCTCTTTGGGTTTGCTGATCGCTAGTGTACATATATTTTCTTTTAGTTGGAGGCTTACAAGTTAATTCTACGCCACAGCCACATCCAGACCTGGGTGGCTAGCAGGCGTTCCCATTGCCCTTTGCACACAGTTCGCAGACTCTGTCTCACCTGCTACGTGAAGAGCACAGTGCTGCTGCGGTACTTTCCATCATGTTTCAGCTTTTTACATCATCCCCTGCAGACATGAGCAAGAGCACCAGCAGGCTGAAGTAAATTTTCGCAGCCGCCTCAGGTTCTCCATAAAAAGTGTGTACTTTAGACCCGTCAAGCTAGCGCTTAGAGTCGCGTTTGTTCATCTTTGCGACATCTAGCGGGAGGCTTGGAACTAAAGTTTTTAGTTAACGCTGCCTCCACCGGGTGCTGTTGCACACGTGAACTGCGCGTATTACACACTTAGTGACAAGCATCACCTTCAGCACGAGGAGATAGCTGCACGTGTTTAAGATCTACTGCTGTTTTACGATCATCACTGCATACCAGAATGTAGTTGGCACAGGGCTCTGAACTGACTTAAGATGTACTGTAATCAGTTTCCTTCTAGTAGTTTAGCTTAGGCATACGTAGAAGATGTAGTGTTTCTGTTTATTTATTGGTAATGTAATTTACTGGGTTCTAGTACGTGCTGTCATTAAGTTAGTGATCAAACCTCCAGTATGGTGGATGTTTTTCTCATCCCAGCTTTAATTCTTGTTTCAACTCTAGTCTCTTTTCAAGTTTGTCCTTCACTGAAATGTGTAGTCCGTTCAAGTTCTGGACGCTTGCGAGTGCAGGATTTTCATGTCTGACATCACGGAGAAGAGCCAGTAGCGGTGGGCTGTTCTGCAGGCAATCACACTGGCATGAGGGATCCTACATTCACTTCACATTAGTTGTCATTGGTCAATTTTAAATTATTAATAATTAATTTTGTGATGTTTACCATGTTGCGCAAGAAAGTAAAGTTTTTGTTGTTCAATTCGTAAGAAATAACATATGGAAATCATAAGTAAATATTTTAGTAAGGGACCCCAGGTAGAATTTTGTGGTATATCATCTTGTGAGACTTATACATAATTTAAATTGAATAATTTTTAGGCTTTTGTATTCGTAGTTCTATAAATATGTAATTATTTGTAGTTAATCTCGTTTATGCAACGTAACTTTCAGTTTTGTGTGTCTCTTGAGATTATTAGATAGAGTGCTAACAATCTAACCAATAAAACAGGCATTTGTTATTTACTGAATATCTTACTTAACTAAAGTTACATATTCCATAATTAATATTCTCAGATACTATACAATCCTTTAGGGATGTGTGAGTACTCTAAATTTCGAGTACAATCTCTAGCTTTGTAATTACTCAACTCGAGATCGTATCATTTTCTCAAGCTCAAAAAATTTGAGTTTTGTGGGGGGAAAAGTGCATATTGCAATTTGGCCCTGAAGAATAGAAGAAAGAAAGCCTTGTTTTATATGCATTATAAAATAAACGACTACTGGCCAGATGACGGGCAAAGTTTGGGGATTTTCCATTGGTGCATATACCGAACTATTATCCCTTCGTGTACACTCAGTAACATTCGCCACACAGCTTCGTGCCACCTTTTACGCATACGTGAAAGAAAATGAGAACATTACCTATTTGTAGAGTCCCGGAAAATTCGCAAATGCGAAATAACCATTATAAAATCTGGAAAGTTACACTATTTACTATAAAAAGCTGAATTGTTGTGATTTAGCGATAAATGAGAAAAACTTCCGCGAGTGCACCAAATTCTGCACAAATGCCTTTCACTGCGTTAGTTTTCAACGTAAAAAAAAAATTGAACTTTTTAAAATTAAAAATTATTTCGGGCTGTCTTTTTATTGTCGGAAAAGTAATGTAAACAATTCCTTTTTCCGGACGTCAAAGATATGAGATGTGCAAGCAGCACTCAACCCAAAATGGCTCCCCACGTCGAACCTAGCGCTAGCAGTGTCGCTGTTGATGAAAAACGTGTGCATAGCAAAACAGTTCAAACAAAGTCATTGTGTAACGTGTTGTGTAGGAACATCTTCTGCATGTGGACGTGAAGCCAATAACGCGTTTTTATTTTGTGTTGTGTACGTAAAGCCCTCTGCCAATAGAGTTAAAAGAGCACAGAAAAATGAGTATTTTTGAAAACATAGTTTTCAAAAGTAGTAGAAGTAACCTTAGGTGTGTTAAGAGAAGTCAATAGGCCTATGTAAAGTAAAAAGAAAAAAAGTATTTTATTGTTCATTAGAATAATACTACAATGCTGTTTGAATTGAATAATTAATTTCCCCCATTGTAATTTTTTTTCGTGGGATTTATTATTAGGCAGTTAGCTTACATGATGATGTTATTACTCTTTAATATTAGATTTTAAAATTTGATATGGGAATAACTTAATGGTCAATTTATAATATGGTTCAGGTAATTCATTAAACTGTATTGTTTTAATACTCTTAATTAATAAGAAAATATAATTTCAATAATACATACGTACACTAGCAATTAGGCTACCGCCCAGTGGCTAGCTCTCTCACCTCTCTTTCACCCAACCAACTCCTTTTCCACTCCCTTCCTGAACTTACCAAACCCTCTCACAGATACCAATTCCTCCCTCAACACATTCCACTACCTCACAGACCTCACAAGAATAGGCTGCCTACCCCGCTCCGTTCTCCTCCACACCCTCTGAAGCTTCTCACTGTTGTTTCCTCTTCATTCACCATCCTGTACATCCTGACTAACCGTTCAACTTTCATCCTGTCCTTCAATGAGCTCCACCCCATTTCTTTCATCATCTCTGATGGTCTATAGTTCCCTTCTCCCTCATCATCCTGCCCTTGCCTTCTCCATCTACCCTTCACCCATCTTGCTGCCTTTCTCTGTACCTTTTCCAGTTCTGGCACCTCCACCTCCACATACGGGTCCCATACTGCTACAGCATATTCTAACATTGGCCGTACCATTGTGCCATACGCCTTCTCCTTCACCTCACAGCTGACTCCCTTCAGCACCCTTCCCAGCATACCCAGAGCCCTTCTTCCCTTTGCAACCACCCTCTCTACCTGTTTTTTGCACCTGAGGTCTCCCTGCAGTACAATCCCTAGATACTTATATTCTGCTGCTTCTTCTATCTCTTGTCCCTCCCATCTGTACATGTTCCTGCTTATCATCTTCTTCCTTGTAAACCTCACTACCTTAGTTTTTCTTACATTTATCTTCATTTTATTTTTGCTGTTCCACAACCATATCTTATCAATATTCGCCTGCAAATTTCCATCCCCCTCTCCCACCTCAGCATATACAACACAATCATCTGCAAACAATCTGATTTTCCCCCTAATGCTCAAACCCATGTCATTTACCATTATGGTAAATAACAAAGGACCCAGCATGCTTCCCTGTGGTACCCCTGACGTAACCTCCTCTTCCTCCGATATTGCCTCCCCCACTTTCACCCTCTGCCTTCGCCCCCTGAGGAAGTCCCCTATCCATTCCACTACCCTCCTGTCTGGTATCAGCGCCTCCACTTTCCTCATGAATGTCCCATGGGGCACCTTATCAAATACCTTCTCAAAATCTATGAAGCAGGCATCCACCTGCTTCCCCTCAACTACCTGCACCAGATCCTCTAATAACCCAGCCAGCTGAGTCTCACATGAGTATCCCCTCCTGAAACCATGCTGGGACTCCTCCAACCAATTCTTATTGTTCATATCCCTCACCACATACTGCACCACCAGCCTCTCCATTACTACTATTCCTTGCTCCTCTAACCTTATTTGTTGTCTTATGTCTCCTACTGCCTCCAACTCCTCTATCCTCCTCCTTAATCTTACCACCTCTATATCTGCCTCCCTTCTCCTATGCCTTTCCTCCTGCAGTTCCTTCTGCAGCCCTACTTGCATTCTGCCTAACTCTTCCTCTCTACTCAGCCTTTCCTTCTGTGGACTGGCTATCATTTTCCGCAGCACCCCCTTTACATCTTCCAACTCCTCTAACTTATCCATCCTCTCAATCCTATGCATCATTTCCCTCTCTTTCCTGCTCATCAAATCTACCATCTCCACTTTGTACCTCTCCTTCTTAGCCACTTCCATTGGCACTGGCACATCCTCTATAAAGCTTTTCCTCAGCACATTCCTCACACTTCCACTCATGTTCCTGTAGTGATCCCAGTTCCTCCTCCCTGATCCATACACAGTCCGCATGATACCAGCCGCCACACTGCACACCGCTATCTATCCTTCTCCACACCTTTCCACAGCCCCTACACTTACACCTCCCTACCATTTTTTTACCCTCTCTTTTTAAAAATAATTTAACTAACTTAAAACTAAAACTACTCTCCCTTATAAAATATACCAAATACCTTTGTATACACACACTTAGTTAACTAGCCTAACTTACACCTTACACCCTTTACCATCATACAATAACAAAGGCCTCTGCCTCGTGCACACAATCACACACACTACTCCCTCCTTATTACTAATTACCACATAAGACACTAATCTTAACTCTAATTATACCTCAAACTACTACTCCACTACTGTGTAAAGTGGGCTACTAGTAGTTTTATATTGACAGTGTTATTAATAATAGTAGAAACTCGCTAGAGTTCAACTCGAAAAATCAAAGCTTTTTTAAATACTTGGCTTGAGCTCGACTCAAACAAAACTTCACAGCTCGCACATCCCTACAATTCTCGGCACTTACCACAAATTCCAGCATGTTTATAAATACTTTCATATTTCAGTAAGTTGGTGTACATGAGTAGCAGCATTACCTTTTTGTTTTGTTTATGTGGTAAGGTATCAGTTTCTACTCGACTATATGTAAAATCAGAATTTTTAGGGCGCTACAGTTAAAAAGGGTGGCTAAAAACCATAGAGGGTCACCATAATTTTTACCATACAATGCAAAAATTGTTGTCTATGCTCATGGTCATACAGCCAGCAGTGTGCTGGTTCCATTGTTACTCGAGCTGCTGTGCTGGTCTTGTGGTCAGGTCATGTGCCTCTTATCACAAGTAGGGTTATATTACTGGGGGGGGGGGGGGGAGTTTCACAGTTGGCTAACATGGCAGATATTGCCACTTGCAGGTTGACATCGCTTCACTCCCACTGCCATTGTGCTGTACCTCTCCCACTTATCCTGCTCATTGTTACTCGAGCTGCTGTGCTGGTCTTGTGGTCAGGTCATGTGCCTCTTATCACAAGTAGGGTTATATTACTGGGGGGGGGGGGGGGGAGTTTCACAGTTGGCTAACATGGCAGATATTGCCACTTGCAGGTTGACATCGCTTCACTCCCACTCCCATGTGTGCTGTACCTCTCCCACTTATCCTGCTCATTGTTACTCGAGCTGCTGTGCTGGTCTTGTGGTCAGGTCATGTGCCTCTTATCACAAGTAGGGTTATATTACTGGGGGGGGGGGGGGGGGGGGAGTTTCATAGTTGGCTAACATGGCAGATATTGCCACTTGCAGGTTGACATCGCTTCACTCCCACTCCCATGTGTGCTGTACCTCTCCCACTTATCCTGCTCATTGTTACTCGAGCTGCTGTGCTGGTCTTGTGGTCAGGTCATGTGCCTCTTATCACAAGTAGGGTTATATTACTGGGGGGGGGGGGGGAGTTTCATAGTTGGCTAACATGGCAGATATTGCCACTTGCAGGTTGACATCGCTTCACTCCCACTCCCATGTGTGCTGTACCTCTCCCACTTATCCTGCTCATTGTTACTCGAGCTGCTGTGCTGGTCTTGTGGTCAGGTCATGTGCCTCTTATCACAAGTAGGGTTATATTACTGGGGGGGGGGGGGAGTTTCATAGTTGGCTAACATGGCAGATATTGCCACTTGCAGGTTGACATCGCTTCACTCCCACTCCCATGTGTGCTGTACCTCTCCCACTTATCCTGCTCATTGTTACTCGAGCTGCTGTGCTGGTCTTGTGGTCAGGTCATGTGCCTCTTATCACAAGTAGGGTTATATTACTGGGGGGGGGGGGGGGGAGTTTCATAGTTGGCTAACATGGCAGATATTGCCACTTGCAGGTTGACATCGCTTCACTCCCACTCCCATGTGTGCTGTACCTCACCACTTATCCTGCTCATTGTTACTCGAGCTGCTGTGCTGGTCTTGTGGTCAGGTCATGTGCCTCTTATCACAAGTAGGGTTATATTACTGGGGGGGGGGGGAGTTTCATAGTTGGCTAACATGGCAGATATTGCCACTTGCAGGTTGACATCGCTTCACTCCCACTCCCATGTGTGCTGTACCTCTCCCACTTATCCTGCTCATTGTTACTCGAGCTGCTGTGCTGGTCTTGTGGTCAGGTCATGTGCCTCTTATCACAAGTAGGGTTATATTACTGGGGGGGGGGGGGGAGTTTCATAGTTGGCTAACATGGCAGATATTGCCACTTGCAGGTTGATATCGCTTCACTCCCACTCCCATGTGTGCTGTACCTCTCCCACTTATCCTGCTCATTGTTACTCGAGCTGCTGTGCTGGTCTTGTGGTCAGGTCATGTGCCTCTTATCACAAGTAGGGTTATATTACTGGGGGGGGGGGGGGGGGGGGAGTTTCATAGTTGGCTAACATGGCAGATATTGCCACTTGCAGGTTGACATCGCTTCACTCCCACTCCCATGTGTGCTGTACCTCTCCCACTTATCCTGCTCATTGTTACTCGAGCTGCTGTGCTGGTCTTGTGGTCAGGTCATGTGCCTCTTATCACAAGTAGGGTTATATTACTGGGGGGGGGGGGGGGAGTTTCATAGTTGGCTAACATGGCAGATATTGCCACTTGCAGGTTGATATCGCTTCACTCCCACTCCCATGTGTGCTGTACCTCTCCCACTTATCCTGCTCATTGTTACTCGAGCTGCTGTGCTGGTCTTGTGGTCAGGTCATGTGCCTCTTATCACAAGTAGGGTTATATTACTGGGGGGGGGGGGGGGGGAGTTTCATAGTTGGCTAACATGGCAGATATTGCCACTTGCAGGTTGACATCGCTTCACTCCCACTCCATGTGTGCTGTACCTCTCCCACTTATCCTGCTCATTGTTACTCGAGCTGCTGTGCTGGTCTTGTGGTCAGGTCATGTGCCTCTTATCACAAGTAGGGTTATATTACTGGGGGGGGGGGGGGAGTTTCATAGTTGGCTAACATGGCAGATATTGCCACTTGCAGGTTGATATCGCTTCACTCCCACTCCCATGTGTGCTGTACCTCTCCCACTTATCCTGCTCATTGTTACTCGAGCTGCTGTGCTGGTCTTGTGGTCAGGTCATGTGCCTTTATCACAAGTAGGGTTATATTACTGGGGGGGGGGGGGAGTTTCATAGTTGGCTAACATGGCAGATATTGCCACTTGCAGGTTGATATCGCTTCACTCCCACTCCCATGTGTGCTGTACCTCTCCCACTTATCCTGCTCATTGTTACTCGAGCTGCTGTGCTGGTCTTGTGGTCAGGTCATGTGCCTCTTATCACAAGTAGGGATTATATTACTGGGGGAGTTTCACAGTTGGCTAACATGGCAGATATTGCCACTTGCAGGTTGACATCGCTTCACTCCCACTCCCATGTGTGCTGTACCTCTCCCACTTATCCTGCTCATTGTGTACACTTTTGCCACTTCCTAATCCGTAGCATACAATTCAACCACAGCATGGCTCAAATACGTAGTAGGAGAATCATGGATGCGGTGTTGTTGCTTTTAGATGTCAGTTTATGATTTTACTAAGTTTTGATAGGCTGGTAATTTTTTGACCAGGATCTTCAAGTGAGTAGTGTGTGGCAATTTTCTTGCAATAACTTCTTCTTCTTCTCCCATCTGTATTCCACAGCTCTTTGTCTCATAGTCACTCTCCAGGTTAGGGAGCCGTCTCTCACTTTATCCATGCTGATCCTGTTGAATGCATCTTATCTTGCAGTAATCTCTTTGAACTTCCTTTCCCTACACTCACACACATGCCATCACATACGAGGATGCATGGATGGACGCTGTGAGAGGTGGAGAGAGACGGACACACACACACATGCCATCACATACGTGGATGCATGGATGGACGCTGTGAGAGGTGGAGAGAGACGGACACACACACACGCCTCCCCCCCCCCCCACCCCCAATGACTTCTAGTTAGCTTAGTAAACATTAGATTTATGTCAGTAGAGTTACACAGTATTTAAGCTGTGTTCTTGTTTTTCAGCTTAAAATTTGGCATTCAGATTTGGTTTTCAGTGAAACAGCAAAGACAGTAATGTGCAATTTTGACTGCACTAACCATTTCATATACACTTCATATATATATATATATTTGTGTGTGTGTGTGTGTGCGCGCGCGTGTGTGTGTGTGTGTGTTCTTTTTTTAAGTAAAATTATTCTGGTCTATTAAGTGGTAGGAAAAATGTGTAAACTGTGTTTCTAGAACATTTGAGTGGATATGATTGGAAGTAGGGCCTATATTTTTAATATTAAATAATAATCCACGTATATGCCTGTTTTGTTTTCTGTGTTCTTATTTTTACCTGAAAATATATTGATGTGGAGTTCAAATGAGCTTGAAACTAGTCTTAAGACTGGTCTGAAGATATGGATACCGAGTCGAAATTTGACTTTGTCAACTTGCAGTTTTTCTTACTACACATTATGGTTTTTAAATCATACTTTTTGATTATAAACTATTGAGTCGATTTTGGAATAATTTAAAATTTGTATGAAAACTTAATTTTTGTTTTAACTTGTATTAATCTTTTTTAATTTATGATTAGTGTGGTTAATAACATAAAATGTTATTGGGAATTTTTGAACCGTGGGCATCAATCAGTGCACTCTGTTATTTTGTATTCAAACTGTAATCCTGTTTGATGAAATCAAAATGTTTTTATTCAGCTTAATATATGTCTTAAGCAATTTAACACACTATAATCCTGTTTGATGAAATCAAAATGTTTTTATTCAGCTTAGTATATGTCTTAAGCAATTTAACACACTATAATTTTTCTAATGTATTTGTACTAACATATTTGTATTGCAGGTTGTACGAATCTCACAAACGTGTGCAAAAGGTAAACCAGAATTTGGAAGACAAGTTGCTGAAGATAGTGGACAAATGTGAAACAGAGAAGGCTGCACTAACTCGTGATGTGTCCAATTTAACTCAGAAGCTTGTTGATGCAGAAGAGAAGCTTAGCCAACTAAAAGAAGAAAATGTAAGGGTTTTGAGTTTTTCTTCTCGTACTTGTACACCATAAAAATTTTCAACATATTTGCCTTGTGTCAAAACTAAGAATTAATTAATTTTTTCACACAAAAATAATTTTTACTAATATTTGCAGAATCATGCAACTTCTCCTGTATCTCAGATAATTCTGATTTCAATAAGAACTTGAACGTATGGTACAGTTATCATAAAAGTCAATTTTTCTACGATGTCAAAAAGAAATAAGGTTCTGTGCCAAGTAGGTACTTGTAGTTGTTACTGAACTTAAGCTCTACTGGGTGTTACATATATTTGTTTATTTTCCACACAGGAGCGATACAGGAATGACGTCAATCTCGCCATACAGTTGCTGCAGTGCAAGCCAGCGAATTTCGTCTCCCAGAAGTATGACACCGTAAGTATTGTGCATGAATCTTAACATCACGAAGGTTGCAGAGCGTCCGAAGTCGTCGTAATTCTCATAACAAAGTGGTTACCACAGAGAGGCTTCTCTAGCTCTCCAGATTTTGTAACGTTGCGAGATGTCCCAATTGTTGACTTTGATGCGTGACGTCCTTTTAGTAATGGTGGATCGTCATGGTCGGGGGTGTTTTATTTGGTGTGAGGACAGACACCCTGACATACTTGCAACCTATTTGTACGTATCAATTGCAGCAATACTACTTGTCTGCCAAAATCATAGGAATCTATCAATTGTTTACCGATATATTACACAAACACTTTATTAATTTATAGAGTTGTAATAGATACTGTTAGCATACAAAATTAGGATGAAACTGGTCGAGCGGTGTGGTAGTTATGCCAAAGATTCCTAAAATATTTACAATGGCCACCATTTTGAAAATAAGTGCATAATAAAATTCAGTTAGTTATATTTACCTAGAATATCATAATATTGCTTATGTGCCAAATTTGGCAAAAATTGGTTGAGTAGCTTTAGAGATATAATGTAAAAGCCTGATTTTTTCATGTGGCCCTATTTTCCAAAATGGTGGACCTATAACAATATTCACCACTGAATTCATTGCCAACACTTTGCGCTGTCAGCATACAAAAATTGGTATAAATTGGTTGAATGCTTTCCGAGATATGACATCACCCATAATTTTAAAGTGGCCGCCATCTTGAAAATAAGTGCCGGCGTGGTCGAAAATTATAAAAGTTAAGTGTCCTTACATAGTACTATATGTGTACCAAGTTGGGTGAAATTCAGTTAATGCGTTCAAAAGTATAATTAAATCCTTATGGTTGATGAAACAATTTGGTTGTACCATGGCCGATTGTAACACATACGGATTTAGGGTAAATCGGCCGATGTATGGGTATCAGTATCTGTCCAGCCCTATTGTGTCCCACTCTTCATCTGCTGTAGCGCCACCATCGAGTTCGGGCTAGTGGGATAGGGCATCTGGAGGGTCGTTGTTCTTGCCTGGGCAGTGTTGTACCTCATAAGGTCCTCCAAAATTGGCGTGCCATGAGACAGATCTTGCTTAAACACTGTTTGTCTTATAGTTGTACATATTTTTGTAGTGCTAAGACTGTACCTGTCAACTTTGACAAGGGTCCCCTTATCTGATGTCACCAGGCCATAAAGAGGAAGTGCTTTGCTGGGAAGCAAAATGGCTCAAGTCACGAATATATACCACCCACAATGTAGAAAAGATGCTGCTACCATACAGCCTAGTTAGACACACCTATTTCATTGTAATTAACTTTTCTTTAAAAGTATATAAAATATATAATATTATTCGTATAATAGCATTTCTTCTAAGGGTTTGTCATGAATTCATGTAAAAATACTTCAACCTAAATAATTTTTCCAGCACTTCACAGGGGTAGTCTTGAATTCAGGTTTAATTAAATATTTTTCCCTCATAAATATTTTTTTAGGAAGGGGTCGTCTTCCTTTCGGGTAAATACAGTAATACCTGTAGTTTTGGACTGCCCAGATAACAGCTAAGCAGCCTTGTTCATTAATGTGATAGCGTTGCTTGTAGGCATTTAGTCTCATACTAGCATACGCTATCACTTGGGGTCACCCGTAAAGGCTCTCTTGATAGAGAACGGCTCTTAGGCCATTCTGGCAAGTGTCAGAAACATCAAGTCTGTCTTTTGCAGAGAACTTAACATACTCGTGTTGTGGAGGCTGGTGGAGTGACTTGATACTTTGTGAAAAATAAAGATTGTAGGCACTTCCATTGTGAGTTGCAATTGTGACTAATGTACTCTTCAAACGTCCATCTTGGAGTCTCAATGACTGGAAACTGACAAACTGGGTCACTCGACTAGAAACTGACTAGCGCTGAGTTAACTAAAACTTGTACGCTTGGTCACTTTTGAGATCACTAACACTACATTGCGGGAACTGGAGACCGTGCCTGCTATAAGTATATCTTCTCACAGCTTTATTGTACCACTGAAAACTGCCCAATTGGGACGTTGCGTGATAGCACACATACCCCTTGCAACATGGGCGTGTATCTCATCACGTTGCCACATAGCAACCCTTATTATCCTATCTATGTTGCATCATATTGCAACAGTTAACGTGTCCTTAGCTTCCTGGTAAAAGAAAAGATGTTGTATAACCTGTAGCGCTGCAACATTTTATAGCGTATATTTTCGGGAATTATTTTTATTTGATATATTTCTGTGTAAAGGGTAGTACTTCATTTAATATTTATAAGATTGTGGCAATAATAATTTGTGTGTATTTTGTACATGTTCGTTTTTGCAATTTTATTTTATTTGAGTTATTGCATCAGTAGTATAAACATCACAGGATGTCAGTGCAACTTTTTCAAGGAGTTAGTAAGAGAGTCATGTCCGCTTGTTGCACCCTTTCATGAAACTCAGTGTACTGATGTCATAGTAGGCCAATGTGACAGCCTGCGCGCGCATTGTAATACTTTGATTTAGAGACAAAAGTCAGTGTCCATAGGGTATTTTTAGACATTTGCGCACTTTGCCAAGCCACGATTGGACCACGCTTACTTGATGCAATATTTCACGCAGCATAAATAGGGTTAGCACGACTTTCTCGTTGTCACAGTTTCATAGTTCTCACATTACTTTGGTTCGTCTCAGTTTATCAGTCAGTTTAGTGGTGTAGTGTTCCTGCAGGGCAGCGAGTGACCAAGCTGCCATTCTGTCTCTTGCTTTGTTTTCTTTACTTTATCACGAGTGTCAATTGTTTGTGAAGAGACAGCAATAAACTTCAGTTAACTTTCATCATCTTTCATTTATTTTATGGTGGCACTCCTGAAATTTTAAGTGTTCATTTAAATAATATTTCAACGAGTCTCACAAACTTTAACTAAGCTAGTCCGAGCTAGTGTTTGCTGTTAACTCCCATGAGTTTTCATACAGCAGAACCACTACAAACCTTATGATGATTATTGCTTGAGGTGGGACGAACCCAGATTTTGGAACCGAACCAAACTACAACTTAACCTAGAATACTTATCGAACTGAATCGAACACTAAAATTTGTACACGAACCAATCTATGCTACAGTTCGTCAAACTCGAACTGAACTTGAACCGAACTTTAAAGAATGGATTATCCTCGCACATATGCTTCATAGTTCAGCCCTAAATTGGTGTGTGGGCATGTGTGCGTGCATGAGTGTGTGTGTGTGTGTGTCTATATATATATATATATATATATATATATATATATATATATATATATATATATATATATATATATATATATATATATATATATATATATATATATATATATATATATATATATATATATATAACAAAAAACAAATATGTAGAACCATCTTTAAAATGGATTATAGATACTAAACAGTAATCAGTGTGTGCACACACACACATATCTGCAAATTTAGTACTTAACGTAGATTACAGTGGTCCCATGGATCATTTGAGCTGTGTTGCCCACTCATGTAATGAGATAAACACACACACACACACACACAACCTGCACAGTTTCACCACTAGTAGTTCCAAAATGTAGTGGCCTGTTTTTTTCTAAAGTTGAATAAAAGGTACAAAATTAACATAGTATTAACTTTTGGTTTTTATAGATTTGATATGATAATTTATCATAACACTAAGAAATATACCTTTATAGTCATTTTAGAAGTATGTGAAAACAACAAATTAGCAACACGAAAAAATATGTTAGTCGAAAGTGCAATTTTTCAAAAACTCAAGAAAATCTCTTATTTTGTATAGAGTCATGTAAATAAAGACTAGCACCTGGTTTTACACACTATAGAGTTCACGATATAATGTTGTCATCACTGCTACAAAAACAATCATATATAACTTGTTCGGTAATTTTTGTTGTGTTGTGTTGCGTTGTTATTTTTCAACTTCTTTGAAGTGAAGTACCATATGTATTTACTCGTGTATAGTGCGCACCATGATTTTTGGAAAAAACAAGTTTAGGAAAATCATTTTTTTTTTACTAAAATTGCACCAACAATTTGTAGCACCTTGTTGGTAAGTATTAACAATTTATTCTTTTATTTAAAATTAATTTGTTGTGAGTGCGATATATTTGGAAAATATTTTAATTAAATAACTCGTGGGGCTAAAAGCCAAAACATTGTGGCATTCTGTAAGGTGACGGTAACCTTATGGTTGTTAAAAAGAAGAATGTCAGCAACTGAGGTGGGCAGCGGCTTGCAGTGCCAGTCTCGGTAAAAGAGAAATGGCAGTCAACAGCTGTGGGCAGCGGCTTGCAGTGCCAGTCTCGGTAAAAGAGAAATGGCAGTCAACAGCTGTGGGCAGCGGCTTGCAGTGCCAGTCTCGGTAAAAGAGAAATGGCAGTCAACAGCTGTGGGCAGCGGCTTGCAGTGCCAGTCTCGGTAAAAGAGAAATGGCAGTCAACAGCTGTGGGCAGCGGCTTGCAGTGCCAGTCTCGGTAAAAGAGAAATGGCAGTCAACAGCTGTGGGCAGCGGCTTGCAGTGCCAGTCTCGGTAAAAGAGAAATGGCAGTCAACAGCTGTGGGCAGCGGCTTGCAGTGCCAGTCTCGGTAAAAGAGAAATGGCAGTCAACAGCTGTGGGCAGCGGCTTGCAGTGCCAGTCTCGGTAAAAGAGAAATGGCAGTCAACAGATGTGGGCAGCGGCTTTCTTTCTTCTTATTTTTTTTGCTTCTTTTACGCAGGGACATGCTGGTCTTTTTTTTTTTGTTATGCTGGTCCTTTTGACACTACCCTTCTCTAAAAAAAAGTGTTGCCTCTTAACTCCTCTCCCCAGGTAGCAATCCTCCAAGACTCTTGCCCTATACATTTTCCTTTAAAGATCACTGGCAGTTTACGACTACCACTCCCCAGAAATGTTTTCCTTTCTTTTGGGAATAAAGGGTGTGCTATACATGAATAAATACTTAAGTTCGTTTCAAAGTTTGTTAACGATGTTCCTTTCCAGCACATTTTTGAACTGAACTAGAACAGATCTTTTACATGGCAATAAATTTCGAACCGTACCCAAACATAACCTTAAAGTTCAGGTTAAAAATTGAATATATTGTTAAAATGAGGCTTATCACAAGGAAGAATTCATCAACAGGTTGTCAAAAACAAGGAAGGGGAGGGGGGGGGGGGTTGGGATTACAGAAAAACATACAATCTGACCAACTAAAACTTGACGACTCATAGGGGGCGGAGATGTAGGGAAAAAACCGTGTGACAAAACACCTATAGGCTGTTCACGATAAATTTATCATTTTTTAAGGCCCTCGCAACAGGCATTAACCACTAATAAATATATCTTATTGCAGCCTCAGGCATTAAATTTTGATGGTGGTGAAATGTATACACTGTGTTTATAGATCATGTTTCAATGTTTATATTAAAAAACAGCAGGAATATGGAATTTGGATGAAAGTAAAAATATGTAAGGGTCTTAAAAAGTGCTCACTTTATCATGAACAGCCTTTAAACACACTATCAAGGGGCAGACATCTTCAATGTTGAGACACACACTCTCAACTCCACATCAACAAATGTTAATGTCGACACATATTTAGCTGTGAAAATTCCTCAGGAACTGCATAAAATAAAAACGTCTCAATCCTACATCTTCGTCCTAACATCACAACTATGCGGGGGGGGGGGGGGGATTTACCACAAGGCATTTAAGGGCCACCTTGACCCCCTATGCATCCTTTAACACTTTGACACTGGTAGAGCAACACGTTCACTTAACATGCAATGCAAGAAGTTGTACAGAGAACTTCGAGTAAGCCACTGACGAGATAATTAAAAGTTAAATAATAAAATTAAATAATAAATAATTTAATTAATGAAAATTTCGCTAAAAAAAAAATAGCTTCACGAATAATAATAATAGTTCCAGTTTCATAGTTACTAAAACACACTTATGATTTCCAATGCACCAGACTCATAGAAAAAAATAAGGGGGGGGGGGGGGGGATTATCTATAGTCTAAAATAAAAGAGGAGACTTTCAGAAAAACTTTAAATTTATTAACTTAACTCCACATAAATACGCTTTTCAAAAAGTTAACCAATATAACATTTATAAAAATTGATTATAAGAGGTAAATTAATATAATTTTTAATGTGGAAATAATAATTAAATTACAAAAATACGTTTTTCAGAACTTTGGCTTAAAATTTTGTACAAAAAGGATATTTAACAGACATTTTGTTTCCTTGCTGAAACAATAAACAAACTGATACCATTTAAACATTTTGGAACCACAAGTAAATAATTATCTTTTCAATTATTAGTTCTTTACAATCAAAAATCAAAGGTTTGAAGAAAATAAAGACTTTGATACCAGCTTCCAAAATTAAACTTAAATTTAATAGGCTTTTCTTAAAACAGTTGAATCACGGCTGGATCACGGTCGTGTGGCTATGGTTGTACTTGGGCCAGTTGTGCTTTCAGTGTTTAATTATGGACGTCTTGATGATGGTGGTGGTTGGCTGCAGACGTTTCATCCTAGTGTAGTCTTGTTCTACCTGTCGGCCTGCTGTAAGGGAAGCTAAACCACCCAGCTACTTGGCACTGAGGCAAGCAACTCTTACTCCTACCTGTCAGCCTGCTGTAAGGGAAGCTAAACCACCCAGCTACTTGGCACTGAGGTAAGCAACTCTTGCTCCTACCTGTCAGCCTGCTGTAAGGGAAGCTAAACCACCCAGCTACTTGGCACTGAGGTAAGCAACTCTTGCTCCTACCTGTCAGCCTGCTGTAAGGGAAGCTAAACCACCCAGCTACTTGGCACTGAGGTAAGCAACTCTTGCTCCTACCTGTCAGCCTGCTGTAAGGGAAGCTAAACCACCCAGCTACTTGGCACTGAGGTAAGCAACTCTTGCTCCTACCTGTCAGCCTGCTGTAAGGGAAGCTAAACCACCCAGCTACTTGGCACTGAGGTAAGCAACTCTTGCTCCTACCTGTCAGCCTGCTGTAAGGGAAGCTAAACCACCCAGCTACTTGGCACTGAGGTAAGCAACTCTTGCTCCTACCTGTCAGCCTGCTGTAAGGGAAGCTAAACCACCCAGCTACTTGGCACTGAGGTAAGCAACTCTTACTCCTGCCTGTCGGCCTGCTGTAAGGGAAGCTAAACCACCCAGCTACTTGGCACTGAGGTAAGCAACTCTTACTCCTGCCTGTCGGCCTGCTGTAAGGGAAGCTAAACCACCCAGCTACTTGGCACTGAGGTAAGCAACTCTTGCTCCTACCTGTCAGCCTGCTGTAAGGGAAGCTAAACCACCCAGCTACTTGGCACTGAGGTAAGCAACTCTTGCTCCTACCTGTCGGCCTGCTGTAAGGGAAGCTAAACCACCCAGCTACTTGGCACTGAGGCAAGCAACTCTTGCTGCTACCTGTCGGCCTGCTGTAAGGGAAGCTAAACCACCCAGCTACTTGGCACTGAGGCAAGCAACTCTTGCTGCTACCTGTCGGCCTGCTGTAAGGGAAGCTAAACCACCCAGCTACTTGGCACTGAGGTAAGCAACTCTTGCTGCTACCTGTCGGCCTGCTGTAAGGGAAGCTAAACCACCCAGCTACTTGGCACTGAGGCAAGCAACTCTTGCTGCTACCTGTCGGCCTGCTGTAAGGGAAGCTAAACCACCCAGCTACTTGGCACTGAGGCAAGCAACTCTTGCTCTTCCCTTCTTGCGCTGTGTCTCACCTTAAATGGCATAGAGCGGGTTTGGTTTCTGAGTACTGTGGGTCGAGCACCGTGGACATGAGTGACCGTAGAATAGTGTTGCCCAGTAGTGGCTGGTAGCACGATCCCGGTGCCTCAAGGCCCCCCTCCTTAGCGGGCGAATCAGAAGCATTGAAGCCATGTGGGCTACCACTGCTATTACTGGGCGTGAGTTTCCCAACCAAGGCCAGGCCGTAGCACCTAAGCAAATACCCCCGCCAGCACCCAGGTGCTCCAGTAGGGATATAACTCAGGCGTACTGTCTCTCCCTGGGTGGAAAGTGTTTCTAGTGATAGTCCTCCAGTACCTGTATACTTGGTAGGAATAAAATAGATGGCCGTCTAATATGTGTGTATCACAACTGGAGCCACCTGAGGGAGTCTCCAGTTATAGCTAGCTCGTAGTAACAATTTCATGTTCTCGGTCGGAGGTACTTGGCTCGAGGTTCTCCTAGCAGTTGTTTCAAAAGTACGCTATGAATGAGACTCGTAGTTAGAAGAAACAAAGCTGTGTTTAATAACTGCTTAATAAACACAGAGACTCGTGCTCTCCTGCCAAGTAGACGGGTGACTGGAAGTAAACCTACGGTAGCCAGGTGTAGGCGACATGGTCCTAGGGATGTCTGTAGGAGACAGTGAAGGTGGTGTGTGCACAGTATGTCTGTAGTTACTGAAGAAGCTTCTGGTAACTTGTTAATTCAATTGGCATCACTGGAGCATCTGGTTGTGGGTGCTGCAGAGCTCTAATGGTGACGCAATGGTAGCAGCCGCTGGTAACTGCTAGAGTCAATTGACATTAATGCTGGTGGCTGCTGAAGACTGTTGAGCAAAGTCCAAGGTAGGCAGCCTCGGGTGGCTGTTAATTCATTGACGCCAATGGTAGGAGCCCGCTGTTGGTGGCAGCTTCTGGAAGGGCTGCTGAAGATCTAACAGTAGTCAGAGGGCCTCAGCACTGGAAGTGGTGGAGCGAGCTCGAAGACTCGCAGGAACAACTAGTGAGGTCCGCCACTCACGGACTTATATAGTCAGGGTAGCGTGTCGCAGCGGCCGCGCGGGGGAGGGTGTGTGACATCCCTCTGCTGCGAAGCCGGAGTGGGGGTAACACCCTCTGGTCATATCTAAGCCTTCACGTATTCTTGGTGGTGCTCGGGCATGCCCCGAGGCGGGTGATGGCTTGTCGGCTCTATGCGCGGGGGGGGGGGGGGGTTGACGCGCCCCTATCTTGCACAACGCCCTCCAATATTGTGGCAGGCAGAGACTTCAGTGTACAGGTTGGTGCAGGCTTTGAATCTCACATGTGTAGTAGTAGTATACTAGGTTGCAGTAAGATGAGTCGTAATCGTTGTACATAATTGGAATAAGCGGCATGCGTCACAGTAAATAGTGCAGGTTCTACAAATGAGTTTTATGCCATTTCGTCAATTAACTCTTAAAATTAAATTTGCTTTTCAACTCAACATCAATTCTTTTACAATCACCACAAGGAAATTTCAAAATTTGTCTTTATAGAAACTGTTCAAATCCGAAATGGCCAAAAGGTTAAGTGTTACAAAATTATATAACTCAAAGGCAGGTGCACAACTTTACAACGTGTGGGAAAGTGCTACTTTAAAAATTGTCGAAATATCGCCTCCAGAAAATGTCTAGAACAAATAGCAAACTCATCAAAGTCTCTCAACACCTTTCCAAGATATATTTTTATAATAAATAGCCAATTAAAAATTTACTTCCACAAAAATAAAACTGTAAGCGACTACTATCATTAAAAATTCACCAGCAGAATCATAGGCAACAAACTCTAATTCTCTCATCACGTATGAAACACTCTGAGGTCGGGTCCAAACCTTACACAATAACTTTTTAAAACAAATAATCTCTCTGAAATTCAATTCACAATCAGAGCCTCGTCTTTTAACTTTCAACTGTTATCACCAAAAATTTACTGCATCAACAGCGCACGTCATACTGAAATACTTCTTGCTATCTATGTGTCCTACTGCAATACATCCATTTTAAGTCGTCACAAAGGAAAATTTTATGTCTGCATAATGAGAAACCCCAAGAATCAAACTAAAACTAAACAACTACAAAACAAATGGCACTTATCTTTTAGCAACTACATGATGTGATGTTCTACTAGCTCAGACTCCTCCAGCCTGACCTCAGCAAACCACACCGCTCCGACTGATGATTGACTGACTCACTCCGACTCTACGACGACTCTTTTTAAAAACCTCACCTCCCCTGCTGACTCCCATGAACCACGCCCAACATCTGGCCTCGTTTGACGTCATCCGGCCTTAAGCCAATCAGAGCACTTCACGCATACGTGCGGCGGCTCACAAACTCGGGTTCAGCGTGAACCTCCTCCCCTTTCTTTGGAGTGTTCAACACCTTGGTCTGCTGTTTGCAGCACGAAGCCTCCTCTCTTGCCCTTGTGGGACCTACAATTGCACAGCTGTCTAAGTGAAAACATCCCCGTCGGTATGAATCCGAGAACTTACGGGCACACGTGCGGCACAAAAGGATGACTGCACTGTTACTGATGCAGCGGCGAAAGTAAACATACACAGCTGCAGTCGGCACGCGTGCGTAGGCTGTTCTGAGCTCGACACGATCGACAAACAAGTCCTGCTACAACTCTCTGCAATTATCCACTGTAAGTCTAAGGAAGACTTCAGGGAGAACTATTAAATTACCTAACAGTCTTATATTCAAATCCTTTTAAAATTATTTAAACCCATCCTGAACAAAGTAAAATTATAAGACCTGAACTCCTCACAAAAAAATGAAGCAAATTATAAATGATTTCCAATAAAAAAAGTAAAGGCCTCTGTATAGCAAAAATAATTTAAAAAAATTTATAAGGGCTGTATAAATTATAGTTCAGACAAAACAACTACTATGTTGAGGTCAAAAAGGTCCTAAGTACACAAACACTAAAACAGAATTAAACGACTCTCCAAAATTATTACCTTAACCCAAATTAAAAAATGTTATTAAATCAGTACCAAAATGCCACGAAAAAAAGACTAGCCTCTGAATGAAGCAAAGATGGAATAAACTTAAATTAAATAACCTATTTTAAACCCTAAAACCCATCAAAAAATAATAAAATAATTTAATGCAATATAATAAAAAATAAGGAGCTTCCCAGAGAAATTTAAGGGCTTCCGAACAAAAAAATGATCTTACAAAAACTCACTTCGTAATAATATATAAAATAAATACAAATTACTATGATCTCAAATCTAAAATGCTGAGTAAATGACTTTATTCTCAACATTATAGCAAACACAAAATATTTTCCTCGCATATTAATTACTATTGTCTGCAGCATTAAGATTTCTTACATTTGGCAATGTCGCTGTTTAATTTCCCCAGGGTATTTATTGCTTTTTTCAGTCCCTGCCTTGCCTCACAGAGAATTGATGACGCGAGAGAAGAAAATGTGTTCTAGCCAAGCAACCTTAATTTCATCCTCTTTTCTACAATTATTTACCTTTGAGTGAGTAATAGCGAAGAGTTTTTGGGAATTGTTGAGCATCATGACATAATAATTTCAGAATGGCTTAAGAAATTGGGAACAGTGTATTGTTGTGAAATACATATACATAGCCAGTAGGTGTGCTCAGCCATGACTGCATCAGAAATACACGTGCAGAGTTGAAACAGTTTGTCATGTGAAGAAGTAAAGTAATGTAACGTATTACAGGTGAGGTTTTAGCTCTACTGAATTGAATTGGAAAATATTAACTGCACTGCAACAAGTGTTTATCTGATATGAGTGAATGGTTTGTTCATACCCTAGCTGTATGTCCGGATTAGTGTGCGAGAAAGGGCTCTTATAGGCTTACTAAGGATCAGAACCTTGGCTACAGATCTCACATGGGAAGAGTTTTGTACAGGCAACGTACCATTTTTAATTGTGTTTAATGCAGCCTTTTGTATGTAAAATAGATTAGAAACAGTTTGATATGAGGTACTGTCCCAACATGTTGGCTGTGATCCACTGACATGTGTTGCATTGCTCAGGTCCACATTGCTGTATGACTTTGCTGGTTCTGCAGGAAATGTCTAAACTGTGTGCACGTGCATGCATGTGCGCGTGCTTGCATGTGCGCGTGCTTGCACGTGTGCGCGCTTGCGTGCAATTGCCGGACATTATAGGCAACATCCCGCACACATTACTTCCAACAATTGCTTACTGTTGGTGTTATTTAATTAGAGCACAAATATGGCTGACGTGTATCCACTTGTCAGTATGGGTAAATTAATGTTGTTTAATAAAATGGCAACACAGTGCCTCCAACTATGTAATTTCAAATACGGTATAGCTTTCATATAAATCCGGTCAAATTGTAGACATTTAAAAATAGTAGGTCTTCTGTGCCACATCCTGTATATTAGAAAAGAATGTTGATACATATATCTGAATATTTATTTTTAGCTAGTCATATTATTAATTGTCTATGTAGTAAAAATAAAATGTGTGTGCTGGAAACTGTGAATTGAAATAAAAACTAGTTGTGATATGACACCTGTACTGTACTGTTTGATAAGAAGTGTGTAGTGTGCCATGAGTGATGCAGTACAGTTGTGATGCGTGTGTTGCAGCTGCCGGCGGATCTGCAGCAGAAGGTGCGGCTGTACGTGAGCAGCAAGCGGCGGCCGGCGGACACTAACGGCACGCAGTACAAGCCCGAGCTGAGGACCATCAAGGTGCCAATCCCTACCTTCCCCCCCACTGCCATGGTCTACAGCATCAACAAGGAGCTCTCGGGTAATTACACCACCTCCTGCACACTGCTCCCTAGCCTCTGTCACACACAACACCTACCTGCCCTTGTAACTCTATACTATTATTTTGGTTCCATACTATGTATGTTGAAAGTGAGAGCATCCCTATATTTATTTGGGGCCTTAAGGGAAAAATGAATTTTTTCACAAATTATATGGAAATACACGTAGATGTTGCTATGATAACCACCACTGCTGCTATGAAAGGAAACAAAAGACTCTGTGTTTGTCAATGCTACTCCTTACTGGCGAAGTAGGTGGAGTAAGGGTGCTCAGTGAATCCATCAGGGCCATTTCCATCCCTGTCAAGTTGTACAAGTCGTCTGTAGGGGACGTGATTGTGAGGTGGCAGTGAGCAGGCACAAGTACAACAAAACTACGGCCGGATAGGCCCTGTGTGTTGACGAACCAGGACAGTCGAACATTACACAAGGTGATATGGGAACATGTCGCTATGTGGTAGGATCACCCGTGAACTCCGCAGTGTCACTAACTATGCAGCATGCACCAGCAGCTATGAAGATAGGTTCAGAGCTCAGGCATCTGCTAAGAAAGTGTGCATATTCGCCTGTGAGCATTATGATCAGTGCTATAAGGAGCTTCGCCACTGGAATTAAAGACACGTGATTTAGAGTGATAAATCTTCCTCTACCCTGTGGCAGTCTGATGGGAGGGTTTGGGTGTGTAGGAAATACCACATAACACTATATGCTGGTGTATGTATTGCACGCTGTGAAATTGTACGGAAGTGGGGTGACAATGTGAGGGTGTTTTTGTAATACCTCTAGTAATACTACTGGGCATGTTGAAGGCGGCAGGCTATAATTTGTGGCTGTTTTGACAGACTATGTGTTGCTGACAGTGGAAGACAGTTCAATGTTTTTCAGTACGACCGTCATACCTGCAGTAAAACTTTGTTCTTGAGTCGTTTGTGGACAAAAGTGTTCCAGCTCTAAGCCGTAACTTCAATCTCATCGAACACGTTTGGGATGAACAGGAGCGGGGTGCGAGTCCCCAACTACCTACGTTAGTTACTAATCTTGAATTGGCAAAATAAGCAAAAACTCTGTAATCATATATAGTTATAATATATGTGACTAACTGTAATAGCCTATAACCGCTGAAAACCTGCATATTACATAACTGCCCATCGATTTGCAACAAATTGTATTAATTTGGTACAAATTGAAACAAATCTAAGCATCGATTCACTAAACTTGCTGCAACATGATTATTGCAGACAAGTTCCAAATTCATAATCCTTGTCTATATGTTGCATTATCTTAATAACACATTAACATTAAAACACAACATTTGCTTGTAATATTTTCCGTGTGATTCATTAAGTTATTTTCTTTTTCGCAAAAGTCCTTTTCCTGCTCATCAATTCATAATCATTATCTATTTTATAACAATACAATCTCTTCTTAACCATTTAGTTTTACAAAATTTATACCAATCTACTTGCACAATATATTGTATCATTATCTATTTTATAACAATACAATCTCTTCTTAACCATTTAGTTTTACAAAATTTATACCAATCTACTTGCACAATATATTGTATCATTATCTATTTTATAACAATACAATCTCTTCTTAACCATTTAGTTTTACAAAATTTATACCAATCTACTTGCACAATATATTGTATCATTATCTATTTTATAACAATACAATCTCTTCTTAACCATTTAGTTTTACAAAATTTATACCAATCTACTTGCACAATATATTGTATCATTATCTATTTTATAACAATACAATCTCTTCTTAACCATTTAGTTTTACAAAATTTATACCAATCTACTTGCACAATATATTGTATCATTATCTATTTTATAACAATACAATCTCTTCTTAACCATTTAGTTTTACAAAATTTATACCAATCTACTTGCACAATATATTGTATCATTATTTTTAGTGGTGTGCGGGAATGGAATTTTGCCATCTGGAAAAATTCGGGCGGGAAACTTAAATTTCCCGCAGGAATTTGGGAAAAATTGGGAAAAAATATTTTATGAAAGGTAAAGATATTTGTGGGTTTTTAGACCCAGGGAGTATCATTCTATCAGGACTTATTTCATCAAAACATAACATAAGCATAGAATAATGACTGTATGTGCTAAAAATTAGATTTGAGCTAGGAAAGTCTTATTGTTCTGTATTTTTATACACTTAGTTGTTGCACTACGAATTAATCTTCTGGGTTTGGAGCACTTCTTAATAAAATACTAGGTTCAATTTTAATAGGAAAATCCCTTATAATATTTTTTAAATAACAAAAAGAATTGGTCTTACGACATGAAAAACAAAAATTCACTTTAAATTTGTTTGAAAACATTGCCTTCATATCTTCAGTTCGCTGCTATTTCCTTTATAATTTCATGATGTCTAAGGAAGTTTTGCATAATTCGTTCCATTTTTGGTAGTAGAATGTGTGTACAAATAAACTCAAATTAACTTTCAGGGGAAGTTTTAACGTCCGTAAATACAGTTACGCTTCTAATCACGTAGTGCAACTGCAATCAAAACCAAGTTGCATCAGACATGTTATGAATTCATCAGACCGAATCGCTATGCTAACAAAGCTATTCCTCTATCAATAACGAAATTAAAAGTAGCTAAGTAAAGTAACTATATTTCTCTCATAGAAAATTTGCTATGTTTGGAGTTTGTCAACGTCTTGGCAATAACAAGTGAGCACAGCACACAGTTAAAAACACACACACATTACGAATGGAAAACAAAGACAATTTTTTGGCGTGTTACGAATAGTTTTAACCACACCCATATTAAAAAAACACCATTTTAGATCTCACTCAAATGGTTAAACATTTTGAGTCAAATTAAAAATTCATTGTGCACTAGATTAATTTTACATGAATGTTGAGGTTATGTATATCAAAACTCACGTACCACATCAACCAGCAATTGATACTTGCAACGTATCAATGTCACTCGCATATAAGACAAATGCAGTGTGCACAGTTCACTGTAACTTCATAATAGTGCAAGTTTATGACAAGTTTAATTAATTTTCGCAATAGATACATAGTTTTAACTTTTGCATAATATATGACCTACAAAAATTATTTTAGTTTATGTAACAAACTTTGAAATCTGTGAATAAGCGGAAAAGAAGACATTTTCTCGACAAGATTTGAGTCATCAAATCATAATCGCGTTCATAAGAGTCAATATAAAACTTGTCACACAAAATCCGACTTGTAATTTAGTTGGAACAACCTACAAACGTGAACATAAATTTTTCCCGAAAATATCGGGAAAAAATTATATCCCGCCCTACGAGAAAATCGTTATGTATTCCCAAAATTTTTCCGTAAGTTCGGGATCCTGCACACCACTAATTATTTTATATAACGTACAAAAAAATGAAGTTTATATTAATGCAAGAAAAATGTCATCGAAGTGGTCTGCAAACATTTATTGTACTCATTTTGGCCCGTAATTACTGGGTGCTTATCTCTACTTGTGCATTACTCAGCTGCACATTTCAATGGAGTTTGATTGGCAGTACAACGTACTTGACGTCAAGATCTTGTGCTGTTTACTCACAGCAAAATTCGCATACTCCACGCCCGAATAATTGTACTGTTCACCGGCCAAGCCACCAAGACTATGCATTAATGTCACGTAGTACTACAGCACACTGCCGGATGGCACTACTAGTATGAATTGCAGACACATTCAGCACCTGTCTCCTGAGCTGGCCAGTGACATCACACGCCCAGAGGATCTAACACTGCCACCCCCTCCA
Source organism: Dryococelus australis (assembly GCA_029891345.1). NCBI lineage: Eukaryota > Metazoa > Arthropoda > Insecta > Phasmatodea > Phasmatidae > Dryococelus > Dryococelus australis. The sequence goes on along the minus strand of CM056998.1, from coordinate 2,905,294 downwards.
CCTCGACCAAGGACGAGCCAGGAAGAGTATAAATACCAGGGCACTTCCCTTGGAACGCCAGTCTGTCCTGTTCCTTCACCGCGCTCCTTGTGCCCAATGAACCATCAGCTCTCTAGACTTTATCATGCTCCTTGTACCCAAGATCCCGTCATTTAAGTTGTCGTTACACTTGGAAGGGCAAGCACCGTAGCATAGTCTATGTTTAAGTTATTCTCATAGTGCTTCGTCTACCTACCCTCGTAGCCTAGGCACAGGCAGCCTTCATCTGTCAAGTGTAGTAAGCTTCCGTTAAGTTCTCGTTGATAGGAGTTAGTGCAACACCACCTTGTTTATTTCCTTACTGGAATAAACAAGTTTTGATACACTTAAGGGTATCTTTCCCGTAGCAATAGTACTCCACCTCATAGACATCAGTCCTGTCAGAGGGACAGCAGGTGACTGGGAAATTTAATGGAAACCCCTAACTCGCTAATAGTCAGATGTATATTGGATGGCCACCCTTTCTATGCACCTGGGTGTATAGAATGATAGAGCCTCGACACAAGGTTAAGCAAACTAGTTCTTCTTTTAGAAATTGATGCTTTGTTTGACGCCGTCGGCTGAGACACGAGACGAACAATGACACAAATACTTACTGGTAATATGGGCGCCAGCGGTGCTTCCCAATCACCGCACTATTGAGACTCAGGGATGTCGTGGGTTCTGTGTTACCGTCTCACCCGTGTGTACTTACAAACACCTAGGCAATACTAAACTTTTACTAAACATCACTTGAATTAAACACTAACACAATATATGTGGCTAGGGGACTGTCACTACTGAATAAAAGAACGTAAGTTCTTTGTAGACTTTTATCATTATTGCTCAGACAGATCAACGTGCCAATTGAAATTATAATTATCTCTGTCATGACTAGCCAATTCTGCTTGGGTGCTCCCCAGCCTGCAATTACTCTAGCACATGCGTAGAAGGATGATCTCACCGCGATGTATGAAAACACAATCTTCACAAGGGAAGAGAGTTGTTAGCCACTAGGTTGGAATGATGGTTTTTCCCTGAAGACGGGACACTGTGAATTTCAAAATGAAACTCTTGATGAAACATATTAACATGAGTGATTACTTGGCATCACTAACGCAAACTCGTCTGGGGTCGCACGCCAGCACGTGGGTAGTGTGGTGACGGCCTATACACAATGCCGGCTAGGATGGAAGTTATATCACCAGACACAAATTACAAAATACATAAACCCTCAAAACATACACGACACAAGATGGGGTACGAGATGAGTATTCACAATAAACACACACATGTGTGAAATCAAGCTTAGATGGGGCAGATGCCGCTGAATAATGTTTGTAGCGGACCACGTGGTGCAGATTAAATTGCAATATTTCTTCTTGATAACGGTAAATTAAATTCCAAGAAAATATTTTTCTGGTAGAGAAAATTATTCTCTTTACGATTGAAGTTTTTACAGGCTTGTAGCATGCCTTATGGCAGAAAAAGCAAACATTAAAGTAACCGTGTGGTCAAACACAAAATCATCTATTTACGTGAAAATTACACGGAACCCTGACAAAATTTAACATAGAACCCTGAATAAAAATATTGCACACATGATATTACATAAATAAGTTCTCAAAATGCAATGCTGGTGTAGACATAGACTTGGCGTCGGTCAGCCACGTGGTTGTACGTGATGTTGCCATAAAATATTCAAACATGAAAACTACCATTAATACATTTATGAAAACAAAGCCTTTAAAATTGCACGCAGCAATAATACAGAAATTACATTGAAACCCGTTTATAAGAAGCGGATGGCGCCTGTTTCAAGTTTCGAGGGTCGCACGACCTCTCCGACATATTTCTCCTCCTTCTCCTCAATCAAGTTGAAAATGCCACAAGGGCGAAATAAATTAGTAACTAAAAGTAGTAGTGTGTACGTGACAGTGTCTTACCTCGCCAGCTCTCCTCGACAGACTGTCCAGAGGTAAGCGTCGCACGGACCTAACATGGCTGCGTATGGGGTTCACATAAGCGGAAGTGCTACGCACGCCGAGAAAAATATTTTATTATGGAAATAAAATTGGCACAAATTAATTAAATATTGTTTTATATTTTATAATTTTCTTGTGAATTTTCATATTTATTCAGTGTGTCTTTATAACGACATTCATGCTGGAGTATCAGTGTTCTTAATCTTGGTGCCATGGGCACTTTAAATTTCATAACCAAACAATGTTAAAATAACAAACTTTTTAAGACATATCAAATCCTGAAAATAAAAATACAAGACACATTTTACACTGCAGAATAATATTTATGTGGAAGTTCAAAAATATTGGCCTCTTTGCGCATGTGCATGTACACGAGACACGTGCGTGGTGAGCGCCGTAATGGGCTCTAGTGCAGCTGGCTGTTAGCCGGCATCAAGTTAATGGAAATGTCTTTCAAAAGAATCACTTCCGTGACTAATCCCAAGTTAGCAATTTGAGCTACCGCAATAAAGAACCGCAACACGTTCACCAGTTCCGATGTCAATTTGAGCTACCGCAATAAAGAACCGCAACACGTTCACCAGTTCCGATGTCAATTTGAGCTACCGCAATAAAGAACCGCAACATGTGAACCAGTTCCGATGTCCATTTGAGCTACCGCAATAAAGAACCGCAACATGTGAACCAGTTCCGATGTCAATTTGAGCTACCGCAATAAAGAACCGCAACATGTGAACCAGTTCCGATGTCGATTTGAGCTACCGCAATAAAGAACCGCAACACGTTCACCAGTTCCGATGTCCATTTGAGCTACCGCAATAATGAACCGCAATACTGCACCAGTTCCGATGTCAATTTGAGCTACCGCAATAAAGAACCGCAACACGTTCACCAGTTCCGATGTCCATTTGAGCTACCGCAATAAAGAACCGCAACATGTGAACCAGTTCCGATGTCGATTTGAGCTACCGCAATAATGAACTGCAACATGTGAACCAGTTCCGATGTCGATTTGAGCTACCGCAATAAAGAACCGCAACACGTTCACCAGTTCCGATGTCGATTTGAGCTACCGCAATAAAGAACCGCAACATGTGAACCAGTTCCGATGTCAATTTGAGCTACCGCAATAATAGAACCGAACATGTGAACCAGTTCCGATGTCATTTGAGCTACCGCAATAAAGAACCGCAACATGTGAACCAGTTCCGATGTCCATTTGAGCTACCGCAATAAAGAACCGCAACATGTGAACCAGTTCCGATGTCAATTTGAGCTACCGCAATAAAGAACCGCAACACGTTCACCAGTTCCGATGTCAATTTGAGCTACCGCAATAATGAACTGCAACATGTGAACCAGTTCCGATGTCGATTTGAGCTACCGCAATAAAGAACCGCAACACGTTCACACGATAGTTCCGATGTCCATTTGAGCTACCGCAATAATGAACTGCAACATGTGAACCAGTTCCGATGTCATTTGAGCTACCGCAATAAAGAACCGCAACACGTTCACCAGTTCCGATGTCCATTTGAGCTACCGCAATAATGAACCGCAACACTGCACCAGTTCCGATGTCAATTTGAGCTACCGCAATAAAGAACCGCAACACGTTCACCAGTTCCGATGTCCATTTGAGCTACCGCAATAAAGAACCGCAACATTGAACCAGTTCCGATGTCGATTTGAGCTACCACAATAAAGAACCGCAACATTGAACCAGTTCCGATGTCAATTTGAGCTACCGCAATAAAGAACCACAACACGTGCACCAGTTCCGATGTCAATTTGAGCTACCGCAATAATGAACTGCAACATGTGAACCAGTTCCGATGTCAATTTGAGCTACCGCAATAAAGAACCGCAAACACGTTCACCAGTTCCGATGTCAATTTGAGCTACCGCAATAAAGAACCGCAACATGTGAACCAGTTCCGATGTCGATTTGAGCGACCGCAATAAAGAACCGCAACACGTTCACCAGTTCCGATGTCGATTTGAGCTACCGCAATAAAGAACCGCAACATGTGAACCAGTTCCGATGTCGATTTGAGCTACCGCAATAAAGAACCGCAACACATTCACCAGTTCCGATGTCGATTTGAGCTACCGCAATAAAGAACCGCAACATGTGAACCAGTTCCGATGTCAATTTGAGCTACCGCAATAAGAACTGCACATGGTGACCCAGTTCCGATGTCGATTTGAGCTACCGCAATAAAGAACTGCAACATGTGAACCAGTTCCGATGTCAATTTGAGCTACCGCAATAAAGAACTGCAACATGTGAACCAGTTCCGATGTCATTTGAGCTACCGCAATAAAGAACCGCAACACGTTCACCAGTTCCGATGTCATTTGAGCTACCGCAATAAAGAACCGCAACAGTGAACCAGTTCCGATGTCAATTTGAGCTACCGCAATAATGAACGCAACATGTGAATCCAGTTTGCCGATCGATGTCCATTTTGAGCTACCGCAATAAAGAACCGCAACACGTTCACCAGTTCCGATGTCCATTTGAGCTACCGCAATAAAGAACCGCAACACATGCACCAGTTCCGATGTCAATTTGAGCTACCGCAATAAAGAACCGCAACATGTGAACCAGTTCCGATGTCAATTTGAGCTACCGCAATAAAGAACCGCAACATGTGAACCAGTTACGATGTCCATTTGAGCTACCGCAATAAAGAACCGCAACATGTGAACCAGTTCCGATGTCAATTTGAGCTACCGCAATAAAGAACCGCAACACGTTCACCAGTTCCGATGTCAATTTGAGCTACCGCAATAATGAACTGCAACATGTGAACCAGTTCCGATGTCGATTTGAGCTACCGCAATAAAGAACCGCAACACGTTCACCAGTTCCGATGTCCATTTGAGCTACCGCAATAATGAACTGCAACTTGTGAACCAGTTCCGATGTCAATTTGAGCTACCGCAATAAAGAACCGCAACATGTGAACCAGTTCCGATGTCAATTTGAGCTACCGCAATAATGAACTGCAACATGTGAACCAGTTCCGATGTCCATTTGAGCTACCGCAATAAAGAACCGCAACACGTTCACCAGTTCCGATGTCCATTTGAGCTACCGCAATAAAGAACCGCAACACATGCACCAGTTCCGATGTCAATTTGAGCTACCGCAATAAAGAACCGCAACATGTGAACCAGTTCCGATGTCAATTTGAGCTACCGCAATAAAGAACCGCAACATGTGAACCAGTTCCGATGTCCATTTGAGCTACCGCAATAAAGAACCGCAACATGTGAACCAGTTCCGATGTCAATTTGAGCTACCGCAATAAAGAACCGCAACACGTTCACCAGTTCCGATGTCAATTTGAGCTACCGCAATAATGAACTGCAACATGTGAACCAGTTCCGATGTCGATTTGAGCTACCGCAATAAAGAACCGCAACACGTTCACCAGTTCCGATGTCCATTTGAGCTACCGCAATAATGAACTGCAACTTGTGAACCAGTTCCGATGTCAATTTGAGCTACCGCAATAAAGAACCGCAACATGTGAACCAGTTCCGATGTCAATTTGAGCTACCGCAATAAAGAACCGCAACACATGCACCAGTTCAGATGTCCATTTGAGCTACCGCAATAAAGAACCGCAACACGTTCACCAGTTCCGATGTCAATTTGAGCTACCGCAATAAAGAACCGCAACACGTTCACCAGTTCCGATGTCAATTTGAACTACCGCAATAAAGAACCGCAACATGTGAACCAGTTCCGATGTCCATTTGAGCTACCGCAATAAAGAACCGCAACATGTGAACCAGTTCCGATGTCGATTTGAGCTACCGCAATAAAGAACCGCAACATGTGAACCAGTTCCGATGTCCATTTGAGCTACCGCAATAAAGAACCGCAACACATGCACCAGTTCCGATGTCAATTTGAGCTACCGCAATAAAGAACCGCAACATGTGAACCAGTTCCGATGTCAATTGAGGGGCAAGGAATTGGAGTGAAGAAAGAAAGTTTTGTCTGAATGGGGCAACCCCAGTGACGCACCCACCAATGCCTCCTGCTGTGACGCCTCTACTCAGCAACTGCTTTATGCCTAAGCTCAGCGACTGTGGCAGTTGGATCCGCCTCGCCTTCCATGTCAGCAAGGAAATGAAGCAGTACATCCTTGTAAAGACTAGAAAGCCTCCCTTAGCAGCCATCACGAACGTGACTATGAAAAAAAAAAAATATTAACAGCTGAGTTGCATGCAGAAAACTTGCACCATACTGTGCCTCTTTAAATGCGTCACTATACAGTTTTATATGCATCACCAAGAATCTTATAGTATGCCACTGAGAGGTTTGAAATGTGCTATGATTAAATTTGTCATGATGCCACTCTTAATTAACATTGTATTGAGCTATTTTGAGACATTGTTTTCTGTTCTTAAGTCAGCAGTACAATTGCAAGTAATTTTGTTATTAATTGTCACGTTGATTTTATCATTTTAATTATTGCTGCGATTATTAACTTTCTAAGTCTTATTTAATTAATGGTTCAAGTATTTTTGTCTGGTAAATAATACTTTTATTTTCAGTTTGAAGGATTTTCGAGTCGTGTAATTCATAATCAAAGTCTATTATTAGTTTTGGTTTTAGTAATAATTTATATATTTTGATGTTCTGTTTATTTGGCTGGATAAATGATTAATTTAAATACTCTGTTTTGAATTCGTGTTCTAAAAGTTACAATCTTAAATCCTGTTAGAGGTTACCAAGCCTGTGTTTCTCGACTTTGTTTCTTGTCTCAGCAGATGCAGGCTGCGTCGTTAGCAGATTCTTTGTCGCAACATTTTTCGCTACCCCCCTCCACACTTCAGGTTTGGGCATAACTGTGTTAGCAAACTCCTCTTGTGATCATGCGCTGGCCATGTGACTTCACATAAAAAATCATCTTTCAACCATGTAAAAATTTGCCTGTTTCGCTAACGTGGGCGTTGCTCTCGTCTACGGTGGATTTTTTGCGTCTTGTAGTGGCAACTCTGGAACTATCTGTTCTGCCATTTTTGCTTTTTGTTGCGCCGTTGTTTGCCGCTATGGTGTACCTTGCCTGTTTTCCGGACACTCTTCTGCTTGGCTCGTCGCGACCGTCATGTATTTCATCAGGTTGCGGCCATGATGGTCCCTGCTGGGAAATAGTTTTTAGTGCGTTTTCTTAAAACACACTTCTGTTGCATCACATAGACTAAGACCGAGTACTGTGTGGTAGCTAGTCTATTTTGGTGTTTTCGACCTTTTCGTCATGGGATAGGATTTCTCCTGTTTACTTTCCTGGTGAGTACAGTTTTAAATTTTCCCTAAACTCTCGCTCGTGCGCTCATTCACAATTATAATTTTAGAGTGCCTTTTGTTTTAGTGCGAATGTCCCGGAATTCCTAGAGTTTCCCAGAATTCTCAGTGTGGTCCTGGAGTTGTTCTGCGTGTCAGTGCTGTATTACAGTATGCCTTAAGTTTCCCATTTTTTAATTGTTAAAGTAATTGTACAACTTGATAATTAGTGAATTAATATTTATGTTTTTGTGGGTGAAGCGATTACAGGAAAGTAATTATGTTTTTTTTCACATTATATTACTTATGTTGAGTAATTACTTCAGGTAATGGATTTAATAATTTTTGTATGATTTTAAATTAATTTAGTGTAGCTGAAAGTAAAGATAATTGATGTTGTAAACTCTGTATTAGTTAGTACCATTTGGTACCTAGCATTTGTTTTGATATCTTGGAATGTTATTACTATAAAATAATGTGTTTATTTATTTTTCTTTAAGGGGATATGCACGACTTACAATTATATTTTGCCACACAATTTTGGTAAAGGCAATGTTAAATTTTTTAAAATATTTGTTGTGAAATACAATAATTTGAAATGAAAACATGTAAGAAATATGAAAAGATATGTTAAACAAAATAGTAAGGAATTAAAATTAATTAAAAAATTATTTGTTGCTATAAAACCACATGTCTTGTTATTTCAAGTACAAATTCCTCCGGAGTCATGTATTTAATTTGTAGCAAGCAGACCCTGTTATGGATTAACTGCCATTAAGGCCAATACTTTTTTAATTAATAAATTTTTTTGTGTCCCACGTGTGTGTACTGCCTGGCATAATATTTACTTTTGCTTCCAGCTCTGTTTAACTAATGGGGGGAGGGGGAGATGTTCTGAAAGAACAATAGGGGTTGACGTCTACCAGAAGGGGGTATTGACATCGTCAGCACCGTCAGGTGATGGGGGTGGGGGGGAGGTCCATAAGGGACTTTGTGGTGACCTTACCGGGAACTGGTGTGGGCACCGAGAGGGGGTGTTGAAGGACGAAGCAACATCTTCGGGAGCCTCTGGTGGTGGGTTGAGGGTTTAGTCTCCCAGGAACTGCTGCAGGGATTTGCGGGGCCGGCAGATGGTGGTTCAGCGGCTGGCAATGAAGTGTCGAGCTTCTGGTCTGAGAGTTCTTCCTACTGGTTGAGATTCCGGCTCCAAGGCAGGTAGTGGAATCTCCGGTGGTATCAGAGTGGTCGCACGCTCCGGTGACTTCCTCCGGCTCTAAAGAGAGCAGTAATGCAGCAGTGACTGAAGAGTGTTGGCCGTGCCGGCCCTTATATACTTATCTCTCAATGGTGTTCGTTGGCGAGGGGCGATGGGTGTGATAGCCTCTGCCGCAGGGGTGGAGAGTTCTAATATGCTGAAGCTGTGCTATCATCCCTTATCTCGACCACAGGCGCTGGTAAAATATGTGCACTATGGCACTAGCGCGTCCTTCACTGGAGGGAGCCAGTGTGTCTGTCAACAGTACAATCTTGCAGCAAGGGAGTGTTGGTGTGGACGGCTTCTTGGTGAGTCTGAGTAAACAGTACAAGCTACGATCACATGCCTGTAGTATCTTGATGGCGCCAATGTACAATGTAGCCAGTTGTCCTGCCTCTTCAGTACTGTGTAGGGTTCATGACCTGCTCCATTATGATCAGTGTGCTCAAAGATGGGGCAAAGTCGTTGATAAGAGTGCGCATCGTCAATGCTGCTGGAATGTATCAGGCATCAAATTACATATTAATTTTATTTACTGAATGATTAATTGTGCCTTAATTTCATGTAGTCCGTGTTATAATGGTTTTGAAATAACTTTCATTATAAAGTGTTTTCATTATGTACTAAGAATAAAAGTGGAGGTTCTATGCATGTATGTTATAACGAGATTTTACTGTATAACAATGAAGGATTTCTTTTTTTTTCATAATTTTTTGTAATCCTGGCATATATTTAGACTATTTTGTATATGCTTAATTGCAGACTTTATATTCAATCATTTATGTGTGTTTTATGTACATCACAACTACGTGCAATGACAAATACTTTAAAGGAGCCACTCGTAGACCTTACATGGTTCAACTATAGGCAATTCACTGTAAAAGGAGCACTTTTGAAAGCTCTGCTTATGATCTACATATATACAAGTATTGTATTTGTTAAGCCTTTTGTAAGATTAACATTGTCATGGGCCTCATAACTTTATTCATGCTTCGGTCAAGTGAAACAGTGAAATTACTAGAAAAGTATATACTTCACAAATCTGCTAATTTTTACACTTAGATCCATTAAAAAAAAAAACAGAAAGCGAACAAAATAATTTAAGTTATCACAAATGGTTACTTATACACTCTTTATTCAACTTTAAGATACGGAACTACTTTCCATCCATCGTTACCAACTTGACTGGGCGCATGTCACTCAGGGCGTCCGTTAAAATATATGCAGGTAGGGGCAGTTACTTTTTCTAATGTTGATTTGAAAAGTGCTCAATCATGAACCGCCTTTTCTTGTTTCTTCCTTGTGAATAAAGATAGGACCTCAAATGTAACTGATGTGCTGTCCGTATAGCTGTAGATGTGCTACTTTTTTTACATTCAGGTGAATGCAAGTACAGCCAGTGAATCGTTTTAAAGTTGGTTTGTGGTTAATTTAACATTTAAAAAATTAAACTACGGTACATTAACATATTTGCACAAGCAACTCCATGCATCGTGTCTTGTGCCATCACAATTGTACACACTAGTTAATTACCTATAGCCCACAGTTGGGATAACTGTGCCTTAAAAATGCTTCACAGATTGCGCTTGGAGTATATCCTGTACTGCCTTTACATTGGTTGTAGCTCACATCTAAGTCCTGCCAGTCTCATGACTGGCTGAGGTGGCATGATATTGTATAATAGAGGTAGTGCGCATATCACTAGCTGTGTGTGTAGAGTGCATGTAGAGCTAGCTATTTGTGTGTGAGGTGCCATGTTGTGTGTGCAGAAAAGGAAGAAGATGCAGAGCAAGAGAAGGGGGAGCGACGACCAGTGGACATAGTGTCGGCAGCCATCATGGCGAAGGTTCTGGAGGAGAGGGAACGTGAGCGCCTGTGTACCAAGCACTGTGCAAGCTGTACGTGTCCCCGCCAACCCAGTCCTTGCAAGGCCACGCAGACGATGGAGCCTATTGCGCAGCGCAGTCAGGGCCTGGTGCGCTACGTCGACGTGGTGACCTCGCGTGGGGATGCGCGTCGCCCCATGGTGCCCATAGAGGGAGAGGACATTTCTCCCCGGGGAGAAGCACCGCGCAAGTCAGAGTTGGAGGTGTGCGTGTGGGGGCGTGAGGGGAGTGGTAAGAGAGGTGGCGAGATACTAACGACAGTGCTGCGTGGCCGGGAGAAGGGTGTGGGGCCCCGTCCGTGCTCTATGAGGCTCCAGGCAGGCTCCAGCAACATTCTACTGGACAACGCAACTTCATACGCCCCGGTACTGTACACAGGCCGGCAGCCATCCACCGCTCTGGTGCACTGCCCCCGGTCACGTTCTGCGTCGTCTAGTAGTGGTGGTGACTCGTCCCCCACAGAGACCCAGATATGACGCCCTACCCACCAGCGCTGATGCCGTTGCCATCACCAGTCTTCCTTCGCGTGCTAGGAACTTCACACTACTGCGCACCAAAGTATTGAAGTTGTTCTACCGTGTTTCGTCATTGTGTGCGTGTGTGTGTGCGTGCGTGCGTGTGTGCGTGTGTGCGTGCGTGTGTGCGTGCGTGTGTGCGTGTGTGTGCGCGCGCGCGCGTGTGTGTGTGTGTGTGTGTGTGTGTGAGTATTGTCGAGGATGCTTGTGGAACTTCTCTTATTGGACAGAATGCTCTGTGTTTAATGCTTTGCTGGTATTGCCCTAGAAAAAAAAACAAATTTTTTTTACCATGATGTTACCAAAAAAATGTTATTTTTGATGTATTTTGAATTTGTCCTTAAGTGAAACTTAGCTCACAAGTCTCGTGAAACTTGTTTATGTGCATGTTTTAACAAAACAAAGTACAAAAATGGGATACTTTCAGCTGTAGCCAGTTTTATGTAAGGCTACACTTTAAATATATTAAAAATAATAATTTTTGTACTGTGATTATTTCTATATTGTAATGTTGTATAACTGTGAGTGAGGCAGGAAGGATGTCGTGGACATTTTTTTCTAAGATCTTACAGGTTGTTGTTTTGTTTATGAAAAAAATTGTGAGCTGTGAAACTTTTGGTGATGTTTGTCCTGTGAAATAATACCTTGTGCTTCACAGTATGCAAACAGAAGTTCATTCTGGAAATTTTAAGTTGCTTGATGTCTCTTATTGGAAAAAAATACGAATAAGAATAATTTTCCTTTAGAGAGCTGTGAAGAATAAACTGGGTTTGTATCCAAGTGTTTAGCCACACCGCAGGACAAGGTGTAATATATCTGGTGAATCGGCTGCCCTGTTAACCAATACTACATACTACTATATATAGTAGAGGCTAAGCTGATTAGTAAGGGTATAGTACAGTTATGATACAACATATTTCACATTAATGTATCGTTCACTTTCATATGATTTTAATTTCCCGCCCGAAGAAAATGTGTAAAAATATCTTAAACATTCAAAATTTGTGTTAACCTTCAAAGCAACAAAGATTATTTTTCTTGATGTCTTTCAAAATTGGAATTATTAAATGTTCATACACTGTTTTTACATAAAGGTGTTGATTTTTTTTTTAACCATTTTCAACCTTAATTGGGTTTTGTTTACCAATACTTCATATAAAGACTCATGTTGAGACATGTTCAGTATATTGTTTAGAAGCTGCAAACAGTTAATTGTTACGATCAACTCGCTCCATATATCTTCTTGTGTTGCCCTAGCTTAATGGTGTTGACATGCATGCAATTATTTCATACATCAGATCATCAAAACTTGATTTTATAAATGGGTAGCTATATCGTTTTGGTACCTTATCATATAAGTTACGTAACATACCATAGACCACCTTATGAGAATAGGTTTGCAAAATCCCTGATTGAAACTAATCAATTTAACCCCTAAAAAAGTTAATAATTGTGTGTCAGTGTTTAAACATCTCCGGTGGGAAACCAAAATGATTTTTTTTGTTAAATTGTTCTTTAAGTCAGTAGGCAGACATCTTAGGAGTAAAATGATAACCCAGAAGTGTAAATTTTTTCTCCTCGTGCTGCTGAAAATTCTTAACAGCAATGAACACATTTTACCAATTCTAAATCTATTTTCAGGTATATTCCTGTGGGATAAATTGGGAGGAATTCTTATTGGAATAATAAGAAAGCTACATTTTCTTAATAAAATTCTTCAGTTGACGTGTGCCGCTTATACTACTAACCAACTGCGATAAAGACTCATCGCTCTTTACGTGAAGTATACCCTTACTTCAGCCTACGTAAGATTTGTCTACTTCAGCCTCCCACGAGAGAGTTGTGCACGCAACATTTAGCACATAACGTCTCGGCCACTTCAATCTTCTGGGAGGCTGAGCACGTGGCAACAAGGTTACACTATCAGCAGCCACGCTCCCCTCCCCTGCACTGAGGACCAACAAGCTTCAGCCACTTTGGGCGCTACCGAGCACCGCCAAATATGTACGAACCAAGGAACGCTGGCAAAGAGGGTTCCCATATCCCACGTCAGCCTCCACTGCAAAAGGTCACATGCCTTCCCTGCACCCTGCTATGGCATCCTAGACTTCAGCACTCTATAAATCCGTGCGCAGCAGGGCTAAAGCAGTAATTCTTGTATCCTCGCTAGCAACATTCCAAACACTGCTCAGTGCTTGGACCTCCAGAGATCTACCAAGTTTTAAGTACGCCCTCGGAGGCTACCTCCAGCAATGATGAACAGTGAACATGCTAACACTGGTCTTCTCTAGATACCAGTTTCCTGTAGTAAAGTATTTTCCACGTCTAGAACACACTTTCCCTTTTTAACCTAGGACCAGGTCGCCTACACCTGGCTAATGTAGGTAACCTTCAGCACTCCAGTGTTCGGAAGGATGTAGCGTGAGTCATGTGTTTATTGATTCTTCAATAAACATCATTTTGTTCTCTATGCTTATGCTTTTTTATTTACAGATTATCTTTCTATTTCGCCCGCTAGGAACAATTCACGCTGTGCACTGCCGATAGGAACTGAGTATTTTTGTAAAACACGTCCATTAGATAGCCGCCTGTTTCTTCCCGTACACCCGAGCACTGGTAGTGCTGGAGGGGAGGAACAGAGGAGCCGGAACCACTAGGAATTCCTTCATTCAAGGAGGGGCAGCAAGCCCAGGTTATTTCCTTGCTTCGAGCACTGATAATTGCTGGAGTGACCATAGCCTGAGTCTTGCAGTTCAACCTTGCCTGAAAATCACATCCAGTAGAGGCACTGGTGGTCCAAATGGCTCCATGTGTCTGATCAGCCCGCCAAGTGTGGAGGATCAGTGGAGACTCTTACCGAGCTCGTGCCTGCAAGCAGCTACTGAACTGACACTGTTAAATTATTTCTCGTCCAGGTGCACTACGTGTGGAGTTTAAGCAGCGACACACTATGCCTTTCAAGGTCAGGCACGACCAAAGACGTAGGCAACAAAACCTAGTGTTTCTTGCTGCCAAACAACAGTCTGCACTTAGCCCTCCTACGCAAGAAAGGCAGGCTGAACGGGACTGCACCGCCACACTCATGTGCCAAGCAGTTGAGACTGCGCCCGTGGTATTTGTAGGCTAGGTACGGCCTGGCCAATCCCAGGTTCTCGAGCCAGGAATCTGCTGCCTGGAATAGTCAATACGGCGTGAGGCAAGCCAGCATCCATTAGGTTGAGACCAAGAATCGAAACCTCAACTTCATCAGCATCATGGAGGGCATCTGAGTAAGTAGTAGCTAACACCGATTGCCAGCCACTGATAAACCTGTATATAACCACGGTATTGGTCTAGCGTAAAAATCCTAGGTGACTGTGCCTAGCAGTCCGTGGCGAGGCACGCGTCACAGTGTTTTAAGGGTAAGTGATGTAGTTTTTATTTGCAAACCATGCGTTATGTTAGGCTTGCATAATGTAATTAGTACTTTTTCAACAATAAGATACTCATTCTTCCTTGTTAAAAAAATATATATATATTTTTAATTGCAGTATAATCTTTCTATAACCTCTCTATTACACCCATTTTCCTATAATGACTTGTTTTTGAGCAACAGTGGAAAATGTTGATGAAGAAAGTTGAAAATTTGAGGTAAATCGGTAGAAATAAATAAAGTTGTTGCAATTTTTTGGTCACTGCGCAGTGTGGTAAGCACTCTACTGGACGTAGCATATATCTGAAAATGTGAAAATTGTTGTTTAGCACAAAATGCCTAATGTTGTAGAAGTGATAGAGTTTATGCAAAGCACTGGCCTCGACAATGGATTGCGCAGTTGATGTAGGTGCAGAGTGAATTACTGGTCATTTCTCTCAAGAGAACTACTCAAGTCAAACCAATGCACTCATCCCAACAAAGTAAGTCTGTATTTGTTTCTAACACCGACTCTAAAATGTCTAAACCCTGTGCAAGCTGGCTGTCCGTAAACCTGTCATTCTCTTTATAAATGCCAAGAATTCACGAGTACTTCACCAACAGACAGGCCTTGGAACAACTCGTGTCGGGGCAGTCACTCACCGGGAAGACCTGGAAAACAGGTTTGTTTTTTTCAGGCAAATTGTGGTTATATAGAAATACCAGGGAAATTTCAGGAAAAACGAGAAAATTTCAGTGTTGGAAACACTGCAATGCTAATGACGAAGTGACTGAGAACAAAATTATGAAAGCTGCCTAGTTTGTAATACATATATAATTAAAATGCTAGTTTCATCCTATTTTTGTGTCTAATACAAATAATAAAGAAGAGATTCAGCAGTAGTTAACAGCATGTTTTTACTTTTGGCATCATTCAGGAACTGTTTTGATTCCTTGTGTCCATGTCCAATAATGCCAAATTTTTGTACATGAACGATCAACTCAATTGAGTTAAAAATTTGGTGAGCATCTTACTTTGCATTGTAGTCAGAATATTTTATTAGTGGTTAATTATTTGGTAATTACACATTTCTCTAACCATAGTTTTTTGTAGGTATATATTTCAGCACGTCTTCTCGGATGAAGTATTATCGGCACGTGTCACAAAATAGTTGCTGTTATGTCTTGCCTGCCATTTTTTTACTCTCTACATATTTTCTGAATCACAACAACCATATATACTGATGCCGTCGGTTGAGATGCGGAGACGAACAAATACACTATTATTGACAGGTTATTGGGCGCCAGCGGTGGGTCCTACACACAGCACGTTTGAGACTCGGGAATCTCATTGATGCTGTGGGTTCTTGTGTGATCATCTCACCCATGCGTACTTACAAAACACTTTGCATTACTAAACATTGCACTTTGAAATAAAAGTGGAGCATGAGCTGGGTCCTGATGCTACGAAGAGAGATAGATTTACACTGGTAGGATTGTTTTTATTTTGCTCTAGTTACACATTCATGCCAGAATGAAATTAAATTGTTAACCTTGGACGCGACTAGCCAGTTGCGGTGAGTGATTCCCCCATTACGTAACACAACTTGCACACTCCTAGATGAATGACCTTCTCATGGTGCCAGAAGAGACAGTCTCCACAAGGAAAGAGGTCTACAGCCGCTAGGGTGAATTGTAGAGTTTTCCTTAAGACAGGACACGGGGAATGGAAAAGATGAATTTACCACGTGCGTTTATTCTCTCTCTAACGCTTGCTAATCAGGACTTGTCCCTGAACCATGTGTTGGGTGGCGATGGTCAAACACACAGCAGGCTAGGGTAAAAAAATATTGCCGTACAAATGACACAAAAATAGCAGTTGATGAAGATGGGGCATGACGTGAACAGGCAGAATAAACACGCAGCTGTGTGAAAACAATCTTAGATGGTGCAGATGCTGGTGGATGAAGTTTTTAACCTTGCTGCATCCTAAACGAAGGGCGTGGCGAGGTAGGATTTGTATTAATCTTAGCAAAACCTATCAGAACACTAATAATGGCTAAAGTCGTGCAAAAACCATTTTTCTGTACAGTGTGAGGGTTATTAAATGCTTGAAACTATTTGTAATAGTAACAGAAAAGTGTGGTCATGTTCTTTTACTTAAAGTAGGTGTTTTTTTTTTTTTTTTACACACATTGAATACTTCTCTGGTTAGCTTTCTGACATGTCATCTAAAAGGGTAACATTGTTACTTCCTTTACCATATATGAAAATTTGATACTTAAAAACATTTACATAAAACCCAGGTTGCCAAAATATAGAATAAAATGCAACCCAATTCAGGTACCAATACTTTTGCTGCTATTCAGCTAAGACTTATATAGATGATATTTAAGCTCCATACTGGCTGTATTAATAATTAAATATAAACTGCAAAAGGCCATCTCATAATCTATTGGGCAGGTGACCCCAATTTACCTCGGTTACAATGGCTACTATATTTATGTTGCACCTACGTTTACCATTTTCATAAGCACATCATGCTTAATCTCTACATTAAAGAAAAAAACCCATTTTGGTAATACATTACTGGTCATCAAACAATAATTATGAATAATTTACTCGCAATCCCAAATGGATGGGAGCAAATGCTAAGCAATGCCAGCCTTAACTCCAGCGAGTAAATTGGATTTTTGAACAAGCCCTAAACTTCGTAAAGTTTCTCTTAAAAAGTCCTAAAACAAGGAGTTTCGCATAGCTCCTACATAATTCCAGAAGCTGAGATTATAGTAAACGATTATTGCTAAGTGTTCACAAAAGTTACAAAATGTTTACCAAGATTTGCAATAGTTAACAAATCTTTGAAAAAATGTTTACAAGTGGTCGCAAAAGTTTACCCATAGCTTCTAGTGGTTACCACCACTTTACATCTTGGTGACGACATAACCCCTAAAACTTAGTTATAAACGTAACAGTAATGGTTTTTGGCTAAAAGCCCAAAATTTCGCAAAATTTAAAAACTTTTAATTATTTTACGGCCATGATGGCCCCTGCCTAACGTCAAAGTGACCTGTTTGCTTTAGGAGCCTACATTGGTGTTTCAAATAAAGTACTACGTATCTCATGGTAGAAGCTTGCCCCCTCGGGGTCGTTGAACTGACCCCGAGAGTAATGCGTGCCGGCATTAAATACACTGCTCCGCCTACTTGCGCTACCAATCAATCTAATTGTTCCCCTCAAAAGTCGATCTTTTTTCTAAGAAATCGTGTGGTTTTTCAATTGCTCCTAGGAGGGCTCAAGCTATTCACAGCCAATGGCTGAAAACATTACCATTTATGGTGACCGAGCAGCGGACACCAATTTCCCTAAGGAGGTATAACACAATGAATTTCAAAACATCCAATCAGATTACAAATACATCCTCAACCTAAGTCCTCTTGACCAAGATGCCGGAAGCAACGTAACAAAACGTCATGTTTTCGTCAGCGAACGTACCTTCCCAAGCTGGTGGTTGACTGTGCTGCGCTCCCACAATGAATCACTGAAACATCAGTCCACTGCACACTTCTTGCCAGGCCTTGGTGTTGCTGCACGTGAAAATTTGGCACGGACATACAGTTATTATTCCGAGTGCCTCAGATATTTTAAAAGTATTTAGCAGTGACGTAAAGCTGGCAAGAATATCACAGTTCTATGTTAGTTGTGTTTTAAACCACGTCGGGAAGTTTTAAACCTTGAACGTGTGTGAAAGTTCGTACATAACGGTTCGTAGGCTGCACAATTCAACAGGTTACAAGGCGGACACAGTAAGTACTTTTTGTGCTACACTGTTACAACCCTCTAATTTTAAGAGTACTTTTAAGTTGTTTTGCAAGTTGAAAATATTCATAGACATGTAGTGACAGGTCGCCCATCACCACCCTCCTTAAAGAGGAGGACTTTCCAAAAAGCAATCCATCCATGTTGAGAAGTCCATCCATCTTGAGAAGAAGATGCCAGAAACCCAAAGCGAAGTGGCCAGCTTTGAAGTAGGACCAGCAGTTCTACCATTCCAGATCAGAGAAGAAGGTACACAGCATCACCCTCAAGTCCAGGAACATCTGGTGGACCACCACCAAAAAGAAACTGAGCAAGTATTGGCGTCATCAAGAGAAAAGAGCCCCACCGGGAGCTTCCGAAATCTGTTCCGATAACTTCTAGGAGACGAGGGGGTCCTAAATATCTTTTCATTTATGTGGCCATATTGGGCTTTCATCCAAAATCCCGTTTACAACTATAAAGCACCTAACTTATAATATTTATCTTCAAACCAGTGATATAAACAAATTACACAATATACATTTATTAACCCTCTTAAAATTACATGAGCATATACAAAAAACGAGATGAGCATGCAATATGGTCAGCAACGGCCCCAAGAGAGCCCACTTCTTCTCTAACCAACTTAAAAACAACATGATCAATTACAATATAAAAAGTATATAAAAACCCACATACCACATGACCACAATTAGTGACAGATTATACCCATTACTTTACTGAGTGGTACGCATCTTCAACTGTATCACGCGACACTTCATTACAACTCTCTTCAGTACTATATCTTCCAGCTCGACAGTGATGGGGTCAAGAATCTGCGTATCCTGAAGGGTCCCTGATACTTTGGCGCAAGCTTGGAGCTGAATTGAGCGGCCTTATTACTAAGAAAATGTGTTCCAACCATTACTTTGTCTCCTATTTTAAAGGTCACCGTACCACTAGAAAAACCTTTCGTGGCCGACAACTTCGTATGATACTTCTGCAAACTCTGCGTAGCCTCTGCCCATACTTCCTCTAATGACTTCTTACTCCCTACGTCCCAGAAAAAGCTGTGCAAGCACCACACATGAACAAGTGGGTGAAAATGCCTTCGGCCGAAAAACACCTCAGATGGAATCTTCTGAGTCGCATCACTTACATCATTGTTAAATGCTAACGACAGTTGGTACAAAACCAAATCCCATTCCTTATGTATTTCGGATTGAAAGGCTTTCAGAGCTACCTTCAAATTCTGGATATATCTTTCCACCAGATTGGTTTGTGGTTAATAAGGCATGGTCTGCACCAACTTTATGCCCCAAGCAAAAGCTACATTTTTTCACCTCTACCGATACATAGAAGTGGCATTGTCGGTAACAATATTCATAGGAGATCCAAATAATGGGAAGAGGCACCGACTCAAAATCATAGAGATTTCTACAGAATTCATGATATCCAAAGGAAAGAAAAACACAAATTTGCTGAAGCTATCCACAGTAAAAAGTATAGATGTAAACCCTGAAGTGGTGTGGGGCAAGGGACCAAACACATCCAAGTATAATCGCTCCGAAGGGAACGTTGCAACCTTAGAACTATATGGGCTGATATTCTTGGCATTTCGGGGCTTAGCCCTCTGGCAATCCAGATAAGCCTTCACCAGATCTTCAATTTCACTGGTCATCTTAGACCAGTGAAACAGCTACCTTATCCTGGATACTGTTTTATCGTGTCCCAGATGTGCTCCAAAGAAGGTATTATGATAATATTGGAATATTTACCCTCGCAAAACTGAAGGAACAAATATGCTAAATTTCCTGGTATTGGTGTCCACAATACCTATCAGCCCTTTCCGAACTTCAAAAGGATCTCCTTTACCAGCAGTAATATCCGCTCGAATCTGCTTACATTCAGAGTCAATTCCTTGATGGTGTTGCAAACTCATGTACGTCTGAGGGAAATCTTGGAGAGTCCCAACTTGCCCTCCCTCAGTAACTTCCACATCCCTACATGTATTATCGGTGGACACCAATAGGCCTGATTCTCTTCCAACACTAGTATTCCCACTTTTATCTCCACACGATAGCCTTTTAATTACTGGATTGTCTCCCGAAACACAAGGAGAAACATCAACAATATTAGAAACACTATTACAAATATGTTCGGTTTGGCAAAAATCATTAACCCGGTTCGCAGAAGGCAACACAGGAAAAACACTAGAAACATTAGTAACATCAAAAACACTAATAGTTTGACAAAAAATACTAAACATGTTAGCGAAAGGCATCACAGGAAGAACAGTGTTAACAGAATCCGAGGGCTCCACACAAAAATTTATCAGAAACAAACATCCGTGATAGCGCATCGGTCACCTCATTGTTCACTACCTTTATGTGTTGAACAACAAACTTGAAACATGTGAGGTGCACGAACCAACTAGCCAATCGTCCCACGGGATTATTGGTTGACAAAAACCAGTGGAGAGCCTGGTTATGTGTGTGCAAGATGAACTCTGCACCTTCCAGATAATCTTTATACTTCTCCATGCTATATATGGCAGCCTACACTTCTCGTAGGCTGAGTATCTCTGCTCAGCAAGATTTAGGAGTCGACTAGCATAAGAAATTTGCGCTAGATTCCCTTCTACCTCGTGGCACAGAACCGCCTCCAAAGCCTTCGAGCTTGCATCGACTTGCAAAATAAATCGTTGGTCAAACTGTGGCAATTGGAGAACAGGAGGAGTAGCAATTTTCTCTTTAAGCAAACAAAATGCATGCTTTTGAGCATTTCCTCAAACAAACTCCACCCCTTTCCTCTTTAAGGCATTAAGGGGCTCAGCTGTTTCGGCAAAATTTGGAATAAAATCCAGCCATACCAAGAAATCTGCGAACACCACGTAAGTTCTTAAAGGCAGGGAAATTTACAACCAGACCAATCTTTTTAGGGTCCATTAACAAAGTCCCTTCAGATATCACAAACCCTAGATATGTCACGTAGGTCTTCGCCAATGTAACCATGTCGGGATTCACGGAGTCCTCTAGAGTATGGATGCAGATCTACTTGTAACAAGGCCGTATTAAGATCAAATATAGAAAAGTATCGGGCCTGATCCACATGTTGGAAAACACTCAATATGGTGGGCGATGTTTAAGGATCCACACATATCTGTTTATTAACCTTTCTATAGTCGCATATAATGCGATAAAGCCCAGGTGTTTTCTTAGGAATAAAAAATGCTGGAGTGGAAAAATTACTTTCCGAGGGCTCAACCACATCATCCTGCTGTAATTTGTGGACGATTTTCCTAAATATCCTTAATTTAGGAGGTGCTACTCTAGAAGGTGCTGATGACACAGACTCCTGATTCCTTAACCTCAACACTATGGGTTGTTTACTATAGTGTCCCAATTTACTGGTGATTACATCGCTGAATTTCTGGCGCAATTATTTCAAACTTTCCTCATAGTTACTCTCCCCTGGCTGAGATGTCTTTACCGACAGATCAACAGTGTGAAACAGCTTTGATATTACTTCAATTACCTGAGAACTACAAAAGGAAAATTTTAATTCATTATTGGCAACATCTAAAACCGCTTGAGTTTTGCCAGAAAAAAAAATTCCCGAGATAAGTCATGTGAAAGACCAAACAAAATCCTAAAGGTAAATTTCGAAGAAAACTGTGCAATTCTCATCTTAAGTATTGCGACACCATGAGAGGTAATCATAACATCATTGGCCATGGAAAATCCTATTTCTTCTCCTTTATACACCCTAGGGAGTTTATAATTTTATCAGCACACCTAAACTTAATGCAGCCTAGTGCTTTATTTACAGTATCGCCTTCGCCGCAGGTTTAAAGTGAGCAATTGTGTAATTTATTTCTCCTTGGATAATGTTCGATTCTGCAATGAATAGCATGGACTGATGAGTGCTTTTATTCGATTGCCGAAAGGTGTTTCAGGGCATGGGCCCCTTAAAACCCGCCATTTCCTGATGCAAGCGTCTGTGAATTTTAATGGCAAATATTGATTTGTATGTGTGCTGCAACCTGATCAAAGTACCGTGAGTAGCATTTATGGGCATGTGGTTTGGCCCTGACAATTCACATGTAGGGAGTTCTGTTTTGATTACGCCAATGTCATATTAATTTGTAATACCAAGAGGTGATTGGGCCGCCCAAAGAGCCCCTCGTTTAGGCAACACGAGGCCTCCACATCAGGTGGACTACTGCAAGATCTACGTGGGAATGTGGTCCGAGTGGTCGGCCCGCAGCACCCCAAGGTTATGAGGACTCAGCTTTACCGCAACAACATCAGTGACGCAGCGACAGCGTGGGCTGGCGTCTACCGGGTATATATTTCCTAAACTCTTTTTCCAAATTATGTTCACCGCCTTTGTAAATATAAATCAACCCCATATTGTCCAGTCAAGCCACGCCAGGTTCGTACGCTGCACAATTCAACAGGTTACCAGGCAGACACAGTAAGTACTTTTTGTGTTACATGGCCATCCCTCCCTAATTTTAAGATTGTTTTTAAGTGGTTTTGTAAGTTGAAAATAATCACAGACATGCAAAGACTGGTCGCCCGCCACAAGTTCGTAGCGATCAACGTGTCGTAGATGAAGTCGCAATATTTTCTGTGAAAATCAATATAGTCCTGTCTGACAAAATTATGGGGGCATTCAGAAAATTATTCTCTGTGCGATTCGAGCATACTAACGTTTATAGTTCGCATGATAGCAGGAAAATCCAACATAGGTAAGAGACAGCGTGGTCATACATACAAATATCAAACATAAAAATTACAAGAACTCTTAATTGAAACAACACATATTACCCTGAGAAAGTGATGGCGCACAAGAAATTACAAGAAAGAACACTCTTAGTGTAAGGATGGTGCAGATACAGACTTACTGTTTGGTGACTGCCTGACACAACTGATGTGGCCGTAAATTAAATGTTTCCAAGTGTAAAACATATCTTTCTCTATTTCAGGGCTCAGTGTTATAAAATGTTGAACATTGATATTTTTGATAATATTAAACATTGTTTAGATATGAATTTGTATTGTGCGTGCTGCGCAAATAACATGAACAGATTATTCCGACGAATGCCGCAATAAAAGGCATTGAAAGAAGACAGGAAATTTCAGATTAAAATGTACAATGTTTATGCATATTTTAATTACTTGGGTTCCTTTTCATTTTGAGTATAAAAAGTTTTACTCGGCTTACGTAGCACTTCCGCTTGTGTGACCCAGTAGGCAGCCATGGTAGGTCCGTGAGACGCTTGCCTCTGGGCAGTCCGTCGAGGAGAGCTGGTGGGGTAAGACGCTATCACGCACACACTACTACCTCTTAACACTGATGTATATTTCAATAGTTCATTTTAGTATGCCTGTCAACCTTTTCTTTGCGTACATTAGCTAGACATTTTACCAGAATTATTCTTCCAGATAATTTAATTAATTGTGCCCTTGTGGTTTTTGAATTTAATCAAAGAGAAGGAGGAGAACCATGTTGGAGAGGTCCCACGACCCATACAACTTTGAATCAGGTGCCATCCGCCTATGTTATATGCGTTTCAGTGTAAATTCTGTTTAATTGCCACATGCAATATTAAGGGCTATATTTATATGTATTTATTTGAGGGAATTTTTCATGTTTTATTTGTGGTGAGGCTACATCGCCCATGGTCAATCGGTCAGATATCGCTAAGTCCATATCTGCGCCAGCCATGCTGTAGCGGCCAGAGGAGAGATAGTACATGTTATGGTACGACACACTATGGATTCTGAGTGCTTGCGAAACATCATGCTGACCTACTGGGGGAACAGCGTATATAAGCCCAGGAACGCTGCATGGGATGGTGAGATGAGTATGGCCGTCTCAGGTTAATTTTTTAGGATTTTAGTAATTTTTTTTAGCCAGAGTTGACAACCTGTGTAGCATTAATTGAATAGTTTTTGTATGGAACATATTTTACCGTGTGGTATTTTGCTATATTTTAGGCTGGCCTATTCCTACTCTTACTAATTAGTATTTATTGATTGGAAATATTTGTTATATTGTATAGGGTGCTACTAGAATGTACTACGGGATATGTATAATAGATACGCAGATTGTTTAGTACGTGTTTAGTTGTAAAAGCCACCTCCAGAATGCGGTACTCGCTCGGGGTGACATCGCGACCGCGTGGTGGGAGGGGAAGCGCTAAGAAAGTAACTTTTTATGTTGTTTGCGATGGAGTAGAAAAATGGAATAGTCGTGGTGAAAGTATGAAAACTTTGTGAGCGTAATGTTGACGGGTGGCGTGGGCAAATTTAGCGAGAGTTTGTTTGCCGAGTGGAAAGACGTTCACTTGAAAATTGCGCCGATGCCCGTGAGTCGTTTGACTGGTTGCCGGCTTGGTAAACTTTGTAAACTGTTTTTATCGGACGTGTTCAGTTAATTCAAAATATCTTGCATGCCCAAAGAATCGACATTTTCTATGAGTGGCAAAGTGTTACCTCTGCCGCCCGGGGACCGATTTAATTGCTGCATTCGAAGAGGTGCGTCTGGTTACCGATCATCGCCATCACCAGCAATTCTCAACTGGAGGTTTGCTTCATAGACGTTGCAAGTTGGCTGGGCCAAAATTCCACTAGGTATGAGACATTTACACCCGTTAATTTCGTGGGCGTCACCATCAGCGAACTCCCCCGTGCATACAAAAATTGTCACCGCCCAAGAGAGGTCCATTCCCGGGGTGGCTTAAATTCAACCGGAGACAATTATAAATTCGACTGTTGTAACTTGTATGTATGGTATAAGGTAAAATATTTTGAACTGTTGTATGTATTGTAATAATGATTGTGTTGTGTAAAAGACCTAGGCATTGCCGTACAAATGAATGGAATGTAACTGTAACATTGCGGCCAGATATTGTTTGACTTATAGTATGCTTTTAACTTTGTGGAAAAATGAGTGTAACCAAAAGCAAATATTTTCTCAATAACTGTTAACCTAGAAAAGAATCATGTTGCGCAGTGTTAACCTCTCATAAGACTCTGCTACTTTATATTTTGTGAATACGAAGTATAATGTTTCTATTGGGAATTAGCCTGGAAATTTGTGCTCAAAAGTTTTGAAGCCGAGATTGCTTTTGCCCCGTGACTAGGTGTAGGAGTATTTGTGGTAAATGCACGAGTGAAGTATTTTTGAGTAGCCTGCACCCTAGCAGGGAAAGGGCGTCTCAATGGGTGGACGAAGAAAGAAGTACTGAGGGATTCTAATATAGGTGTGAAGCCTGTCTGGATCAACAAACCACCTTTTGTAATTGGGTTACATGCCCAGGGTACAGCATTAAGAGAATATGCTGTATGTTTTGTAATTAGCTGTACAACCATGCTTGCATAGACTTACCCGACGAGAGGGTCACCAGGCCTGTACTAGTGTACAAGTGCGAGATGTGTAGGCAAGCCTATGAATACAGTCCTCACTAGTCCCGTTCATTAAGGCAGTTGGGGACAGTCCCGGGATGTCATACCACGGGACACGGCCTGGGAATGCGAGAGGGAATTTGGGGAGTCCAACCTCTCAACGAAACAGTGAATTAGTAATGCACAGATGCATATAAAAGGAAAGGATCTAGAATGGCGGAATCACTAGGCGAATTTATTACAGACTGGAGGCAGCTTTGTAGTCGGTTGGCGGTAGTGTTTACTGGCGAAGAAGTATTGGCCAGATTACCCACACAATTCTACAGCTAGACCTATGTACCAGGGGACGAAGCCGAAATATACGAAGAGATGTTCCCTCGAGTATTTATGGAGCGAGATAAGGCAAATACTGTTCCATCTATTAGCAGCATGTTATTGCCTGGGTTGCAGTATGCGCTACTTATTCCCAAGCCTTCGACCATTGACGAAATGATGGAGAACGCGAGGGAGGCAGAACCAAATTTAGAGATGCAGGCTGCGCTTGATAAGACATGGACCATTAAAACAACTGAGTCACGAACCCCATCATCCGAGACACAAAGTAGTCCTCTCTAATCCTACTCCATGCAAGCTGACAGGTCAGTGGACAATGGGCAATAAACAAACCAACCCAACAGAAGCCACGAACCACCCCACCACTACCACCAAAATGCCCTGAACTCGCAACGTGGGAAACGCCGGAGCTGGGGAGTGAAGCAGGACGCCACCACCAGACAATCAGGGCCCAGCATCCAATGTTTAAATGAGGAACCTACTCCTCCTGTTGCCTCCCCCCCCCCATAAATTGAAGTGAAGGTAAATGGTAAAAGTTTCCTAGCCCTGTTAGATTCGGCCACGATAGGAAATTTCACAAGGAGCAATATGTTGAGCCCCCAGCAAAAGGCC
Source organism: Dryococelus australis (assembly GCA_029891345.1). Taxonomy (NCBI): domain Eukaryota; kingdom Metazoa; phylum Arthropoda; class Insecta; order Phasmatodea; family Phasmatidae; genus Dryococelus; species Dryococelus australis. Next base: position 2,878,775 of record CM056998.1, on the reverse strand, counting down.
ACCCTTCGACCGAAATAGAACGTCGTTTGTATGGCGCAACCCGACGCCACCCTAAAAGTCGACGGCCGAATTATGTTAGCTGTCAGCCTACACAGACACTCCAACACAGCCGAAATTCCTGGTCTCCTCTGTATTAACCGAAGCAGTAATACTTGGTTGCTCATGGGTCCAACAACAGCAATATGTCATTGACCATGGGATACAACGGGTTTACTTGGGAGACAAATACCGGTTGGCGATAAATTGGGAACGCAGCCCTGAAACCGTACTAGCCGTCCCAATTTATCCAAATAAGGTCAATCTCAAATTAGCTGAGCCTGAGTTTCAAGAATTAAAACAAGTCTTGGATGAACATGCCAGCACCTTTGGCCACGAGGGTCTGCTACACCAAACCCGGCCCATGCAACACAAAATATAGACCACCACGAAAACCCCCAATTATATTCGACCATTCTGGTTGTCGGCATGGGGGTGCCATTTAATAATGGACCAGGTCAATGAAATGAAGGAACAAGGCATTGTCGAGCCATCCGATTCACCATACAATTCCCACATGGTTTTAGTGCCCAAAAAGGGATGGCAAACTTCTGTTTTGTGTACACTACAAGGCCTTGAATGACGCGACACATCCCATAGCTCCCCCAGCCATCGATTTAAGCCATACCCTGCGAGACATTTGGGAGGTGAAGATCTGTAGTGCCTTATACATGGAGTTATGATACTGACAGATTGCTGTTCATCCAGACAACAGGAAGTTCACTGCCTTCACGACTCCTGTAGGAGAGATATTACAGTTCAGAGTAATGCCATTCAGGTAGAAAAATGCCCCCCCCCCCCCCACAATCTAATGTCTAATTTCTGCAGTGGTACAACAAGGTGCATTGGAGAATTTTGCTTCGCCTACCTAGACAATGTTATTTTTTACTCCAAGACCTGGGAGGAGAACCTCTGCCATGTACAGAGAGTCCTAAAATGACTTGAACTACACGGGATGACCTGCAAGTTATCCAAAAAAATTCGCGTTCTTGTATAAATGCTTGGTAACCCACCTTATTCATTGCTATTCTGTTTTGTGCTGTTTTCAAATGATAAGTATTAAGTTTTATAAATATTTTAGATGTGTTTTTATGAAGAGCTTTTATGTATGTCGGACTTTGTAGGCCTTTGGTGCTCCGGAATAGTTCAGTTATAATTTGTATATCTTTAAAGAATTTAATTGAAACATAATCGCTTATAATAATTATTGTTCCCTTTTCTGTAGCTGCACGCGAGAAAGATTTTATGAGAGTATTAAATTCTTCAGAAAATATTTAGACTCATGTAGTGGGTTCTATTATATAAGAGAAAGTTTGAATAATACTTATAAATATTTAAATTTATTTTATTTTTGTTCTCAGCTTTGTTCGGCCCAAAATGGGTATCTCGGTAGTTATTTTGAAGCGTAGTTTAAAATTAATCAAACTTCAGAGAAATTATAACGACATCCTTCTATTGTAATCAGAATATTGAAAGCATTAATAAACTGTCAAAGTCGATTTGGTGTAATCAATTTTGTTTTACGCCACAAAATGACCCCAAAGGAACAACGCAACAAATTTGTGCATACTCTGTGTAATCGTATTTTGCATAAGAACAATATTTCTTACTAGGGGACCCAGCCGGTGGCCTGGTTTTTTGTATTGTCACGGGGATAGAACAGTTACCATGTAAAAAAAATTTGGTTATCATACAAAGACTGAAAAAAAAAAAATTGCATAGATATATGTAGATAATAATGAAATGATATGAAATTAACTCAACATTGAAGCGATTGCTGTCCCATTTAATATTTCTCTATCCACTTAGCCACTGCGGCTCCACTTAACATAATTCTATCCACTGAGCCACTGTGGCCCCACTTAATTAACTCAACATTGAAGCGAGACATTTAAAGTAAATAAAAATTATATTCCATTACCTTCATATCGCTATACAATATTCTCTATGCATTCATACAAAACTTTTCATAGTGAAAAAGTAATTAAAATATGACTGCATAATCTGATCTTGCTGAAATTTGAACTTGACCTGTATTTTACCCCGAGGATCCGCTCTGCAAAATTTGAAGAACATCTGTTGAGTTTAAAGAGACTTAGAGGTATTAAAGTCAGACGTACAGACAGACAGAGATCGTCTTCTTATTATATAGGCTAGACGTTTTCAACCCCCTTATATTATCTATGTTTTATACATTTTAATTATTACTGTATTATATTATAATTTACAGATAGGGTATAAGTTAAAAATCCAGTTTAACTGAGAATAAGATACATCACTTGAATGTAAACAGAGGTATAAAACGCTTGAGATACGTGCAGGCATATTCAGAAAACAACGAAACACATCATACATGGGCTGATTTTTCAAATGTTTGATTCAAAAAGCATGAAGAATCCAAGAAAATACTATACCCACAAGCTATTCGGAAACTCACGCGAAATATTTTGGGTGGTGATTAGTTGTGGCGAATAAGGTAGACATATGTAATACAGCTTATAGCCTAGTTCAGTTTCTAAGTTATATACATATATATATATAGACACACACATACGCCATTAAAATCTAGTTAAAAATATAATCTTTACGAAATGTCAGAAATGGAATATTGGAATTAACCTATAATTCTCTGGATAAAGTTTTAGGTTACCGAGATCTTCAACATATGGAAAACCTTGTGTTAAGATTTTCGGTCTTCATTAAAGTAAAAGGGTTGGTGACCCTGCAGTTGCATACAATTGTTTTACCTCCAATTTTTGTGGAATTTTATATCAATTTATTGAGTTCATATTGCTACTTATTTCTAGAATCCATCATTTACATTAAAAATGCGCACACAGTGTTCAGAGGCGACAGTACAATGCACCCACAGTGTTCAGAGGTGACAATACTATGCACACACAGTGTTCAGAAGGGACTATAAAATTCACAAACAGTGTTCAGAGGCGACGAAACAATGCACACACAGAGTTCAGAGGTGACATAACAATGCCAACACATTGTTTAGATGCGACGAAACAATGCACCCACAATGTACAGAGGTGACAATACAATGCACACACAGTGTTCAGAAGGGACTATAAAATGCACAAACAGTGTTCAGAGGCGACGAAACAATGCACACACAGAGTTCAGAGGTGACATAATAATGCCAACACATTGTTTAGATGCGACGAAACAATGCACCCACAATGTACAGAGGTGACAATACAATGCACACACAGTGTTCAGAGGTACAGACACAGTGCACACACAGTGTTTAGAAGTGATGATACAATGCATACACAGTGATAAGAGGCGACGATACAATTCACTCACAATGTTCAGAGTCGACGATACAATGCACCCAAAGTGCTCGGAGGTGCAATTAAATGTTCCCACAGTATTTAGAGGCGAGGATACAATGCACACACAATGTTCAGAGGTGACGATACAGTGCACATACAGGATTCAGAGGCGCTGATGCAATGCACCCACAGTTTTCAGAGGTGACGATACAATGCACTCACAGTGTTCAGAGGTGTCGATGTAATGCACGCACAGTGTTATGGGCGACGATACAATGAACACATAGTGTTCTGAGGAGACAATGCAATGCACACACAGTGTTTAGAAGCGACGATACAGTGCACACAGTGTTTAGAAGTGACAATACAATACACTCACAGTGTTCAGGGGCGACGATACAGTGCACACATAGTGTTTATAATCGACGATATAATAAACACACAATTTTAAAGGCGATGTAGCAATACATTCACAATGTTCAGAGGCGACGATACAGTGAACACACAGTGTTCAGAGGTGATGATACAGTGCACACACAGTGATAAGAAGTAACGGTACAATGCACACAGGGTATTCAAAGGCGATGTAGCAATGCACCACAGTGTTCAGAGCAGATGTACTAGTTTACACATAATGTTTGGAAGCGAAGATATAATGCACACACTGTAATCAGAGACGACGATAAAGTGTACCCACAGTGTTCAGAGACGACGATATAATGCACACACAGTGTTTAGAAGCGACGAGAGAATTTATACACTGTATACAGCGACGATACATTGCACCCGCAGTGTTCAAAGATGCGATAAAATGCACCCACAGTGTCCAGACGCGACGATATATGCATACACTGTGTTCAAGAGTGACGATACAATGCACAACCAGTGTTCAGAGGTGACGATTAAATGCCCATAGTGTTCAGGGGTGTCGATACAATGTACTCAGTATTCAGAGGCGACGATGTAATGCACCCACAGTGTTCAGAGGCGCCGATACAATGCACACACAGCGTCCAGATGTGACGATACTATGCACACATAGTGTTCAGAGGCGACGATGCGATGCACACAACTCATAGTACACAACCCACATTTGGCAGACTTCTCGCGATGAAACAAGACAGAATGTGTGTGTGGGATGTTGACAATGTGTGTAGAAATGTAGTGAAGGCAGCATGTCTAACTTTACGTGGAAGGAATTGGCCAACATGCACTTAATGTTCTGGTCTGTAGGCTGCAGTAAATTGAGAGCACGTCATTTAAACAAGCAGAAATACACAAACCTCACTACCACTCATCATGAAAAAAATCTCGAAGTTGATGAACGTATAAGGGAAACAGTTGCACCGACTATAAGGCATGTTAGTACGTATGGACAACGTGTGAATGTAATACTTAAGTATGTTTCCCGTTTAAGCCACCTCGCCTTAGATTAGTCAGCCTAATATCGGTTTGAAGACTTTGTGCTCGTTTTAAACTGAAACTGTGTACTTAGGAACTTTCAACAGGAGAACCTTTATTGTTAAATAGGACTTACTGTTCAATTGAAATGGAATCAAAATTCTATAAAATTTGAAGGATAAATAAATTGTGTGTAATGAGAGGGTGGCCACTCCTATTATTTTTATGAAGGCTGAAAGTCTCAAAAGCTGTTTTTTAAAGGTTGAATGTCTCGATGACACGAAACATTATCCACAGAATCGTATTTTAATTCCACGCCTTTCTGATATATATATATATATATATATATATATATATATATATATATATATATATATATATATATATATATATATATATATATATATCAGAATATATATATATATATATATATATATATATATATATATATATATATATATATATATATATATATATATATATATATATATATATATCTGACGCGTATGTTTTTAGATACAACGCTTTCAGAACGTGTTTTTTGAAAGTAATTGAACGTAGCCTGAAAGGGTGTTTATAATGTGCATAACGCGTTGAAAGCCCTCAACATGGTTGGTCTGAAGTGTGTGTTCTTCTCGTAGATTAGCACCTTGAACGCACGTTTAATATGTTTGGTGGGAAAGCGTGTGACTCAGCTACGCTGTTCGAACCTAAGGTAAGCGAGAGTGTTCACGTATCGTAGACAGCGAGGTCAGTAGAAAGAGAAGCAACTTACTCAAGGAAGAAGCAGTAGCTGTGCCATGGCCTGTAGGGAGCATTCAGCTCGAGCGACTTCAGGAAAGAACGGGAAACAGACATCAGGATGGCCTTGGCTGGGATTCGAACACACGTGATCCCAGTAGTAGGGAAATGTACCTCGAACGACAAGGGGATCGGGGATCGGATTCGGATTCGGGGGAGCCGCCATCTTGTTACATCACCCTACCGCCATCTTAGACATCATTATTCTTTCACCCCCGACCCGTGTGACCTTTGACTTTGACCTTTACCCTGAGGACTTTTGACCTCAAAAAACAAAAAAAAAACCTTCTAAAATTCCAAAAAAATCTCGAAAAATTCAAAAAATTCTAAAAAATTCTAAAACAATTTCCGAAAAAAATTTATTACAAAAAATTATAAAAAATATAAAAAAATTCTTAAAGAAATTATTAAAACGATCCACAGAAACTACCCATTTTTTCCCATAAATGCTGACAGGGATCAGCAACTCTGGTGACAGGGATCAGTAACTCCGAGCCAGGTGACCAGCATCAGGACCATAGACCTTTGACTTTGACCATTGATGTTAAAAATTAAAAAAATCCCCAAAAAAAGAAAAATCACAAAAAATTCACAAAAATAAAAAATCAATACAATAATATATGCAGAATTTGTTACTAAAAATTTAATTATTAATTGTTTAACAAATTTAAAAAATCCTTTAAAATTAATTTTTATAAAATTTTATTTTAAAAATTTCTTAATTGAAAGGCTTTAACCTCGGCGGCGATTTATTCTTTACCTCGGTATACCTTTTTCCCTAAAATTTCCCTTATGAAATTTATAAAAAATGTAGTTAAAAAACATACATTTCGTGAGGTCTCCCCCCTACCACCAAACTCAATTACTCCTCCACTGTTCTATTCCTGAAGACGACTGAATCCTTCGCACCCTCTCCCCTCACCAGTGCTCATTCCGCCATTTTGAATTTTTCGTCCGTCATATGTGTACATGCTCCTTGAGGAAACCATGTTTGTTTATATGTTACTTGATGCCACCATTTTTTCTAGTTTGTCATTTGTTTATACATTACTGGAGGCCACCATCTTGGAAGGTGGCCACCATCTTGATATACATCACCCATCTGCCATATCGGAAGACAATTACCGTGACCTTGACCCCATAACTTTGAATGACCTTGAAAACAAAAACTCCAGAAAAACTACATAAAAGTCAGCAAACATATTACATTACATACCACTACCACCATATTAGATGCAGGTGACCTTGACATTGTATGTTTATGTGACTTAACCAGACCCATCATACTAAAGCAAACAGATGCACGAGTATGTTATAATCATAGTATGGATCAGTATTTTTATAGTCTTAATTAGTGTTATATTTAAATGTCTGTACTGCCAGGTCCCTGGAGAATGTAGGAGGGCAGCTAGGGCGATACTCATTCATGCTATTCTCAGACACCAAGCCGCCGCCATTTCCGTAACCACCAATTCACCACCAATCCTCCACAGTCTTCACCAATCCTCCTCAATCCTCACCAATCCTCCTCAGTCTCTAGAAATAAATGTTCTTGCCAGGTGCCTCTACCCATACATTTAAGAAAAAAAGATTCCCCTACTGTCTCCAAAATTTGTACATGTAAAAATAATTAATGTTTGTGTATTCAGTCAACTATCTGTACATTTTTATACTAAAGTCTTTATTATCATAATATTTACCCTTCTTGAAGTTTATAAACGAGTGCTCATAGCACCTCTTCAAAGTTATGAGAGATAAAAGAACACAAATACAAAAAAATTAAGGAAAAATCATTTACTTTATAATAATTTATTATTATTATGTAGAAATTACATTTTCAGAAGAAAGCAGTTCATCTTGTCATCTAAATAAACCCCGATCCTCAAGTTCTCTTATGATCGAAACCACCTCATTCATGGTCGAGTAATCCCCACGTTGTTGCCTATCAAGCAAATATCTAAGCCTGTCTACAAATTTGTTGGGATCTTCGGTAACCATATCGTCAGTATACTCGGTGACTTCTATCTACTTCACATCGCTTGTCGAAGGAAACTCGTTGGGGACATGTGCAGGACGCTAGAGGGAATAATCATCGTTTTCAACATTATCACTGTCGCCATAGTCATCATCATCAATGCTATCTTCACGATCGTCTTCTCTTCCTGCTGCATACTCAATATCAAGTTTACTTTTCTGTGTAGCAGGACTTGTATGTTCATCAGAACTTGGAGTTGTTGATCGTTTATTTTGACGTTCGTCGACTTAACGCGGACATCTTGCAAGTGTCTGTTCCACACAAACCGACTGTACTGCTCTCACTCAGACTGTACTTCTCTCACTCAGACTGTACTGCTCTCAATCCGACTGTACTGATCTCACTCAGACTGTACTTCTCTCACTCAGACTGTACTGCTCTCAATCCGACTGTACTGCTCTCAATCCGACTGTTCTTATCTTACTCAGATTGTACTGATCTCACTCCGACAGTACAGTCAGAGTGAGAGCAGTACAGTCGGAGTGGGATCAGTGCAGTCGGAGTGAGAGCAGTACAGTCGGATTGAGAGCAGTACAGTCTGAGTGAGAGAAGTACAGTCTGAGTGAGATCAGTACAGTCGGATTGAGAGCAGTACAGTCTGAGTGAGAGAAGTACAGTCTGAGTGAGAGCAGTACAGTCGGATTGAGAGCAGTACAGTCTGAGTGAGAGAAGTACAGTCTGAGTGAGATCAGTACAGTCGGATTGAGAGCAGTACAGTCTGAGTGAGAGAAGTACAGTCTGAGTGAGAGCAGTACAGTCGGTTTGTGTGGAACAGACACTTGCAAGATGTCCGCGTTAAGTCGACGAACGTCAAAATAAACGATCAACAACTCCAAGTTCTGATGAACATACAAGTCCTGCTACACAGAAAAGTAAACTTGATATTGAGTATGCAGCAGGAAGAGAAGACGATCGTGAAGATAGCAATGATGATGATGACTATGGCGACAGTGATAATGTTGTAGACGATGATTATTCCCTCTAGCGTCCTGCACATGTCCCCAACGAGTTTCCTTCGACAAGCGATGTGAAGTAGATAGAAGTCACCGAGTATACTGACGATATGGTTACCGAAGATCCCAACAAATTTGTAGACACGCTTAGATATTTGCTTGATAGGCAACAACGTGGGGATTACTCGACCATGAATGAGGTGGTTTCGATCATAAGAGAACTTGAGGATCGGGGTTATATCAGATGACAAGATGAACTGCTTTCTTCTGAAAATGTAATTTCTACATAATAATAATAATAAATTATTATAAAGTAAATGTTTTTTCCTTAATTTTTTTGTATTTGTGTTCTTTTATCTCTCATAACTTTGAAGTGGTGCTATGAGCACTCGTTTATAAACTTCAAGAAGGGTAAATATTATGATAATAAAGACTTTAGTATAAAAATGTACAGATAGTTGACTGAATACACAAACATTAATTATTTTTACATGTACAAATTTTGGAGACAGTAGGGGAATCTTTTTTTCTTAAATGTATGGGTAGAGGCACCTGGCAAGAACATTTATTTCTAGAGACTGAGGAGGATTGGTGAGGATTGAGGAGGATTGGTGAAGACTGTGGAGGATTGGTGGTGAATTGGTGGTTACGGAAATGGCGGCGGCTTGGTGTCTGAGAATAGCATGAATGAGTATCGCCCTAGCTGCCCTCCTACATTCTCCAGGGACCTGGCAGTACAGACATTTAAATATAACACTAATTAAGACTATAAAAATACTGATCCATACTATGATTATAACATACTCGTGCATCTGTTTGCTTTAGTATGATGGGTCTGGTTAAGTCACATAAACATACAATGTCAAGGTCACCTGCATCTAATATGGTGGTAGTGGTATGTAATGTAATATGTTTGCTGACTTTTATGTAGTTTTTCTGGAGTTTTTGTTTTCAAGGTCATTCAAAGTTATGGGGTCAAGGTCATGGTAGTCTACATCTAATATGGACGTGGTAGGGTGTAATGTAATATGCTTGTTGAATTTTATTTACTTTTTCCATAGTTTTTTGTTTTCAAGGTCATTCAGAGTCATGGGTTAAGTCGAGATAGCTTGCATCTAATATGGCGGTGGTAGTATTTAATGTAGTATCCTTGCTGACTTTTATGTATTTTTTCACGAGCTTTTGTTTTCAAGGTATTTGAAGGTAATTCGAGGTCGTGGGGTCAAGTCGAGATAGTCTGAATCTAATTTGGCGGCGGCAGTCTGTAATGTATTATGCTTGCTGACTTATGTATTTTTCCTCGAGTGTCTGTTTTCAAGATCATTCAAGGTCATGGGGCCAAGGTCATGGTCATTGGCTTCCGATATGGCAGATGGGTGATGTATACCAAGATGGTGTCCTCCAGTAACGTATAAACAAATGACAAACGAAAACAATTATGGTGGTATCCAGTAACATATAAACAAATATGGCTGCCTCCAGTAGCATGTAAACATATGACGGAATAAAAAATCAAGATGGCGGAATGAACATGGGTGAGGGAGTGGGTGCGAGGGAATCAGTCATCTGCTGGATTCGAACAGAGGTGAGTAATTAGTGTTGTGGGGAGACGTCAGGAAATGTAAGTTTTTAAATACATTTTGAAAAATTTTTTTAGGGAATTTTTTAGAGGAAAAGGAACTTCCGAGGGAAAAAGGGAGAAATTTCCGCCGGAGTTAAAGCCTTTAGGAAATTTTTAAAATAAAATTTTATAAAAATAAATTTTAAAAGATTTCTTTTAAAATTTTTAAACGATTCTTAAATACATTTTTAAAATAATAAATTGTTCATATATTTTTTAATTAATTTTTTAATTTTTTTGTGATTTTGTAAAATTTCTTTTGAATTTTTAAATTTTTAATGTCAAAGGAAATAGTTCAAATTCAAAGGTCATAGGTTCTGATCCTGGTCGCCTGGCTCGGAGTCACTGAACCTAGTCACCGGAGTCGCTGATCCCTGTCAGCATTTATGGAAAAAATGGGTCATTTCTGTGGATCCTTCTAATAATTTTTAATAACTTTTAATAATAAATTTGTTTGGAATATTTGATGATTTTTTTTGGAATTTCTAAAGGGGTTTTTAGTGAATTTTAAGGTCAAAATCCTCGGGGTCCAGATCAAGGTCAAATATCACACAGGTCGGGGGTGAATGTTCAATGACATCCAATATGGCGGTCGGGTGACATAACAAGATGGCTGCTCCCCTGAATCCGATCCCCGATCTCCTTGTCTTTCAAGGAACATTTCCCTACTATTGGGATCCAGCTTGTGATTCCAGCCAGTATGTTATCTCTGCGTAATGGCTGTCCGTCGTCTTGATGAGAATACACACTTCACACGACTCCTTTCGATTAGTTTGAAGACAACAAGCAAATTAGAAAAACCATTTCAGACAGAACACTCCAACATGGTTCAATGCGTATTATATCACAACACACTCACATGATGCATTGAACCTGGCTATAGACTTACCGCCAATAAAGTTGTAGGCTCAATACGATGAGAACGCTGCACAATACCTTGCGCGTAGAGGCGAGGACGCACTTGTAGCGCGTGCCAGTATAGCCCTTACAGTTATTGCACTTCTCGTCCTCTAGTGTGGCAGCTGGCTCTAAGCCTCGGACGGAACTGAGACACAGTCCGTGTCACGTGGCCGTACTCATTGTCTGATTGTTTGCGCGATGCTCTGGGAATGGTTACAGCGTGCTACGCTGGTCAGTATGTGTGCTAGGCGGTGATTGGAGCACGGCATGCCGGCATGTTGACTGCAGTTAGTTGTGTGTACGACCTCTGTATAGTCTAGTTGTCTGTGTGAGATGAGGCGAACACAGCTGGGCACCGTGGAACAGTGATGTATAGCCCGTGGACACGCCCAGTAATAGCCGACGATGTCTCGGAGCGCTATTAGCGTTAGTGGTTCCAGCTCCAGTCCGCCCGCCATTAGCAGATTTGATATCTTTCTGCAGTGGGCGTGCCCGCTAGCTCACTAGCCACTAGCCACTAGCCAGGCCCGGGGACCTCCACTAGAGTACCTTTCTCTGATGCCATACATAACATGTATCTGACGTAGCTCTTCACCGGCGCGCACACACAGATATTGTTCCCGACACATGATTTTATTTCTAACCTGCCTTCAACCTGAGGACAGTCGATGGAGAGTTGGGAAGGGGGTGGGGGATCTAAGTGTTTCTCAAGGCAGAGTCCCTTACACCTATGCACGTAGGGGAGGTTCTAACTACAAGGTCACGTGCTAGCGGTTTGACTGGCATTGGGCAAACACAACCGCGATTACCTGCCGTGCTGATGTAAACTTATCTATAATTTCAGTTGGGTTGGTGGTTGGGAAGGGGGGGGGGGGTATAGACACAGTAAATCCCCTCGACAGAAAACAATTGCAACATTGCATACAAACTTCCTAAGTATAAAAAGATGTCGGCTAGAACAGGGGATGCGACAGGATAATCTCTATTGAAAGGACGTTTGAAATTCCAGAAGAGAATGCTCGGATGGACTCGATACTTCTACCTGCATCGCCTGTTGACATTTACGACGCACTGCCCAGCTGACCTCCCGCTCACCTGTTCTGCTGCCAACACCGCGAAGGAGACAGCAATGTTGATGAGATGCCGAAAATGCCATCTTTGTCGAGATTTGAGCATGATGAGCGGAGCTGTTCAAGTGTCGAGGGGTTGTGCGAAGGGGGGGGGGGGGGGCAGGGGGGTTACTCATATCTGGACATGGTGTGTGTGCGAGTCACGTCATGTGGCAGCACGTGACAGTAGTCTCAACATCATGTCACCACAAATACCTAGTACATTGAGCTCTTACATGTTATGTGCGTCTGAGCCGCCTTCTTTCTAACAATGACACAGAAACACAAACACTAATTAGTTGACTGTGGTTTGTTCAGTCGCAGCAAGCTTCAAAGCAACAAAGCAACAAGCAACAAGCAACAAAGTGTTGTTTGTTTGTTGTAGAAAGGTGCTGTGAGCACTCTTGGTACTTTCTACACTTGCCACACGATCAAATATTTCATATAGATTTTAAATATTGTTGTGTTCATATTTATACGTATGCCCTTCGCTGGCGCGTGTCACTGCAGCCGCCATGCTGCCAGTTGGCCCAAGAATCCCCGTCGTCGCTGAGAGGAAAGCAGATCGCCAACGTGACAGAACATCACTGCTGAGTGTGGGAGATGCAGTTAGAAGGGAAACACACTAACCCAATTGGAGGGAAGAAAGAATTTAGACACCAAACCTAGCACCTCCGGCTCGCGTTCATTCAATCACCAATACCAAAAATAAACAAATAAATAACAAATTAACTTTTTTACTATTGTGCTACACTACATTTCGGTAATCATCATACATGATCGCCGACTGCATCCCGTAGTACGTAGGTAAAAGATGTAGCGTTGAAAAGCATGGAGGTCTCCCAAGAGCTGGCCGGAGAGTGTCTCACTGTACGGTTTCCTTATGGCCTTACTGAGCAAGCTGTCTGGGGGAGACGTAGACAGATGGCGAAACACATTACGTCACTTCTATTACACTGAATATTCCTTATCTTCCCTGCACATTAATAATATTAAATAAAGAAAATTACCGAATCGGGGAATTAATAAAAAATGCTAATGTGCCTTTATAATTTTCCCAGAATTTTGAAACTTACTGTACAGTACAGTACAGTGCAGTATAGTAGTACATGAGCAAGCGTCATGTAAGGCTACTTTTCAACAACTTGTCTTATAACTAAATTTATTTTCTAATAACTCGAAGTAAAGCATTTTAATTAAATTATTTTGTTCTTAGTTTTAATATTTAAAGTTGTTATCAAATAATTTAAATTAAAATATGCTACAATTTTATTTAATAAATTAAATTCATTTTAATTTAAATAAAATTTTGATAATTGATTTAAAAAAGTAATATTTACTGCCTTTATTTGGGTACCTCTGTGCTTAAATTTAAAAATCATGTTTAAAAATTATATATTTACTACTAAAATTTGAAAAAATATATATTAAAAATAATAACTACATAATTAATATTACCTATTAAATTACTTTAATTTCTTATCCAATTTTAATAATTAAAATTTAAAAATAAAATTTTTGAATTTAAAGATTTTACTTTAAAAAGTGGTTGAAAAGTAGCTCTAAATGCCTCTCCTTATATGTACGCTATTATCTCGTCGTACACGTGGTATGGTTATTACACAACATCCTGCCGAACTCACAATTGTAGTGTTTGTGGGACACAGAAATAATAAACACCACTAACTCACTGTGACCAATATTCACATTGAAATAAGTTAGCGTGATTTACTTTAAGGAATCTTTAACATCATACTATGAAATGTTTCCGCAGTTCTTAAGACATTGTTCGAAGTAAGGAAATTTTTACATATTTTAGATCTGTAGATGTGTATAACTTTGCAACTGTGATTTAGACGTATCATAATGCAAAAAAAGTCTATGCTACGGGTCTAGAAACTTTTAATGTGGGGAATGAGTGGTTATATGTAATGTCGGCAAGTTACACTGTGCATAATAATGAATATTGAGGTGAGAGCTGTGTAGTTGGCTATGCAGGCACAGTGCAGGTCTTGCATGACCGCCTTATACCACACCAGTCACGCCATCTCTGTACTAACTGACGTAGTTCTCCCAGCTACACTATTTGCCAGTCAGTTACATGTCAGTGTCTCGATGTAAGGTCCAGAACAGAACCTAGCACACGCACGGCACTCTTCAGCGCCGCGGTGGTGTAGTGGTTAGCCTGCTCGCCTCCCATCAAGGCGAACCGGGCTCGATTCCCGGACTTTCGCACGTGGCAATCGTGCCGGACGATGCCGCTGGTCGGCGGGTTTTCTTAGGGGTTTCCCTCCGTGTTAAGGACCGCCCAAATCTCTCCACTCAACTCAGAAGTCATTTCTGAAAATGCGATGGCTACCAGAAGGATAATCACGGGAAAAAAAAAACAAAAAAAAAAAAAAAAAAAAGTTCATCGTAAAAGAAAATATCTCAAGAATTATACATCGTATAGAAAAATCGACAAAATATTTTATGGTTTCACTATAGGCATACGTTGTAATAAAATATCAATTCGCTCTTATGGTGTGAATATGGAAGGAGTTTGTTTGTGCATATTTATCATGTGTACTTAATATGGCATGTGCAGGCCATATTGATGACTTATTGCATGGTAAACATTTATAGTTAGAACTCGCTACTATTAATTTTTATTCAGGCTGGCCTGGCACAACTTTGCACTAGACCTTGCTAACTACTAAATCGTCAAGTTAGCAATTTGAATTGCTTTTATCAAGTAATTATTACAATAAGAGTCATGCTGGTCGGAAATATTAAAACACAAATGCCTTCCGAAACTGCAGGTTTGTCATCTTTCGTATAAATGACGACATGACACATCCGATTCGAGAAAGAGGATTATGTAGCTGCGCGTACAAGGTCAAGAAGCGAGGGAGCGATAAGGGCGACACTAACACGCACTCCTAGCGCCTCGTTGCTCCTACGCACAAGACGTGCAGTGTTTCCTTTGTCGTACTGCACTGTGCTAATTTATGTAACAGTGGCACTTTATTACACCTGATGAAAGCCCACACGTTAAACTATGCCCGTATGTTTGTACTTTCATATTACCGCTTAAGGATATTGCATAGGAAAGCTTTAAAATGCGGTAGTTTGCCATTAAAACGAATTTTCTCTCCACGAATACACTTTATATGAAAAACGTAAAAAAAAAAAATATATAGGGGCATAAGTAAGTAGAAGGATGTAGCCTGTTCGGGCACATTGGCGTCTGGCACAGGAGCCAGACAGTGGCCGGTCGCCATGTTGTGACATCACCGTCACCATCTTTAAACCCTTACATTTGACCTTGACCCAGTGACCTTTGACAGCAAAAAATATAGAAAAAAAATTCCAAGAATGTCTAAAAAGTTAAAAAAATAATAATAATATTCAAATTATTAAAAAAATTATTTAAAAAAGATAAAAACATTAAAATATGATTATAAAATAATTTTAAAATTCTAGTATCCCGGTGGCCAGTCTTCCTAAAAAATTTTCTTTTTCCCTTAAAATTTCCCTTTTTACCTTAAAAATTCCCTTTCTTCCTTTACAAATTAAAAAAAAACCCAGAAAAATTAGTAAACCTTTATTAAAAATAACTTAAATTTCCAGAGGTTACCTCTCACCCATACCCATTCTGCCATCTTGGTAGACGACCACCATTTTAGTAGATAACTGCCATCTTGGTAAGTGCACTCCACCAAGTTGGTTTCTTTCGTTCGTCCTTTTTTTTTTTATAGAGAATATGGCCGTGGTTACACGGGATGCAGAACTACTTCACAAAAAACTTCAGCTATTGAAGAGGTTACATTACCTTCGAACGAGTTCCGATAGCAGTTGTTTCTCCTTCAAAGTGAACAGTTTTCACAAGTTGTTTCGAACGACCTCTCTTCTCTGCTGCACTCCTATTGTTTGCTTCGAAGTAAACAAGCAGTGCATTAAATATTACTGAATTTGGAGGGAATTCCTGCACTTGTTGAATCAACTTAAGTTTAAGGTTTAATGTACACATACCCACCCATTATGCCATTACAGTAAAATTGTAGGTTTCATCAGAATTAAAAAGTTCAATAGTGATAAATGTTGGAGGCTATCATAATTAAATATCATACATTTTAAGTTCCATGTTTGTTGAGGTTAGAATGTTAGAATTGCCATTGGCTTTGGGTGTGTAACTGCGAAAACATGTTCTGTTTTTAAACTTGTTCAGACATGACTACCGAATGTATTTAGCTGAATGTGTTTAACAGCACTCGTGTAACCACTGACTATCTCTGGAATTCGTTCGACTGCCATCACCTAGGTGGCGCTAGTGTATTAATTCGCCCACCAGGAGACAGGCCTATTTGTTTATGCCTTTTTAGAGTGGAAAAATACCAGCTCGCAGCGCCAGCTGACTGCCTGTGCCTACTACGTAATGCCTGCCTGTCGGCCGGCCGTTTACATGTGGCACCACAAGGTTTGAACGGAAAGCGATGAGCCACAGGTGCCGGAAGTACTTATAGTTCTAGAATGTGCTTTACCAGTAAAGATTGGGGTGGGGTGTTCTTTCCCCTGTAATATTTCTGTTATGAATAGACCTCTCAGTTGACTGGTCGTCAGACACGCGGTGGTTGGGGATCTGAACGGAGCAACAACATGAGATAAGCAATACTGCACAAAAGTAGGGCCCTTTTGGCCAAAACCAGTAGAGATGGGTTTCTCAACCTGTAGTATTGTAGAATTATTTCCTAGTATTTCAAATGACTGGACTTCTTGGTAGTTCAAAAATTTAGCGAAATGCTTGAAAAATGTAGAATTTTCAAAAATGGCTGTTTGTAATCTTTTCTTCAAAGTTTACTCATTTGCACGTACATGACATATCAAGTAAAAGTTTGAGAAAATACAAAAATTTCAATTAAGGCTGCTAAGCAGAAGTTCGAGACATGATACAGCCTGGTAATGTCAGTTTTAAAGTATGTCGATATTACAAATATGTAAGGTGGAATATTTCTCGGTTTTTAACAGAAAATAAGATGTGGAAATTTGGTCTCTTATAAACGATGTATTTAAAAATTTTTAAAGGAATAAATGCTTTAGCCTTACTAAACGTTGCAGTGATTAAGGAGAAATATTCACTGTGTAGAGTAAATGTTATTAAGGAAATAGTATACAAACAGTAAGTATTTTTAAGGCTGTTAAATTATGCAAAATGTTTTTAATGAGCCCGCAAAAAATACGACATTGTGATATTCACTATGGAGGATACCATTTTTATCTCTGATCTGGACTGAAATGACATAAAGTCTCAGGTTTTGGGTAATTTTAGGGATTTATTTTATTGTACAAAAGTATAATCCAGGTGTAGCATCTATGGAGGAAATATTGCATGTATTGTAGAAATTTCTCATAAAACTTTAATATGCATATAGTGTTTCAAAAGCATGTAAACTTGTGTAGTTTCGAAGTATTAGTCTCAAATATAAAATATTTTATCAGAACTCAGGTGTTGTTAGTGAATTATGCACAAGTACAGCAATTTTGCCTTAAGGGTTTTCTCTGCGTGTGGTACGACTTTTGGGTCGTGTTTGTCTTTTCGATAAGAGTCCTTGTGTCGTCCTACGTTGAAGGGCGTAGCAAGGGCATCAAAGTATATGGGGCACTCTCGGCACCCTCCATATTGGTTCATATTTTATAAACATAGGTGGCATTAAATTATCGATTATGCCGCTCACTATCGGCCTGTACCTAATGGTGATATTGACCATTCCTGCAAAGTACTTAAACCACTGTCATTCATTTTTTATTTTATTCTTAAATGCAAGTATTTTTATTTAATATAAGTTTTATATAAAGCAGAGGGTTTTATTTATAAAATAAATAAACCACAACATATATTTTACACACAGTTTATTGTACACATTATAAAATATACAGGTTTATTATTCTTCTTCGGTGTTCACCGCTCGATGTCCGCCTCAGTGACTCAAGACTTGCAGTGGGCAGGGAAACGCCACCACTTGACGTAAACCTTTCCATTACGTCGTTCCAGCACCTTCTCGACCCTTGAAGCTGGCGATACCCAATTGACTCATCGTATGTAGCTTCGTGCCTTAAGTTCTTCGATGAGTGAAACTATCTTGTTAGCGTGGGAGTAATTTCCAGACCTTTGCGAGGCGAGCAGTAGCTACATCCTATCCACCAGTTCGTTAGGATCGTCCAAGAATACGAATTTGGTGTTCTTGTCGTCGCCTATCTTCTTCAGACCTTAGCCGCTCTTCAGCGCTAGGCTGCTGAAGAGGTCTGCGAAAACGTCGATTTTTTCGTGATCTTCGGTCTTATAAACACCGGCCTCGGGATTGTTATCTTGGTAAAGCACATGCATGAGTTTGAGCAAAGTTTTGTATTCCAGCAGGTCGGATTCTGTAAACTCCCTGGGCTCCTTGCGAAATATAAGTTTATAGCCCGGCAGTTCCACGTGTCTTGTAATCGTCAACTCGGATTCTTCTACCTGGTGGAAGCTCTCTTTCATCAGCACCAAAGAACCATTTATCATTATGCCAGTATACACTGTACGTCATATCAGTATGCCAGTATACACTGTACGTCATATCATTATTACTAGACGTGTACGATCATAGGCACCATCGAGCCAGAGCATTAGATTTCGGGACTTTCTTCCGTACTTTTTCCTTGTGTGGCAAATCCGCATCCACTCAATCGTTCCGATCTGACTGCATTATCATGTCTCCTTTCTTTGTAGGCTCGGCGGTATCGTTGATTTCGGTCTTCACATCTATGGGTGCGCCATCGCTATCCCTGAGTACACCGAGACAACAAGTAATGGGCTTAAAAATTTCTTCAATGATAAGGTCACATGAGATGTTGGCCCTATTGGCGAGCAAATGTAATGCACAAGCAATGCCCGATATGACTGAATAAAAATTCTCACCATTACAAGACAATCTCTATTGTCGTCTTTGTGAAGACGCAGCTTGAGGCTACTTTGCTTGAATTCTGATATGCTGTAACTCATTCTCGACGACCGGCGATGAACTGATCGAACTCACGCCTGTACCTCCTATTATATAGAAGCTAGCCCTTTACAATTGTCAAAAATCCGTATTTCTCTTTCCAGCACAAAGCACACAGACTCTTGAAATCTGATAGCGTCATGTCAGTATTGATGTGATCGTCGTATACATGCCGCAAATCTGTGTCATCCATGCGAAACAGCACACGTTTGCATTGTTGCAGAGCATCTGTTTGGATGTGCGCGACTAAGTCTGGCCGAGGTACACATAGTCCACCTTCGCGTGCCATCCCACGCTAAAGTATTTCGAATACAAGTTTGTTTTTCGCAGACAGTGTCATCGAAAATCATCCAAAACTAAGAAAATATGTACCAGAGGATTCTTTCCATTGCTTTTTCTTGCACTGAGGGCCTTTGGGGGCCTAATCGGTACCACTAACCGTCAACACAGCATCAAACGAACGGAAGCTGTTGTCCAAGGCACAAAGACACAGTGCAAAAACGGAAGCTATCGCCATAGGTAAAATACGGCCAAAGCTTATGAGAGATGATTTGCCCGCTGAAACCAAGAGAGAAGAATGTGCCGTAATTAATCTGGACACGACAGTTTGGCCCGGTACGCACTGGGTAGCTTATGTAATAAAGGGTAAACACACACCGACTATTATGAGAGATGATTTGCCCGCTGAAACCAAGAGAGAAGAATGTGCCGTAATTAATCTGGACACGGCAGTTTGGCCTGGTACTCACTGGGTAGCTTATGTAATAAAGGGTAAACACACCGACTATTATGAGAGTTTTGGAAATTTGCGTCCTCCGCCCGAACTGCGCGAGTTTTTGAAATATACAAAACTAACATACAATTACGAAACAGAGTAACTGTCCAACATGTGGAACCGTGGACATTTGTGACTTCGCTAAATGGTTCGCTCGTACAAGTGCGATGGTAACTTTACTGTGAGCTTTAGTTCTTTCAATGACCACTAGCGGACAGCACCATTACATTTCCTCGATGTTGGCTCGACTTCCCCTTCCAATCTCCTACCTCCATCCCCTCCTCAGTCAGTGTTAACTTATTGCTGTGCATAGCCGTCCCACCCACCTTTCGACCTGCACCAGCTCTACACGTTACATCTGGCAGCATTCATCATCACTGACATCTTGTAAAACGGCATGGTGCACTAGGACTTAAACAAATTGTCAGTATAGGCTGTTCACAGTAAAATGAGCACTTTTTAAGGCCCACATAAATTTTTCCTTTCATATAATTTCCACATTCCTGCTGCTTTTTAATACAAACATTTGCAATGTGACCAATAAACACAGTGTATACATTTTACCGCCCTTAAAATTCAATGCATGAGGCTGCAATAAGTGGTTAGTTAGTGGTTATTGCCTGTTGTTTTTATAATAAGATTTGAGTAATGTATAATTTATCTTCGTTAAATTTATAATATTAGAGGTGCCGGCAAGATGAATAAAATTGTGAGTAGTGGATTGAGGGCCATATTAAACTTTTATGGACGTTTAAGTTTGTAGAATGTTATTCGTCTGCAGTGAGTGCTAATATTTTGTGGATGTGCATCAATTGCACCCTATGTAGTGCAGGTGTTTGCTAAAGGACTTACATTATTTAATGATATTGTATCATATTGAATGGCGACCTTTTTGTTTCAATCTAAGTGTCAAAAAATTAATGTAATAAATTTTAGAATAGAGAGAAGCACCTTTATGTTAATATAATTTAAACTACAGCATTGATAAATTGTTATGATAATGATGTTTGAGTTCCTGATATTTATAATCTTTAATGTATTGAAGGACTGTTATCAAATACAGAGAAGTGAAACGAAATTAGAATATTTTGTGTAATTCGTACAATGCTGTACAAAATCGGCACTACTTTGCTAGGCTTGTATATTTTCGCTTCATGTTACATCATTATGAGTCAAGTCGCCTTCGTTTACTCTCTCAAACGAGACAAATTGGTGGACCTCTTTCAAGAATTAGAAGTGTAAACAGACGACAGCCTTACTGTCATACAGATGCGGCGTTTGTCGGTTCAGTGGTTACGTGTGGCTCTGTCATGCAGCCCTCTCCGGGCCGCTGTATCAGGGGGTGAGTCAACCTACCTCTTCTACAACTAAACTATTATCCAGTTCCCTCGACAGAGTAAATCCTGTCACATCTTTGGATCCTGTGCAAATATCGCAGTCTTTTTTATTGCTATCAATAAATTGGTCTGTTTGAGCTCTGTTGAGAGATCGATCTGCTTAAGGCTATTCCTGTCAAGTTCGAGCGTTTTGTTTTACAATTATTGCGAGAGTAATTGATGTCACTGCTGGGTGGTACCTTCGTGGGGTTTAAACAGCCTGTTTTGCACGCACTTTTTCCCTGTTCGCATCAAAATGCAATCGAGAAAGATCTTGTTTACTGCTTCCAAAGGACGGATGAAGCTATTTGTGAATTTATTGATTCCATTTGCACCTTTCATGATGCTTTGTGTTTGTCTTTGTCAGAATGAACCAGCATCATAGTTGAAAATCTAGCCCCGTACATGAATGCAAACTGCGTGTTGCTTTCTGCTTCTAGAAAATTTTCTGAGCTTCGGCAATCAACTGCAGAGGTTCCAGGCTGCTTTGCGGCTTTCATACAGTACCATGAGAATTTTCCGCCGCCTAAGCTCACTCGCCGCGACGAAGTGCAAGCATGCGTGTATGGCCATATTATGTCTCTACAACAAATCGAATCATGTGCGTTGTGCAAATTGGGCTCGTGTGCTGCCAATTTTTATTTAGATAAATGTAGCTTGGCCAATAGATGATGTTTTCGCTGCGGCGACCAGGGGCTTATTCGTCTTTTCTGTACACACCAGTGAAACTGAGAGTGACTGGTCGGGAGTATGGGCGTAACAGTAGCATGGATCAGAAAGTCCTGGGCAATCCGCAAAAGGTATCGTCATGGTCACCTGCAGTGCACGTAATTTCCTCGCATTAATTGACACCGGGGGGGCACTCATTGTGTGATAAGTGAAGACTTTCTTAAACATCTTCTTGAGCTTAAAATTTTGCCTAAAGAATGTATCCGTATTGTGTCAGAGAAAGTCTTTTGCATTGCCAATGGCGATATAATTGAATTGGATGTTGCTGTCGACCTGCATTTTAAGATCGGTATGTATTCATGGACTTTCCCTTTCTGGGATTTCCTGCATCTTCCACAACATTTAATATTCGGTTTAGAATTTTTCGTTAATCTGGACTCATTCTATCTTTCTTTTGGTTTCACCCCAAACATTCGTATTGGGTTTCATTTCCAGGATGTCCTGGCTATTTTTACCTCCCTAGCCATTAGTGATTTAAATGAAGCTGACTTCAATCTAAGGCTCGAGCAGCTTAGGAAAGAGTTTGGTGATGTGATCATACTGTGTATTGGGAAATGCAACATGCTCTTGTACAAGTTCGCCTTGACGGATGATATCCCAGTGCGGGACCGTCATTTCAAGTGTTCTTCCCACCTCCCACCCCGAAGCTACAGGCCTTCAAGGAAATTATTGAGAAACTGTTAGCTGCAGGGGTTATTGTTCCATATACTTCCGATTATTGTTCTCCTGGTTTTCTGGGGAGGAAAAGGGATAGTGATGATTACCAGCTAGTTGCTACCATTCTTTAATAAACAAGAAAATTCATAAGGATACTTTTCCTCTGCCTACGATTGACTGTACCTTTCAACATTTAGGCAAAGCTCGGCTGTTTTCTGTCCTCGACATAATAATAGTTTCCATCAGAGCCTGTTATAGCCTTCTTGTAGAAAATTTACAGTATTTGGCATGCCCTGGAGCCACTATGCATTCACGCGGGTACCCATGGGTTCCAACCTTGGAAGTCAGGCTCCATCCCGTGTTCTCAACCATGTTTTGTTCATTTATATCGACGACATTATATTTTATAGTCATGACTTGGAGTCTCACTTAACACATTTATGGCAAGTGTTTACCAAAATACGAGAGGTTGGCCTTACCATTAACCCAGATAATGTCATGCTAGGGTCAAACAAAGTCAGATTTATGGAGTACCTGCTTTGTGAGGGTAATTTACTTATAGATCCCGATCACGTGGCTCCCATTTAGGATTTTATGCATCTGCGGACACTAAAGGGTCTCCAGGAATTTCTATTGATAATGGGATATTATGCCTTTTTCATTTATCACTACTGGGAAATATCAGCATCCTTGAATCGGCTGAAGAAAATGTGTGTAAAGTTTCAATGGGGTCCAGGGCAGGAATTAGTCTTTGTCACCTCGAACAAAAAATCGTTGTTGCCTCCTGCACTTTATCTGCCCGACTTTTCCAAGCAGTTTATCATACAAGTCAACACTTCCTCACTGGCATTGGGTGCAGTCCTCAATCAGAGGACAGAACGAGGCTTAGCCTCCATTGCATTTGCCAGCCGTATCCTTTCTGAAGCGGAACACAGGCTGGGCATTTATGAGAAGGAGATCCTTGCATGTATATTCGGCTTGGAAAAGTTCATTTCGTATGTGGAACACGATGAATGTAATCTGTTTGCAGATAACGAGGCTCTCAATTGGGCTGGTGGGTTTTTGCAGATGTCACGCTTCCACTTTAAAGTAAATCACGTCCACAGAATGGAAAATCAGGTTGCCGACGTGCTGTTGTCTATGTATAATACGGACGGATTTGAAGTAAAGCAGGCCGAAACTCCCGTCGCTTCCGTCAACCTTATACAGACTTTTCCACAACTTTTTATCAAACTGCATCAGACACAATCCGATGCTCCCTTCTGTTCCCAAGTGGTTAGAGATTTGAATTCGGGCGTTAAACAGCAATTTTTTTTGGAAGAAGATATTCTGTATTTCACGGGAAGAATGGACGTTGTAGAAAGATTCTGGTCCTTACATCTTTGCACCCTATATTTATCCCTTACTTTCACGATTCAGTGTTTGGGGGACACCATATTAGCAGAACTTTTCAGAAAATCGGCAATTACTTTGCTTGGCCTATGCTTAAGAGCGAAGTGGTTGAGTTTGGCCGCACTTGTGATGTGTGTCAAAAGTGTAAGCATGCCCACCAGGCTTATGTGGGGAAAGCTGTAGTTCAGCTTCCAGATGCACCTTGGGACACAGTCCATTTGGGTATATTCGACCCATTAACCCATTCCGAAATGGGAAATATTTGTGTGCTTATCTTACTTTTTACCTTTACAAATTTTTAATTTTGTTGCCCCTTCGGAGCTTGAAGGCGAGCACCATAGTCAGGGCCCTTTGTGAACATATATGGGAAGTGTTTGGTGCACTGGCGGAAATCCTAATGGACAACACCAAGTACTTTACTTCTACTGTGTTTAAGGACATGTGCTTGAAATTGGCCATTAAACACTTCACTTCAAGTCAGTATTTCCCAAAGGGCAATTAAGTAGAGAGATTTAATAAAGATCTTAAGGATTGTCTCATGATTTTCTATCGTGACCACATATTATGGGACCGAGGTTTTGATTTTTCGAATGTTCGATTCAATAGTGCATTGCACGGATTTACTGGGGCCCCTCCATTTCTCCCCTTCCTTGATCGCCCTTTGAGTCACCTCCTCCTGAACATATAGAACACTGCCCCCCCCCAACCCCAATTCCTTCTCCCCTGTCACCGTCTCTGCCCGGAGTCAATTGCTCGGTGAGGTCCCTCGCCGGTCGGGCATTCCCAGGCAGCAATTAAATAGTAGGTTCTAGACCTCCTGTGAATTTTCAACTGGGAGACCTTGTCTAGTGCAGGTGTCACATCCTTGCCGACTTGGCAAATGATGCCAGTAGCAAACTTATTCCGAAATTTGTAGGGCCCTTCAGGATCGACAAATTTTTAGGTCCAACACTGTTAAGCTGGTCTCTCCATCTTCTGGCCGAACCTACCATAAAGCACATGTTAGCCACTTGAAAAAGTATAATTCTATATTATAAAATTGTTGTTTTCAAGGTCATTCTAGGACATGGGGTCAAGGTAAAGGCAGTCCGCATCTAATGTGGTAGTAGTCTGTGATGTAATATGCTTGCTGACTTTTATGTCCTTTTTCTCGAGTTTTTATTTTAAAGATCATGGGGCCACTGTCAAGGTCATGTGTCAGGGGTCAAGTTTCAAAGGTCAATGTTAAATTGCAAATGAGACTGGCTTCCAATATGGCGGTCACCTACCAATATGGCGGTTACCTACCAAGATGGCGAGTGCAGCTGACTAATTTGTCTGGTGAGGGGAGGTGGGGGTAACCTCAGGAAATTACATTTTCTAAATTATTTTTTAATATTAAATTTTTGTTATTTTGTAATAATATTTAACAATAAATTCTTTGTAATTTTTAAATAATTGTTAATTATATATTTTTTTGAAATCTTTTAAATTTATATTGTTAAATGAACACTTTTGAAAACCCTCTCATTTGTAATAATAGTATATATATATATATATATATATATATATATATATATATATATTTATATATATATATATATATATATATATAAATTTAGCCTCAGACGTTAACTTCCGAGTACGGTGGAATATGCACACTGTGTTTATTACTTAAATGGCAATATTTATTTAAAAAGGTTTTCAAATGATAAAATATGTGTGAAAATGATAAGTAACTAAGGCATCTAGAGTGCTGACTCCAGCGTGGACAGCGCGTGTACATATGGCCGAGGCCACGTCTGGACTGTGACAGACTGCCAACACTTACAGTGGATGTTGTAAGCCAACGTGGACAGCGCGTGTACATATGGCCGAGGCCACGTCTGGACTGTGACAGACTGCCAACACTTACAGTGGATGTTGTAAGCCAACGTGGACAGCGCGTGTACATATGGCCGAGGCCACGTCTGGACTGTGACAGACTGCCAACACTTACAGTGGATGTTGTAAGCCAACGTGGACAGCGCGTGTACATATGGCCGAGGCCACGTCTGGACTGTGACAGACTGCCAACACTTACAGTGGATGTTGTAAGCCAACGTGGACAGCGCGTGTACATATGGCCGAGGCCACGTCTGGACTGTGACAGACTGCCAACACTTACAGTGGATGTTGTAAGCCAACGATGCACTTCGAGCTCTCCTCACTTCTCTTACAGAAACTGCACAGGAGAACGCTAAGAATAACATTTTTAACGATATGCACTATTTTTTTGCCTTTTAAGCATATATTTAATAGGAAAAAAAAGAAGAAATGCTGGATGTATATGATTGTATTGTACTTTTCCTGGCGGAAAATTAGTATCGACACAACAGTGAATACTGATTTATGTAGTCTTCGCAGTACCTTCACATCATGCTCTTTCAATCACACCTTCAGAAAGTCACTCTATGTATGTGGTGTTTCCTATATATGCCGTGATTTGCAAGTGTCTATATAAAAAAGTCTTATTTTTTGTGTAATTTAAATATTTACTTATATGTATAAATAATAATATTACATATATCATTAATTGAAATAAAATAGAAGGATGATGGGTGTGTATAATATTATTAAAGTGAGTGCGTATAAAAGTGGTGGGATGTGCTGGAGGGAGGGAGGGAGGGAGGGGACATCCAGCATGTAGCAGAGTGTACTCTCGCTGCACACACTACTGTCACAGGCGATATCTTAGCGAGTGTCCGTCCTTGGAGAGCGAGCGCCGAGTGTTGTGACTTGTACCCTTGTTACACTGAGAGAGGTAGGTCAGGCATATCGCGCGTGAGGTACGATCGCTCCGCTGTGTGGCTGAAAGTAGGGCGGTGAAGTTTGAGGTCAGCAGGTCTGCATTCATTAGTGCGCGTGACTAGATCGCCTGCTACACTCTCCATTACACTGCTACTTCGTAACTACTTCGTACAATCACCGACTCCTTCCAACAACCATGTTTCTCTACATTTCACACTAACTTTCCGCTATTTCACGGGCCGCGACCGCTATTGTATGCACATTGTGTATTACTTCGCCATATGCAAAATTTACATTGCTATGTGCTTGATAATTTTCTTCATTACTCAATAAAGTGAAACTGTTAAACTGACATTTCACAAACTTGATCATTTCTAAACTAATGCACCTTAAAGAAAAGAAAAGTAAAGTAAACATTTCATTATTGCCAAATGTAGCCTATACCTAACACTTGTAACACCGCACTCTAGCGACTAACGTTCCAAACTAATAAATATAATTGTGATTTATCTTTGGCCTAGAGTACTCTCATTTCACATGTACCCAGGTGTTTGGTAAACAAACGCAAAGTTTGCATATTACATTTTTTTTTTTATAATAATGAATGCAAGTATTAATATTTGGGAATATAAACTAAATAATTGTAATAATAATAAATTTGTTATTTAATTAACACTGAAAATGATACTTGGAACAATATTTAATCAGGGTTGGCCACAAAGGTGTCGAGTATACAAACCGAGTTGCAGAAATGGCGGGAGGATGGGGGGGGGGGGGGGGGGGGTTTGTTACAATAATTGGTTATTATTGGGAGCCCACAGACGCGTGAATGGGATGGGAGGAAAAAGGAAACGATGCATTGCGAAATAGAACAAATTTGGCTATTTGCAGGCTGAAAGTATTTATTGCCGTATTCAATTTAGCATACACGTGAGTCTGCTTATTAAATCAACTTTGTTCTTTGCTTCGAAGTTCTTACAAGTAATTTTGTATGATCCTACCACCCCGAGTTTGCCAACATTTATCAGTAAGTGTTCCCAAAATCACTTTTATCCCTAATATTATGTACTACAAAAAATATCTTAAAAAAACACCTGCCATTGATGAGTTTCAGAGGCAAGAAATTTCATAATTTCGTTTCACATAATTCCAAAGCAATATCAAAGAAAGATTTGGAAATATTAGCTTTATTTAAAGCTACTTTTATAATATAAATATAGGTAATTAATGATTTATAATTTCTTAATTATGTAAAATTCTGTAAAACTTCATTGAAATCGAATGACGTACTGTTTTAAAAATCGTCCAAAATTTGGTCGTGGAGGGAGAAAAACAAGGGGGGGGGGGGAGATGGTGAGGTGGTTATTATTATGTACTAACAGAGTAAAATACATATATAATAACTGAATAGTGATATGTTACCACGTTCCGCTTTTTTCTAAATCAGATTCTTATTCGAAGGAAAATAATCCACTGCAATATTCTCATATGACTCACTCAGAGTCTATATTTTTTACAGGGAAATGATATCTTCGTGCAACTTTTAAGGCAATTGTATTAAATTATGTGTATTTCTTGCGGTTCGCGTGTTTATCATAAGGATTTACGAGCTGGCATTATTTACAATTCCAGTCTGCCGATCACAATTCGTTTCTCTCCCATTTCTGAAGTTGGTGATAAGTTCTGAGCGGTTTCACTAAACATCCATAGTTCTGCTGTGGAAGTAATTCATTCTCAACGGTCACTTGAGCGGAAGTACACATTTACTTCCGGCTTCATAATTTTCGCCAACAGCATCTTTGTTTTTGAAGATACCGTTGTTGAAACTGGCAATAATTTGTACTCTAGTTTTTGTGATTGCATTGAGAATGAATTTTTCCAGAGCAGACGTATCACGGTTTTTTTTTGCAAGATCTCTGAGTCAAATTAGTTTTATGAGAGGAGAGCGGCGCGGGGCCACAGTAGTGTGGCGGGTAGAACATCATCTCCCTCCGGGCTTACCTGCAGTAAATCTTGGCTAGCCGCCGCCTAGCCTAGTCTACGCCACCACGTAGGCTCTCCACTGTTTACTGGAGGTTACTTATGTAGGAGAGCGGCGCGGGGCCACAGTAGTGTGGCGGGTAGAACATCATCTCCCTCCGGGCTTACCTGCAGTAAATCTTGGCTAGCCGCCGCCTAGACTAGTCTACGCCACCACGTAGGCTGTCCACTGTTTACTGGAGGTTACTTATGTAGGAGAGCGGCGCGGGGCCACAGTAGTGTGGCGGGTAGAACATCATCTCCCTCCGGGCTTACCTGCAGTAAATCTTGGCTAGCCGCCGCCTAGCCTAGTCTACGCCACCACGTAGGCTCTCCACTGTTTACTGGAGGTTACTTATGTAGGTGAGTGGCGCGGGGCCACCGTAGTGTGGAGGGTAGAACATCATCTCCCTCCGGGCTTACCTGCAGTAAATCTTGGCTAGCCGCCGCCTAGACTAGTCTACGCCACCACGTAGGCTGTCCACTGTTTACTGGAGGTTACTTATGTAGGTGAGTGGCGCGGGGCCACAGTAGTGTGGCGGGTAGAACATCATCTCCCTCCGGGCTTACCTGCAGTAAATCTTGGCTAGCCGCCGCCTAGACTAGTCTACGCCACCACGTAGGCTCTCCACTGTTTACTGGAGGTTACTTATGTAGGAGAGCGGCGCGGGGCCACAGTAGTGTGGCGGGTAGAACATCATATCCCTCCGGGCTTACCTGCAGTAAATCTTGGCTAGCCGCCGCCTAGCCTAGTCTACGCCACCACGTAGGCTGTCCACTGTTTACTGGAGGTTACTTATGTAGGTGAGTGGCGCGGGGCCACCGTAGTGTGGAGGGTAGAACATCATCTCCCTCCGGGCTTACCTGCAGTAAATCTTGGCTAGCCGCCGCCTAGACTAGTCTACGCCACCACGTAGGCTGTCCACTGTTTACTGGAGGTTACTTATGTAGGAGAGCGGCGCGGGGCCACAGTAGTGTGGAGGGTAGAACATCATCTCCCTCTGGGCTTAGGAGGCTACTTCACATCTGCATTCCAGCACGGTTTGTATTCTTCTGCCAGATGTAGATTTGCCAATTGCCATGGGCATTAACATTTTATTCATGCATTTGTCGAGTGAAACATTGGAATTATTAGAAAAATAGGTTTTTTTTTTACGAAAATGCTAATTCAGACACTTAGTTGTTGTAATAAAATACATACCATAATAAATCATAGCTTCAGTATTCGCAAATGTTTACCTAACGTTTTCAACTCGACTTTGAAACTGGGAACTGTTTCCCCCCCCCCCCCCCACCATGAACGACTTGCAGGGCCTGTTAGTGCGTAGGGCAGTGACATATCTCAAACATTGATTTCAAAACTACCTAGTCACCTTACCATTAACAAGCTATTATGATGGAATTTTATCGTCATTTGTTTGGTTTTTCTTGTCTCGAAATCTCAGATGTTCCGAATGTTTAGACGTAACATACTTTTGACCCGCCATTTTTGTAATGTGTTTCATTGCATTGAAAGCCAATGGCAGTGCTGGTGAAATCCTGTGCTGCTGGTTGAAGATTAGATACAAGATGCTGTTCCCCTGGAAGCACTTCTGTTTATGTAGGCGGGTTGCTGTCTGAAACAGGTTAGGCGTTTTGTCTTGTATACCACAAAATGAGCTTATATATTTAAATCTTATTGGTAGTTGGTTACGTCATGTTTGTAACGGCTTGCGACGTATTAATTAAGATGTGACGTGCTGGAGGCAGCCTGGCCTGTGGATCTTGGCTCTAGTCACGGCTGCAAGGGGTGGTGATTATAAACAGAATGTGTCTAAACTATTGTAACTAAATTATTGGATTAAAACTAGCAAACATGCTCGTATCAGCTGTGACGGTTTGTGCCAACACACAGTTTTCAGCGTCTACTCTATGAAGATGGTAATATATAGAAACCAGAGATCTCCCCAATGTGTTCAAAAAGGGATTAGGTTCACTTTAGTGAGAGGTTCTTACAAAGGTTTACTCCATATATTATAGAAAATTCATATTACTAAAACTTTTCCCCCATGCTATACAATAAAAGGTTTATAAATAATATAGACTCTATACAAAATATAGCCTTCCCCACAAAGTTACATGAAATGAATATTTATATTGATTACATAACTTTGATCAAAATGGCGGCATGCCCCCTAAGATATCTCAGGAACATCAGTTCTTCGCTACATTACAAGTTCCCTCGTAGTGACGTCACTGGCTGGGGGAGGGTGGTGGGGGTAGGTAGTCAGTCGAACGGTCCAAGACACACCAAAGGTAAGCCGCCCCTAGGCCCACTCTGGGCAGAAGCTTCATTCTAGGGTTCCCTAGTGTAAACATAGTTCGATGTGCAAGGACAACCTTCACATCACATCAGTTCTGCCCGAGGACGACTCACAGTGTTACAGAAACCCCGATGTGCAAGGACAACCTTCACATCATATCAGTTCTGCCCCGAGGACGACTCACAGTGTTACAGAAACCCCGATGTATCGACTGGCCAGGTCGTCACCTCAAGCTCATTCCTACGCATGACATGTTAGCAGCAACAACAAATCAAACAGATACCAGGACCTATCTCGTCGAAACGTAGAACAATAAACTTCACTTTTAAACTGTTATTTGGTAGGGATTGCTTAGTTTATTTTACACCCACATAACCCATACATAAAAATCAATAATATATTCGACACGCAATATGCACATGTATGGGTATAATAAATCCCTTAAATATTTGTACATTTCACATAAAGTGAAGTCAACCATTGAGTCGAATAATTTTCCTTATACAGATCTTTATTCTCCCTAAAATTTTTACGTTGAGTGTCTTACTGAAAACTACGTAAGGCAATATTAATGCTACGATTGGCCCATTCTAGCAAATTTGACTGAGAGTGTTACGGAGCCATTTGAACAATTTTTATCCCCCCCCCCCCAGATAAAATTCAAATCTCTGAATTCTTGAGACAAATAATACGTAGCTTTGTCTGTTACTACGCATTCGGGTGAGCCTATACAACCTCTTTATTACTACCTTACAGATTTCTATGGATTTTGTAGTGCATAGCGAAAAGAGTAAACAAAATTTGCTGAAACTATATATTACTACTTTGATGTAGACATAACCTGAGGCGCTCCGGGGCAAAGGACCCATTACCTATAAATATACACGTTCCCAAGGATATGTGGCTACCGTACCAACATACTGGCCTTCTTGTTTCTGGTTCTTAGCTTTAGCGTGCTGACAAGTGTCACAACACTTGAGCAAGTTGTTTTCAAGGTCGTTACGTATGCCTCGCCACGTCTTATCACGCCGTACGTGTCCTCCGAAATAAGATTCATGGTAATACTTCAACACTAGCGCCCTCAAACTCTCAGGCACGAAAACTCCGACTTTTCCTCGTCTCGTCCATTCTACTAAAATACCTTTATGAATAACATAATTTGAAATATCCATTTTTAATTTCAGACGAAATCTGCTCACATTCCGTATCAGAACATCGGTAGTCTTTAATTCCAGTAAACACAGAGGGGAACGTTTGTAACATGTAATCCTGAAACGTCTGTGTCATGATCGTATGTGCCTTGAAAAGACGAGTCCGGTGATATATCACTCAGTTTCACAATCAATATCTTGCTTGCCAAATTGGAATATTTTAAACCCAACACACTCACTAAAAATTCCGTTTCACAGAAAATATTAAAAAATGAAACGCAAAAACGAGCCGATTTAAGATTTCGGGTGGCTTCCTATTCCTTCTAGACCAAACATGTGGTATCTGAGAAGTTGATAAAATAAAATAAATTTAATGATTATTTATTTATACTTAAATATATTTTTATAATTAGAAATGTTTAAATCGTAAGTATAAAACGTTTATGGAGGTCTAACCAAAAGGCGGTGGCCTGCAGCCCAATAAAGCATCTATCGGGTAAAAACAATTAAAAGTTACAATAAAATTGAGTAAACCACACCTTTAACCGGATTTGAGAGATTGCTACATCACTGACAATACACTGCGAGCATCTTGCTATGAAAAAGTTGACTGGAATTGATCGGGAACCTTAAAGGTAGCAGTAGCATAAAGAAACTGATGTGGGCAGAAATTTAATACAATAACTGTATTAAGAGTTACGAAAAAATGCGCAACAGCAGATCAACTTAGTTCTTTCATTTCAAGAATTTTTGCAATTAATTCTGATGGAATATAACACGAGGCCGAACTCACTCCCGCCAACTGCTCCGTCAGTGGTACCAACTAACCCATCGCTTCGCTTCACAGGAGCCCCCCGCTCCTTTGACCCTCAACTCCACAGTCCCATTGGAGAAAGAGAAAACAGCGCAGGAAATACTTTGACACTCCCTGAAGCTCTTGCAAGGCGACACTAAGTACGAACTGCCAAAATACTTGAACTGCATCTAAGACAGCGAACAACATATAAGGAAAATTATGTTTCAAGTTAGACATGCACATAATAACAAGGAGTAGTTTGGCAGAACTATATTTTACTAAAGCTCTCATTCAATATCTGACACATTACAAAGTTACAAAATATAAAATAACCAAGCCAATCTACATTTTGTATTATTTTACATGTCACAAAACCAAAAGCCAATTAATAGGTACAGCTAACATTTTATAAAAAAAATACTTTATGCAAGAAAAAAGTGCAGTAGAGGAAAAACTACAGAACGTCCTTATTCATTCCTTTAAGAATACTTAGGATTGTTCTGATAAACAATGTCTTTCTGGATGGTTACTTAAGATCGTCTTCAGTCAAAGTCTTTCTGAAAGTTACATTTCTTTGGTAACATTTAAAATATATTTATCATTATTTTGGTTTTCGGCCCAAGTCATGAAATGTCTACAAACATTTTAATGTGAACTTTAACTCTCTCAAGGCTGACAAGATTTCACAAGCTAAAACAGCCTTTACTTTAAAATAGTCTCCCAGTGAGATACATACTACGTAATAACTCACTTTGCACATAAGTTTTTTGTTATGTTAACATGGAGCATTTTTGCCCTCTATTATCTTTGGTGACTTTATTACATTTTTCTGTACTGGTGAAAAATTTGTGGTCTATACAAAAGGCTGACAAAGTTACATTTTAGGATGGATAATTTTCAAAAAGCCTTAAAAATAACTACGTTTAAATTAATGTCCATCCAATATTGGCTTCTGGTATTTTTCAAAGTTAAATAATTTTTGCTACCAAACACGGTCCTATTCTAACTACTGGCTTGAAGGGCCTTAGCAATATAAATGCGGCACTTATCTGGCTGGTCCCCAGGAGTCGTCTGTCCCAGAGCACACGTCCCCAGGGGGTATTTATATCAAAATTAATGTTCAGCTCCCCCTTTCCCTTCTTTTCAGATACGAGGCGTAACGACAAAAACTTTATTTCAACCAATTAAATTAACATTACATTACAGAAAACAGGTTGGTTCCAGAATTTACACTCCCTATGGCGGTGACTTGACTCAAACTTGGCTGTTATGCTGCGCTGTATAGCGACGGGTGCACTTCCTGGCGGAGACCGCCGGAACCTCACGCCACTCTCCAGTTCGCGGAGAGTGAAGGTATGCGTATTTCAGCGCCAGCAGTCACTTGTTGGCACAACTCGGTTGTCCGTGTCCCGTTACGTCACGTGTCTATCGACGAATGGAGTTCGAAGTTACGGAAACTTATCCTTCAGAAATATTGTAGAATTCTTGTAGGAATATACGACATTATTATGTCGATGAAACTGCATAGATTTACCTGGTGTGGGCAGAAAACGTAGGTGTGTAGAGCTATCTCTCTGAGAAGACCCGTCTGAGTACTTTATGCGTAGAGCGTCTCGAAGAGATTACACAGTGAAGACAAGCTGCAAGTGATCACTGTCGTATTCTTCCGCCACAGCAAGGATACTGCTGTTTGGCTGTATATTCCCAGTAATCGTAGTTCACACAACACTGGACAGTTTGACTTCACAGACAAGTTCCACTAGTGTACGCATGTCGGGCAACAGACAAGTTCCACTAGTGTACGCATGTCGGGCAACAGACAAGTTCCACTAGTGTACGCATGTCGGGCAACAGACAAGTTCCACTAGTGTACGCATGTCGGGCAACAGACAAGTTCCACTAGTGTACGCATGTCGGGCAACAGACTGGCGAGTTGACCGTGTCACGATTAAGTTTCCTTGTTACCTGTAACTTTCAATACAGTTCAACATGTTCATTTCTAAAACCAAACAAAATTTAATTTACAATTTATAAAACTAATCAGTGATGTGGGAAAGAGTTTGAAGCACGATCGACGTAAACATTAGCAACACAATGGAAGCAGCCATGCGAGGTTTGTTTTTGGCAGATAAAGCGATATGTTGGAGTTATTCTAGTTAGACTTGGCTATAGTCATCCAACTGTTATATTTAATTTGAGGTGTATTTTACTGTCAATGAAGCTTTACATTCATGTAATACGAATGAAAAATTCTATTTGTTTAATGATTTTTGAAATTCAGTAGTGGTTAATGAAACACACATATATGTAAAATTACTAAAACTGTATGTAACTAAATGTACAGTTTCATACTGTGTAAGGAGTTGTCACAGTGATCACGTGTCTGTAAGACTGTCGCATTGCCACTAGAATACACAGTCAGTCAGCAGACGAACGTCATTGTTAAAGTGTATATGTGACTGTCGAGGATACACTGAGGTTGGAAGGAGCAACTGGACAGAACAGCTGAGGTAACTACGAACAAGTGCACGAAGCATCATCGCGCAGGATTTATATAATCCCTTCACCATTACTCCCAAATTTCCTAAAGCAATGCCATAGTTATACTTCCAGAATATTTCTCCGCCTCATTCACACAAAGCTTAATCCAGTATAGATGTAATCAAAAACACGGTAATTTTGTGTCAATGCAAGTATAAAACACTTTTGATACATCACAGATTAAAGAATTAAATAAACACAATATACATGGGGTAATTATTCAAACATTTGATTGGCAAAATGCGAAGAAACCGCGTACAGACTGTAAAAACCTACAACTGCACACATGCACTACACGACTGTCGAGCAAGGTTGCCTGCTCACAAGTGACAGCTACACACATGCAATACACGAGTGTCGTGCAGGGTTGTCTGCTCACAAGCGACAGACACACACATGCTTGTGAGCTGGCAATCCTGCACGACACTCGTGTAGTGCATGTGTGTGTCAGTTTCTTATGGTCAGGCAACCCTACACGACACTCGTTTAGTTCATGCGTGTGTCTGTCACGTGTTAGCAGACAACAGTTGTATGACACTCGTTTAGTGCAAGTGCATGTCTCTCTCTTGTTAACAGGCAACACTTGAACGACACTCGTGTGGTGCATGTGTGTGTCTTTCACTGGTGAGCAGGCAAATTTGCACGACACTCGTATAGTGCATGTGTGTGTCTGCGCTTGTGAGCAGGCAACCTTGCAAGACACACCTGTAGTGCATGTGTGTGTCAGTATATTTTGAGTAGGCAACATTGCACGACACTCGTATAGTGCATGTGTGTGTCACTCGCTTCTTGGCAAGAAACCATGTACGTTACTCGTTTAGGGAATGTGTTTGGCTGTCGCCTGTGAGCAGGCAACACTGCACGTCAATTGTTTAGTGCATGTGTGTGTGTCTCTCTTAATAGCAGGCATCCCTGCACGACACTCGTTAATTGCTTGCGTGTGTCTGTCGCTTATGGGCTGGTAACCATTTACGAAACTCGTTAAGGCAATGTTAGTGTCTGTCGCCCATGAACAGGCAATCCTGCTCGACGCTCTTTAAGTGTTTGTGGGTATGTCGTCTGGTGTAAGCAACCCTGCACGACAGTCGTTTAGAGCATGTGTCCGTTGTCTGTGAGCAGGCAACCCTGCACTTAGGAGGCACCCCGCACGACACTCATGTAGTGTATGTGTGTATCTGTCGCATGTGGGTACGCAAGCCTGCACGGCATTCGTTTAGTTCATGTATGCGCCTGTCGCTTGTTAGCAGGAAACCCTGCACGACACTCGTTTAGTGCATATGTGTCTGTCGTCTGTGAGCAGGCAACCCTACTCGTAACTCGTTTAGTGCATGTGCGTGTCTGTCGCTTGTGAGCATGCAACACTGCACGACACTCGTTATGTCCATGATTGTGTTTGTCACTTGTAAGCAGGCAGCCTTACATGACACTTATGTAGTGAATTTGTGTGTCTATCCCCTGTAAGCAGGTAACCCTGCACGACACTCATTTAGTGCATGTGACTGTCTGTCGCCTGTGAGCAGGCAACACTGCATGTAACATGTTCAGTTCATGTGTGCGTCTGTCGCTTGTTAGCAGGCAAACCTTTACGACACTCCTTTAGTGCATGCGTGTGTCTGTCGCTTACAGGCAGGACACGATGTACGACATTCGTGTAGTGCATGTGTGTGTCTTTTGCTTGAGAGCAGGCAACCTGCACGAAACTCCTTTAGTGCATATGTGTGTATGTCGCATTTGAGCAGGCAAACTTGCATGCCACTCGTGTAGTGCATGTGTGTGTCTGTTGCTTGTCAGCAGGCAAACTTGCATGATACTCATATAGTATATGTGTGTGTGTCGCTGTGAGCAGGCACCCCTGAAATACACGCGTCTAGTGCATGTGTGTGTCTGTCGCTTGTGGGCAGGCAAACCTGCACAACACTCCATTAGTAAATGTGTGTCTGTCGAGTGTTAGCAGGTCACACTTGTACGACACTCATTTAGTGCATGTGTCTGTCGCCTGTTCGCAGGCAACCCTGCACGACAATCGTTTAGTGAATGTGTGTTTGCTGCTTGTGAGAATGCAACCCTGCACTACATTAATTTAGTGCAAATGGGTGTCTGTCGCTTGTTAGCAGACCACCCTTGGACAACATTCGATTATTACATGTGTGTGTCTGTCGCTTGTGGTCAGGCAACCCAAGTACGACACTTGTTTTGTGCATGTGTGTGTCTATCGCTTGAGAGCAGGCAACCCTTGTACGACACTCGTGTAGTGCATGTGTGTTGTCTTTTGTTAATAGGTTTACA
Source organism: Dryococelus australis (assembly GCA_029891345.1). Taxonomy (NCBI): domain Eukaryota; kingdom Metazoa; phylum Arthropoda; class Insecta; order Phasmatodea; family Phasmatidae; genus Dryococelus; species Dryococelus australis. The sequence goes on along the minus strand of CM056998.1, from coordinate 2,840,825 downwards.
AATGCATGACACTCGTTCAGAGCATTTGTGTGTTTGTCACTTGTTTACAGGCAACCCTGCATTAACACTCGTTCAGTGCATGCTTGTGTCTGTCGCTTGTGAGCAGGCGACCCTGCACGGCAGTAATTTTGTGCATGTTTGTGTCTGTCGCCTGTGAGCAGGCAACCATGAATGGAACTGGTGTAGTGAAAATGTGTGTCTGTCGTTTGTTAGCAGACATTGCTGCGCGACAAGCGTGCAGTGCATTTATATTTCTGTCGCTCGTGGACAGACAACCATGTACGACACTCCATAAGTACATGTTTGTGTCTGTCGCCTGTTAGCAGGCAACCCTGCTAGACACTCGCGTAGTACATGTGTGTGTCTTTCGCATGTGAGAAGGCAACCTTGCAGGACACTCGTATAGTGCATATGTGTGTATGTCGCTTTTGAGCAGGCATACTTGCATAACACTCGTGTAGTGCATTTTTGGTCTTTCGCTTGTTAGCAGGCATCCTTGCACGACACTCGTATATTGTATATGTGTGTCTGTCGCATGTGGGCGGGCAACCATTTACGGCACTCGTTAAGTGCAGGTTTGTGTTTGTCGCTTGTGAACAGGCAACCATACAAGACACACCTGTAGTTCATGTGTGTCTCAGTTGATTTTGAGTAGGCAACATTGTACGACAGTCGTATAGTGCATGTGTGTATCTGTCGCTTAGGGGAGGCAACCATGTATGACACTCGTATAGTGCATGGTTTAGTCTGTCGCCTGTGTGCAGGCAACCATGCACGACACTCGTTTATTGCATGTGCGTGTCTGTTGCTTGTTAGCAGGAATCCTTGCCCGACACTCGTGTATTGCATGTGTGTGTCTGTCGTATGTAGGCAGGCAACGATTTACAGCACTCCTTAAGTACATGTTTGTCTCTGTCGCCTGCGAGCAGGTAACCCTTTCCTTTAGTGCATGTTGTGTCTGTAGCTTGTGAGCAGGCAACTTTGCACGACACTCGTTTAGTTAAGGTGTGTGTCTGTCGCGTGTGAGCAGGCAAACTTGCACGACACTCGTTTAGTGAATGTGTGTAACTGACGCTTGAGAGCAGTCAACCTTGCACGACACTCGTGTACGCATGTGTTTTTCGTTTGCTTGTTATCAGGACACCCTTCACGACACTCCTGTAGTGCATGTGTGTCTGTCGATTTTGAATAGGCAACCCTACACGACACTCGTTTAGTGTAAGTATTTGTCTGTCGCTTGTGGGCGACACTTGTTTAGTGCATTTTTGTATCTGTCGGCTATCAGCAGGCAACCCTGTAAGACACTCGTTTAGTACATATGTGTGTCTGTCGCTTGCTAGCAGGAAACCTTGCACGGCACCTGTTTGGTGTATGTGTGTGTCGCCTGAGAGCTGGCAACCCTGAGTGACACTCGTTTAGTGCATGTGTGTCTGTCGCTTGTTTACAGGCAACCCTGCATGTCACTCGTTTAGTGCATGTTTGTGTCTTTCACCTGTTAGCAGGCAACTCTGCACGAAACTCGTTTAGTGCAACTGTGTGGCTGTCGCTTTTGAGCAGGCCAACTTGAATGGCACTGGTGTAGTGCATGTGAGTGTCTGTCGGTTGTGAGCAGGCAACCCTACAAGTAACGCGTGTAGGGCATGTGTCACTTGTAGGCAGGCAACTAAATACGACACTCGTTAAGAGCATGTTTGTGTCTGTCGCTTGCAAGCAGGCAACCCTGCACGAGACCCCTGTAGTGTATGTATATGTCTGATTTTGAGTAGGCAATCTTATTCGACCCTCGTGTAGTGCATGTTTGTGTCTGTCGCATGTGAGCAAGCAACCCTGCGTGATACTCGTTTAGTGTATCTGTGTGTCTGTCGCTTTTGAGCAGGCAAACTTGCATGACGCTTGTGTTGTGCATGTGAGTGTCTATCGCTTGTGAGCATTCAACCATGCTAGAAACGCTTGTAGCGCATGTGTGTGTCTGTCGCTCGTGGGCAGGCAACCGTTGTACGACATATGTTTTTTGCATGTGTGTGTGTATCCATTTAGGGGAAGGAAACCCTTGTACGAAACTTTTGTAGTGCATGTGTGTCTGTCGCTTGTTAGCAGGCAAAACTTTTACGACACTCGTTCAGAGCATTTGTGTGTCTGTCACTTCTTTACGGGCAACCCTCAACATCACTTGTTGAGTGAATGTTTGTGTCTGTCGTCTGTGAGTATGCAATCCAGCAAGCCGCTATTTTAGTGTATGTAAGTATGTCGTCTATGAGAGAGCAACATTACACGACACTCGTTTAATGCATGTGTGTCTGTCGGTTGTTAGTAGGCAACCCTATAACGACACTCGTTTAGTGCATGTAAGTGCCTGTCGCTTGTTAGCAGGCAGCCGTACATGTCACTCGTGTAGGGCATGTGATTGTCTGTCGCCTGTGAGCAGTCAACCCTGCACGACACTTTTTTAGTGCGTGTGTATCTGTCGTCTGTGAGCAGGCAACCATGCACGGAACTCGTGTAGTGCTTGTGTGTGTGTCTGTCGCTTTTTAGCAGGTAAACCTTCATGACACTCCTGTAGAACATGTGTGTGTGTGTATATATCGTTTTCTAATAGGTAAACTTGTAAGACATTCATGCAGGGCATGTGTGTGTTTGCCGCTTGTGGGAAGGCAACCTTGCACGATTCCCGTTTAGTGCATCTTAGTGTTTAGACTGTTTAAGAGGCAACCTTGCACGACACTCGAGTAGTGCATGTACATGTATGCCGCTTGAGGGCAGGCAAAATTGCACGACACTCGTTTAGTGCATGTGCTTCAGCAGATGGTGTATCCAATATAAAAATATTGCTGTAGCATTTATGATACAGTTATTTCTACTAACTTAACAGACCGTAATAAACGCTTGTCTATAATTCATGCCAGTAAATGTTATTCCAAATTCAATGTTCAATAAGAGAAGTTATTTTCCTGATTATGAAACAAAGAATGTGCAAATGTGTAATCATATTTGAAAAGCAGTAAGAACTAAAACATTAACAGTTTAAAATGGTATACCTGTCAAATTATTAGACAAACAAATTATAAACTAACGACTTCGTTATAGTAATAAGTAAATTAGTTTGTTGTTGTTGAAGTTAAGGCCATACCTATTTACTCAACAAGTTTGTTGTTGTTGAAGTTAAGGCCACACGTATTTCCTCAAGAAGTAGTAGATTCAATTTCTAGTTGGAACATATTTATTTAAATATAATATAAAATATAATAATCTTTGTATTATATTTGTGGTATAAATAAATATATGTTTGGAAGTATGTTATATATTAATTTAGATTTTCTCTTTACAGATGTGACTGAAATACAAGCTTGACTGTAATGTTAAATATCTATACATTGCAAGTCCACTTAGTAAGCTAGTTAATTTATTACAAGGAAAGGCATGTATTCTTTTGTTTACTAGTTTTCAAGGTTTTACTTGTAAAAGTGGCATAAAATTCACACACAATTACAGATTTACAGCACTAATGTTTTTAATTCCATGACAACTTTTTTTCTCATATTTTTCCTATAAGAAGTGACATTTCCCAAGAAAGGTTAACTCCTACAGACAAGTATAAATCACACCCTTGCTCTACCCGGGATTCAAAACCGGAACTACTCCTGCCAACCAACTGCGCCACAGAGGCCAGCCAATAGGTCAACCAGAACACTGTCAGTGGTTATAAGAACTTATTTTAAGTGAACAATAAGCAGCTTATTTCATTGGAGATAATTTCTAGGTTACAATTTAAGTAACATATTAATATATTGTTCTACATTATACCTATAATTCACTGCCATGTTGGTTGGTATTCGCTTGCCTATATTTGCGCTAAATTAAATGCTGAAACTGCAGGCAAAGTTTTGAACATTGTTTTAAAATATACATAGTTATGCTTAACGTTCAAACATCACTCTTTTATTTGGAATAACAAAATTTAAAATAAAAATATATCCATATTATTTTTTCAGTTCTAATTTTGTGTTTTTGTCTAGCAGTGACTGTAATAAATATTCCTTTATCATTTAATAGAACTTTATTATAATTTAAAATATTTTGATTTTATTATTCATTATTAGGATACATTTATTTGCTGTACCATATTGCGATTCATGATTTTGACAAGAGACACAATTCAACAATTCTATGTCATCAAAAATATCATGCCAACAACAATGGATACGCCACGAAATAACATTCTGCATTGGCTAGATAGATGACAGCTCTGTACGAATTTGTGTTATTATTTGCATAATTTTTGGATTTTTTTTCGAAGTAAAACTGCTCTGTTGTAAAATGTGTTCAAGTTGGCTTAGAATTATGCTGTCTCAAGCCCCTCAATGTTTGCAAATTTTGTGAACAAATATTGTCTTGAGTAAACCATCCCCGTTCAGATATTTCTCGCTCCACGCCGTAAACCTTCAGATCAAATATTTATATCCTCTACTCACCCCCCATTTTAATGCTGAAAGATATGATGAAAATATGGAAAAGGAACAAGTAATCTGTTGAAGAATTAAACCACAGAAAGTATTTCACCTTTTATCTAATGTGATTTGAATAATTTTAACAAAAACATGCACTCGACAATAGAAAAGCAATTGAATTCTATCGAACAATGTACGCAGAAGGTAAAGAAATCCTCCAGCACACACTGTCACACGACCACTGCTACCTGTTGTCGCCAGTAAAAAGTCTCCGTGTCCAGTTTTGCATTTGCTGTTACTCAAGACAAAATACCGAATGTTTTATATCCACGTGAATACTGCCGGGACGCAGTCTTACAACTCAACTAGAGACCGGACCGTGCCGAGCCGCAGTCTAGGTAGCAAGAGAGGACTCGCATGCACAGAAGTTTGCCGGTACCAGTAGATAAGTCTATATTGGTAGCCATTTTGGAAGACAGCACTACCTCAAATATACCTCAATGCTTATAATAGCATTTCTCAGAAATTGTTCAACCAATTTGGCATCAGTTGATGTAATGGGAATGACAAAAAGCTGTATATAATTATATTTCTAATGTAGTAACCACTAAGCACTGAATTTTGATGCATTTCTTCAAGTAAAGCTACTAACGACATAATTACTTAGTAGTAGTATAAAAACGTGCAATCTAAGAGGGGCCTGGAGCTGCTCAAGGAAACTATGTAACCGCCATATTTGTTGATGCCATGCAGAAATAATGTCCTGTTTTTCCTGTCCCCCCCCCAAAAAAATCACATTTTCATTAACGCCTGTGATGGCCATCTTGGATCCCAACCTCCTGCTCAGTCAATCCGCTGCCAGGATGTTGGGACCCTTTCACCTAGCATTCTGGTGGGTGCCGAGTCTCATGTTCTGTCATTCCTTTTGGGATCTTTGGACCTAGCATCGTAATACGATGCTGAATACCAGCATCGGCTTACACGCTCGCCAGACCTAAGCACACATATAAGCATAGTTGACTGTAATTTCCGAACCGCATAAGATATAACTGTCAAATTCATAACACAGGCCGCACCCCCGACGATGAGAAGGGTCGCGGGGCCAAGTATACTCATGTATACTTATAAGCTGCGATGGCTGGATGTCACAACGATGCAGGGCCTGCAATGGCTGGGTGTCATTACAACGCAGGTCATGCGATCGCCGGATGTCATTACGAAGCTGGGCCTACGATGGCTGGATGTCACTACGATGCAAGGCTTGTGACTGCTATATGTTGTTACTATGCCATGCCTTCGATTGCTGGATGTCACTACGATGCAGGGCCTCTGACAGCTGGGTGTCGTTACAATGCTGGGTATGCGATGGCTGGATGTCATTACGATGCCGGGCCTGCGATGGCTCGATGTCGTTATGATGCCGGGACTGCGACGGCTGGATGTCACTTCGATGCAGGGCCTGCGAAGGCTGGATGTTGTTGCTATGCTGAGCCTGAAACAGCTAGATGCTGCTATGATGCTGGGTCTGCGATGGCTGGGTGTCGTTACAATCGGTAAGCATCACCAGTTTGTGCTAATCTCACTCGGCGGAAACGACTACTATGCCATCAGATGTCAAAAGCGACTGGTGAGCGTACGACTCGATGCGATTAGGCAAGAGTACCCCACGTTAAGAATGCACAAACTCTCACGCTTTTTTCAGATCTCATTAAAAACACTCTTATAGCACTATTAAAGAAAAATTATGTATCAGTAAATGATTTTAATGGATCGCTATCCATTAAAAACTAATAACCATACATGTTTGCGCACTATTGGACTTTGGTGATTCTTTCACTTTTAACATCATAAATTAGGTTTCTTTGGCTTACTAGTACCACATTGCAAATAGTTGTAGCCAATATTGGTTTATTAAAATCAACTGTAAGTGCCAAATTAGTTCGATCGTTTACAATAGCGGTTTTTCTGTAAGAACAATCAATAACATACAATGGTCTTCTCCCAATGAATGACATAGATTTGTAGCACAGTTCATTATTACGATAAGGGGTATCTAGTTTAGTCTTTGAATTTCTAAAATCATTGTAAGCAATGTACATCTTATCGAAAATTTTATCATCAATTTTTAAATTCCAATTCTCTTTGGGAAACACTTCATTCTGTCCATTCTTAATATAAATATTTTTGACAAAACAAGATTCAAAAATTGAACCATGTTTGAATTGCCCAGAATTTTCTTATCTGTTTTGCTGAAAACCAACAATGACAAAGTCTGGCATATCGAATTGGATTGAATTGAACTGATCTTTTATATCAAACTGAAATGAGTTTGCATTAGTAGGTACTGGTTTTTCAAGATATTGGCAATAATTAAAACCAATTGGAATTTTGGGGTGTTTGTATAGTTTTGCTTTCATTTTGTCTCCATAAATAGGATCGTATTCAACAATTGGCCACAGAATTTTCAATTTCTCAATAACAATTTTACCAGCATCTGGTATATTATCTGCATCATCAGATCCATCTGCTTTCTTTGGGGGTCTTCTGTAAAAAGAAATATCATCATTAGAATTTCGAATGTATGTGATCTTGTACCCACCTTTCCAGAATATTTCATTGCAATCTCTCATAAACCCAAACAAATATCTTAATGGATAGGTAATTTCGTTACACTTATCTTTCCTAACATATTTACCTAGTTCTATCCCCGACATTTGGAGATATGCTGGTTCTGATTCCGAACCTAGCAATGTATGCATCATTGTTGAAGTAATGCCACGGTTGTCAATACTTTCGATTATACAACCATGTTTAGAGATCTCTATTCTTGAGAACTGGAATGGTAAGAAATTCTCACAAAAATCAATAGTTGAAGTTTTTTCATAATCTGTATTTGTATCTCTTTTAGTTAGCTTATACTGTTGGCATACATAAGCTTCATTCGGATGTGAAAATGCATCGCCAATAGAAATATCTAACTCAATGCGCTTGTTGTATTCATTCAAATTATTTTTTGTTTCGTCGATTGGCGGAAACGACTGACGCTCATAACTTTCAATTTTGTGATCCATTTACTATATAGAAATACAATTTCTTAAACAACTACACTTTTCTTATCAACGCAAGAATTATGACTACTATCAAAACCTAACCATTTAATAAGCAGCTTATTTCCTTTTTTTCGCAAAACTTTTTCCACTAAGTAGTCTTTATAATATTTTGTCTTAAGCAGCTCTGACTCATAAAAAATACCTTATCGTACATTAAGACTTTCGATAGATCAAGTATACTCATTCCAACATAAATGGGTTTGTTAAAGCACAGTTTTGTTTTAGTCATATGAACTGCAACCAAAGAGTTAGTAAATATAGTTCTATCTTTAAAGTTTGGTTTAGCCACTAGTTTATCCATTTACTTAGAACTTGTGCACAACCGTATATCAACTCTGTTGCTAATATTTTCCATTGTTTTTCCAAAAACGGAATTGTTCATTAATTTGTAGAAATCTTTTTCAAAGTCATATAGGACTTGAGCCAATCCGATTGATCAAACTCCAGAACTCTATGGATCTTTTTCAACTTCATTCCGAGAGATAGATATTGCTTAAGATTTACATAGTGTAATACATATTTTTCTTTACCACCCAGATTAGTCAAGAGTTTGGGATTTTTTTAACCTTCCTGGTATTTTATTCTCTGGTGCCAATGGCAGATCTTTGTGGAGATCGTGTAGTTCATGTGGGTATTCCAAATCAACTTCCAATATATAACCTTTGCTAGAATCATCTTCCATTTTTGTTATATCTATATTTGTATTTCCCCACTTAAACCCACCATAGGGTAAATACTGGCTCATAGCCCATCCATATAAGTTATTGGCATCCAGATATGTAAGATAAAAGTTTTCCTTCGTACTATCATAAGCATTCATATATTTATTATTTGCTTTAGCATATCGCTTACAACATTGTGAAATTCCACCACGAACACCTTTTTCTATCATCAAAATCATGTCGTAATCTGTTAATAATGCTAGTTCTATTTTAGTATGTTTGAGCATAGCATCCCACGCCAACCCTGGGGCTGTGAAATACCATGCTGGATCTAGCTTATATGTTTTGAGACACACATCTCTAAAATGTTCTATTATATCAGACAATATCAATACATCAGATTTGTTATAGAGTTCTGTGTACTCTCTTAGAGATTTTATGTTGAATTTTTCCCACACCTTTCTCGCAAATTCGTAATCTTCGTCTGTAATGTCACATTTATTGAGTTTGTTGTAAAATGCATCTTTGGATGGAAGTGATGTCTCACAAAATTTTTCAGCACTATCCATGTAGTCATATGGGTAAACTCCTTTTCTTGTAACAAAGTCAAGGAGTTCATTGGAAAAATGCTTACACATTTCTCGGAATTGGCTCCTGGAAAGGTTGCTAGAGAGTTTATCGCTACTACTAGCCATAAATTTAAATGAGTCAATAAATCTAAGATTTACACGTTCACATACATGTTTCGTAAAAGAAATATATTTTTCTTCGTTGTTGGGAATGAGATAAATTATACTTTCATCGATGCCAAGATCTCTTATGAATAAATGTGTGTCATAACCAGATAGATTGTGTATAAACGCTGGGATAAAACATGATTTCTATACGATAAGTTACAATCTCTGTGTGTAGCTCCCCTAAATTTCCCCGTAAGATGATCATGATCTCTCACAGAATCACCACTCAAAGGCTTTTCACATATATGACAATGGGTAGCTGTATCATAAACAATTTGTTCTTTCTGAGTTAGTGGAAGCATTGGTTTTATATTTGTGTATATATCTCCAATAGACTTTGCTTCTTCCATTAGCATTTTAACGAATATGCTAGATGCATTAGATACTTCATAAGGAAGTGGTGGTTTATAGTATCCATGTTCGTATTTTACATAGTTACATAAGCTAATATGCTCGTGGTTTTGGTATGGTTTCGTGTAGTATTCGTCGGCGTTTGGTTGGCAAGTTTCAATTTTAGTCAACGAATGTTCAAAATCAGCATATATCACAAACGGAACTCTTAAAGAATGATTTTTGTTTTTAAATCTTAATATGTCATTTTTTCCTTTAGATGGTAGCTCAACTCTAACACCATCGTGATCTCGGCAGTCTTGTTCGGTATCTTTAACCTTACTTACAGAGAAGAAATATTGCAAACATCTATCGCATATATATGCTTTGTGACCATTATTTGTTACTTGTGATGAGATAAGTCTCAAAAGACTTTTTATCCAGCAGTAGTGGTCGTTATTTTCGTCTTTGATATAGAGTAGGTTAATGTGCTTATCCGTCTTATTTTTTGTTGTTTTTAATGGGGAGATTATATATTTCTTATCACCATTTTTTCTTCGTATGTATATACATTAATAGAAATTACCACTTTTTTCCTCAAAGGTTGATATGCTATCCTATTTCATTAGGAATTCCAAACCCTTAAGTGCATCATCAAACTCATCTTTGTAAGCTATGTATTTATTCACTCTTTGAGGGTGTTTGTGTACTTGATACAATGCAGATAGAACAGGCCACTAAAGAAACATTTTTGATCATTGATCTTAACATTAATTACCGCCTGCTTAGCTTGGATTTTTTCTGGGAGATCAACATAAGAACTGCCCTTGAATGGTACATATTTATTTATTCGCACTTCTAGTTTAAATATTCTGTTGAGTAACCACTGAGATCCCTTTGCTTCGAATGCCCCCATCTCAGCTATGATTTTCGATATGCTGTTGGTATAATATTCTTCCAGATTAGTTTATTTCAGTATAATTCCATTCTATGTTTTAAAGGAGCTTTCTACATATTCAATATTCTCACCAATTCCCCTTTTGTACTCGGTGAAGAATTTCATGTTCACTTTGAGTGATTTTAAATGTTTACTAATTAGTCCCATGACAGTTTCTTTTACATCATTTAGGAAATGATTTGGGTCTTTGTATGCATTCACATTCTTTACAGCATAAGTCTTGATCCTACATTGAAATACTGTTTCGATTTCTTCTACACTGAATGTGAGTGTGTACTAATGAATTTTACTTCTCAAGTGACTTCTTATGAGAGATCGTTTGTAATAGTGACCACACGTTTCACATTTCACTTGTTTCTCTCGTGGGAACTTCTGTTTTGATATTAAATGTTGCGGTACTTTAAAAATTTCCCATGCATTTGTTGGTTCATGTGATTTATCATGTATTGGTGTAAGACCTTTGCGCAATCTTCTTTTAAGATGTCTTCTTATGAGAGATGGTTTGCAAAAGTGTTTACATGTTTCACACTTGACATACTTCTCTTGAGATTTCTTCTTCTTTCTTTCCGCAAAAACGTCTTTCTTAAATTTATATTCTTTCCAAACATTACCAGTTGCGTTAGCCTTTTTCATTGTCATGGTCGTCATCATATTAGACATCAGTTGATTTTTATATTTGCGCTCATTTATTATATACAACATTTTATTTTTACATATTCAAATTTTCTGAGCAACTCTTTTTTTTTTGCAACTGCGTACAAACGCAACTTTTTATGTGTATTTTTTGCAGATGCACTCAAACGCAAAGTTTAACACAACTTTTTTCTAAAGACTACGATCTAACCAAACGCAACTTTTTGAGCCACTTTTTTTTTTGCGATTGCGCTCGAATCGTTATTTGATGTTTTCTGATGGCTCGAGCATTTCATTTACGATTGGTTTTCTGATAACCGGGGGCCGTGCTCGAATCGGTATTTCTATACTACTCACATCAACATAAACAAAATAAATTCTCCTTTTCATATTTAGCATGGTCTCACTTTTGTTTCAGAACACACTTTTGATGGACTGCCATGACCGAAAATCTTGAATTTACTCTCATCTGGAAATATTACATAAGTCCAGTAATCGTTCTGTAAATATACCTTCATGAAGTTAAGTCTCTTCTTGTGATTACAATTGCTTACATACAATTACTTCTGTGATGTTCTTGCATTCATCATTATAGTCATTACTGCTGAGTACTCTTCTCATTGTCATTGGCGATAGTGGCTTTGAAGTATTTCGAAGGTCTCTTGCAATAAGTAGCGCATGGACTGGTAAAAGATCTGTGACGAATTTGTTTCACAATATAACTTTCTTGTCTACACGATAGTATGTTTGGCCATCCACTCCTTGGTTTGTCTCAGCATTTTTTTAATTTTTATATCATTTTATGACACATTGCACAGTCGCCTAGATGGGAAGTACTACAGAAGTCATTAGAGCATATGAAAATATTTGTTACTTGTAACAGTTTGTATGAATTATTTGGGGTTTAATAAAGTTTGTTTTTGTAAGATGTTATTTTATGTTTTTGTATGTATGGACTCTGCGTGTTTCTCAAACCTACAATTTACTGAATCGATACACTTTCTTTTATTTGCTTTGATTTTTGTTTTTAAACCTTGCCTGCAAAATTCCTGAAGTATGTATACAGAACAGCATGGTTTTTGTAAATCATTGATCGGCACTGTATGTTTGTTCTACCTCCCACTTCACACGCACAGGGATATAATTCATTCAGTTTAACTGTACAACCTCCTTGTCAAGACCTTTTATTTGGTATGTTGGAGTGTTTCTGTGTACACTGTGGTTGCCTGCATTTTATAGGCCATTCACAGTAAATTGGGCGCTTTTTAAATCCCTTTTATCTGGAATAATAGTCAATAAATATATATTACTTAAGCCTTAGACTTTAACTTCAGAGTACGGTAGAATATACACACTGTGTTTATTACGTACATGGCCATATGTATTTAAAAAGGTGGTTATAGGTTAAAAATGGCTGAAAGAAAAAAAGGTAACTAATGGCTCAAAAGTGCCCACTTGACTGTGAACGGCCTTCAGCAGATATGTACGTAAGTCGGCATGCATGCTAGAAATAAACAATATGTGAACTGATTTCCCGCTTTTTTTAAGACGTAAAATCGAGCCACTTCACTTTCAATATATATTCGCCATGGTTACGACAGATATTTGCTTGATATCTTGTCCGCGTGGTCAGGGGCAATTAAAATGCCTTGCCACTCGCCAGGTGCCTCGTAGCGTGAAGTAATGGGTTGTCGTAAGTTCTATACCTTGACTCAAATTGATCTGTACACCTGGCAACCCTGTGAGTTTCTCGCTCTCTGGATATACTCTCCCCCCTTTATCTTCGCATATGCTAACCACGTTTATGGAGTCAGTTCAGCTGCACTGACTTTCTTGGTTTACAATGTAAAGCATTTAGAGCATCCTATTAGAGATATGCTCTCACCAACTTTTTTAATATGCATTTTTAGTAGTATATTGCTATGAAATTGTCCCGTTAAATTGATAGTCTGTGTTTTGTCTCTAGGATGACTGACATTTTAAAAACATAAATTTTATTTGCTACATTAAAAAATAAAATATCGAATTCATTACCATAATTTTTGTTGTACAGATATTGCCACAATTGATGGATTCAAATTGTTATCTCAAACAAAAATCAAAATAACAGTGATCACTATTTCCTTATGTTAAAGCTAAAAGGACAAACAAACGTAAGAAGATTTTTGTGTTGTTGTAGTCATTAAGAGTAGATGCTGTTCATAAAATGCATTTAACGATTTTTAACACTGTATCTAATTTGTACTTCATTTCTACCCCTTCGAAAAACTTAAGCAAACCATTATATTGTTATATAGTTAATGTTGCTCAACTCTCGTAATATAGTCTTCTATGGCGATTGCCAAATATTTGTCTATTAACTCCCAAAGTACAGAATATAGTTTGTGTAAACTGATTTGTGTTGTCTGAACATTTATAGTTCTAATTATACTGTAATATTTTCAAATGTGAATAAAAGCTCAGATTTGTTGGGAAGCGAAACATAAATAAATGACCTCACCATTGTTATAAGATGTTATTTTAGCAGTTCTCAACATGATTCGCATGTTAATATTTCTGATATTCTGTTTCCAAGAAATCAATTAAATGTTGCTACTCAAAGATGGTTACTGTGCAGATGGAATTGGTTTCATATCCCAATGCATTCTTAATTGAAAATGACATGTGAGATTATTAACTGCGGCATAAAGTGTAATAACACATTATGTACGTACAGAAAACCTCATAAGAAAACATAACATCGCGTGATATATTTCACTGACTATTTAATTATTGAACCTGTTTGGATTTAATAAATGTTTGTTAAGAATGTAAGAAACATTATTTTTTTTTTTGTCAGTGAGACAGGCTAATTTTTGTCCATACTTTTTCGTTTCATAAGTTCACAAAACATCATCGAGAACACATTCGAACCTTCTTAGGGATTTGAATTGGTACAATTTCTGAAATGGGCTTCGGTATTTATATAACAAACAGTTTAAAGCAAAGATCGTGGCTATATCTTATCGAGTTACTGAGCTATTGGTGAGTTTTCCAAAACACATTTTACTTCTTTTCATCCCCTAAGGTAATGACTTTCAAAAAATAACCTACGATTAATTTTTAGGCAATTGTATAGGTAGCCCTTTAAAAAATACATAATAACAATATATTATCGCGTTAATGCGCGATAATGGAGACGTCGATAGCATATTTGAACACTTTTCACTCACTTAATGTTTAAATTTTAAAATATTTTTATATATTATCGTTTGAAGTTAAGAGCATAGCCATATCTCATTAGGTTAATAAGATATTGAGGGATCCTCGAACATATATTTTACCGCTTTTTACCCTCTCAGTTGTTGGATTTCAAATAATCCTGAAATCAGTTTTGTGGTATATGTATAGGATAAATTTTGAAGCTAAAGGCTCAATCATACCTCGTTGGAATAATCAGCTATTGAGAGGTCCTGAAAAACATGCTTTACCTCTTTTCACCCTCTTAAGGGTTAAATTCTGTAAAATCTTTTCTCAGTGGGTGCCTGCATCCAGAAGGAAAGCCAACACTACATTTTCTAACTTCTCATCTAGCCGTTTTGTCTGTATATTGGTGAATGAGTCAGTCAGTCGGTAACTTCATTGTGTACACAGATATTTTAATCCAAGAATTGGAAACAAATTTCTTGTTATCGTTTTAGTTCGACGGTACAGTACATATTTCCATCCAATGCTCGCTTTTTGGAAAAACAGAACCTCTCTTTTCCAAATACATTTATATCAACAAAGTGTCAACATCAGGCAGCAGCCTCAAATCCTGCATTATGATATTTAAAAAATGGAGGTTTAACTGTCGTATTATACATACGATAAAGAAATTAGTTCTGATAATTTCATGAAGGCCATTGAAAGAGGGATATCATAAAAATGTATCATGAACAGAAATTTGCTTTTACGTTAATTTCCGGTCCAAATATAAGTACATGCGTTATATAAAACCTAAAATGTGCGTCCAGTGGGTGTCCTATCATATTATGTTGTTCTTAGTTATACAACGTATGATAAAATTTTATTTACCCGTTTCAATATATATTTGTTTTGGCGATTTTAATGCAGGATTCAAGAACGAGGCTCAAAGATACTAATTATATATTACTGATAATATGTCATTTTGGTTCTGTAGCCGGTGTATCTACTGACTTTTGTGACATTTGGATTTGTTACCTTTCACCTTGAAAATTATAAAGGAAACACTAAAGAAACAGACAATTCTAAATCGAGTTCAAAGAATATCAATAAAAATAACAAAAAAAAAATTTCCCTCGCTTCACAATTACGGTTCAATGGACATCATCTTGGAATTAGTTGTTTATTGCGCAGTCAAGGAATAATTCAACAAATCCGGAACCAAGCATAGTGAAAACTGAACTGATGGCTAGTTATTTGTATATTATATACTTATTCATTAAAATATATGTAACTGTGATCTCCAAATATTTTCTTGCAGGACGTAATTTAAAAGACTTGAGAAGAATTCGCTTGCTGCATGTTAAACTAATTGCCATTTTGAGAAGTGGTAACTGTGAGTAAAATTGTAGCCCTGAGAAACGTAGCGAACTGTAATATATATTGTATATACGGCACATATTCGAAACAGCAATATCAGTTGTTAATCATTGTGTTTGGGTATGAGAGACGGTAGCGAACTGTAATATCTATTGTATATACGGTACATATTAAAAACAGCAATATCAGTTGTTAATATCTGGGTTTGGGTCTGAGAGGCGGTAGCGAACTGTAATATTTATTGTATATACTGTACATATTGAAAACAGCAATATCAGTTGTTAATCACTGTGTTTGGGTCTGAGAGACGGTAGCGAACTGTAATATCTATTGTATATACGGTACATATTCGAAACAGCAATATCAGTTGTTAATCACTGTGTTTGGGTCTGAGAGACGGTAGCGAACTGTAATATCTATTGTATATACGGTACATATTCGAAACAGCAATATCAGTTGTTAATCACTGTGTTTGGGTCTGAGAAACGTAGCGAACTGTAATATATAATTGTATATACTGGTACATATTCGAAACAGCAATATCAGTTTTAATCACTGTGTTTGGGTCTGAGAGACGGTAGCGAACTGTAATATCTATTGTATATACGGTACATATTCGAAACAGCAATATCAGTTGTTAATCACTGTGTTTGGGTTTGAGAGACGATAGGAACTGTAATATCTATTGTATATACGGTACATATTCGAAACAGCAATATCAGTTGTTAATCACTGTGTTTGGGTCTGAGAGACGGTAGCGAAATGTAATATCTATTGTATATACGGTGCATATTCGAAAGAGCAATATCAGTATGTAAAAAATAATGTGTTCGGTCTGAGAGACGTAGCGAACTGTAATATATATTGTATATACGGTACATATTCGAAACAGCAATATCAGTTGTTAATCACTGTGTTTGGGTCGAGAGACGGTAACGAACTGTAATATCTATTGTATATACGGTACATATTCGAAACAGCAATATCAGTTGTTAATCACTGTGTTTGGGTCTGAGAAACGTAGCGAACTGTATATATAATTGTATATACGGTACATATTCGAAACAGCAATATCAGTTGTTAATACACTGTGTTTGGGTCTGAGAGACGGCAAGCGAATCTGTAATATCTATTGTATATACGGTACATATTCGAAACAGCAATATCAGTTGTTAATCACTGTGTTTTGTCTGAGAGACGTAGGGAACTGTAATATCATATTGTATATACGGTACATATTCGAAACAGCAATATCAGTTGTAAATCACTTGTGTTTGGGTCTGAGAGACGTAGCGAACTGTAATATCTATTGTATAATACGGTACATATTCGAAACAGCAATATCAGTTGTTAATCACTGTGTTTGGGTCTGAGAAACGTAGCGAACTGTAATATCTATTGTATATACGGTACATATTCGAAACAGCAATATCAGTTGTTAATCACTGTGTTTTGGTCTGAGAGACGATAGCGAACTGTAATATATATTGTATATACGGTACATATTCGAAACAGCAATATCAGTTGTTAATCACTGTGTTTGGGTCTGAGAAACGTAGCGAAATGTACTATTTATTGTATATACGGTACATATTCGAAACAGCAATATCAGTTGTTAATCACTGTGTTTGGGTCTGAGAGACGGTAGCGAACTGTAATATTATTGTATATACGGTACATATTCGAAACAGCAATATCAAGTTGTTAAACACTGTGTTTGGGTCTGAGAGACGTAGCGAACTGTAATATCTATTGTATATACGGTACATATTCGAAACAGCAATATCATTTGTTAATCACTGTGTTTGGGTCTAGAGACGGTAGCGAATGTAATAATCTATTGTATATACGGTACATATTCGAAACAGCAATATCAGTTGTTAATCACTGTGTTTGGGTCTGAGAGACGGTAGCGAACTGTAATATATATTGTATATACGGTACATATTCGAAAACAGCAATATCAGTTGTTAATCACTGTGTTTGGGTCTGAGAACGGAGCGAACTGTAATATCTATTGTATATATGGTACTTATTCGAAACAGCAATATCAGTTGTTAATCACTGTGTTTGGGTCTGAGAGACGTAGCGAACTGTAATATCTATTGTATATTCGGTACATATTCGAAACAGCAATATCAGTTTGTTAATAACTGGTTTTGGGTCGAGAGACGTAGCGAACTGTAATATTATTGTATATACGGTACATATTCGAAACAAGCAATTATCATTTGTTAATACTGTGTTATGGGTCTGAGAGACGGTAGCGACTGAAATTATGATAAGAATTCAAACAATTCATTAACTGTGTTTGGGCTGAGAGACGTAGCGAATGTAATATATTGTATAACGTAATATCGAACAGCAATATCATGTTAATCACTGTGTTTGGGTCTGAGACGTAGGAACTGTAAATTTATTGTACATATAAAACAGCAATATCATTGTTAATCACTTGTTGTCTGAGAGCGAGCGAACTGTAATATCTATGATAGTACATATTGAAAAGCAATATCATTTTAATGTGTTGGTCTGAGAGAGATAGCGAACTGTAATATATTGTATATCGGTACATATTCGAAAAGCAATATCAGTTTTAATATGTGTTTGGTCGAGAGACGTAGCGAACTGTAACTATTGTTATACGGTACTATTCGAAACAGCATACATTGTTAATCCTTGTTGGGTCGAAACGAGCGACTAAATTATTGTATATACGTAATATTCAAACACAATATCATTTTATCACTGTGTTTGGTCTGAGAACGTAGCGAACTTAATATTATGTTATACGTATATTCGAAACAGCAATATCAGTTGTTAATCCTGTGTTTGGTCTAGAGACTAGGAACTGTAATATCTATGATATGTAATTCGAACAGCAATATCATTGTTAATCACTGTGTTTGTCTGAGACGTAGCGATGTAATATTATGTAATACGGTCATATTCGAAAAGCAATCATATAAATATGTTGGTTGAAACGTACGAACTGTAATATTATTGTATACGTACATATTCAAAGCAATATCAGTTATCCTGTGTTTTGAGACAAAAAAAAAAAAAAAAAAAAAAAAAAAAAAAAAAAAAAAAAAAAAAAAAAAAAAAAAAAAAAAAAAAAAAAAAAAAAAAAAAAAAAAAAAAAAAAAAAAAAAAAAAAAAAAAAAAAAAAAAAAAAAAAAAAAAAAAAAAAAAAAAAAAAAAAAAAAAAAAAAAAAAAAAAAAAAAAAAAAAAAAAAAAAAAAAAAAAAAAAAAAAAAAAAAAAAAAAAAAAAAAAAAAAAAAAAAAAAAAAAAAAAAAAAAAAAAAAAAAAAAAAAAAAAAAAAAAAAAAAAAAAAAAAAAAAAAAAAAAAAAAAAAAAAAAAAAAAAAAAAAAAAAAAAAAAAAAAAAAAAAAAAAAAAAAAAAAAAAAAAAAAAAAAAAAAAAAAAAAAAAAAAAAAAAAAAAACATATTGAAGCAATATATTATCATGTTTGGGTTAGAGAATAACATTATAGTATATCGACAATCATTGTTATACTGTTTGGGACAGAGAGAACTGTAGCGAACTGTAATATCTATTGTATATACGGGTACATATTCCGAAACAAGCAATATCATTTGTTAATCACTGTGTTTTTTATGTCAGATATACGGTAGTCGAACTGTAAAATCTATTGTAATATACAATACTTAATCGAAAAAGCAATATCATTAATTGCAATCACATTGTGATTGTGTGTCGAGTGAGAGACCGGACACACTAAACTGTGAGCGTATATATTGTATATACGTTACTCTAAATCGAACAAACGCAATCGTCAGTTTTTTAATCACTGTGTTTTTGGGTCCGAGAGAAGGGTAGCGAACAGTGAAATCAGATTGTATAAATACGGTCCTATATTCGGAAACATGCAATATTCGGGTTATGTTAATTCCACAATGTTATTGGTTCTGAGAGACGTAAGCGAACTGTAAAATATGCCTATTGTAAATCGGGTACATATTGCGTGAATCAGCAATATCAAGTTTGTAGATCTCACTGTGTTGTTGGGACAGAGAAACGTTATGCGAAATTGATACTATTAAATGTATAAACGGTACATATTCGAAAAAGTCGAATATCAGTTTGTTAATAACTGTGTTTGGGTTTGGAGAGATCGATAGCTGCACGTGGTTCAATAGTCTATTGAATAGTAGTACAATCCGATAAGATTGTATGGGGGGTAGATAGGGGTTGGGGTAAGTGTTTATTGAGTTAGGGACTTTTGATTCTTGTGGTTGGTGTGTAGGGTATGTGTGGAGTATGGATTTGATGGGGGGTGTTGATAGGGTGATGGGGGGGAGGGTGTTTGAGGGAGTGGAGTTAGGGGTTTGTGAGTGGGGTGAGTAGGGTATGTGAGTATTAAGATTATATGGGGGGGTTGATAGGGGGGGGGAGTGGGGGCACACAAGGTGTGTACGGTGTGGAGTAGGGGGTTGTATTGGGTTTTAGTTTATGTGTTGGGATTTATGAATGTTATGGGGGGTGTGAATGGGATGGTGGGGTAGGTGTTTAGATGAGTGATGGTTTTGATTATGAGGGTGAGTATGGTATTATAATGAAGTTTATGATTGTGATGTTGGTTTTGATTTAGGGTGGGGAGGGTGTGTAGATGATTTAGGGTTGTGTGTTTGTGTAGGGTATGTGGAGTTTATGATTGTGATGGGGGGGGTTTATAGGGGGGTGGGGGTAGTGGTGTGATAGGTGAGTTAGGTTGTGGTTGAGTGGGGTTAGTAGGGTAATGGAGTTATGATTGTATGGTGGTTGTGATAGTGTGGGGGGGTATGAGTGATGGATGAGTTAGGGTTGTGGTGTGGGGTGTGTAGGGTATGTGGAAGTTATGATTGTGATGGGTGGTTGATATAGGGTGGGTAGGTTTTTAGGATAGGGTAGGTTGTTAGTGGGGTGTGTAGGGTATGTTGAGTTTATTTTTGTGATGGGGGGTTGATAGGGGGGGGGGGGGAGGTGGTTAGTGTGAGGGTTATGTTGTGATTGGGGTGTGTAGGGTAGGGTGGAGGATTGGATGGATTGTGATTGGGGTTGGTAGGGGGGGTGGGGGGGTAGGGGGGGTGTTTAGGTGAGGTTTTGGTAGTGGGTTGGGGGTGTGTAGGGTATGTGGAGTTTATGATTGTGTTGGGGGTTGAATAGGGGGGGGGGGGGAGGGTGTGTAGGGGTAAGTTAGGGGTTGTGGTGGGTGTGTAGGGTATTTGGAGTTTCTGAATGTGAGGGGGGGGTTGATAGGGGGGGGGGGGGAGGTTGTAGGGGTAGTTAGGGGTTGTAAGTGGGGGTGTGTAGGGGGTATGTGGAGTTGATATAGATGTGATTGGGGGGTTTGAGATGGGGGGGGGGGAGGGGGAAGTGTGTAGATTGTGAGGTAGGTTGTTTATTGGGGGTGTGTAGGGTATGGAGTTTATATTTGTGTTATAGGGGGTGGATAGGGTGGGGGGAGGGTGGGTTTAGGGATAGTTGAGGGGGTTGTGTTTGGGGTGTAGGTTCTGTATGTGGGAGTTTATGATGGTGATGGGGGGTTGTCAAGAAGGTGGGGGGGAGTGTGTATGAGAGTAAGGTTTTGTTGGGGTGTGTAGGGTATTGGGAGTGTTTATGATTGTGATTGTATGGTTATAGGGGGGGGGGGGAAAGGGGGGGTTGGGTAATGGGGAGGGGGTATGGGTTGTTATTGGGGTGTGGTTAGGTATGTGGACAGTTTAGATGATTTGTTATGGGGGGTTGGATTCGGGGGGGGGGGGAGGTTGTTAGGTAGTTAGTTTTGAGGAGGGGGGAGTGTTATTGTATTGTGAGGTGAGGGTTATATAATTGTGATGGTGTTGATTATAGGGGGGTAGTGGGGGGTAGGTGTTTAAGTGAGTTAAGGGTTTGTGACTGTGGTGCATTTAGGGTATGTGGTGTTTATGATTGAGATGGTGTTGATAGGTGGGGGGGGAGGTTAGGTGGGTTAGGGTTTGTGTGGGGTGTGTGGGGTTCTAGGTGGATTAATATTGTGATGTGGGTTTGATGGGGGGGGGGGGGAAGGGTGTGTAGTGTGAGGTAAGGTTGTGAGTGGGGTGTGTAGGGTATGTGGAAGTTTAAATATATTGATGTTGGTGTTGATATGGGGGGGGTATAGAAGAGTAGGTGAGGTGAGTATGGTAGTTTGTGTAGTGTGTTGTGATAATGTTATTTGTAGTTATGATGAGTATTTAATATGGTTATTTTAGGGTTTGGGGGTTGTGATAGTATAGTTGAAGTGGAGTATTCTTGGGGTTATATGGGTGAGTATTGGAAGTTATGATTGTGAAGTGTGTAGATAGGGGTGGGGGATGTGTTTAGTTAGTTCTAGGGTTAGTGTGTCTGGGTGTGTAACGGTAACATTTATTTTGACGTAAGCATCTCAATATAAGGTTGTTTATTTACAAGTGTGTGTTTGAGGTCATGAGAGACGGTGATAAATGTATTTAGATTGTTTATACGGTAAATATAAGAAACGAGAAATACATCATTGTTAATAAATATATAATGGGTATGATGAAGGAGTAAGAGAGACAAGTAATATATTTTGTATAGATAGGGGGAATGTGGTAGATTCACATTGAACTAGAGGTTTATGCACTGTGGTGTGGTACGGAGAGAAGGTAGCGAACATGTATATCTATTGAGAGTTTATTCGTACATTTACGTATCATACAGCAATATCAGTTGTTTAATAAATGTGTGTTTGAGGTTCCGAACAGAAGGTTAGAGAGAGATGGTGAATATATGAGTGTTGTTTCGGTGAAATTTTCATAAAGCATTATCAGTTTGTATTACTATGCGATATTATGTAAATGTGGTCATGAGTACTACGAAGTGCGTAATGTAAAATTAATTGTATATACAGTACATATTCAACAACTGGACAATATTCAAGTAAGATAAACCAAGCTTGGTTTTTATGGTCCGGAGAGACCATTAGCAACTGTAATATCTATTGTAATATAACGTGTTACATATTAGTAACAGCAAATCAGTTGATTTGAATACACTGAGTCTGTTGGGTCTGAGAGACGGTAGCGAAACTGTAAAATCTATTGTAATACGTACGATATTCGAAACAGCATTTATCATTGTTAAGCCTCGTATGTGGTCTGACAGACTCACGAACTGTAATTTTACTTTTGTATATAATACTGTACTTATTGAAACCCAGCAATATCAATTATTAAAAACGTGTTTGGTGCTGAGAGACGGTAGCGAACTGTAATATCTATTGTATATACGGTACATATTCGAAACAGCAATATCATTGTTAATCACTGTGTTTGGGTCTGAGAGACGTAGCGAACTGTAATATATATTGTATATACGGTACATATTCGAAACAGCAATATCATGTTAATCACTGTGTTTGGGTCTGAGAGACGGTAGCGAACTGTAATATCTATTGTATATACGTACATATTCGAAACAGCAATATCAGTTTTAATCACTGCTTTGGGTCTGAGAGACGGTAGCGAACTGTAATATCTATTGTATATACGGTACATATTCGAAACAGCAATATCAGTTGTTAATCACTGTGTTTGGGTCTGAGAGACGGTAGCGAATCTGTAATATTATATGTATATATACGTACATATTCGAAACAGCAATATCAGTTGTAATCACTCTGTATGGGTCTGAGAGACGGAGCGAACTGTAATATTATTGTATATACGGTACATATTCGAAACAGCAATATCAGTTGTTAATCACTGTGTTTGGGTCTGAGAGACGGTAGCGAACTGTAATATCTATTGTATATACGGTACATATTCGAAACAGCAATATCAGTTGTTAATCACTGTGTTTGGGTCTGAGAGACGTAGCGAACTGTAATATCTATTGTATATACGGTACATATTCGAAACAGCAATATCATTGTTAATCACTGTGTTTGGGTCTGAGAAACGGCAGCGAACTGTAATATTATTGTATATACGGTACATATTCGAAACAGCAATATCAATTGTTAATCACTGTTTTGGGTGTGAGAGACGGTAGCGAACTGTAATATTATTGTATATACGGTACATATTCGAAACAGCAATATCAGTTGTTAATCACTGTGTTTGGGTCTGAGAGACGGCAGCGAACTGTAATATATATTGTATATACGGTACATATTCGAAACAGCAATATCAGTCTGTGTAAATCACTGTGTTTGGGTCTGAGAGAACGCAGCGAACTGTAATATTATTGTATATACGGTACATATTCGAAACAGCAATATCAGTTGTTAATCACTGTGTTTGGGCTGAGAGACGGTAGCGAACTGTAATATATATTGTATATACGGTACATATTCGAAACAGCAATATCATTGTTAATCACTGTGTTTGGGTCTGAGAGAGTAGCGAACTGTAATATATATTGTATATACGTACATATTCGAAACAGCAATATCAGTTGTTAATCACTGTGTTGGGTCTGAGAGACGGCAGCGAACTGTAATATCTATTGTATATGGTACATATTCGAAACAGCAATATCAGTTGTTAATCACTCTGTATGGGTCTGAGAGACGGCAGCGAACTGTAATATATTGTTATACGGTACATATTCGAAACAGCAATATCAGTTGTTAATCACTGTGTTTGGGCTGAGAGACGGAGCGAACTGTAATATCTATTGTATATACGGTTACTTATTCGAAAACAGCAATATCATTGTGAATGACTGTGTTTTGGTCTGAGAGACAGTAGCGAACTGTAATATATATTGTATATTCCGTACATATTCGAAACAGCAATATCAGTTGTTAATCACTGTGTTTGAGGTGAGAGACGGTAGCGAACTGTAATATCTATTGTATATAGGTACATATTCGAAACAGCAATATCATTGTTAATCACTTGTTTGGGTCTGAGAGACGTAGCGAACTGTAATATCTATTGTATATACGGTACATATTCGAAACAGCAATATCAGTTGTTAATCACTGTTTGGGTCTGAGAGACGGTAGCGAACTGTAATATATATGTATATACGGTACATATTCGAAACAGCAATATCATTGTAATCACTTGTTTGGGTCTGAGAGACGTAGCGAACTGTAATATTATTGTATATACGGTACATATTCGAAACAGCAATATCAGTTGTTAATCACTGTGTTTGGTCTGAGAGATTGTACGAACTGTAATATCTATTGTATATACGGTACATATTCGAAACAGCAATATCAGTTGTTAATCACTGTGTTTGGGTCTGAGAGAAGTAGCGAACTGTAATATTATATGTATATACGGTACATATTCGAAACAGCAATATCATTGTTAATCACTGTGTTTGGGTCTGAGAAACGGCAGCGAACTGTAAAATATAGTATATACGGTACAAATTCGAAACAGCAATATCAGTTGTTAATCACTGTGTTTGGGTCTGAGAGACGATAGCGAACTGTAATATATATTGTATATACGGTACATATTCGAAACAGCAATATCAGTTCTTAATCACTGTGTTTTGGTCTGAGAGACGTTAGCGAACTGTAATATCTATTGTATATATGGTACATATTCGAAACAGCAATATCAGTTGTTTATCACTGTGTTTGGGTCTGAGAAACGGCAGCGTACTGTATTTTCTATTGTATATACGGTACATATTCGAAACAGCAATATCAGTTGTTAATCACTGTGTTTGGGTCTGAGAGACGATAGCGAACTGTAATATCTATTGAATATTCGGTACATATTCGAAACAGCAATATCAGTTTTTAATAAATGTGTTTGGCTCCGAGAGACGGTAGCGAACTGTAATATCTATTGTATATACGGTACATATTCGAAACAGCAATATCTATTGTTAATCACTGTGTTTGGGTCTGAGAGACAGTTGCGAACTCTAATATCTATTGTATATACGGTTCATATTCGAAACAGCAATATCACTTGTTAATCACTGTGTTTGGGTCTGAGAATCGGCAGCGAACTGTAATATATATTGTATATACGGTACATATTCGAAACATCAATATCAGTTTTTAATCACTGTGTTTGGGTCTGAGAGACGATAGCGAACTGTAATATCTATTGTATATACGGACATATTCGAAACAGCAATATCAGTTGTTAATCACTGTGTTGGGGTCTGAGAGACGGTAGCGAACTGTAATATGTATTGTATATACGTTACATATTCGAAACAGCAATATCTATTGTTAATCACTCTGTATGGGTCTGAGAGACAGTAGCGAACTGTAATATATATAGTATATACGGTACATATTCGAAACAGCAATATCAGTTTTAATCACTGTGTTTGGGTCTGAGAGATGGTAGCGAACTGAAATATCTATTGTATATACTGTTCATATTCGAAATAGCAATATCAGTTGTTAATCACTCTGTATGTGTCTGAGAGACGGCAGCGAACTGTAATATCTATTGTATATACGGTACATATTCGAAACAGCAATACAGTTGTTAATCACTGTGTTTGGGTCTGAGAGACGATAGGGAACTGTAATATCTATTGTATATACGGTACATATTCGAAACAGCAATATCAGTTGTTAATCACTGTGTTTGGGTCTGAGAGACGGTAGCGAACTGTAATATCTATTGAATATACGTTACGTATTCGAAACAGCAATATCTATTGTTAATCACTCTGTATGGGTCTGAGAGACAGTAGCGAACTGTAATATATATAGTATATACGGTACATATTCGAAACAGCAATATCAGTTGTTAATCACTGTGTTTGGGTCTGAGAGACGGTAGCAAACAGCGAACGTCACTGTTTTCCACGCCATCAAAACTGCAGTGTAACACTTGGATCTGCGAGGGACCCACGTAGACAGGTAGACTGCTACAACAGCCTGGCCAACTTGGTCTCCGCCATCTAACTACTGTATATGTACTGGGACCTGCCTTGAGCTCTGCACACGTCGCTGCGTATACCACCCGTAATCATTACAGCATATACTGTACGTTTCTTTGCGTAAATTGTATATTGCACGTTAGGGAATCGCATTCCTGACTTCGTACACTCCGCACAAAACTAAACTATCATAGATTGTGAAGTGTGAATTCATCGTGGATATAAGCATAAATAGGTTTCGAACATGATTACTTAGTGTATTGTCCCCATGCCAGAGATCAATAAGTATTTGTTATACTGGTTACGAAGCAAGAAGATTAGTTATTACCGCATGTTTTAGAGAAGGCAACAAAAGCAACACAACATTTTGGAGAATGATTCCAGTAGAGAGGTTCGTATGTGGCGTTACCTAAATTATCTCTCAAGTGGAGGCAAACTTTCTTCCGCCAGACTTAATTATTCTCAATGTTTGCTCCTGCGTTAGAGTATGAAGCACGAAGACAAACTGAACATTTTAGTTTAAACGGTATGTCATTGAATCATTGAACCAACAAAATGTTAAGTACATATTTTAAGCTATATTCTTTAGGGACAAACGAAAATAATGACATCCACAAATGAAACCAAGACATGCGAGGAAAGCTAACAGGGTACGCACCCCAAGTTGTACGAAACACTATTTGAATCCATTTAAACATTAACAAAAACAACTCTATACTCAGCTTATAATATTTAAACCATTTATTTATTTTTTCTTACGATAAATTTATTTTCGGTCATAAACAATATATTTAGAAAATAGTGTGGTGCTGCTGTATTTAACGTTTGTCTAATAATTCTAAACAAAGGATTGTTCCACCATATTTCCTTGATTAACTGGAAACATTCAATTACATTTAATTTTAAGCTACTTTCCTTGGGATAATGGGCTTATGTAATCATGCAAATGTCTGTCTGTGATGTACTGTATGTCCGCTCATAATAACATTCGCTACACGACAATATATTGTGTCAAATGTCGGGAAACAATAAACTTATTAATACCTCATTTGGCAAACATGATTCACCACGGTGATCAAATAAACATATATGTCTTACGTGAGTCGGTCACTTATTTTTAAAATGGCGGTCATACGAACATTTTGATTACTTATCTTTAACCACGAAACCGTGTAACCAAGGAACGAATAAACATTGAGTGCGAGCCAGGGAGGGGGGGGCATGCCATTTTGAAATATTGCCCATGTACTAGTGAATGTTATCGGATATTCGGAAATTTGATCGAAATAACACAGCACATTGAAAATAAACATTCGAATGAAATAAGGCTTTATCTGTGCTTTAAACAAAACATGTTACACATTACAAAATATCTGGAAGAATTACTTTCTGGGCCCATATTGGTAAGTTAAATGATGTTTAACATAAAATAATACAGGAATTATCAAAGTCATTCAGCTTAACTTTCATCTATCTTGATAAAGTGGGTACTTATATAGGTAAATATTTGTATCTTAGAGTTTAATTGTGTGCATATTATCAGCCATTAACATATCGACACAATGAATAAAAAATTTTTTTTGTAGAATATTTTATTCTCTACACAATTTCCCATGCAGAAACATATATTGTAGCTGTTTGTTAAAGACTGGATTGATTTCTTTAATCGGCAACCATTCTGTAATGAGAGACATTAAACAACTAAGATGCCTGAGGGCATCTCGCTTGTTTTCTGACAGCGTTGACAAGTTCAAATGCCAGATTTCAAAACTTTATAAGCTAGTTCACTTAATCGTCCTAAACGTGTCTATTATTTTCTTCGCTTTATACGATAACTTTTACAAATCACGGCCCTCGAGGAATTTGAAGAATGGTGGTGAAGGAACTGTCTATGGCCTTCTACGATACTGCAGTCCAAACATAATGACGTGAGTTGCATCGTTTGTTTGGCTGCTGCATGCATCTCCGACCTGAAACATCACCTCCTCGCTCGCTTAACACAGCAGTAGAAATAGGTATATTTGATTACCGTGGCTTTACTGGCCAGTTTGCATTAAAACATTTGACATAAAACGACATAGCAACATTTGACTTGGATGGAAGTAGGGCGTCTGCTTCTACATGGCGGTATTCAAGGAAGCAAGATTATTTGTCTTTCTTGCTGACTTAACGAAGCACTAAAATACAAGTAAAATAACATTAATGCAGAGCTTCACGTTTCTCTTGTCACTTTTACAAAATAAAAGGGAAAGTTATTCCTCTGGGAATACCAGCTCGCCAAGAAAGGAGTTGCGTATTTTCATAATATTTAATTGCATATAGGAGCTGTGGTGTTGTACTGCCATAATACTCGTCTCGCCCCACGACAAACCGGGGTCAAATCCGTATTTTCGTGTGTAGGAAACATGGCGGGTGTTTCTGTTGGCCGGTGGGTAGTGTCGGAGTACTCCCGATACTCAGTTTTCTGTCGCTGCTTCATCTCTACCTATCTTCACCATCATCAGCGGTGAAGATCTTAGTTGTTAAGCGCCGCTTACGTCTCTCTCTTGTCACTGCTGTTAACTTAATACTGTGTTTCACCTACATGCAGTATTTCACATCTACATTGATCGTTCAAAGAATTACATTACATTGTTTATCTCCGTTCTCAATTAATGTTAATTTTGTATCTATCGACTAGCATATATTACTTGCAGATTCCACTTAGATATGACATGAAATACGGGTTTTGTAAGTGCCATACGAAAGCTTTCCTATTATTCCTATCATGTTTTCACTTGCCGACTGAATTATGATTATGTTAGGAACCATGAGTTTTTGTGGAAAACTTTTTTCTTTTGAAACTCGCAAATACTCAGCTTCGGTTAATCTTGTGGTCTGTAATACACAGACTCCATTCCCCTTGTTGGTGTTAATACTTCCAGCCCTACAATTAAATGTTTGGTGAGAAATTTAAAACAAATAACAAACATGTAAAAGAGAAGACATATAACATGAAAAATTACACAGGCTAAATTACAATTCACTTACAGTGTATTACATTACTTAGTCAAACAATATTTTTGTTAATCTAATGTATACGTGTAATCATGAATAAATACATAATTTTAAACAATCTCAACATGTTTGCACCATAACTTTGCTTTCCAATGATATTTTTGCACGAACAAATAATGAAGTCGATTTTATTTCTTAAGTGAGAATTTGTTTGAGTAAACAAGCCTAGTAGACGTCTTTTTATACAAGGAATGCCTAGTGTCGTGACAAAACGAACAAGCAGTCAGGTGGTTCCCCCCATTCAACCGCTTCATAGTTCGCCTGGCTCTGTGAGGTTCCCACTGCTTGCAGCTTGCACTACTGTCCGTGCCAGACATCGTGGCCCTTGAGCTCCCTCGTCTGTCAGTAATGGGCTGGACACGGACGGGCGCTGCAGCGGCCGGAGATTACTGACGGCACAGTTATCTATACTCTTTACTAAAAACATTTTCCAGGGTGTCCGTTGGATGATTTCACACTAAAGACTGGTTCAGTTCACATTCACGCCAAACGAAAGATGTCAAAGTGTAAACAGATATTCAGCATTACCGTTTTCGTGCATGGGTGAAATCTCAGTTTACGAATATAGGATTACGATGTAAATAAATGACAAGGAACTAGAGGCTAAACATATTTTTACTTTATTGTTTGGTAATCAGAAAATGTTACAAATATTTTATGAAAAAAACCTAATTTTAAAGTTGTCGCAGAGGTACGTTTCTGAAGGAAAGACTGCACACTTGTTCAGTACCTTGCACATAGAGACGATGACGCATGTGATACGCGTGCCTATGTCGTCCTTAGCGTCTCGCCCTTCTGGACAGATACGTTCTGGTTGGTGGAATGCTTAATGAGCGAGTGAAGAGATTTGGGCCGCTCTTAACACCGAGGGCTTGAGAGCCCTTTAGGGTAAAGCGAGATGAGTATGGAGCAGCGCCGGTATGCAAGGGTGGGGGAAATAGGAGATCAGTGAGAAAACCCGCCGACCAGCGGCATCGTCCTGCACGCTTCCCACATGCGAAAATCCGGAGGCGATCTGGCCGGGAATCGAACCCGGTTCACCATGGTGGGAGGAGAGTAGTCTAACCACTACACCACCGTGGCCCCAGGAATGCTTAATGTTCACTATCGGATTATAGTTATGTCTTATATAGACATATAGACTTTAAGCACTAAAATATTTCAAAATGAGATGACACTGCACCCTCAGTTGCAGGGATATTTGTACGAGAATGACTGAAACTTTTCCAAATGTCCTATAGGATTGTTTGGCCTAGTTACAGAGCAGACATGTATACACTCGCTCGACCAGTTGCGGGTCATTGTTCAAGAATCAAGCTACTGTCTGCGCCAGACGTTGTGGCACTTGTCTGAACATGGGTGTAGGGGTTTGTTGGGGAGAGTTGAAACAACTACGTATGCGGCTCTGGCTTTGTAGCATCCGACCTAGAAACATTACCCCATCGCACGCAGTTTAACTGCTGATTTCGATTTCAATAGATGTCGGTGAATGTTTAGGAATATATAAGAAGGCTATTTATATAATTGAAAGGGAAGTAGTAAAAAGTATGAGTAGGTGTTGTGACCGCGAGGCTAATAGGTACAAGTGTTAAGGAATGCCGATTAACAAAGAAGCTGATAGGGTTGCCAACTATTCTGGCATCAGTAACAGGTTTATCCAAAGGGTTAATAAATGTTTGTTGTATAGTAGTCCATATATATCTCCTTGTTTGATATCACGAGTGCTACATATGAATATGGCATACATAGGTTCACCGTGTTGGAAATTGTAGGCAACTGTGTCTACCAGAAGACATAAAGCATAATGGCCAAATCGCCTTGTTCGAGGGCACAAGTTGCATCTAAGTCATAAATTTGGCAGCTGTAACTTCAGGGAATTGAAAACGTCATACAAATATTCATACAAAGATTTTAAAGCATGTTGGACCATATTGCCTTGATAGAGGTCAAGAGTACTACATATGATATATATTAAGTTCTCACAACATCAACTAATCCAAAGTGGCAGCCAACAATGCTTACAATGCTTATCAGAGGGCTTAGAATATAATGCATATTTTCATCTTGAACAGGCTGTTACCTACGCCTGCTAAATTTTAAATGACGTTGAACGTGTTA
This sequence comes from Dryococelus australis, assembly GCA_029891345.1. Taxonomy (NCBI): domain Eukaryota; kingdom Metazoa; phylum Arthropoda; class Insecta; order Phasmatodea; family Phasmatidae; genus Dryococelus; species Dryococelus australis. The sequence goes on along the minus strand of CM056998.1, from coordinate 2,809,364 downwards.
GAATTAATAAATATGATGTTAGTAGTATGTAATGTAATATGCTTGCTGGTGTTTGATGTATTTTTCTCTAGTTTTTGTTTTCCAAGTCATTCAAGGTCATGGGGTTGAGGTCACTGTTACCTGCATCCAATATGGCGGACAGGCGATGTCGACCAAGATGGCGGTCGCCTACCAAGATGGTGGCCACCTATAACGATGGTCGTCATTTGCACCTTCCAAGATGGTGGAATGGGCACGGGTGAGGGATGAACTCTGGAAAGTTCATTTTTTAAGTGCATTTTAAACGATTTCTTAATATTTCTTAATAATTTATTATAATAATTCTTATATATTTTTTAGCAATTCTTAAATAAATTTGAATTAATCATTTTGTAATTAGTTTTTAATGGTTTAAATAATATGTAAACCATTTTTATTAATAAATGATTAAACTATTTTAAAAATAATTCTTTATAATTTATTAAATAATTTGTGAATACTTTTAGTAATACGATTTTTAGAATTTCCTAATTTTTGGAAATTTGTTCAATATAATTGTTTTTACTTTTTTTTTTTTTTTATTTCTCGTGTCAACAATGAAAGGTCAAGTTCAAAGGTCCTGAGTCCTGCTCTCCTGACCCCAGGGTCTCCAATCCCGGTCACCTGGGTCGATGATTACTGACACTGGGTCACTGATCCGGCTCCCTGATCTTACCCATTGTCACTGATCAGCCTCAGAAAACACGAATTATTTTAGGGGGGGGGGGGGGATGAGAAATGTTTAAGGAAAAAGGAAAAATATGTAGGGACATTTAATAGGGAAGAAAGGAAAATTTTGAGGGCGAAATTCCAACATGGCGGCGTGCGGTTCCTCCGCTCCTATCACCCCTCCCTTTGAGCCAAAGTCACCCTTGCAGATAGCTACTACTCACAACATTACAAATTAAATTGTTATTGTGAATTTAATCCTTTTCTGACTTGCACAACTAAACATAATAAACGGAGAATAAAGGGTTACAAATTGTTAATAAATCAATAAATATTGCTAAACAATCACTAAGAAATGACGCTTGCGTAGATCGGAATGGACATCCCTGTACGATATTTTGGAACTCTGGCTCAGTATAATTTCATTTGACTGCATGTCATATTAATAATCTTTAAAACATACCTCCACTCCCTCAACCCTTACGTCAGTATAACATCTACGGTTTTAGAAGTCAGATTTTGGTAGATGTGTTATAAAGAAAATTCTATTCTCTATCTCTATTTGTGTATTTCTCACGGACACTGAATACAGTCTTCTGGCGGTTAAACTTTCGTTTTCTGGTCAACCAATTTGGACTCATACTTAGGAAATGCTATACTTTATCCCGCAAGGAGGGTAATTCTAAAGAAACATTTATTTATTAAATGTTTATATGTGTGAATGTTTCGTGTGTAAGACAGTACAAGATAACGCAAATATCGAAGTGGGGTATATTTTGGTTATTCTGTTGTTGTGCGATTGACAACGATTTATAACTATATATATATATATATATATATATATATATAATATATATATATATATATATATATATATATATAATGTTTTGGCCAATCATGTTTGTACTCACAATGTGACATATTATTAAACAAATTGTAGTTGTGTACGCCACAGTGGCTAGCATTCGCATACCATGGCGTCAAACATTGAGAGACCAATTGCTAGAAAGCACACTTACACATGTATTCACAAATCAGTTAAGAAGCTGGTCAGTGTGGTGTCTTCCAGCTACCAAGTGTTTCAAATTGGGTTACTTAACATTACCAGCACGAATCGCCAATGGAAGCAGTAAGGTGAGAAACCACATCATGACACAATACGTCGTGTTGAACTGTCCAGTTTGAATGTAACGATATTACAGGCTGTTCGCTGTGAGCTCTTTACACTTTTCGTAATGCCGCTATAACACACATGGCACATACATGCACTTTTATTTAACTTAAGTGTGTGTGTAATTGAAAATAAAAACTGAGTTACGACTTAATACGTAATCTTTATTGACATTTGGGTGCATTCATCCATATATGAACTGCAACAGGCATCAAGAAGTGCTCACTTGAATGCAAAACATTAATTTAATGCGAAAATTTTCCTTCGAAATATATCTAGTAGCTCACTACATGTGTTCTATTTATGTTATTACTTTTTTAAAGGTGAGTATTTGAGTGTTTTTAAATTACAGTAGATCTTTCAAGAGACTATAATCACTCCCGCAAATAATATTGTAGTAATTTAGTCTTATAACACTTTCATAACCAATAACTATTTCCTGTAATCCAAATTTGGTTAAGGCATGTCGGGTAATCGTCACGGTGCATGAAAATAGGCTTTTACTCTATGAGAAGAACAAAATTGTTTAAATATTCCGCATTATCATCACATGGAACAGGAAAACTGCACGGATTATATTGAGGACAAGCTAAACTTTACACAGTTATAGAAGTAATCCGCCTTTGCAATGGATTACAGTTAACAGGGCTCACTCAGGAAATGTGTGAAGCAAATAAGAAACTTGCAATAAAAGACTTTTGGGATCAAGTGCTGTGTGCTTTGGAGTAATATTGGCCACTTACTGGAGAAGCACGCAGTGAATATGCAGTAGTTGATCGAGTATTCATTGGATTGTGAAGTAGAGACTTCAGACCGTTGATTCTGACACATTTCATGGTCTCTAATTATCTTACATATGAAAAAGTTACTTTACATGATGCATAATTTAATGTTTTTTCCGATTATCAATTTATGTTTTCAAAGATCTCATGTGTGTTGGCGAGGGGATTTATAAAATAATACCTCATTACAAATTTTAATTATGCATGATTTGGAAGTCGTTTTTTTCCAGTGTTTCAGTGTGGTCTGTTCAAATTTATCATTTACTATTTTGTTTCTCAGATGTGATAAAAGGCTATTTCATAATTCCGATGGTTTTCATTACAATACATATAATGTGTTCCCATGTTCCCTGCAGCAGTTAGCCACGCCCACTCTGTAGCACGCGCCTGGGACTTGGCAGCCTGCTTAACATACCCGAAGTGGGACTTAGAAATATTTTCAGCTACACGAGATCGCTCATTTTTTTGTGACGAGAAGTGTACATATATATGCATGGATATTAAAATAAATTTTATATTCACATATTAATATGTACATACTTATTGTAGATATTTAATTAAATTTTATATTTTCATATTTATATACCAATACATATGAATTTAATTGTATATAATTTTATATTTACATAGTTTTATACCTATACTATACATATAAGCTAAATTGAAAATAATTTTATATTTTCATATTTATATACCCATTCCTATACATATAAATTATATTTAAAGTAATTTTATGTATATATATACATATATACCTGCACATATACATAGTTATATATAAAATAAAATGAAATTAATTTTAGATTTACATACTTGTATACCTATACATAATAATGTATAATATAAAATGAAAACAATTTTATTTTTACATACCTTTATACATATACATATACATAGTTATGTATAAAATAATTTGAAATTAGTTTTATATTTACACACTTATATACCAATACATATATGTAAATAAATTGAAAATAATCTTTTACTTACATAGTTATACTCCTATACATATACATAATTAATTACTTATACCTATACAAAATTATATATGGAATAAATAGCAAATAAATTGATATTTACATATTTATACTCTCATACATTATTTTATATATTCCTATCTTATATATAGTTATATATAGTACTATCATAATTATATAACATATTGTTATGATAGTACTTGTGTGTTTTCATCTAGGGCGAAAGATTTTTTGGTTTTCTCAGAGTGCACCCATTATTTACGTATAAATTGTATGGCCACAAGTTAGAATCTTTAATTCTCAAAAAACCACATTTATACAGTAAAGTGGCAGTAGATATTCTGACTCGGCGAGGTAAACATCGATTTGGAAGCGCTCTCTCGCTATACCACAAAGATGAATTGCGAAAACGAAGGTCTGACTTTGACCTCAACTAACATGGAACCGCGGCCTGTAACATCGCTATCAGGCTGTCTCCAGTGTCGATTCTGCATTCGGGTATTCACCTAGGGTCAAAATGCTCGGCCACATGAGAGAACTACTTGTACGAAGAGACCTTCTCGTGCTATGAAGCATTACGACAGTGGCCACATGCAGCTCCTACAAGATGATACACTGCAGGAAGATAACCAGATCTGCAAGGGTTCGCCAACTGGGAGCCAGCAATAGATGCCATCAATACCTTCTCCTACATCGATAGGTACCCTTTCCGAAGACGATAATGGCATCACAGTTAATGCTAAAGTCGGAGTGAGATCAGTACAGTCGGAGTGAGAGCAGTACAGTCGGAGTGAGAATAGTACAGTCGGAGTGAGAGCAGTACAGTCGTAGTGAGATCAGTACAGTCGGAGTGAGATCAGTACAGTCGGAGTGAGATCAGTACAGTCGGAGTGAGAGCAGTACAGTCGGAGTGAGATCAGTACAGTCGGAGTGAGAGCAGTACAGTCTGAGTGAGAGCAGTACAGTCGGAGTGAGAGCAGTACAGTCGGGTGAGATCAGTACAGTCGGGTGAGATCAGTACAGTCGGAGTGAGAGCAGTAAAGTCGGAATGAGAGCAGTACAGTCGGAGTGAGATCAGTACAGTCGGAGTGAGAGCAGTACAGTCGGTGTGAGAGCAGTACAGTCGGTGTGAGAGCAGTACAGTCGGTGTGAGAGCAGTACAGTCGGATTGAGAATAGTACAGTCGGAGTGAGATCAGTACAGTCTGAGTGAGATCAGTACAGTCGGATTGAGAGCAGTACAGTCGGAGTGAGAGCAGTACAGTCTGAGTGAGAGCGGTACAGTCTGAGTGAGAGCAATACAGTCGGATTGAGAGCAGTACAGTCGGAGTGCGAGAAGTACAGTCGGAGTGAGAGCAGTACAGTCGGAGTGAGAGCGGTACAGTCTGAGTGAGAGCAATACAGTCGGATTGAGAGCAGTACAGTCGGAGTGCGAGAAGTACAGTCGGAGTGAGAGCAGTACAGTCGGAGTGAGAGCAGTACAGTCGGAGTGAGAGCAGTACAGTCTGAGTGAGAGCAGTACAGTCGGAGTGAGAGCAGTACAGTCGGAGTGAGAGCAGTACAGTCTGAGTGAGATCAGTACAGTCGGAGTGAGAGCAGTACAGTCGGAGAGAGAGCAGTACAGTCGGTGTGAGAGCAGTACAGTCGGAGTGAGAGCAGTACAGTCTGAGTGAGATCAGTACAGTCGGAGTGAGAGCAGTACAGTCGGAGTGAGAGCAGTACAGTCGGATTGATAGCAGTACAGTCGGAGTGAGATCAGAACAGTCTGAGTGAGATCAGTACAGTCGGATTGAGAGCAGTACAGTCGGAGTGGGAGCAGTACATTCGGAGTGAGAGCAGTACAGTCGGAGTGAGAGCAGTACAGTCGGAGTGAGAGCAGTACAGTCTGAGTGAGATCAGTACAGTCGGAGTGAGAGCAGTACAGTCGGAGAGAGAGCAGTACAGTCGGTGTGAGAGCAGTAAAGTCAGAGTGAGAGCAGTACAGTCTGAGTGAGATCAGTACAGTCGGAGTGAGAGCAGTACAGTCGGAGTGAGAGCAGTACAGTCGGATTGAGAGCAGTACAGTCGGAGTGAGATCAGTACAGTCTGAGTGAGATCAGTACAGTCGGATTGAGAGCAGTACAGTCGGTTTGTGTGGATCAGACACTTGCAAGATGTCCGCGTGAAGTCGACGAACCTCAAAATAAACGATCATCAACTCCAAGTTCTGATGAACATACAAGTCCTGCTACACAGAAAAGTAAACTTGATATTGAGTATGCAGCAGGAAGAGAAGACGATCGTGAAGATAGCAATGATGATGATGACTATGGCGACAGTGATAATGTTGTAGATGATGATTATTCCCTCTAGCGTCCTGCACATGTCCCCAACGAGTTTCCTTCGACAAGCGATGTGAAGAAGATAGAAGTCACCGAGTATACTGACGATATGGTTACCGAAGAGCCCAACAAATTTGTAGACACGCTTAGATATTTGCTTGATAGGCAACAACGTGGGGATTACTCGACCATGAATGAGGTGGTTTCAATCATAAGAGAACTTGAGGATCGGGGTTATATCATACCACTGACACTCACACATTCAGTCACGACCGTCAGTCTCACGCTGTACTCTACCGCTGCTCGCAATTTATATACTTATCTCTCGGCGCCACTCGGTGCTCTGCTGGGTCGTCACTTGGCTCTCTCTCGCTTATCGTCTCACTATCCTTCAAACTCTTAACTCTCTGATCTGTGGTCTATCGCAGCTCGCTGGCCTGGTCTAGAAGGTTTGAGAAAATACGTCAAGGAACCTTTGTGAGACGACATGATTCAGACCAATATAAAATGATCACGTTTCTGCCTTCTGCTGAAGGGTCTCTTTGGGGGTTTCCTAAGTCTCCAGTCCACAGGCCGCAGATGGCGTAATAGGGAGAATATAGTTGCGTTGTGAAAGCCTGTGATGACATAATACTCATGCAAAATATGATTAAACTGAGTTCGCCCATATGAGGTGCGTTCTTTCCTCTCTCTCTCTCTCTCTCTCTCTCTCTCTCTCTCTCTCTCTCTCTCTCTCTCTCTCTAAATTCACAGTTAAATCAAACTAATCGAATCAGTGAAATTGGCTCCACTTAGAATCGGTGAAAAATCACTGTTGGTTGTAGTGAAACAAATTCACTTATTGAACAAATGGCAGCCAAATGCGAACGGCCGCTTAGTTGCAGTATTTTTTATTGAAGTTAGTGAAATCATTGAGAGAAGTAAACTTATTTCGGATAGTCATTATTTATATTATACAATTTAATAAAATTTAAATAAAGCAAAAACAACCGCGATGACCAAGAATTGAAGTCACAATACGTCATTTGCGGAGTATTGTGGCTTAGCAACTGTGCTACCAAGCTAGTAGTGAACGTAAAGGGGTAAATATGTGTATTATGGTGCTTCATAGGAAATATGTAGCTTTAAATTGTATGTCTCATTTCCCATTTTTAGTTCAAGTGGTAACATTATGATTGTTAAAACAAATAATGCGTGAGAAAACAACTCACATCGTCACATATAATGCAATTGAAATATTGAAACCGAACACTATCATTTTAACGTGATAATGAAATGAAGACTGAATGTTGATGTTGCCTCGTAAAATTGTATATTAAGAGACGAAACGCTCTTTAAATTAGTATTCCTGTGGATTTGATTAGTTTAGGCGTTGTTTTTTTTTATTTGATACACATTGTTTATTTACCTCAACGTAAACAGATTTCCGGAGGACCCGAGTAGGGTAGAGATCTTTTTCAAGGTGCAATACCAAGATACTTCTCTACCGCCATCTTGGAAACAACTGATGTTACAACTAGAAGCAGTGTTGCCAATGGTAGCAACACCAAACACTGTCTTCTGAGACGGGAACTCAGTTCATTCAAATACTTTTATGTACAAGTTTGTTGTAAGTTCACGATAAAGCACTATTCACACATATACTCACCAACATCCTCCCCCCAAAACGATGTTTTCCTTATTGGGAGGGAAGACAACACAACATCAGAGTTGGACGTTGGAGAATGCCTTGCCCTATCTTGACTGAGGCCACCCTGAGTGCGGCAAACCGTCATCATGGACCAGGATTCGAACCCAGGTGCTCGCGAACACAAGTCCATCTTGTTACCACTGCATATCTTCGCTCGGTGTGTTCATTTGAAATTGGCGATGATTTGTAGTTCTTCGTACAACTGCATGGTACAACCGGTAATTTGTCCTGTACAGTTTGTATACATTGCATATATTGTCCTGTACAGTTTGTATACACTGCATATATTGTCGTGTACAGTTTGTATACACTGCATATATTGTCCTGTACAGTTTGTATACACTGCATATATTGGCGTGTACAGTTTGTATACACTGCATATATTGTCCTGTACAGTTTGTATACACTGCATATATTGTCGTGTACAGTTTGTATACACTGCATATATTGTCCTGTACAGTTTGTATACACTGCATATATTGGCGTGTACAGTTTGTGTACACTGCATATATTGTCATGTACAGTTTGTATACACTGCATATATTGTCGTGTACAGTTTGTATACACTGCATATATTGTCCTGTACAGTTTGTATACACTGCATATATTGTCGTGTACAGTTTGTATACACTGCATATATTGTCATGTACAGTTTGTATAAACTGCATATATTGTCCTGTACAGTTTGTATACACTGCATATATTGTCCTGTACAGTTTGTATACACTGCATATATTGTCCTGTACAGTTTGTATACACTGCATATATTGTCCTGTACAGTTTGTATACACTGCATATATTGTCCTGTACAGTTTGTATACACTGCATATATTGTCGTGTACAGTTTGTATACACTGCATATATTGTCCTGTACAGTTTGTATACACTGCATATATTGTCGTGTACAGTTTGTATACACTGCATATATTGTCGTGTACAGTTTGTATACACTGCATATATTGTCGTGTACAGTTTGTATACACTGCATATATTGTCCTGTAGAGTTTGTGTACACAGCATAAGGAAATTAGGGTTTTGTTCGATCGAAATTGGTTGGCTAACGCAGCCGCAATGTGTCGAGACATTGTGGCATTTGGCTTGCAATTCAGACTACATCTACATTACTCAACTAGGACATGTCGAGGTGCGCTGTATGTCAGACAGACAGATTTGTTCTTCACATATGTTGTATTTCTGTGTAAGACATTCAGGAATAAGATAATCACAGCCTTGGGTTTCCAATTCCGGAGGTTCTTGAAGCCTAGCTTTGGGTACAGTAGCGAGCTGCGCAATAACAGAAAGAGAATCATAGCACGCCTTTCTGCCCTCCCTCCGCAGGGCTGCCAAACCCAGCGTAGTAACATATGGCGTGTGGAATCGGTGTGTATGTCGTGGTGTTTATAATTGGTTTACTGGTTTCCTGATAGCGCCGTCAAAATGCTGGGCAAATCAAACATGAAAACAACCCGATAATGCATCAATATAATACATACTACTACTTTACTGTAGATTGTTCACGTAAAATGAACACTTTTGAAAGCCCTACTTACGACCTACTTATATGTACATTGTGTATTCTTCCGCCTTACGTAAACTTAATATTGCCACGGGCCTCATCACTTTATCCATACATTGGTTGAGTAAAACAATGCAACTATTATGAGAGTAAATATTTTACAAATGTGCTAATTTTTACACTTCGATGCATTAAAAAAACCAGAACGGGAAAGTAGGTAGTGATTTCAGTTTTTACAAATAGTTACCTAACACATTTTATCCGACTTTAAGATATGAAACTACTTTCCATCCATCGTTACCAACTTTACTGGACGAAAGTCACTCGGTGCGCCGGTTGAAATATATGCAGGCAGAGACAGCGATTTTTTTCCTCAGGTTCGTTTCAAAAGTGTACACTTTATCGTGAACATCCCATAAGCGGAATTACTGAGATAGTAATGTCACGTACTGCTTGCCTGTATCGCCTCCCTTTCTCAGCCCCGTCCCGTCCCACGTGTGAGAGTGAAGGTCAGGGGAGAGCAATAATGCGAGAAGCGCTCGGCAACTTACAAAAACAAGCTGCTGCGTGGCGCCGCGACTCGTACGCCCCTGCCCTCACAGGATTTCATTTCGGAGATTGCCTTTGAAAGAATGTTCTGGTTATTGCTCTAGTCTCTCTCAGCGAAACACGTGGGGCGGAGAAACTTCTAGAGCAAGCCAGCGAGCCGCGATGGACCACATAGCAGAGAGTTAAGAGTTTGAAGTATAATGCGACGATAAGCGAGAGAGAGCGAAGTGACGACTCAGCAGAGCACCGAGTGGCGCCGAGAGATAAGTATATAAATGGCGAGCAGCGGTAGAGTACAACGTGAGACTGATGGCCGTGACTGAATGTGAGTCTCAGACATTTGGTTTTTCTTTTTTTTTTAAACAAAGTTTGTGCCTTTTAATTGGGATACATGTGGGGGAAGCGGTATTAAAAATATGTCCAAAGACCCCCCCCCCCCCCTCAACCCTTGTCGGCTACTGCTTAATAGAAGCATTGAGTTATGTTAGACAGGAAATCCATTAATTAAATTTTTATTTATTTAAATATACATAACTAATATCAGTAATGACAAATAGCCGGGTACTGATGCAGTTTAATTTTGTTCTGTCACACATTTAGAACGATGGCAATAGGCAGATTAATTAGGTGTATATAACGTGTGTGAATTAAATGAATATATCCAATATAGACACATTGATATGGACTTTAATTAGAATTGAGACATGCATTAATTACTGCGCTCGCTGAGAATTGCAGGTAGTAAAATTGAGGAGATAGATGTTGTAAATAATAGCTGTGCGAGTAAATAAAAATATTTTTTTTTATTAAGATCTCCTCCCCCACGAACTGGGATGCGCTCTCTATGGTAAAAATATTTCCAACCTTAGAGTTTCACATTTGTAAGAGTCAAACGTTTTAATTGCAAATGTAATAAAGTGTCAGCACCATTAGGCTTTCCGAAGACAACATGTGAGGCTGCGTTACTGAATCGACCATTCCGTATTTGTCCAGAGTAAGGAAAACCAAACTAGGGTGAGTGGCAAGCGCTCTGACCAGGGATCTCATAATGCGAGTTGAGTATGTTCCCAGAACATCATCTTACTCGGCACTGGAAGAAGAACTAGGAAAGCATAGCGTGAAACAAGAAATGAGTTTATCTCACAAGGAGATAATCGACTTCCACGTAAACGTTACTTGGTTACACTCAGATGGAGAACTCCAAGGTCACACGGGACCGTGGAATGATTTACTACGAGCTGGAAAGTGAGAATGAACAGCTGTTTCAGAAGTGATAGTAATCTGCAGCAATTCTTTATCGTCTTTCAAGATCTGCAGTCTTCCATGCACAGTCATTGCTCCTATTGTGAAATTCTGAACGACCTCCGTGGCACAGGGACTAAATAACTCACAGAGTGTGTGTGTGTGTGTGTGTGTGTGTGTGTGTGTGTGTGTGTGTGTGTGTGCGCGTGCGTGTGTGTGGCATTGGCTTTCCGCTGACACTTTCGATGGATGTGACAGTGCGAAGGACAGCTGAAAGGGACTCATCTTAATATTTAGCCTGCATTAAAATTGCAATGAATTACTGTCACATAATCCTTACTACTATATAAATCCGAAAGTGTATTTGTTTATCCTTCTTTCACGTCAAAACGGAGCAACGTATCGACGTGATTTTTTGCACAGAGATAGTTTGAGGTCCAGAGAGTGACATAGGCTACTTTTTATCCCGAGAAAATATCTCATTCCTTCAGAAATTTGTTTTATTGTAAATAGGTCTGATTACTGCATAAAGAAAGCATTGTTAAAAAAAGTTCCGTCATTTCTCCTTTCTTTTTTCTCTATGGATATATATCAAGTGAGGCCGCAGTACCTCAGTGGATAGAGCACCACATAAAGGGGCCACAGTGGCTCAGTGGATAGAGAACCCATTAAGGGGGCCGTAGAAGCTCAGTGGTTAGAGCCCCCAATAGTGGGGCCGCAGTAGGTAAGTGAATAGAGAACACAATAGTAGGGCCGCAGTAGCTCAGTGGGTAGAGAACCAAATAGTGTGGCCGCAGTATATCAGTGGGCAGAGAACCAAATAGTGGGGCCGGAGTAGCTCAGTGGATAGAGAACCCAATACCCGCGAGCGAAGCCGCCTGTAAAAGCTAGTCGGTAATATTTCAAAACTTCCATTTAATAGTTTTATTTGTGAAATTGTACTACCTGGATTATTTCACTGAGTTCAGTCTTGGGTAGTTAATATCGAGGCCTTGAGAGTCTATGAGGATGTAGCGAGGTGATTAAGGAGCAACACCGGAATGCAATGACGGGATAAACGGGATATCGCCGAAAAACCCGTCGACGAGCGGTGTCATCCAGCAGGATTCCCACACGCGAGAATGCTGGTCGTACATCACTTGGTAGAGAAGGCGCTGATTGTTGGTGTGAGACTAGCTGTAGATAGAGCCTGTATTCCGACCTTGCCCCGGGGGATGTGTAGCTGTGACAATCCACTTGGTGGCGAACTATCATAAATACAAGCGGGAACAAATGGCGGCTATTGACAGCAGCATTACAAGACCGCGAAGATCATTAGTTAAAGTAAATGACAACTTATATTCCACATTAGCCAGGACGTCACGAAGGTATTAGTGTATAGAGAGATGTCTCTGAGCGAGGAGAGACTAGGCTACATGTAGCCAGTGAGACAGCGAACTCTGTTATGGGGGAAAGCAAGGTAACAGTCGTATACGTGTAGGCGCCGCGCTCTGCTCTTACAAACTACGCGATAATAGCACAGGTGCAGGAAACTTGCTCCGTGTAAAGCTGGTAAGGGGACCTACATACACACTAGGCCAGCCTGTATGGACGTCTTCTTCATGGGGTTGCAGGAGTAGTTAGCAAGTTGGCCGCTGGCTTAGTGAGAGCGTAGTTATCGAGGGCGGTGAGGTGTTGCAGGCGGCGCCTACAAGGCGGTAGAGTGGGGGCGGGTCGATGCACATAAAGGTAGGAGGCGGCGCGCGGAGGCGGCAGTCACCATGCAGCCGGTGCGCGAGGCCCGCCGCAGTCTGGCGGCCAGGGACGCGTTCACAGTGCTGCCCCCGGTGTCGCCCAGCCGCCCCCAGCCCCTGCGTCTTGCGCCGCATCGAGCAGCCCCTACTCGCCACCGCAAGGCGTCCTTCGTCATCTTGGCCGAGCGTCCGGCGCCGCCCCCGCGTGAACCGTCCCCGGCCGGCAGAGTGAGTCCTCACCGTGGCCGTGGCTTCGTGCCGCCGCCCCCGCGTCCTGCATCCGCCTCGCGCATCCCTCGCCGCGCCTCGCTCAGCCGCCCCCAGGCCAGGAGGCCATCCGTGCGCCGCTGCCCGCCCGCACCCGCCAACAAAAGCACCGCCTCCGGCGACAAGAACAGCGCCACCCCCAAGAGCGACAAGAAGAGTACCGCTGCCAAGAGCGACAAGAACACCGGCGCCGCCGACAAGAGTGGGGACGGTGGAGGCGGCGCCCAGGACGACGCTGAGGAAGGCAAGCAAGATGGCGTGGAGAGCAAAAACGCTGGAGGCGGCGGCTCAACAGAGAGCCAGGATGTCTCGGCGAACTCCCAGAGGCCTGGGGGCGGGCAGTGCGGCATCCGAAGAGCGCAAGAGGCGGCAGCAGGTGACGTCGCCGTCACGTATCCCGCGGGCTGTGCGCTCGCCGCCCCTCATGTTGTCGCGGCCCGCCTCCCCTGTGCCGCCCCCAGCGGTGCCGCCTGACAGCTGCGTGCTGGTGCCGCCCACCATGGCCTCGGCGCCTTGCACGACAACAACGAGTGCCCAGGCGAGCTCCGTCTTTGCCACAACCACCAGTCCCAGCTCAGCGCCACGCCAGCCCGCCCCCGTGGAGGTGGCGCCAGAGCCGTCCCTCGCGCTGGTCGCCTCCTCCACCACTGCGCCCTCGCTGCAGCTCGCCGCTGTCGAGCCACAGCAGTCCGCCCCGAGGTACTCCCGCCCCTGCCTCCCGCCTCTTCCTCCACTGGCACTGTCCCCGGAGGACAGACTAGCGCCGCCCCCACTGGGAAGTCTAGCGTCGCCCCCACTGGGCAGTCTAGCGCCGCCCCCACTGGACAGTCTAGCGCCGCCCCTACTGGACAGTCTAGCGCCGCCCCCACTGGGAAGTCTAGCGCCGCCTCCACTGGACAGTCTAGCGCCGCCCCCACTGGGCAGTCTAGCGCCGCCCCCACTGGGAAGTCTAGCGCCGCCTCCACTGGACAGTCTAGCGCCGCCCCCACTGGGCAGTCTAGCGCCGCCCCCACTGGGAAGTCTAGCGCCGCCCCCACAGGACAGTCTAGCGCCGCCCCCACTGGCGCAGTCCTTGCTGGAAAGACTACCACAGCCGCCTCCAAGCAGCCTACAGGACTGACTACTGCCTCTGTGACACAGAGCACTGCTTCCGCCCCCACTGGGCAGTCTAGCGCCGCCCCCACTGGGCAGACCGCGAGCTGTGGAGGCGGGAACGGGGGCGGAACGGGGTCCAGGAGTGTGCCGGCTAGGAAGAAGGCCGAGTGCAAGCCGACGGCAAAGGTACATGGGAGGGTGAGTCCTAGAGCCAAGCCGGAGATGAAGCCGCCTCCTGAGGTTGCAGAGCAGATACTCGTCAAGGACAATGAGGAGGCAGGACCTCTGGTGAAGGAGGACGTCACTGTGACACTCTTCAAGGAGGATCCTGAACTGGACACCCAGAGCTCCAACAATGTGATTGCAGCCTCAAGGTGAGTGTCACAGCCACTGTACTAGAGCGAGCTGTCGCCACAATAGCCTCTCCCAGCCTCACATTACACACCACAATGATTCCATCTCGTCTCTGCACTGCATGCTTTCTCCAGCACCACTGCACTCCTCTGCTCTCGTGGGTATTTAATACAGGACATGGCTAACGTTACTTCTACTATCGGCTGGCCAAATCAATCTTACAAATTTAGCAAAAGGAAAATGTTCGCCAATAGGTAAGCGCTAGTGTCTGCAAGTTACTAGATTTTCTCTATTTTCTACTTTAAATAAACAGTGAAGTTGCAATAATCATAAATAAAATATATAATAAATTTGTAACTAAAATATTTCTGTTTTATCATAAACGTAGCTTGGAATTTTAATAAAAAGTTACCTTCTGGAAGACTGCGCACCTAGCAGCGGAAGTTTGCGCAATCCCTAACTCTCCCACAATAAATGACGTTCGTCTGGAGCTGACAGCTGTGACTGGCTTCGTTGACTGCCAGTGACATTCAACACCCCTAGGTCAATACCTCACTCACAGCCTATAAACTGCAGACTGTACACGTCGTCAGCTGAGCATTTTGGGAAGACGTTTACTTCCCATTGTCCAACCTTCTGTCATATGTAATGTGCACATTGCCTTGGGGCTCCTCTCACGTTCAGATACAAGTGAAACTGCTCACTGCTTAGTTACGTAAACAAGAACTTACCACCTCACTCACAATTATATCACTAAATCAGAAAATGCTATCGCATCATCGCAAGGTTAATTGTTTTTAAATTTAAAATTATTGACTGATAACAGGCAATACATTGTAAATATACAATTGTAAATATACAATTGGTAATTGGTACGTTGAGTCAATGTTGTGCTACCAAAATTTCTGTCAAATTATATAACTTTCTATTTGTATGAAGACGAAGGCCTCTAATGCGTTTTTAAAAGTAAAATATGAAGGTGAACGTGCAAATTCCTACTACAAGAAACAATGACGTATGCCTAGCTGAATTGCCATTCAACTAAGCATCACATTCACAATATGTAAAATATGAAGGTGAACGTGCAAATTCCTACTACAAGAAACAATGACGTATGCCTAGCTGAATTGCCATTCAACTAAGCATCACATTCACAATATGTGAAGGTGAACGTGCAAATTCCTACTACAAGAAACAATGACGTATGCCTAGCTGAATTGCCATTCAACTAAGCATCACATTCACAATATGTAAAATATGAAGGTGAACGTGCAAATTCCTACTACAAGAAACAATGACGTATGCCTAGCTGAATTGCCATTCAACTAAGCATCACATTCACAATATGTAAAATATGAAGGTGAACGTGCAAATTCCTACTACAAGAAACAATGACGTATGCCTAGCTGAATTGCCATTCATCTAAGCATCACATTCACAATATGTAAAATATGAAGGTGAACGTGCAAATTCCTACTACAAGAAACAATGACGTATGCCTAGCTGAATTGCCATTCAACTAAGCATCACATTCACAATATGTGAAGGTGAACGTGCAAATTCCTACTACAAGAAACAATGACGTATGCCTAGCTGAATTGCCATTCAACTAAGCATCACATTCACAATATGTAAAATATGAAGGTGAACGTGCAAATTCCTACTACAAGAAACAATGACGTATGCCTAGCTGAATTGCCATTCATCTAAGCATCACATTCACAATATGTAAAATATGAAGGTGAACGTGCAAATTCCTACTACAAGAAACAATGACGTATGCCTAGCTGAATTGCCATTCAACTAAGCATCACATTCACAATATGTAAAATATGAAGGTGAACGTGCAAATTCCT
Organism: Dryococelus australis; assembly: GCA_029891345.1. Taxonomy (NCBI): domain Eukaryota; kingdom Metazoa; phylum Arthropoda; class Insecta; order Phasmatodea; family Phasmatidae; genus Dryococelus; species Dryococelus australis. The sequence continues at coordinate 2,793,125 of CM056998.1, read as the reverse complement.
ACTACAAGAAACAATGACGTATGCCTAGCTGAATTGCCATTCATCTAAGCATCACATTCACAATATGTAAAATATGAAGGTGAACGTGCAAATTCCTACTACAAGAAACAATGACGTATGCCTAGCTGAATTGCCATTCATCTAAGCATCACATTCACAATATGTGAAGTGTTAACAAGGAACTGCCAACTGAACGTATCGATTGCATGTCAGTTTGTAGTGTATTATTTATGTAGTTATTTAATTCAAAGGTTTGTTCCAATAGCGCTTGTATAGTAGTGGACACGCGTACAAGGTGAGTGTGTAAGCTTTCTCTATGTGTTGTGTCGTCCTGAGATCCTCTGTTGTGATCGCTGCTGCTGGTTTTTTCTATCGTTATATGTAATATCTACTCGTAGAGGGCTGTGTGTGAAGTCCTAGCAACATTGGTCAGGCTGTACTCTACACTCAAGTCGCGACTTCACTACAAATGCATACTCGTAGAGGACTGTGTGTGAAGTCCTTGCAACATTGGTCAGGCTGTACTCTACACTCAAGTCGCGACTTCACTACAAATGCATACTCGTAGAGGGCAGTGTGTGAAGTCCTAGCAACATTGGTCAGGCTGTACTCTACACTCAAGTCGCGACTTCACTACAAATGCATAACTTTGTCTTCGTGTCATAATTTCCATCTCGGAGTTATTTTTTAGAATTTATGACTGCAAAAAACTTACATTTTATAACTTGATATTTTCGTACTAAATTTTTACTGCATACTATTGGTAGTTTAAAGGAGGTGGGAACATATTTGATATTTAAAGTCTATATTATGCTGTTTGTGGCAAAGTTTTACGCCGGTAGGTCGTATTTTATACCTGCATTGCAGAGTAAGCCAAAAAGTTCAATATCTCTAGTAGTATATTTTACAATTTTACTTCACAAAAATTTAATCAGCAGGAAACTAAATAATCATATTGTTTGTTGATGCCGTGACTTGATGTATCTGGCTAGACTGTGCCAAACAGTAGAATGCATGTGTATGGTTGTCATACATTTGTAGGATAATCAATACTTTTACGAAGATGCAATTTTCGACATTTCATTATGAAACGATGCAAAATTAGCTGCATTATTTTACATAGGTATACTTTTACATGTTTGTACCCAACCAATTAAGGAAAAAGCATAATTCTGAAGTATTTTAGATTAATTATAATAACAAAATCAAGTTAGATTTGAATAAACTGTCATATAAAGGACATTTATACTTCCGTATTCTAGAGTATATTAAAGCACGAACATTACAGTAATAATAATTATCCCGTAAACCATAACAAAAACAGAAGAATTTAAAAACTCTCCGAGACTAACATCTTGAAATCCACTTGGGAGGAGAAGTCTTTCTATCCCAGGCTGTTGCCTTCTGTTTCCACACCAAGCTTGAAAAATTCTTTACCTTGACACACTAGTGACGGCAGGTTTCCCACACCTGTTCTGTTTTTTTTCTTACTGGCAATTTTTCTTTTGTGGCATTGTGAATATAATAATTATATTACTTCATCACATGCGCTCGAAGTGCTCAGTGTTTGCTCGTCAAGATGTGTCATAGTAACACTAGATAAATCATAAAATTAATTATTAGTGGAAATGGTTAAGAAATCAGTATGAGCTGAAATGTCTCCGTGGTTGGTTTGCGAAGATTGAGAAACTTAGTAGAGTGTTATCTGCAGGTTTGTATACTTGCGCATCTCTAACTTGTGAGGGATCAGGCTACAGGAAGTGCTCGCAGAGCCATCTCGCATTCACTGCAAAAACGCGTTATTTAAAGCTAAGTAGTACAGTTATTTGGCACTACTTCAGAATTTTGCTTCGAAGCTTATCTTTGTTCAATTTTATTTTATTTGCAATAATACTTTTCTTTATAGAAAAAAATGAACTCTTCGAACTTATTTTGTTTACAGAAAATCAATATTAATTTAGACCAAAGGAAATGGATAAGTTGCGTAATTTTTCTTTGTGTCGTTTTAGCACGTAACGTAACTTTCTATACCGAAATGACCAAATATCGAATAAATTAAATAATCGACATAATGACTACCCTCCAAAATAGCAACTGATTATAGCTACTCCTGCAGAACCATTGCAACGACAACGAAAGCTTATCATTGCCAACAAGTTTCAGATCGCAGAAAACTTTTTGTTTGTGTGCAAGCATATTTCCATGATTATTTAACCCACATTATCTTTGCGGCAACCAATAAATGTTGCAGCTTTTTTTGTAGCTTCCAAATGACAGTGGTGTTATTTGCAGGACTTGGATATCTAACTCAGTAGTCAGGCTGTTGCAGGCTTTGTAGCCACGAGCATTTCAGCGTGTATCATTGCCAAACACGTTTCTTTTCGCTTTCATGTAAAGCTGGTATGGGGAAACAATAAAGGAGTAATCACAACGACCTGAAGGCGAGTTTTGCAGACCCAAAACTAGAGGCATGGATCTACAGAGTCAGGTGTGAGCCATGTGTAAGCCACCCAACCTAGAGCCGCATGGATCTAAGGGTAAGAGCTAGGTAAGTTGACACCCATGTGTCAAGCCAACCCACCAACCTAGAGCCGCATGGATCTACAGGAGTAAGAGCTAGGTATAGTTGGACACCCATGTGTCAAGCCAACCCACCAACCTAGAGCCGCATGGATCTACAGGAGTAAGAGCTAGGTATAGTTGGACACCCTGTGCAAGCCAACCCACCAACCTAGAGCCGCAGGGATCTACAGGAGTAAGAGCTAGGTATAGTTGGACACCCTGTGCAAGCCAACCCACCAACCTAGAGCCGCAGGATCTACAGGAGTAAGAGCTAGGTATAGTTGGACACCCCTGTGCCAAGCCAACCCACCAACCTAGAGCCGCAGGGATCTACAGGAGTAAGAGCTAGGTATAGTTGGACACCCCTGTGCCAAGCCAACCCACCAACCTAGAGCCGCATGGATCTAGGGGAGTAAGAGCTAGGTATAGTTGGACACCCCTGTGCCAAGCCAACCCACCAACCTAGAGCCGCATGGATCTACAGGAGTAAGAGCTAGGTATAGTTGGACACCCCTGTGCCAAGCCAACCCACCAACCTAGAGCCGCAGGGATCTAAGGAGTAAGAGCTAGGTATAGTTGGACACCCTGTGCCAAGCCAACCCACCAACCTAGAGCCGCATGGATCTACAGGAGTAAAAGCTAGGTATAGTTGGACACCCCTGTGTCAAGCCAACCCACCAACCTAGAGCCGCATGGATCTACAGGAGTAAGAGCTAGGTATAGTTGGACACCTGTGCCCAAGCCAACCCACCAACCTAGAGCCGCATGGATCTACAGGAGTAAGAGCTAGGTATAGTTGGACACCCATGTGTCAAGCCAACCCACCAACCTAGAGCCGCATGGATCTACAGGAGTAAGAGCTAGGTATAGTTGGACACCCATGTGTCAAGCCAAAACCCACCAACCTAGAGCCGCATGGATCTACAGGAGTAAGAGCTAGGCATAGTTGGACACCCATGTGTCAAGACAAACCCACCAACCTAGAGCCGCATGGATCTACAGGAGTAAGAGCTAGGATAGTTGGACACCCATGTGCAAGCAACCCACCAACCTAGAGCCGCATGGATCTACAGGAGTAAGAGCTAGGTATAGTTGGACACCCTGTGCCAAGCCAACCCACCAACCTAGAGCCGCATGGATCTACAGGAGTAAGAGCTAGGTATAGTTGGACACCCCTGTGCCAAGCCAACCCACCAACCTAGAGCCGCATGGATCTACAGGAGTAAGAGCTAGGTATAGTTGGACACCCCTGTGCCAAGCCAACCCACCAACCTAGAGCCGCATGGATCTACAGGAGTAAGAGCTAGGTATAGTTGGACACCCCTGTGTCAAGCCAACCCACCAACCTAGAGCCGCATGGATCTACAGGAGTAAGAGCTAGGTATAGTTGGACACCCATGTGTCCAAGCCAACCCACCAACCTAGAGCCGCATGGATCTACAGGAGTAAGAGCTAGGTATAGTTGGACACCCTGTGTCAAGCCAACCACCAACCTAGAGCCGCATGGATCTACAGGAGTAAGAGCTAGGTATAGTTGGACACCCTGTGTCAAGCCAACCCACCAACCTAGAGCCGCATGGATCTACAGGAGTAAGAGCTAGGTATAGTTGGACACCCCTGTGCCAAGCCAACCACCAACCTAGAGCCGCATGGATCTACAGGAGTAAGAGCTAGGTATAGTTGGACACCCCTGTGCAAGCCAACCCACCAACCTAGAGCCGCATGGATCTACAGGAGTAAGAGCTAGGTATAGTTGGACACCCCTGTGCCAAGCCAACCCACCAACCTAGAGCCGCATGGATCTACAGGAGTAAGAGCTAGGTATAGTTGGACACCCTGTGTCAAGCCAACCCACCAACCTAGAGCCGCATGGATCTACAGGAGTAAGAGCTAGGTATAGTTGGACACCCCTGTGCCAAGCCAACCCACCAACCTAGAGCCGCAGACTAGGATACTAAGGGAAGGTAAGACCATAGAGCCTGATTAAGGTATAGTTAGTTGGACACCTGTGCCAAGCAACCCCAACTAGAGCGCATGGATCTACAGAGTAAGAGCTAGTATAGTTGGACCCATGTGTCAAGCCAACCCACCAACCTAGAGCCGCATGGATCTACAGGAGTAAGAGCTAGGTATAGTTGGACACCCATGTGTCAAGCCAACCCACCAACCTAGAGCCGCATGGATCTACAGGAGTAAGAGCTAGGTATAGTTGGACACCCCTGTGCCAAGCCAACCCACCAACCTAGAGCCGCATGGATCTACAGGAGTAAGAGCTAGGTATAGTTGGACACCCCTGGGTCAAGCCAAACACCAACTGAATTTCCACACTCTAAATCGGAATCGGTTTTTTTTTTTACTGATTGTCAGTTGAAACTGCTCCATCCGGAATCTGTAGAAAAAATATCACTAATTCATCACTTAAAAGAAATCTACTAATTCAAGAAGTAGAAAACTAGATATTTATAGTTTGTTAATGTAAGTGTATGTCTTTGCAAAGTTCGAAAGCCAGTCTATCTGTAGTTTAGTTCGGATTCTGTGCTTTATAAGATACAGTGATTTCAATGTACAAGTTTATCGATGTTAACTAGTATTTGCCATTTTACAGTGCAACGAGACACTACAGGTTTAAACTGTTATATAGTGCGGTGATTCAGTAAGAAAGGTGAATTTACACCAAATAAAATTTTGTGGTCTGCAAGTTAACAGATCAAATAATGAGGAAACGACAAATTTGATAAAATATTGCATTGTTTCCGACTTTCCACTGCCTAATTAGCACAGTTATTACTAGCCAATCTCTCTATTCAAAATAACAGTTTCATTCTGTAAAATCTCGTTACATTGTTAAATGGCAGATACATATAAAACAACACCGTTAAAACCACTATATTTCTCTTTTATAGCACACAGTCTGAACCAAACTTAACTTGGAATGAATTTCGAGCCTTACAAAGACACTTACCTACGTACGCATAATATGTGTATATTTCGACAATATGAAGTACTTTCACATTACAAAACTTACAGCCGTTCGCTATTGTAAGTTTCTTACTATGCAAATGCGAGACAGTTTATCTCGGTTGCAAAATAGCAGAGTTAGCAGAACGTCAGCCAAAAGAAACAAGAGAATGTGTTGCGTTTTGGGCTGGCGGTTCGATACCAACCACTTCCAAAATTTCCTTGTACGTGTAATAATTTTGTTTTGCTACAAAATAATTGTACCTAATTTATTTCAAATCGTAATACGTGGTTTCTAATCCTCGTGCCTTTTATTAATAGACTATAAATAACTGATTAGTAGTTCTATTTTTCTACAGATTCCGGATGGAGCAGTTTCAACTGACAAGCAGTAAAAAATAACTGATTTCAATTTAGAGTGCAGCTGCACTTGTTACTCGCAACTGAAATATTTGTGGGTGGTGGTGTTGGCTGAACTGTTATAGAATCCTTGCCAGTTAAGTCCCTTCTAGAACACAATTTAACTCAACGTTGGCACAATGTAAAGTTTTTAGTTACGTAATTCCAGTTCCTCCAAACAACACTTTTTTTTTTAAATACCTTAAGGCCAAGGAACAAGTCTCCTGTTCCGCTGTCCACACACATTCTTCTAAATAAGTTATGAAGTCAGTAAATACACGTAGTCGTGGTAAGGCACGAGTTGTGAAGTTTACTGCCAAGTTATGAAGTCAGTAAACACACGTGGTCGTGGTAAGGCACGAGTTGTGAAGTTTACTGCCAAGTTATGAAGTCAGTAAACACACGTGGTCGTGGTAAGGCACGAGTTGTGAAGTTTACTGCCAAGTTATGAAGTCAGTAAACACACACGTAGTCGTGGTAAGGCACGAGTTGTGAAGTTTACTGCCAAGTGTGTTCAGTACAGCACAGCTCACTCTCTACCTTGAGTTATTCCTCACTGGCAAGGCGCAAGCTAGATTGCAAGTGCGTATTCGTTTCAGATAATTTTGCAAGTGAACGTGACTACTCAAAAAAAAAAAAAAACCAACAAAATAGTAAATATGATGTCGGGTGTTTCAAGCAATTGGGAAGATATGGTTTTATGTTAAAGAAATGAAAAACAAAAACTGAAGTTTTTTAAGGAAACTTACGACCAACGAACCAACCGAAATTCAAATTTTTACGGCTTAAGAAATTGAAAAGGCATTCATGAGCTTGGCTCATTTCCCCAAAACAAGAGTCCATTTTGTCCAAAATTGAAGTAAAACATGACATAGAAGACAAAATAGCCGTACAATAATAACTAAAGGAGCTGGGTACAAGAGTATCTGCAAGGAAACAAGTATTATAGGCTACATACCGCTACCTCCGGCTACCGACGAGAAATATCTAAGGCTCTGGTATACAGAGAACCGGATAGTTACAGTTCGCTGTTCCAGCGATACTTTACCAAGACCTCGAGTTGTGCAGTGATGTATGAAGCAACCTTGCCCGGTCATCTACGGCGAACATTCAAAAATAAGTGCTACCAACTTGGCAGCCTGAGGTCACTCTTGTGTACAACCTTGACACTTCTGTGCTAGGCTGGCAAAACATTTATTGCATACGAGTGTTTGTAAACACTATTTATTTGTTGTTTTGTCAGATCAAGAACACAGGTTTAGTTGCTCACAGAAACGAAAATGGTTATCCGCCTGCCATCTTGTATCTCACAGCCTTGAAATATCTTCAGTCCCACAATTCACTGCGCCAGAAAGTTCTGAATACAACCTACCAATATAATTCAAGAACCGTCGTGGAGTATTGATAATATTACAAGTGCTTGCTGGTGTCTTTCCATTGCTTCTAGTGCCCAGCCTCGGAAATATAGTATTTCAGTTACTCTTAGTGTCCGTCTATGTGTAGTTATCCAAGAGTCAACTTGTATGACCTCGGCCTGAACTTGCGATGTTCGGAGAAGATCTCTCACAAACTGCCAGCACTGCATCATCGACACGGCAAAGTGAACGTTATTATTTCGATACCGATCGATTATACTCGTTAATTTACACGTCATACACTATAATTTCAATGGAAACCATATAAAATATATAAAAGTAGTGAAATATGTAATATTTTACCTTAATGTAATGCACACCTGCCATAATCAGTAAATGTATAGTGTAATGTGGACACAGAAGAGTCCATTATATAGATTATGGCGTCCAAACGAACGAAATTCGCATATCCCCAACCTTATTACAGCCATAAAGTACACTGAGTGCAATATACTGTACTTGATACTCACTATGAGTGATACAAACAGTTACGTAAGCAAACAGTGAGGGACACACATGGAATACGGAAATAAGTGCACGTGTTAGGCAGTGCTACAGCCACCAAGCCCTCAAGACACTACAGCCAGTGGACACATGCCCCCCCCCCCCACCCCCCTTTACGGGTGTCAATCAACTGTTTCAAAATTAAACATGGATTGCTCGAGAAACAGCGGGTTTCGCCGTACAAGCGCAAAACATTTGTTTCATTAATTATGACATGCGGATTGAGTAATAATTAATTGTTATTGTTCAACTGTCTTCACGCCTCACAAAAATCGATGCGAAATAAGTGTAGCAACCCTACTATAGTCATTAAATAAGTGTAGCAACCCTATTATAGTCATTAAATAAGTGTAGCAACCCTATTATAGTCATTAAATTAGTGTAGCAACCCTATTATAGTCATTAAATAAGTGTAGCAACCCTATTATAGTAATTAAATAAGTGTAGCAACCCTATTATAGTCATTAAATAAGTGTAGCAACCCTATTATAGTCATTAAATAAGTGTAGCAACCCTATTATAGTCATTAAATAAGTGTAGCAACCCTATTATAGTCATTAAATAAGTGTAGCAACCCTATTATAGTCATTAAATAAGTGTAGCAACCCTATTATAGTCATTAAATAAGTGTAGCAACCCTATTATAGTCATTAAATAAGTGTAGCAACCCTATTATAGTCATTAAATAATTGAATGGCAACCACCTGTTTTGTAGTTGTTGCTGGCATGTTAGGTTATTAGCATTAATTATTCCATCTTGAATAAATTCTGCGATTGTTTCGTTAAATTTCAAATTCATTGGCGCATTCTGCCCTTAAGAATCACTTTACACAGTCAGTCATAGATGTTTTATACTTTTATGATGAACTTGTAGCCAAAGTTTGCGCATAAATTCCTGAACAATAATGTATATTCAAGGAAATAAGCCGATAAAGAGTCTTCAAAGTTAAGAATGTTATGAAGGCCAACAGAAGTGTTCCGAGGAAAAGACAGACGAGGAAGGCAGCGTACAGACCACTGTGACGTACATTGCTGTCAGCAATTTGAATTCATATCGGGCTGCGTAGCTGTGTTGGGGACACGGCCGTTTGTTTTGCGTGGATGCATCTACGTTGACAAACTCAGACGCTTCACTCACCGTATCACTGGATTGCTTTTGAGACGCTCTTTCCAACCGTGTACGATTTCTGTATTTCAACTTTGCTTCTTGACGAGTATAGATCGAAATTGTGTTAAGTTTTCTTAATTTTTTACATTAAACTCATACAACTTCACCATAACCGCGTCACACAAATGTTTTTATACACGCAATCAATTTATCTTGACGAGAGCTGTCGATTGAAACGTAAACGAGGATCGTAGCTTTTCCTAGTCAAAAGTTATACTACGCTGAATTTTTAAGACGCGGTGAAACAAATTCAAAATTGCGGTGCGCTCCTCCCCCCCCCCCCCCTCCCCGGGGCAAAAACAACCCCATCAATTTCCGCGCGCTATACTTAGCTGTCCTCACTCAACGTAACATATTCTTTGATCATTTGACAACCAAGTGGCGTATTTGAATTTTAAATGTAGCCGATAGATTCGGAGCTGCAATGCAAAACTGTATCCCCCGATTTTGTTGTCATCGGATTTTCTGGATTGCCTTCCACTATGGTCGCAAATTGAAATACCTATTCACACGTAAAAGATGCACTACAAGGGGAGGGGGGCGGATGGAAGGAGAATCGTTGGGAAGGGAGAACCTTGATATTATGTTGTCATCGGATTTTCTGGATTGCCTTCCACTATGGTCGCAAATTGAAATACCTATTCACACGTAAAAGATGCACTACAAGGGGAGGGGGGCGGATGGAAGGAGAATCGTTGGGAAGGGAGAACCTTGATATTATGATCGGTAGGTTGGTGTAGAATCGGTCACGTGGTCATTGTAGAAGAAGTAGCATGACCAGCTGTACCCTGCATTATGCCATTAGACATAACACATGTGATTATCTACGTACAAGGGCCATTTATGGTTAATTCCCCCTTTTATGAAGTCCTGGTCAAGTTCTACCTACTTTCAGTATATATCTTCCGCCTCGTTCAAAGGACAAAGCCGCATTCCTGCGCGCCCAATTTATTAATACTTAGGTACTCTGTTTGAGAACTATATCTCCCTAGGTACTGCCAACCCACCCATTTTATCTATGTTTTAGTCATGTTAATTATAAGTGAAATATTATAATTTACAGGTCAAATATAACTAAAAGTTCAGTTCAACAAAAAATAAGATACATGTTAACTGAAGTATGGAACGCTTACGACATACACTGAAACACATCATACACGGGCTGAGTTTTCAAAAGTTTGATTCATAAAGTTTGTTTCATCAAGTGGGATGATGAAGCTACTATAGTGTTACTCTTTCACTGTTTATTGTTACCAACTTTTCAAAAGGAAATGATTGTCAGTAACTGCAGAGATTACATTGTTGTCTCGTATTAAATACACAACTGACAGGGTAGTAACAATTACGTTTGATTAGACTTCGCATAGACACTAGATAGCGACAAGTACACTCAGTCAGTCAGTCAGAACACGTCAGTGTAAGTGTACGAGTGACTGTGGAGGAGACAGTGTGGCTGGAAAGATGAACTGGGCAGGATTTGTTGACTTAATAATGAAGCAGTTACAACAAGGATTAAAAATAGTCAATGCATCCCTGTATAAATAAAAAATAATAATAATATTTGTGAACATCAGGCAGTACTCTCAAACCAATATTTTTTACAGAAATAAACGTGTATGTCTTTACAGTCGTGGTTAAAATAGTTATAACTTTTAATTTTCTTGCCACACGAGTGTATGAAAACGGATATGCGAATAAGTGGCGTGAACTGTAACTGGAAGTCACATAGCCAATCACAGGCACATACAGGCATGAGTTATTTTTATTTTTGACGCTCCCTCTTACAAATGAAAAAAATAATAAATGCAAAACTAAAACGTTGTAAGTCGAGTATATTTGAATGCTAACATTATTAATAGAACATAACAATTTGCCGTGAGAACAATAACTCATTTCTTAAATAAATGCTTCTGTTGTTTCTCTGAAATGCAAACTTAGTTACATCCTGGATCACTACCTGGGTCCAGGAACATCACAAACTGAGGATCGACAACAGTAATCTCTCTCTGGATACTGCTCTTAACACAAGATACACTATCAGTCTATTCGAAGACAGCTAAAGAACATAGCACGAAACCATGTCCTCTTTTCAAAGACAAAGGCAGCTAGGATTTACTACTAGGAATGACATCCTCCAAATAAGTTTTACGCATTAATAAATTATTGCAAATAATTATATTCTACCGAATAATGATTCTGAAAGTTTATGGTGGCTTTGATATTATTTGCAATAACACAGGTGTCCATAAAGTCTTCTACTAAACAAGCATAAAGTGTCCGTAACAGAAATAATACTCCCCTGTGATTTATTTAGGTCTCATAAAATATTATTTAGCCTTTTAGAATAATTACTTTCTCAAATTTACTAATGCTAACACCACTCTAACTGGAAGCAGGTCTCAAAAACACGGATTGCGGGTTAAATAGTCAAGCAGATCGCCTTAGTGTCTGCTAAACTGACGTACTTCGCTGTACAATAGTCAAGCAGATCGCCTTAGTGTCTGCTAAACTGACGTACTTCGCTGTACAATAGTCAAGCAGATCGCCTTAGTGTCTGCTAAACTGACGTACTTCGCTGTACAATAGTCAAGCAGATCGCCTTAGTGTCTGCTAAACTGACGTACTTCGCTGTACAATAGTCAAGCAGATCGCCTTAGTGTCTGCTAAACTGACGTACTTCGCTGTACAATAGTCAAGCAGATCGCCTTAGTGTCTGCTAAACTGACGTACTTCGCTGTACAATAGTCAAGCAGATCGCCTTAGTGTCTGCTAAACTGACGTACTTCGCTGTACAATAGTCAAGCAGATCGCCTTAGTGTCTGCTAAACTGACGTACTTCGCTGTACAATAGTCAAGCAGATCGCCTTAGTGTCTGCTAAACTGACGTACTTCGCTGTACAATAGTCAAGCAGATCGCCTTAGTGTCTGCTAAACTGACGTACTTCGCTGTACAATAGTCAAGCAGATCGCCTTAGTGTCTGCTAAACTGACGTACTTCGCTGTACAATAGTCAAGCAGATCGCCTTAGTGTCTGCTAAACTGACGTACTTCGCTGTACAATAGTCAAGCAGATCGCCTTAGTGTCTGCTAAACTGACGTACTTCGCTGTACAATAGTCAAGCAGATCGCCTTAGTGTCTGCTAAACTGACGTACTTCGCTGTACAATAGTCAAGCAGATCGCCTTAGTGTCTGCTAAACTGACGTACTTCGCTGTACAATAGTCAAGCAGATCGCCTTAGTGTCTGCTAAACTGACGTACTTCGCTGTACAATAGTCAAGCAGATCGCCTTAGTGTCTGCTAAACTGACGTACTTCGCTGTACAATAGTCAAGCAGATCGCCTTAGTGTCTGCTAAACTGACGTACTTCGCTGTACAATAGTCAAGCAGATCGCCTTAGTGTCTGCTAAACTGACGTACTTCGCTGTACAATAGTCAAGCAGATCGCCTTAGTGTCTGCTAAACTGACGTACTTCGCTGTACAATAGTCAAGCAGATCGCCTTAGTGTCTGCTAAACTGACGTACTTCGCTGTACAATAGTCAAGCAGATCGCCTTAGTGTCTGCTAAACTGACGTACTTCGCTGTACAATAGTCAAGCAGATCGCCTTAGTGTCTGCTAAACTGACGTACTTCGCTGTACAATATGAAATTTAAACCAGCGACCATCTCGCACAAATCTTTACTTGTCGAAGCAGAAATATTTCGTACTGACACTTCAAAATGTGATGCAGTAGGACGTAGAATTTCTGCCGTGAGTGACCTTGGGGCGTCTTCTTCGTAGTCTTCCCTAGTTTTAGGTACACGAGCCTTGGTGCGCGGAACATACAGTCTTTTATGTACCACGCGTCGATTCGCGGGAGACGAACTATTTTAATGTATTCCTCTGGCTGGCAGACAGAACATACCCTCTTATTTTCTTCCAATTCGTCCCGGGTGTGCTTCTTAATCGTGTGTTATACGATAGCGGCACTCGTATCACTTTTCCTAATACTGCAATCAAAACTCAACCGGGCCCGTGGCCACGTCACGACCAGCCTAGTGGTAGGATAAGACAATATGGCCTTCCAAGACTCAGCTATGGCTTGAGGCAACGCCAAAATTCGGCCAATCACTGGACGGCTACTTCGTTAAATTGCCAACAAAATCCGTGGCCTTTGGCAACCGGAATATAACCTCCCATATTATGGCTGTTCAAAACAATAAACATATAAGGATACTAGGAAAGATAATGATCATAAAACACCAAATAAATTTCTCTGGCACATAAATAGTTGAATAAATTTTCCAAACTTATGCAAATTAGTAAATTCACATCAACTAGACCACACCACTATAGTAAAAAAATATCACATAATCTGCATCTGAATTAGCATATTAACTTATCGAGTCTTTCTGGGCATAATTGAAATGGTAACATTCAAGCCGGTACAAGACCTTCTATGAACAGAGGCCGGCCACGTGGTAGGGTCTCCACACAGCATTGCAAGGTACGCAACTAAAGTAACTGTTCATTGTGAGAAGGCATTAGACAGAGCGTGTAAGTAAGACAGGACAGTGCGAGCCAAACAGCACAGCCACTACACTCTACTTAACTTTGACTTTATAATTGTGCAGATAGCTCAGTGCTTACCTCAGTGCGAGTTTTCACTATAGAGACAAACTGTAGTAGAGTGCTGATTCTAGCAGCGTAGTAGCCTCTCTCCGTGTAACAACACTGCAGCGCTGCCATACCGTAACTGACAACAAATACACGTGGATTCGTTTTAAAGATTGAAGCGCTGTTACGTCAACAAGTGTTTTCAGATGTTTTTACACTTCACCTAACCCACTTGCAACTAGAATATAGACCAAATATAATAAGATAAGTTTCTCACCGCTGACTACAGGATCTCTCAGATATTGAGGACATGTGCAGACGCCGGCAGTCGGTCTACCTCGTCTTTAGTCGATGTTCTTGAAATCGCAGTGCATTTGATGTATGTCGCTGCAGTCGGGATGTACTGCGTAAGAGACTGATACAATTGAAGGTAGAGGAACAGAAGCTAGAAGAGCTGTAGTCACGTGTGGCGAACCAGAGTTGTTCAGGATGGATGTGTGCCAGTGTGTAGTATACGAGATGTAGTCACGTGAGGTGAATCAGAGTTGTTGAGGTGGGATGTGTTCCAGTGTGTTGTAGAAGAGGTGTGGTCACGTGAGGTGAATCAGAGTTGTTGAGGTGGGATGTATGCCAGTGTGTTGTAGAAGAGGTGTAGTCACATGAGGTGAATCAGAGTTGTTGAGGAGGGATGTGTTCCAGTGTGTTGTAGAAGAGCTGTAGTCACGTGTGGCGAACCAGAGTTGTTCAGGATGGATGTGTGCCAGTGTGTAGTATAAGAGATGTAGTCACGTGAGGTGAATCAGAGTTGTTGAGGTGGGATGTGTTCCAGTGTGTTGTAGAAGAGGTGTAGTCACGTGAAGTGTATCAGAGTTGTTGAGGTGGGATGTGTTCCAGTGTGTTGTAGAAGAGGTGTAGTCACGTGAGGTGAATCAGAGTTGTTGAGGTGGGGTGTGTTCCAGTGTGTTGTAGAAGAGGTGTGGTCACGTGAGGTGAACCAGAGTTGTTGAGGAGGGATGTGTTCCAGTGTGTTGTAGAAGAGGTGTAGTCACGTGAGGTGAATCAGAGTTGTTGAGAAGGGATGAGTGCAAGTGTGTTGTAGAAGAGGTGTGGTCACGTGAGGTGAATCAGAGTTGTTGAGGTGGGATGTGTTCCAGTGTGTTGTAGAAGAGGCGTGGTCACGTGAGGTGAATCAGAGTTGTTGAGGTGGGATGTGTTCCAGTGTGTTGTAGAAGAGGTGTGGTCACATGAGGTGTATTAGAGTTGTTGAGAAGGGATGTGTGCAAGTGTGTTGTAGAAGAGGTGTGGTCACGTGAGGTGAATCAGAGTTGTTGAGGTGGGATGTGTTCCAGTGTGTTGTAGAAGAGGTGTAGTCACGTGAGGTGAATCAGAGTTGTTGAGAAGGGATGTATGCCAGTGTGTTGTAGAAGAGGTGTAGTCACGTGAGGTGAATCAGAGTTGTTGAGGTGGGATGTGTTCCAGTGTGTTGTAGAAGAGGTGTGGTCACGTGAGGTGAATCGGAGTTGTTGAGGTGGGATGTGTTCCAGTGTGTTGTAGAAGAGGTGTAGTCACATGAGGTGTATTAGAGTTGTTGAGGAGAGATGCGTGCCAGTGTGTTGTAGAATATGTATAGTCACGTGAGGTGTATTACAGTTGTTGAGGAGGGATGTGTGACTGTGTGTTCAGAAGAGGTGTAGTTATGTGAGGTGTATTAAAGTTTTTGACAAGGAGTGTGTTCCAGTGTGTTGTAGAAGAGGTGTAGTCACGTGAGGTGTATCAGAGTTGATGAGGAGGGATGTGTTCCAGTGTGTTGTAGAAGAGGTGTAGTCACGTGAGGTGAATCAGAGTTGTTGAGGTGGGATGTGTTCCAGTGTGTTGTAGAAGAGGTGTAGTCACGTGAGGTGAATCAGAGTTGTTGAGGAGGGATGTGTTCCAGTGTGTTGTAGAAGAGGTGTAGTCACGTGAGGTGAACCAGAGTTGTTGAGGAGGGATGTATGCCAGTGTGTTGTAGAAGAGGTGTAGTCACGTGAGGTGAATCAGAGTTGTTGAGGTGGGTGTTTCAGTGTTTGTAGAGAGTTGTCACGTAGGTGAAACAGAGTTTTGAGGTGGGATGTGTTCCAGTGTGTTGTAGAAGAGGTGTAGTCACATGAGGTGTATAGAGTTGTTGAGGTGGGATGCGTTTCCAGTGTGTTGTAGAAGATGTATAGTCACGTGAGGTGTATTAAGTTGTTGAGGAGGGATGTGTACTGTGTGTTCAGAAGAGTTAGTTAGTGAGGTGTATTAAGTTTTGACAGAGGATGTGTGTTTCACAGTGTGTTGTAGAAAGCAGGTGTAGTCATGTAGAGGTGTATCAGTGAGTGTTGATGAGGAGGGATGTGTTCCAGTGTGTTGTAGAAGAGGTGTGGTCACGTGAGGTGAATCAGAGTTGTTGAGGTGGGGTGTGTTCCAGTGTGTTGTAGAAGAGGTGTGGTCACGTGAGGTGAACCAGAGTTGTTGAGGAGGGATGTGTTCCAGTGTGTTGTAGAAGAGGTGTAGTCACGTGAGGTGAATCAGAGTTGTTGAGGTGGGATGTGTGCCAGTGTGTTGTAGAAGGAGCGATGCTAGCCAGGTCATAGTACACGCTACTGACCATCGACGATACATCGATCAGTCTTGCCAGTGCCTGGATGTTGACCCCTTCCTTACCAACTGCCCGCCTAACACTCAACTACACTTGCTATATCTGGCTCGCACACTACCCATGCTTCTCCATGCACACACTGACAATGACTTGTCCCTGCTGATTGTGTGATCGCACTGTCAACTCTTACCTAATATGATGAAGATGCTTTTGGTAGTTTTAACTCCAGTGTATGTCAAATAAATAGGAACCTATTTCATTGATAACTATTTCAAGCAATATTTTAACTTTTACTTACTTCGTCATTTTTATATACTTATATAAATAAATATTTACAGACACAGTAGCTGGCTTTAAAGGACTATATTATTTATGCAGAGCCGAGAGTGGCGTATTTGAAAGTTTTAATGTGTTTATGAGATTGTACGCCGTTGTCTCATAGATATTCCTGTCAGTGCGATAGGGTACAAACACAGTTTTTTAAAATCAAAATATGATATAGCGTTATGTCGATATTAGTACAATTCCGACCAAAAACATTATTCATTGCGATGTCTTAAAGGGCATGTTTGTGTGTGACTGCACGTGATAACGATAGACCTTAATTCACTACCAACGCCACAGCAAGCATTTCAGTTGAATATTTACATCAACATATATGCTTTATTTCACTGTATTCGTCGGTTTCAAGCAAGGTTCCAGCTCCCAGCACGATTCTGTGCAAAGTTTAGCACATAAATGAGTTAGACATTTTCAGTTGTTTCGAGGAAATTCAGAATATTGCTTCTAATATGCGAAGTGTGCTGAAAGCTGTATTCCGGAAAATTATGCAGTATGGTGTGTTTTCGCATAGAATCATTCAACGAATATGCTCACTATTTTTTGCTCTTAGTATTGACTCTAAAGCTCATATTGGAAGACTAGTGAGAAGTATTCGAGCGGCCATTAACATGTACATTGAGGGCATGAACGTGCCGAGAGTTTTAAAATTGACCACATTAGGAGTAAAACATGTTGTGAGTAGTAGACTTACGTATCTGCAGGCAAGCTGGCGGTATGTGGTAACAAACTACCGCAAGTTGAGGGAGTGTTCTCTCTATACTGTCCCCAATAACTGCCCTCTTACTCCTGCAGTTCTAATGTCGTGTGTGTATTAGTAAAACATGTTGTGAGTAGTAGACTTACGTATCTGCAGGCAAGCTGGCGGTGTGTGGTAACAAACTACCGCAAGTTGAGGGAGTGTTCTCTCTATACTGTCCCTAATAACTGCCCTCTTACTCCTGCAGTTCTAATGTCGTGTGTGTATTAGTAAACGTACTTTACAATTAGCTCGTAGATCATTGTTAAAGTATGGGTGGTTCTGAACTTGGATATTGTCTAATCACATTTATCTACCTGTCAAATACCCCCAGACACGCGGGTGAATGTAACTGTGTTACCCACACAAAGCACATCACTGCGACTATACTGTGTTACCCACACACAAAGCACATCACTGCGACTATACTGTGTTAGCCACACACAAAGCACATCACTGCGACTATATTGTGTTACCCACAAAAATCACATCACTGCGACTATACTGTGCTACCCACACAAACCACATCACTGCTACTATACTGTGTTACCCACACAAAGCACATCACTGCGACTATGCATGTCTGCTATGCGAGGCATGAAATAAATCGAATCATGTGTCTTGGTAAACGAGGTATGATAAGTCTTAAGAAAGACGGTGTTACATCGTTATACTTTGAAGATGCATACGCTTTGTCTGATAATGTAAGTTCCGCGAATACTATAATGCCCAGAATCTGAACACAAAGAGTTTAGATGTTCGGTTGAAATACCGAAATGGGTCATTGCTAGGCCACAGTAATTCTTGACAGTTGCACTGAAGATGTTTCTATGTTTGGATTAACGTAACAGTTTGGCACAAACAAGGCTAAAACCAAACAGAAACCGGAACATATCAAACAATTGCATAGAAATAAATGGTAAAAATACATCTTCACACTTCATGAAGTTGAAATGATTTTAGAAACAGGGCGGTATGCAGCTTAATATTGCAAGTCATTGCTGAGGTATTTGCTGTACTTAAAAATTATAAATTTAGCTTGTCTAATATAAGGGGCGTATTCTTAAACATTCTTGCCTCGTTATACAGTATTTTTGAAAATAAAATATTAAAACGCAAATTATGTCGAGAAAATTAACAACATAAATGTTTTACAGCATGTCTAACGTTACGTTTCCTTGTAACGCGAAACATTCACTCAGATTTGTCAGCTTGTTTACCTCACGTTTCCTGTACTCGTGGAGTGTACCTGTATCTACGTCGCGATAACACTTTCTCTCCTCGGACATGATCATGCTCGTGTTAGCTGAGGAAACAAGCTTGGTATGCACTGAGATCGCTAGTTGTACACCTGAGGACTGAGCAGGTCTACAAGACACGTGCAGACGCGAAGACAGCCGAATGCGGAACTTGCATCTCGCCACACCCTGCAGCGCATATCACCCATACACCTGACCTTCAAGTCCTCGATATCAGTCCACCAATAATAAGTCCAATCCAGAAACTCGTGTGACTTAATGGAGATGTGCAGGTTTGTTTATCACAGATAAATAACTTCCCAATATATTACTGATGTTTAAACCGAAAGGAAAGAGATACTTCGGACGTACAAGAAAAGTGTGGCATGCTTAACTGCGAAGGCAAAACAAATATAATACTTTGTTGAGTCCTTAATAACCGTATGCATTTTCATTCAATACATGTGTAATTTATGCAAAATAAATAGTCTGAGGACGTTGAACGTTTGCTAATTAGTGTAAGATTTTTTTGGAAACATGCAATAATGCACGTGTTTGTGTTGTGATCGTGATGAGGGCATGGCGGGTTTTAGTAACGTGTTGTATACGGCGGGTTCTAGCCGACGTGCGCTCTCTACTGAGTGCCCTGCACTGCAGTGCGCTCGGATAACTGCTTATTAGTGCACGAAGTAGTGTTCCGTAACGTCACGCCAGTGCACGAAGCAGTGTTCCGTAACGTCACTCCAGTGCGCAGAGAGCGTAGTGTTCTACAAGCCTCACGCACTATGCTCCCTCGTGCGCGTGTGCGTGGTGGAACTGACACACACTTACTTGGGCACGGGTCGTCGTTACATGCTCCAACCACGCACATCTCTCTACATCAGCACTCGACCTGCACGCCGACCTCCTTACCTATCGATCTGCTTGAGTATCCGCACAGACACACCATCAGCCAGCCCAACTACTCTCCCCCAACAAACACAACACACATTCAGAAACACAAGTTATGAAGCTATTATTTTGCTATGCCTCGCTGTCAACGAAGCACTAATCCCTTCCTACTTATCTTGTATTGATCGTAACATGAAACGACAGGAGCACTTGGATTAATTTTTTAACACTAAAATGTTATCAGCTACAATATTAAGATAATTTTAAAACTATGACATGACTCGTTTATCACAAGAAAGAATTGTTCACATATTGAGATTTGTTATTTTAACGTTTTTTCTGAGTGCTATTAAGCGTGGTTAATAAAAATACAAATTATATAAGAGTATATGTTGGCATGGCTAGACTCATGTAAAAATGGTAGTGCAAATATAAATAATCAAGAAATAATATTTCTTTAATAAGCTCTTGTCAGGCAGGAAGTACACAAGTTCCCCCCCCCCCCTCTCTCCTGCTCATGTGCTTGGAGATTGTGTTAGTGGCGCCCCTGCTAACTAGCGACCAGTGTAACTCATCAGTCTTGCGGGTTGCATATATTCCAAGAAGTACAGCGACGATGCACATCTACAGAACGTCCGCAGTTCTGATGCAGAATAAGCAAGTATACAGAAGTGTAATGCCACCGTGGTTCTTTTTATCTAGCCGCACCCACGCGCTGATTGGTTGGCCGAAGCTCTCGGAGCCAGTCTTGTGTCGGATTGACCAGTGCGTGCTGTGCAAGATTCCTTATTGGCTGAAGTGCTACCTGGCGAGTTATTTACCAGTCGCTTGTTGACGCAGATGTTGCTAGTCAGAGGTCCCGCGGCATGAGGGACTCATATCGGAGATGTGAACCTTGGCTTTGTCCGTGATATGTATTGTAATGTTGACAGGTAATGCAAGGTAGGGTGGGGCGGGGGACAAGTCACACAGGAAGTGACACTGTAAGCTTCAGAAAGAGCGGTCTGTAGGGCAAGCACTTCACAAGTGACATAAATATTCCTTGGTTTACTTATAGAGTGTCAATGTACTTTCGACCCGCGAAACACGACGGCTATGTTAAAGAACGTTACAAGTTATCATAGCGCAGTTCCAAACAATAATTGTATTCACTGCAACATATTAAATTAGCTTTATGTGTCTTATGCGTTAAGACGAAGATGTACTTTGTTTCGCTGCCAAACCCCAGTGAATATTCCTGTTAGTGTTCGCGCTAAAATGTGTGAACATAGGTATGAGGTTTGTTCTACACTTAATCCATCTCTAAGACTGCTCACAATTGGAAGGCTATATCAGCTAAATACGCCTGTAAACCAGGGTGCGGCACTGTGAGTGAGATGCCGGAATATGTGGCCGCGGTGGTGCATTGCTAGACTACCGACCTCCAAGAAAGGTGCACGAGGTTCTATTACCATCAGGGTCACCCAGATATTCGCGTGTGGGAATCTTGACGGACGTTGTTGTTGTTGTTGAGCGGGTTTTCTCAGGGATCTTCCGTGTTGCCCGGCCTTGCATTCTACCACTGCTCCATGCTCACCATCAGCGACGCCTCAGACCTCGGTGCTAAGTGCTCACTTGATACCCGGCGACGCAGCTACATTGTAGATCAAATATGGGCGAGTGAAGACTGGCGACCAACGTAGATGTTGGCTCTACCTACTGTCGCTCAAGATGACTTCTTGGCACATTCCATGCAGCGCAGTGCAGTCACTACCTCCAGTAAGTCTCCACCAATAGTCGACAAGGACACAGGGTGCAATAAGAAAGATAAGTTCTTGGCACATTCCATGCAGCGCAGTGCAGTCACTACCTCCAGTAAGTCTCCACCAATAGTCGACAAGGACACAGGGTGTAATAAGAAAGATAAGTTCTTGGCACATTACTTGCAGCGCAGTGCAGTCACTACCTCCAGTAAGTCTCCACCAATAGTCGACAAGGACACAGGGTGTAATAAGAAAGATAAGTTCGGTAGAGAGGTTCGTGTTGCTCTCAACATCCGGGCAGCGCTGGAATGTAGGAACGGGAGGAAACAGGAGAGCCTCGAGAAAACAACGGTAACGTCTGCAGAGACTCCCACACACAAGACTGCAGATGACTGAACTAGCCTCTCTGTCTGTCTCTCTCTCTCTCTTCTCTTCTCTCTATCATAGTCCAGTTTGGCAAGAATCCTTGCTGTAACAGAGTCCTGTGTAGTGCAAGGTCATTTTACTATCATTACGTTGAGAAATTTTCATGGCATGGCTTTGATGAAAGGTACTATGATGTTATTGTTTTGAGATATTTCATCATGATTTTCATCGCGATAAATTTTGTAAAATAAATATTGTGTTCATGACCATCTGTTCGGTTGCCTGTAGAAGATGGACTAGACATTCTAACAGCGTAAGAGAAACGTATTTTGTTTATCGGAATGATGATGTACCAAATAGTGTATGTTTCGTTCACCGAGTTCCAAGTGACCTGTCTGCTCCCCGTATGGCGTCACGTGGTCAGCACTCACGACTGTGTTTACAAGTCCTACATTACCATATTTTTATACAAATATCTTGACTAACTTGGGTATATTATAATTGCATCGAAACTAGGTCAGACGAAGCCTATAAACATTTAAAAAGCATTTATTTACATCAATAGTTTCACAGATAGCATGTGAACTTGCTGCAAGCTTTGTTTTGTCGAGCAAGCTTGTAATACCTAGTAAGATTCAAGCAAGATTCAAGCAAGATTCGAGCCAGATTCAAGCTAGATACGAACCTGATTCAAGCAAGCTAGATTCAAGACAGATTTAAATGATTGGTGTGTACTTAATAATGAATTTTTTAGATAGGTAGACATACCAGCAGCTTGCTAAAGTATAGTTTTATAAATAAATCTTGCTAGAAGCTTGACATTAGCAGACTTCCTCTGCAAAATGTCTGAATACACCAGCTTTTCCGAAGTGTGCTGACCCATGGCATCCTTAACTTGATTCATGTTTGATTCAAGCTACGGGATCCTATATACACCTACGACTGAGGGCATTAGTTTAGTATGCGCATCCATCACACATGTCAGTCTTGCCTCACATAACTGCCACGCCCACACCACAACCTGTACACTCCACTTTATCACTTCCTATTCGGTAATTCCAACGTCCAACAGGCCTACAGGAGAATTGATAAACCATACATTTGAACCACAATAATTTACTATCTGCAAGCTCTACACTGTTTCCCTCGGAACAAGCTATTCAAATACTGTGCAACGAGCGAACCACACATGCGCTCTGTTATAAATAACTTATCTTTTTTTCAATGTTGCCACCAGTTGCCTTTGAGAAAATAACTGTGCGTATACAGTTCCCTGTAATGATTGTAATGTGTAAAACATAACCTAGGCCACCACTGGGGTGTCTGTAATTCTGAAACCTAGTGCAATGCAGCATCATAACACCACCTCGTTGTGATAGCCAGAATTTTATGTTATGCACCGCATAATAAAATATTAAATTGTGTATGATGTTGGCAATATTTGTGATTCAATTAACGAGTAAAAATAAATAAATACTGATCCCAAGAAATATGTTTGCTCGGCTATACTCAGTACATGACCCAGTATGTAGAATGCGTAGGAACTCGCCTTTGACAACCCCACCCCACTCTCGTTAAAGGCAAACAATTATTTTCCGCACTCCAGCTGTGGAAGTTTTTGTATACAACTCCACACATAGCAAGACACTTGTTTAATCATTTTGAACTGAAATTATGTAGAGGAGGATAGGATAAAACGTGCATACTCATAAAAAGATGTCAGACGTGTCAAATCCAGCTAAAAGTTATTTATTAAGAAATATTCTAAAGTGTTCAAATTCAAAATATATGTTGGTTTTAAGCTGAAAAAATAATTAAAATAATGAAATATCCCTGAATGGCAATGAGCAAACTAAGCTATCGTTAGGAAGTGGCCATGCTTAACGGTCATTTTCAAATTCCCCTACATGACACATATTAACAGCCTGGCTTAAGCATTTTAAATATATGTAGTCCTCTCAAAATAAAATATCTTGAATTGAGTTTAGAAAAATGTGTAACTGGATTGTCTCAAATAGGTAAAAACACTTGACTTCTCTCGCAGGTAAATATTGTTCTTAAAGTGGGCTGAAGTTAATATACACACCTTGCCAACATGGCTTCGTGTAGAATGTTCTACGCCAATGGCGTAACGTGGCAAAGTGTAAGATGAAATAAGTTGAAAAACTTGGTGAAAAATATTTCTCGTAGTGAAATACCAGGTTGTAGGCGAAGGAAGAACGATGTATCTTGTAGACAAGGACGGAGGTAGGAATATGCAGGTCTGGATGCGGTGTTACTATACGTGACTCTTGGGCGTAACAAGTCTAGCTATCTACCTTCAACTCCTAAACAGCTGCTGAAATAAAACTATGAGGAGTGCTTACTCTCTCAGCTCGACACAAAAACACAAATAACAACTGCAGCAAGCTGTAAGACCTAAAGCACCCTAACTCCTAATTACGAAACCTCCGCTGCGTCTAACTGTAAGACGAGCGTCCTGTCCTGGCGTCTAACGCAGTTGAAGGTTGGTGGCCGAGAGAGCGAACTTTCAAACGACCAGCGCGGCCTAACGCTATGCTGAGCTCTTCAGCCTATCGGAGCACAGGATTTGAACCTGTTAGCCAATCGCAAGGCTTCCTGATTAACGAACTAAAATGACACACTCCAAACGGCCTAAATCCCTGTTCCATAGAGTTACGGCTCTCATAGAAGATAATCAAAAATACAAAAGAAATTCCCTGAAACACAATAAAGGTGAGACCAAAACTGCAAAATATTAGTTATTAATTGAAATATAAACAAAAGAAAATCTAGCTATCTATTTCAATTAAACATAAATTATTGGCGTTCGTACATCTAGGTTTAAATATCCTAAGGATATGAAAAATGAAAAATAAAAATAATAAAATTTACGAAAAATAAAACATATGTGAAACATAGGTAAATTACAATTATTATGCATGACAGTGTCCAAAGTGTGAAACAAACATTAATTGTGAAAAATAGGTATATCGTAAAAAATGTTATGTTACATGATGGAAAATGTTATGTTACATGATGGAGAATGTTATGTTACATGATGGAAAATGATGTTTGTAATATCATAGAAACTGTAACTCAACTATTTGGTTTGTTAGGATTATATCGGAAAGGGTCGGTGTTATGGCCGAAAGTTTATCAGGAGACGGCTTACACATAAACTAATGACCTAACTTAAACTAACACTTATAGCTTACCTGGGATGTGAACCCAGAACCCCCCAAATACAGGACAAAGAGATGTCCCGAATAGTTTTCTCGGGATGACGGGAATCTTCGGCCAAAATAGGGACGACTCTGTATTTTGTAGGGCGCTTGGGATCTATTCAAGCATTCTGACTTGTCATGATGAGCTTGTTTCAAGTTTCAATAAAGCACAGGTGGAGTCCCATCAACGGTTGTTTCGACAGAGCTACACTACTGGCAAGAAACAGTCAACTGCTTAAACAGGGAGGGGTCACTAGCCAGTGCATTCTACTGCATGCTTGTACTCCCTCCCCTCCCCTCACCACCAGCAGTGAACAGAACTGCAGTGATAACAGCAGAGCAGTTCACACTTGTCCAGTGGCCAGACTTCCGCCGCACTCACTGGAAGACAGGATCGTTATCAAAGGAACTGCTGGTTCTCTTACACAGATACCATACAGTGGAATATTGCGGCCACTTTCTCCTTTAACTAGTGTTTCATTAGGAGAAGTAGCAATGCGTTAAGCAACGTGATGGCATGGCATGAGCATGTCTTCCTGGAAGCCCGCTGATTGGCGAGCGCAGGAGTAGACCAGTTAGCAGATATAGGTCTACTCTGGTTACTGCTTCCCGCCACATGCAGCATGTTGCTGAAGCCAGGAAGCGAGGCGGTATCCTAGTAATTGCATCCTCTTACGCAACATCGTTACCAGCGCCAGCCATACTTGTGATAAAGCTGAGTTCATTAATTACACTCTGCATTGCATTCCTTACACTTCTCCTCACTAATAAAGAACATAGTTCCTGACCCCTTCCTCCCGTACTATTTATATTAACACATGAAATGCTGAACATCTAGTTTATTCTGACGGGAGGATTTTTGCTTTACATACGCCTGTTCTCTCTTCATAGTTATAGGTTCAACTCAGGCAGCGATGTAACCATCGCCCGCTTTCTGTCGGAATTCACATCCCCCCCTTCACCTCCCTGTAGACAGGCATATGTGGCTTAGTCCTGTATCTACATCGGTCCTACACTCAGCAGCTACATCAGGGTTTGTTAGTAAACCGCTGCAACTACACCAACATGGCGAAGGCGCCTTCGTATTCAATGTATGTTTTGTGCAGATTCGGCTCGATACATTTTTCAGACATCGCTTTATAATTCAAAAATGTGCGATGGTCAGGTTCATCTATTTTCCGCGTAAATATTTACTCGTGTCTGGACTTCAGTTTAGGACGAACTAGACTTCAAACACGTGTACATTTATATTAGGTAAGTGATAGTATAAGAGTTTATTAAACACGCCCAGGAGAAATATGAGCCAGTAACAGGTGTGCAAGCAAACGAGCACACCGCGTGTGTGCCGAGGGCAAACTGCAGCCACACATTGCGAGTGCAGCCAGCGAACACAAATTGGAGGCTCGAACATACGTAGGACCGGGAAGTGAAACGTGCAGGCCGTCCAAAACGCCAAATTCACCTTTGCCGCGTGTCTTCGAGAGAAGAGAGATTGTCTCACATGAATGGGAGAGTCGAAGTTAGGTCACCGCGGCAGTGGATGTTCATGATTCACCGGCATACACGGAAGATGTGTAGCAGGTCACGTTATCGAGTCACGGAGGTGAATATGAACTATATGACTTGTCTAGAATGTTGAGTTGGGACAAGGCGCCCCAAGTCTCGTTCTGGCTAGACGGCAAGTATGGAGAACGCAGTGCGTGGGCTTAGGTCGCAGCGCTGTGGCAGCTACATTAGGAGGACACAGCAGTCTCGAGACACACTCCTTCCTCCCTGGCGAGTGTATGAAGACGACGTAGAGAGAGCCTTCTTCTGTCCACTTCTGTTTACATCGCGTCTTCCATTTGCTTACAAAACCCGTAATTTTATAAAAATTATGTTCTGCTGTTTGAATACCTTTCAGTTGCATTGCAACTCTGTCGGTATGAGTGCTTTGACATTTCTAAAAACTAATTTAAGAAAACCTAATACTAACGTAAGTAGAAACCGCTTGACTTTGATAGCTGCAATAGGAAAAAAGACAGACGTCCAGCGTAGCGACACAGAGAACGCTTTGCGCAGCTAGCAAGCGCGCTCTGCGCCATATTCACTCTTACTTTATAAAGACCGTAGAAATAAAATACTATTTTCTTAGCTGTATGAAACATTGTGCTCATTACACGTGATGTCATCTTCAGCTATTTAAATATATTTAGTATTTTTTGCATAAATGCGTGTTTTTTTTAACACACACAATCGAAACGAAGTCTCGTAAGCGAGAGAGCTTATATTTAAAGGAAGATCTTTCGTCCTGAGAGCATGCAGCCACAGATAAGAAGTGACTCGAAGTAAGAGCATGTGTGCAGGGCGGTAGAGTGCTGATGCGAGCTGCGAAGTGGTTCAGCATTGGGCCGCGACTTTATTACCTGCAACTACCTGACTAAGGTCAGCACAACGTTTACACTAATATTTCCTATAAGGCGTTAGTGCACTTTAGCTAGGCATGTTATAATGCTGCTTCAATATTATGAAGTATGGTAGTATTACAAAATAATCGAACATATTTATGCAAAATCACATGTTTATTGTAAAAAAAAAAAAGTAAACATCAAACGGCGAGTGGTTATTTAAACAGGTGACTTTGGCAGTTATTATGGCAGTCGGCGAGCAATTCCAAAAATCACTTTTACTACATCATACTACTTTTCATCTGCACATCACTTCTGTTGCTTGCTGGGGAACTCGCCAATCATACAACTAAATGTATGTAGGCGTACAAATATGCAAAACTAATAATTATGTAATAATTATATTGAATACTGTTATTATCAAATTGTTTAGTGCTACGGCTGAAATATCAAGTTTATATCATAGGCCAAGTCATCAATTTAATAGCCAGTTTCTATTTTAAAGCCCGTATAAAATGAAATAAAAACATTATAGTATACTTCCACAATCATTCCACAATGCTAGTATGACACAAAATACTCAATATACTTTACAATGCTTTAAACGTTCATGAGTATGGTTATAATACAGGGGTCAGCTACTGCAGAATATCACTTAACATAAGGGTGCATGGAATAATTCATATTCTAATTTAAGAGAAAATATATATCAAACTGTCATGTATTATGATATACTGTAGGAAGAATAATGAAGAGGACATTGAATAGATGATTTCTGAACAGTTTAGGAAACAAACAAACTTTAGATGTTTATTTAAGTTTCGGCGTGTGTACTTAATATGGTACGTGATATACTACACCACCTTTCCAGATATATCATTGACTTTGGCCACCCGTTGAGTAGTGTTCGGTTGACAGTAGTTTTAAATAAAGTAGTTGAGTGCGAACCGGCACAACACGCGACATACACTACGCCTCTGGCTGTTGACTTGCCTCGAGTGTGGTCTGCTCTTTACCACACTCGAGTGTGGTAAAGAGCAGACCACACTCGCTCTGCGCGACATTTGTGCCAGATCGCTCGGGGAACCTTGAGTTAAGGCGAACAATCGATGATGAGCGGCTCATTTACCACAACTGTTCCGTGTTCCTAGCACCAGTTACTCCCTTTTAGTTTCTCATTCCTAAAGGACACTATATTACTGCTGATTCTAAAATAATTATGTGAAGAGTGTGACATACTGTGGCGCGGTGTACACCTCCGGACTCGAATCCGAGAGGAGCCAGGTTTGAATCCCAGTCATGATTTCAGCTTCACATGGATTCCCAGTCACTCCAGGCGAATACCGGGAAGCCTTAAGCCATCTTTGTTAAGCTCGCCTCCCGCCTACCTGTAGCTATAGTTAGTCTCACGCTTAGATTGCAGTACAGGGCTTATGGCGCCCACTGTTGCCAGATTGCTTCAGCTTTGTGACGTAACTGGCAAGATGAGAAACAAATGGGCGGTGAAGGAAACGGCCTGATTAATATCATTTTTATCTGTTTATCTCCTTGCTAACACGTAAAGGAATCCAATCCTGTGACGCAAAGCTAAGCGGCTCCTTTGAAACTGAAGCCTGTGAGAAACCTTATCATTGTGATTGCATGGCGCCCAAGCAACGAAAATGGCATTTTTTTATAGGCTGGATAAGGATAACACATCAGGCAACAGTTCACGTAGGAACAAGGACAGAGTTAACGACAGAAGCCATGTATTGGAAAGAGAGAGTGATTGTCCATTACACCGCACACTGCAATCTAAGAGTGAGATGCTATATACCAGTTTTACAAATACGCTTAGGTTTTGAGTAGATAAACCACAGTCACTTTATCAAATAGTGCCAGCCTTTCTCCTTGAATATGTTCGGTTCATTCTCAAATAACTTCCATCGCAGTAGAACATGCTGCAACACACACACACACACACACACACACACACACACACACATACATTATATATATATATATATGCATCTTTAATGCCGAGTTGTTGCTTCGTGGCGTATTGACCATATTTCACGTCTTGAGGAGTTCATACTGGCACGGAACAACTGCAATGTAGCGGAGATATGAGTAGAGTGCGCACTCCAACTGTGCTGTACCCAGCCTGCGTGTGCTGTAGCTCTACTACCTACAACATCGTCAAAACAACGAGGATTGTATTCGAGCCTAGAACACTGCTTATCTAGAGCCGTGTTTGCAAATGTTAGTTCTCTTCCTTTTGTTGAATTTTAATTTAACTAGTATACATTATATTTTAATATTTTCTTTTCTCATAAATGTCGAATCTGGTAGAAAAGTAACTGTAAACTAATGCCCATGTCAGAATTTTGTTTCTTCAACTGATTTATCTCGTATTCGTGTTTTGTGTGCTGTGCGTAAAGAGAAAATAACTGAACTGAAGTTCTGTTAATAACTAAACGAGTTATATACAGTTATTTTGTTAGTAAAGTTACATATCTCACAAGTCAGCCACCTAAACAGAAAAGGTGTCAGTTGACTTTTACGAAAGTTCGTCTATGGATGTGGAATCTGACTGATCGATACATATATAAAGTTCGGCTTTATGATATTTGTCGCGCGTATGTTAGGAGAACAGGCCTCTGTGTGTGCTGTGTTGTGATGCCAAGATCTACATCCGCTGTTGTGGGGCAGTTCCGTAGTGTGGTAGTTTTGTTTTTTTGTTTTGTACAACTTTCTAGTCAATGTAGTGATTGCGGCAGACTTGTAGTGCAATACTGTGCCATTATGTGCTGGCTCTCATTAAATTATTCTCAACACCAAGTGTGAGGTTAGATACATCGGTTGGTCGTTCATATTCCCATAGGTGTACCGCGCATTACTCGTTTAGAGTCGAGTAACTTAAAACCAAATAATATTTCGCATTTTATGTCAAGTTATTTCCTTTTCTTGACTTACAAATTATTCTAGAAACCGGACTAGTTGTTGTTAACCAAGCAGAGCAATAAAGGAAGAAGGGTTTTAAAGAATTTGACTTGACTAGCCACTGCTAATTTATGACATGACAAGAAACATACTATCCCCAGAAACCTATTAGCCCCAGAAACCTATTATCCCCAAAAATTACGATGAAAATAAACTGAAGAAAGCTGCACAAAAAAAAGTGTGTTAATAACACACAGATAATTCTTCAGAAGGACAATAGAATGCAAAGGCAAGCACGAGAAAAATACAGACAGATATACGCTAAAAGTTCTGGACAGTGCTACAAGAGCAGCGCTAATGCCAACTATAAGTTTTCCATGGCGATTAATAGAGTGTTATCATTGCAACATCAAACTAAATAACTTGCAAAATGTTAAAACCAAATTATAATTTTCTTGGTTTCAGGAGGAAAAGAATGCAATTCTGCACTATAGAAAAGAAAAAATGCCACATTATAAAATACCTATATAGTAAAACTAAGCACTCGACCAATATGAGGATTAAGTAATTATGTTACAATCAAAGACGGAGCGACATAAAACAACTAATTTATCACAAAGAAAATCTACAGAAATGAGGTGGCATAAAAAATATAATGATGTTCAGGAACTGAAATCTACCCGTCTTCAGGCTTACAATGGGGGAAATCCATTAAAAATAGTGAATGTAATTCAATAACACCAGTGAGATAAAATAAGGAATACACGAAACAAGTATATTATTGGCCATGGCTTGGCGTTTTGACATAGAATATGGGGACCGCGGTGGTTGAGCGGTTAGCCTGCTCGCCTCCCACCGAGACAAACTGGGTTCAATTCCCAGACGGGTCATACCCGGATTTTCGCATGTGGGAATCGTGCCAGACGATGCCACTGGTCGGATGGTTTTCTCGGAGATGTCCCGTTTCCCTCGCCCTTTCATTCCGACGCTGCTCCATGCTCACCTCAATCACTCTCATCGACTCCCAAGACCTTGTCGCTAACAGCCACCCAAATCTCTTCCTTCACGTCGCTCATATAGAACATGCAAGTACACAGAAGAGAAAGTGCAGTTTGTGTCTGGTGCTGAAGGATAGCATGGTGTTGCGTGCTGAAGGAGGTTTCCTATTGGCTGGACTGCCAACTGGCTAGCAAGTCTCAGACGCTGATTGGCCTGTGTGGTTGCATTGTGCGAGGCAAAGTCTTCATCTGTAGTGGCCGGCTACTTCACTGCAACAAGCTGCGTTATAAAAACTTACTGTTGGTTAGTTTTTGTTTCAACTAGTCACTTGAGAGGGGCGAGGTCGTTACGCTAATACATTATTCTCAAGGCGACGTAGAAAACCAGTTGCTCCAGTTAGAGTAGGCTACTTCACGTTGACTACACCAGGGTCATGTGTCAGTTCGCTATAGGCTCGGTCCGTTACAAACACAACACTTCAGTGTGCACTCCAGACATATCACCTAGTACCCACGTACCTCCCTGCAAGGCAACACACTCACACGGTACCACTTTGCATTATCATTGTTCCAACTGGCATTTCTGCCTCAGCTGTAGTCGAAAAAACACACAAGACAAACATTTCAATGAAATTGAAGTAGAACAAACAAACTTGTGCCAATTAAGAGTGAACGAGTGTTGTTATTATTTTGCTTTTAGTTGATTACTTTTATTAACGGCGTGTTTCTACATTGGGTGTCTGGTGGTGGAGAAGGTGGAGGTTTGCAGTCTATCCTGACTGCAACTTGCAGTCGAACTCGTGACCTTGTGGTGCAGGCTTAGTAATCTAGACAACACCGAGTTACTACTTAGTCGCCTGAGCGTATCGCCCTAGCAACTGGCATCAGGCCAGAACTACTGTATTAGTCACATACAATACGCACTAACTTTAGAATTACTGATGAGCACTTTTGAAAGCAACCTTTGAAAAGTGACACTGGCCCTACGTGCACAGTAAAGTTGTTACGTTAGACAGACAGAGAGCGGCATCGCAACGGAGATGAAAGGAAATGTCATCTCTGACTGATTGAGAAGCAGAGATGTCACTGTGTGCACTACGTGACTACCACCGGAAAACACATGCCGTTTAGTCAAAAGAAAATGATCATGACGAGGTAGGCTAATCGTCATATTCTGGGATGTCTCACATGATTCACAAATTGTTAGTATTACTGTTTAAATGACGTAATCCAAACAATAAGAGGAAAGTTGTGTGTTTTCGGATACCAGTGTTGCCAACTAACCTCTCTGGGTAACACATTAGACAGCAAAGACATTGTTGTGAACGGTTCTTATTTCTGCGCGAACACGAAGCCTCAACTTGTAGGCTGTGACAACGTAGTAAGTGTTGTGACAGCTCAGTGCAGCCGCAACATAGCACCACTTAATTGTAAAACATGAAAATATAAAGTAAATCTGGTCTGAAAGGGTTAACTGCACATTATTTTTACTATAACTAAGATCATTCCTAGCTGTCTCGATCTCCCGGAAGACAATACTCTCAAGAGGTAGCGTAGCGGGGGCAATGAAGATCACCCTGTTTTCTCTGTTGCTATGGAACCTCACAAACTTGTGGTGCCATCTCTACTATCGTACTGGAACTACATCCTCATACTACGCCATTGTCGCTTTGTTCTCCGGAGGATGGAACCTCACAAACTTGTGGTGCCATCTCTACTATCGTACTGGAACTACATCCTCATCCTACGCCATTGTCGCTTTGTTCTCCGGAGGATGGAACATCACTTACTTGTGGTGCCATCTCTACTAACGTACTGGAACTACGTCCTTTTCCTACGCCATTGTCGCTTTGTTCTCCGGAGGATGGAACCTTACAAACTTGTGGTGCCATCTCTACTATCGTACTGGAACTACGTCCATTTCCTACGCCATTGTCGCTTTGTTCTCCGGAGGATGGAACCTCACAAACTTGTGGTGCCATCTCTACTATCGTACTGGAACTACGTATTCTTCTTACGCCATTGTCGCTTTGTTCTCCGGAGGATGGAACCTCACAAACTTTTGGTGCCAACTCTACTATCGTACTGGAACTACGCCCATTTCCTACGCCATTGTCGCTTTGTTCTCCGGAGGATGGAACCTCACAATGTGGTGCCATCTCTACTATCGTACTGGAACTACGTCCTCTTTCTACACCATTGTCGCTTTGTTCTCCGGAGGATGGAACCTCACAAACTTGTGGTGCCATCTCTACTATCGTACTGGAACTACATCCTCATCCTACGCCATTGTCGCTTTGTTCTCCGGAGGATGGAACATCACTTACTTGTGGTGCCATCTCTACTAACGTACTGGAACTACGTCCTTTTCCTACGCCATTGTCGCTTTGTTCTCCGGAGGATGGAACCTTACAAACTTGTGGTGCCATCTCTACTATCGTACTGGAACTACGTCCATTTCCTACGCCATTGTCGCTTTGTTCTCCGGAGGATGGAACCTCACAAACTTGTGGTGCCATCTCTACTATCGTACTGGAACTACGTATTCTTCTTACGCCATTGTCGCTTTGTTCTCCGGAGGATGGAACCTCACAAACTTTTGGTGCCAACTCTACTATCGTACTGGAACTACGCCCATTTCCTACGCCATTGTCGCTTTGTTCTCCGGAGGATGGAACCTCACAATGTGGTGCCATCTCTACTATCGTACTGGAACTACGTCCTCTTTCTACACCATTGTCGCTTTGTTCTCCGGAGGATGGAACCTCACAAACTTGTGGTGCCATCTCTACTATCGTACTGGAACTACATCCTCATCCTACGCCATTGTCGCTTTGTTCTCCGGAGGATGGAACCTCACAATGTGGTGCCATCTCTACTATCATACTGGAACTACATCCTCATCCTACGCCATTGTCGCTTTGTTCTCCGGAGGATGGAACATCACTTACTTGTGGTGCCATCTCTACTAACGTACTGGAACTACGTCCTTTTCCTACGCCATTGTCGCTTTGTTCTCCGGAGGATGGAACCTTACAAACTTGTGGTGCCATCTCTACTATCGTACTGGAACTACGTCCATTTCCTACGCCATTGTCGCTTTGTTCTCCGGAGGATGGAACCTCACAAACTTGTGGTGCCATCTCTTCTATCGTACTGGAACTACGTCCTCTTCCTACGAAATTGACGCTTTGTTCTCCGCTGTGTAAAGCTAAATGTAATGTTTTGAACTGTTTTCTTGTTATTTATAGTATTTCGTTTTAAGTACCTACATTTGACAGATCGTCACTAAATACTGTTATTTATGAATTGCTATCTATATAGACTATATTTTAAAGCCTCGGTGATTTAAATAAAGTTAGTAGTAACGTTTCTGTAGCGATCAACATGATAGCGCGCATGTTGGGGCAATGCAGATCAGGGTGATCGCCATTCCCCTCATGTGATCACAATTCCCCGCAAGTGATCGCGAGTGCCACATTATATTTATTTTTAAATTTTTATCCAGAAGCTTCGTACATATGATCGTAAAACTCAGAAGGCAAAGTGGACTCGGAATGATTTGGAGAATGCACTGAAATATATGGAAAACGGAGAGAGCATTCGATGCATTTCCAAGAGGAAAGGGATCCCATATACGGCGTTACAAGGTAGTGCTAAAACTGGAATCGCCACCCCTCCCTCTTTGGGTTGAAAGACTACATTTACGCCCGAGGACGAAAGTGAAATATCTGACTCTGTGAAGAAATTAGCTCATATGTTTTTCTGCTTGACCCCTGTCGATTTAAGAAGAACTGCATTCACGTTTGCAGAGAAGGAAGGACTTCCTCATAATCGTAATAAAGCAAGAAGAATGGCAGAGCGGGACTGGCTTGACAAATTCCTGCGATGGAACAAATCACTTTCCGTTCGAAAGCCTGAAGCAACTAGCTTGGGGCGAATAAAGTGTTTCAACAGAGAAGTTGTTTCAAAGTTTTTCAATAGCATTGCAGAGATAATGTCCCAGCATAAGTTTTCCCCTTCAGAAGTATGTAACATGGATAAAACAGAGATGGGAACTGTTCAAGAACCAGGCAATATAATCGCACCAAAGGGACAAAAAAGAATTGGTTCCATTACAAGCTGGGAAAGAGGGGAAAATATTACTGTCATATGTTCAGTGAATGCTGCTGGTACTTTTGTGCCGCCGTTGTTTGTGTTCCCTCGAAAGAGAATGAGCCCTACTCTGGAAAAAGATGGACCTCCTGGAGCAATGTACACATGTTCTAATAATGGTTGGTCAAACGAAAAAAATATTGATGGACTGGCTTCGACCCTTTCAAGACCATGTGAAATCATCTCCAGGGCAACCTGTTCTTTTAATCCTTGACAACCATTACAGTCATGTGACGCTTGAGGCATATGACTTTTCCAAACTCCATGGAATTGTCATGGTTTCAATTCCACCCCATTCCTCCTACCGCTTAGGTACAACTGCTGGACGGAACATTTTTTGGACGACTGAAGAAGGCGTACCATACGGAATGTGATATATTCATGAAGCTGAACGCACAGGCCTGACGACTTTGTAGCTCTGTTTGTTCGTGCGTATTCACATGTGGCCACAATTGCCAAGGGCGTATCAGGAAAGATTTAAAGACACGGGAATTATGCCTCTGGATGCTAATATATTTACAAATGAGAATTTTGCTTTTGAGATAGGAACTGGAAACCTGTCCACAGTGCTTCAGACTTCTTCATCACAACAGGTGGAAACTAACATTGAAAAATCTACTGGGTCCACTCCTCTAACGAATGTTACAGCAGATTATATGGCCAATACACACACTTCTATACAGAATAGTCCGACAGTCTCTTTCGAGAGCATTTCGCCTTTCCCTGCAAAAGAAAAATCAGTGAACACTATTGTTAAAGGAAAAAGAAAACAACATTAAGAGACTTTAACTGCAATGGCACAGAAGAACAATTTGGAAACAAATATGCAGAAAAAGTGGAAAAAAGAAAAAAAGAAAATAATGGATCAGCACAACGAAAGAAAACAAATGTGGAGACCACGTGAAGAACAACACAAATGTGGAGACCACGTGAAGAACAACACAAATGTGGAGACCACGTGAAGAACATCACAAATGTGGAGACCACGTGAAGAACAACACAAATGTGGAGACCACGTGAAGAACAACACAAATGTGGAGACCACGTGAAGAACATCACAAATGTGGAGACCACGTGAAGAACAACACAAATGCGGAGACCACGTGAAGAACAACACCAATGTAGAGACCACGTGAAGAACATCACAAATGTGGAGACCACGTGAAGAACAACACAAATGTGGAGACCACGTGAAGAACAACACAAATGTGGAGACCACGTGAAGAACAACACAAATGTGGAGACCACGTGAAGAACATCACAAATGTGGAGACCACGTGAAGAACAACACAAATGTGGAGACCACGTGAAGAACAACACCAATGTAGAGACCACGTGAAGAACATCACAAATGTGGAGACCACGTGAAGAACAACACAAATGTGGAGACCACGTGAAGAACAACACAAATGTGGAGACCACGTGAAGAACAACACAAATGTGGAGACCACGTGAAGAACATCACAAATGTGGAGACCACGTGAAGAACATCACAAATGTGGAGACCACGTGAAGAACAACACAAGCAAGAATATCGAGAAGGAGCTTGAAAAAGGAGCTTACTTTAAGTGACACATCTTCAGAATGCGACAATATTCGTGTAAAAGATATTTGTAACAATGCTATAAGTGACGTGTCCGTGTGAGATGAAGAAAAATGCTTAGTGTGTGGTGAATTTGATATGGAATATGAAATGTGGTATAGAATATGAAATGTGGTATAGGTGCACAGTTAGTAGGCCTTGGGCTCATTCTCTCTGCACTGGATGGGAGAGTCCTGAAGGATATACTTGTGACCTATGTTTTCTTAGCAACAGTGAAGATTCATTTAACTATTCGTAATTTAAAACTTCCTATTTTTGAATTACCATTTGTAGGTATTAGCTACTCCCAACAAATAACATATTTTTTCTATTACTGTACAATGTAAATGCTGTTGACCGGTACATTGTTAATTAATTATGTATAAGTATAGTCATAGTTGCTATCAAAATGGCTGTAAGATGCTTATTCTATTCTAGTTTTAAAACTAGATTACATGCCATGTTGTGATCGTAATTGCCCCACGCTGTGGATAATAGCGATCAATGCAGTACATTTAGTTTTTAATTTGTTAATTTTAAGGTTATATTTAAAAAAAATGGGCGACTGTAAAATAAACTAGTTTAATGTGTGGCAACTAAGTATGATTTTATTCACTTTCGAAATACGTGGATTTATGACTGAAAAATTGAATTCTGCCTAAGTAGTCACCATCCCCCCAACCCCCTTAATTCATAAGTATGTGAATATCGCGTATTCAGTGGATCAACTTGTATATTTGGTGCAAAAATGTGCCATATTTATAACATATCGGTCATCTCTTCCGCAGTTTACAGAAACTGCTAAGTGTCCGTGTGTGCGTGAATGATTTCAACATGTCGCGTCGACACCCTTCAATCGTATTCCCTCTTTAGTATGTAACAGACTATTGAATTATTACAATGCTGTTTCAGTTAAATATTGTTGTTTAGATACTTTATACTTCACAGGAAATTCTAAGCTCCTAACCAAGCACCGACTCAAATAACTTAGAAAGTAAACAATCAACCTAAATCAAAATATTCAGAACACATGATTTTATCATCTTCAATTCATAATAAATAAAATTCTCAGTAAATTAATGTTCATAAAATCATGTATCGTACACAGGCAATTAATCTTTCTGTACTAAACAAAAATATAGCACACAAATGTTATTAATTTGACGGCAGTCAGTTAAGAATATGCTGGTGATGATGGAGCGAGCTTGGATCGAGAAGTGCAATCAAGCGGCAGCCTTCATTGTGTTCTTGCGAGAACTGTCTCTTCCATTTTTCACTGCGAGAATACAATACGAGAAACGATTTCTTTCAATTGCCCCGGTTATAAACTCCTTTACATCAAACAACGTAATTTCATACTTTATCTTGGTAAGCAAAGAGCACAAAGTGGAATATTTTTCCTTCGACCGATTCCGTTCGTCTAAAAAAAATCGCTCAACAACAAAACACGTTCCTGAGCGTGACGGACTTACAATCACGAGCCACACGTGATGGACTTACAATCACGAGCCACACGTGATGGACTTACAATCACGAGCCACACGTGATGGACTTACAATCACGAGCCACACATGACGGACTTACAATCACGAGCCACACGTGATGGACTTACAATCACGAGCCACACGTGATGGACTTACAATCACGAGCCACACATGACGGACTTACAATCACGAGCCACACGTGACGGACTTACAATCACGAGCCACACATGACGGACTTACAATCACGAGCCACACGTGACGGACTTACAATCACGAGCCACACGTGATGGACTTACAATCACGAGCCACACATGACGGACTTACAATCACGAGCCACACATGACGGACTTACAATCACGAGCCACACATGACGGACTTACAATCACGAGCCACACGTGATGGACTTACAATCACGAGCCACACATGACGGACTTACAATCACGAGCCACACATGACGGACTTACAATCACGAGCCACACGTGATGGACTTACAATCACGAGCCACACGTGATGGACTTACAATCACGAGCCACACGTGACGGACTTACAATCACGAGCCACACGTGACGGACTTACAATCACGAGCCACACGTGACGGACTTACAATCACGAGCCACACGTGATGGACTTACAATCACGAGCCACACATGACGGACTTACAATCACGAGCCACACATGACGGACTTACAATCACGAGCCACACGTGATGGACTTACAATCACGAGCCACACGTGATGGACTTACAATCACGAGCCACACGTGATGGACTTACAATCACGAGCCACACATGACGGACTTACAATCACGAGCCACACATGACGGACTTACAATCACGAGCCACACGTGATGGACTTACAATCACGAGCCACACGTGATAGACTTACAATCACGAGCCACACATGACGGACTTACAATCACGAGCCACACGTGATGGACTTACAATCACGAGCCACACGTGACGGACTTACAATCACGAGCCACACATGACGGACTTACAATCACGAGCCACACGTGATGGACTTACAATCACGAGCCACACGTGATGGACTTACAATCACGAGCCACACGTGATGGACTTACAATCACGAGCCACACGTGATGGACTTACAATCACGAGCCACACATGACGGACTTACAATCACGAGTCACACATGACGGACTTACAATCACGAGCCACACGTGATGGACTTACAATCACGAGCCACACGTGATGGACTTACAATCACGAGCCACATATGACGGACTTACAATCACGAGCCACACGTGATGGACTTACAATCACGAGCCACACATGACGGACTTACAATCACGAGCCACACATGACGGACTTACAATCACGAGCCACACGTGATGGACTTACAATCACGAGCCACACGTGTGGTTGGTGCTCAGGTAGTGGCCACGCCCACCAGCACAGTGGACCAGTGACAGACGTTCGTCGGAGCTGGTGAGTTCTGATTGGGTGAGAGTGATGAAGCCGTGACGAATGACAACTCAAACAACCAATGCGCGAATTGTTAATGAATGTATTTGAGGAGAAGCTAGACTCCAAGAACACGTCTAATTATGTCAGTTATTTTTGCGATTGGCTCATAGCGTATTAGACACGCCATGGAAGATTCTGGACCAATAGCTGACCTGCA
Organism: Dryococelus australis; assembly: GCA_029891345.1. Lineage (NCBI taxonomy): Eukaryota > Metazoa > Arthropoda > Insecta > Phasmatodea > Phasmatidae > Dryococelus > Dryococelus australis. The sequence continues at coordinate 2,753,191 of CM056998.1, read as the reverse complement.
AGTAAACAAGTTGCACCAAATGGCGTACTACCTCATCGAGGATACAGCTGGCAACTCTCTAAGGCTCCGGCCAATAAAAAAACACCTGAGGATCTAGCCTACTGCGGGTTCTAGCATATTGCTCATTCCCCTCGCCGTGAACATTTCGTGTTTCTGGGAACTCATTCCCATAACAAACCCAAACGTTGGGGACTTTTTTTGACGCTGTTTTCTACTGTATACAGTTCCGATAATTATACGTTTCCTACTTGTAACTTTTCTGAAGAACTTGCTAGAGATCTACTTGCAGTCTATTCCCCCGCCTCACGAAGACGAAACATACCCAAGTCCAGACACAACACAACTACAGCACTGGGACAATGCACTGCACTCTTGTTTAATTATCTTTTGCATGAGAACTATTCATTATTACGCATTATCAACGCAACTATTTTCTCTTTTATTCACATTAATTATAAATTAAATATTTTTATTAATAAATAAATAATAAGTAAATAAATATACTGTTAGTCAAAACTAAGATACCTTAAGGGTATGATGTAGTTGCGTGTCCAAGGTCAAGAAGCGAGGGAGCGATACGGGCGACACTAACACGCACGCCTAGCGCCTCATCGCTCCTACGCGCAAGGCATGCAGTGTTTCCTTCGTAACGCTGTGCTGTGTAAATATTATATCTGTAACATAGGGGTTTTATTAGACGCGATGAAAGATCACATATTAAACTACGCCCTTGTATTTGTGATTTCCTCTTGCCACTTAAGGAAATTTCATTGGCAAGCTTTAAAAATGCGATATTTGACCACTCTCACAATTTTTTCTCCATGAATACACTAAATATGACAAAAGTAAAAGATAGGGATATATACAATAGTTTTTTTTTATCCTCTCTGGCAAAAATCGTATTTCCAGAACTTTTATTTACCGAGACACGCGTTTGCGCGCAAACGACGATATTGCAGAAAAAATGTCCGTACATATGCCTCTTAAAGTTAACAGAGGGTTAAAACAGTTCTGATAAGTGAGATGTTTGGGAAACAACTGAACACATTATACATGGGCTGACTTCATAGGTTTGATTAAAAAAAGTGTGAAGAAACGACGAATATCCTTCAACACTTTGTGCAGATTTACTGACTGTTAAGACAAGCTACAAGTGAGTCACCTATATTCAAGATTGGGTGATCTTCGCTTATATTGGTCTGTGTATTAAGCCTACCACTCGCAGCCGCCATATTGCTTCGCACAACACCTTTATTATTTGCCGGCTCTCTGTAATGCAGAGTTGGAAGTGTCAATTAAAGCAAGTAATAATATGAATGCTATCCTGTTCATTTGAGAAAGTCACACTTGGAGCGTGGCTTACGTAATACTACGCTGCATGGAATCCTATGATAACCGAGAACGTACTGATACATCCTCGTCTCGCTCACACTTCCTCTCCTCTTCTTCGGCAACATGCACTACACATACATACACATAGACAACCAGGACATGACGTCACTGTGTAGTGTCGCTGCTGTGTCTCAGCAGTCGACCACAGTTGATATAAAGCCCGGAGAGATGTTAGCGATAAGTGATGTTAAAGATAGATATGAGACGTTGCCCATTATGAGTGTCGGGTCAGCGATGTTAAAGATAGATATGAGACGTTGCCCATTATGAGTGTCGGGTCAGCGATGTTAAAGATAGATATGAAACGTTGCCCATTATGAGTGTCGGGTCAGCGATGTTAAAGATAGATATGAGACGTTGCCCATTATGAGTGTCGGGTCAGCGATGTTAAATATAGTATGAGACGTTGCCCATTATGAGTGTCGGGTCAGCGACTCTTCAGTTTTAGCGATACTACTGTGTGTTTCGATATCTTCTTTTTTTTTAATTCTCAATTTTATATTTAAAGCATTGAAAATATTTCGGATTTTAATTTGGAAAATTACTTTTATATATATATATATATATATATATATATATATATATATATATATATATATATATATATTATATAGTCCATTCACGACTGGAACAGAATGAGGAAAATCAAGCTTTGCAGAAACACCCTAGCCATTAGCTGCATGCATAGCTAGTAAACAAAGTGACGCAGCTTGTGGCTAGGGTGTTTCTGCAAAGGTTGATTTCCATAAGTCTGTTCCAGTCGTGGACGGACTATAGTAATTGCATTGTGGTGCATTTTATATATGTGGTTATTGTACTAAATCAATGCAAATATTCGTATTTCATTACTTTAAATTAAATATGAACAGTAGATATTTTCGATGACAATATGATCGATATTTGGATCATCGAATTATGCGATATCAATATCGCGATCACTATTCGCGATATGTTTATGACTGATGTTTGCCAAACCAGTATGAGATATTTGCAATATCAATATTTGCGATATTTGTGACGTATCGGTGTCGATTTTCAACAGTTGCTGTAAGCAAGATATTTCAGAGAAAACTTGACAGTAAAGGCACAGCAGTGAGCAGAAGGATGACAGCAGAGTGTGTGTGCGTGACTGCACGTGCAATCTGCACACATGTCCATCCAGCAGAGAAGACAGCCACTGCTATATTTACTGTCAGCAGCCGACCACGACACGTCTTGCATCGCGCACACTCTACCTGCACAGCTCAGTACCCGGCTACTGCACGGTATCAACGAGAAACCTTACTGCGCTGTACTTACTGTCAGCACTATTTACCAACTCAGGTTTCGCAATCGTTTAGTATGTAGATGTGTAGTGTACTTGTGTGGAGCGAGCTGCGTGTACGCTGACGTCACCACTGGCCATTCCCAAGTGAGAGGTGTAGAAACTTGAACAAATCAGATTTCTCTAGAGGAAGACGCTGCACTCCCAGCTCATTGTTTGTTGTGTGCAGCGACCTCGAGTACACACACACACACACACACACTTCATTGCGACTTGTCATTGACCATTCAGACGGCGAATAAACGTGCACTCACACATCACACTATGTAATCTAAGGCTTTGCAGCTGTTCTCAGTACACTCTCATATGTCGGGCCCAGTAACAGTGTATTTGTGTTGTTTGTGGAACTAAATAATGTAGACTCGATCAGGAACGATAACTCTCCCTCCCCCCCCCCCCCTCTCTCTCTTTCTCTCTCTCAACGTCAGGCACTTTTTCTCACTGAACACAGTTTCATATTGCATACAAAGTAAATCAGTTAATCAGGGCCTACGTTTTGTTATACTACGTCGTCTGTACAATGGCTAAAGTCTTCCTAGGGCACACAGTTGTGCACACGACGAAGGGGATATATATATATATATATATATATATATATATATATATATATATATATATATATATATATACAGCGAGTGTCAGTGTCCAGTGTTCTTCCTCGTGACTGGCTCCTGAACTGCGCTACTATTAACAAGGCAGACTTCATACTTCTCCACGCAAACACAGCATCTCGGCTCATTGGCTGCGATACGTAGTCTAAACTAAAACTTGAAACCCTGAATGAAAGTGCATCTTGCGTAACTTATCTGATATATAATGACGCCCGAGTTTCGCGTAAACCATTCTTGTCTGTGTCCAAATTAACCTCCTATGTCCTTATTCGATGTTAACTGGCAAGTAAGCACTCACGAGGCCCTTGTTACTTTTTATTTCAGCCATATTTGATCGTTAAACATTATTTTTAGATAAATATTGCAATGTTAGTAATAAACACAGTGTGTAGATTCCCCCGCACTCGTAAGTTAACTCCTAAGGCTACAATAAAACATATTTATTGACTATTTTTATCCATATGAGAGGACTTTCAAAAGTGCTCACTTTATCGTGAATAGTTTATATATACGTGGTCGTGTGGCCTAGGCTCGAGCAGTTCCTTATGCTGCTGTCAGAATGCTCACTTCAGCCAAGGAGACATGATTCATGACCTTCCTTCAACCCTTCATTTGTTTTAGATGTTCTTTTGTGCGAAGTACTTCATTTGTTATTGTTTCCTACTGCGCACGCCTGCTGAAAACATTGCTCCTCTTACAAAGACAAACTATTCTCGCGTAGGGTAAAATTCGGCAGAATATTTAGTGAAGTGGAATCTAATAAGAGCGTCAGTAGAAGACTATGTATAGCAGATCTTGGCGCAACTCAATAATTTAACTAGATTTAAGCCGATTTCACGCTAAATTCAAACAAATTTCTAATTCCCCGTCAAATTTTTCAAAGCGCAACTCATAATCAAAATCAGTCTGCACCTTGTGCTCACTCTTTGTGTGCGGTTCTTTAAAGACTAATTTTCGAGCTAATTGATCATATTTTTTTATGAAATTCGAAGAATTTCCATACTTTCCTTGTGATATTTAAAAAAATTTAAAATCAATATTTGCCTTTTTGACCTAAATTTAGCCTCATTCACCCTGAGAATGGATCACTGATCAAAGAGTGAACAAAGTATGTTTTTTTTTTTAAAGTGCGCTTGATTGAGAACGCAGATTTGGGTCAAATTATCTTGATTTTGGGGGTGAGAATGAAGAGACGAATCGTATTTTCAGCAGAATTGAAAAATTGTTTATTGAAAGAGAGAAATTTGCGTGAATTTTAGTTAAATTATTGAGTTGCGGCAATATCGCAATAGTCTTCTACTGATTTATATATATATAAAAGTGTATTTATAAACACAAGAGAAAGAAAAAAAATCACTTAGATTAAAAAAAACTGTTTTTATTCGATAAAACAACTCAACCAAACATCTAAAAAATCGTATTAAAATATCGAAACAATTCCTTGTTTTTGTAAAATCGTTCACATTATCCATTTAATAAAATTAAAAATTTATGTATCTTCAGTGATATATTCTTTCAAATAATCATAAGTTAAATTTCGTTGACTAACTAAAACAATATTACAAATTGTATTAGCCTCAACAGCTTTTTTAAAATCTACACTAATTTTTATATTTGTTTTCTCTTTAACTAATGAATGTTTTCCATCACATAAACACACAAAATATAAGCATAATAACACCTGTAAAAATGTTACAATGAATATTTTAGAAGTCGCTATGAGTTAAATAAGAGTTAGTACTTTGCGAAAGTGGAAAATCTGTTTGCAAGGTAAATTTCGAAAAGCACAAAATTACTAAACTGCACAATACTTATGAAATTTTGCAATGTGATTCTTCAAACAAGACCTGCGTAGTACGCAGGGAGAATTAATTCATCGACGATTTTGCATCTCATAAAAACACAATAGAAAAGCATTTTAACACTAAGAATTGTGTATCAAATATTCTGGACGACATTATGAGTTAAAAAAAGAGAAAGTGCAATGCGAATGCAGAAATATTGTATATAACTATCCTCTAAAAAAGAATAAAAATAATAACACGCACATTACAGCAATAGATATTGTAAGTGAACTCGAGCATTCGCCGACTTCATACATTTTGATTATAATAACATTTATTATATATAAATATGGATACGAGCAACCTAGTAGGTGAGTTGAGAGAAAAGATATTATGCGAGTTGAGAATTATACATAGAGAATTAAAAATTATATAAATTTCATAAAGTTGATCTAATTGCAAATATTATTCAAAAAAGAAAATAAAATTCCAAAAATCCTATCGAGAATCTAAATTATTTAACAGTTCTGGAATTAATAACTAAGGCTAAAAGCTTTAAAATAAAAATATATATAATTTAAGAAAAGCTGATTTAATTCCAGCTCTTGTGGCAATAATTAAAAATTGACAAAGAAAAAGAAACTTTGCAAATTTTCCTTTCCCAAATTGCAAAATAATATATAGAAAAGCTAAAAAGGTTCTAAAAGAAATTTTCCCCTTTTCCAATAGTGTATATGTGAACAACAAAAATAGAAAAACTAATAACACATACGAAGTTGAGAAAGCTTTCAAATGCCGGTTATAAACAAACAACATTGTAAACAATTTTAATATAGTGTTGCCCAGAAATTTTTTAGCTTCTGTAAAGCAACAATTATTTAACATATTACACGATCAAATTATAAAACTTAGAGCTGTAAAGTCCAACATTATATTTGCTGCTCATTTTGGAAGCCGAAAAACTGGCCAGATTCGAATATTTGACGACATTCAACCACACACAATTACAATGTTGAATAAGGGAGACATTAAAAAAATGTACAAACAAATAACAAATGATATAGTTGCACGAATAGAAAACATTGAAAGAAACACCTCAGATTGGGCTTTATATAGCATAATTGGGTTGCAACTAGCAATAAATAAGTATAATCCATTAAATGGCTTGTGATATATTGAACTACCAGAAGTGGATAAGAATAAAAAGGCATGCATTTATGTCAACAACAATGATGAAAAATGTTTTCTTTGGGAAATAAAATCTGCACTGTTTCCTGCTGAAAAAAAAAACCCACAAAGAATATCTAAATATAAAAATGTGGTTCTCAATATCGAGAAAGCATTAGATAAATATGGATATCCTATAAAAATTGATGATATTCCAAAAATAGAAAAACAAATTAATGTTTCTATAAAGGTTTACTCTATTGATGATAAATTCAATGTTTATCCACTAAAGCTTACAAAAAATAAAAAAGACCAACACATAAATTTACTTTATATTAAAAAGGGCGAAAACTCGCATTATTGTTGGATAAAAGACTTATCGAAATGGCTTTTAGCACAAAAAAATAAACACAACAGTAAAATTTATATTTGCGATATTTGTTTTCAATTATTTTTTTCTCAAGAGAAATTAAATAAACATGGAGAAGATTGTTCAAAATATGTACTGGTGAAGATAATCTTGCATTCAAAAGGCGAACAAACAAATTAAAAAATATTTAACATATCACGAAAGTTTCTTTCGCAATATATGCAGATTTTGAGTCAATTTTAAAGAAAATATCAACCACCAAACCAAATCCAAGAGGAAAAAAAATTTAAATAATCAAAAAATATTCAGTTTTAATAGAAGATGGCATTGATAAAAGACTTTACAAAGAAATACTCAAAGAAAAATACAAACTAGTAAATGATCAAATAAATAACATTGATTTAAAATTGACTGACGAATCATATGCAATGAAATATCAGCTACACGAAGCTTCTGGTTTTTGCTATTATATTGTAAGTGATTATGACGAGTATAAACCACCAGTTGTATATCGTGGCCCAGTGCAAATACAATTTTTATACAATCAATAAATAAAATGAGAGGTAGGAGAAATCAGTGAGATATATTCACAAATTGAGCCAATGCACCCACTAATAATAAAAGAAAAAATATTATATAGGAAATCAAAAAATGCACTATATGCGAGTGCTAATATTGTAAGGACAGTAAAAAAAATGCGTCTTCATGATCATATAGGTGGAAAATTTATAAAGCCAACATGCAATTGTATTTACAATTAAAATTACCAAATTTTTACCAATTTTTTTTCATGACTTAGCTGGTTATGATGCTCACTTATTCATTAAAGCGTTGGGCTACGATGGAAAAAAGATTGCATTATATGCGAATAATAAAGAAAAGTTTATAAATTTTGGGGGAAAAAAAAAAACCGAAAATATGAACATGCACTTCATAGAAACATTCTAATTTAAGGCTAGTAGTTTAGATAAATTACTGTCTAATTTAAACAAAGAACAAATGAAACACATAAGAAACATTTGGTTATTAAAAAAGATGTTAACTCTTATAATTATAAGAAGCAAGAAAGGGTACAGGTGTAAGGGAGGCAGAGGTAATGCGTGTGTTCCTCATTAGAGGACGGGAGGCCCTCACTGAGACAGAGAGTATGAAAGGATACAGGAGCAAGGGAAGGAGAGTTAATGTGTGTGTTCCTCATTAGAGGACGGGAGGCACTCACTGTGACAGAGAGTATGAAAGGATACAGGAGCAAGGGAAGGAGAGTTAATGTGTGTGTTCCTCACTAGGAGGGCGTGACGCCCTCACTGAGACAGAGAGTATGAAAGGATACAGGAGCAAGGGAAGGAGAGTTAATGTGTGTGTTCCTCACTAGGAGGGCGTGATGCCCTCACTGTGACAGAGAGTATGAAAGGATACAGGAGCAAGGGAAGGAGAGTTAATGTGTGTGTTCTTCACTAGGAGGACGTGACGCCCTCACTGTGACAGAGAGTATGAAAGGATACAGGAGCAAGGGAAGGAGAGTTAATGTGCGTGTTCCTCACTAGGAGGACGTGACGCCCTCACTGTGACAGAGAGTATGAAAGGATACAGGAGCAAGGGAAGGAGAGTTAATGTGTGTGTTCCTCACTAGGAGGGCGTGATGCCCTCACTGTGACAGAGAGTATGAAAGGATACAGGAGCAAGGGAAGGAGAGTTAATGTGTGTGTTCATCACTAGGAGGGCGTGATGCTCTCACTGTGACAGAGAGTATGAAAGGATACAGGAGCAAGGGAAGGAGAGTTAATGCGTGTGTTCCTCACTAGGAGGGCGTGATGCCCTCACTGTGACAGAGAGTATGAAAGGATACAGGAGCAAGGGAAGGAGAGTTAATGTGTGTGTTCCTCACTAGGAGGGCGTGATGCCCTCACTGTGACAGAGAGTATGAAAGGATACAGGAGCAAGGGAAGGAGAGTTAATGCGTGTGTTCCTCACTAGGAGGGCGTGATGCCCTCACTGTGACAGAGAGTATGAAAGGATACAGGAGCAAGGGAAGGAGAGTTAATGCGTGTGTTCTTCACTAGGAGGACGTGGTGTCCTCACTGTGACAGAGAGTATGAAAGGATACAGGAGCAAGGGAAGGAGAGTTAATGTGTGTGTTCCTCACTAGGAGGACGTGACGCCCTCACTGTGACAGAGAGTATGAAAGGATACAGGAGCAAGGGAAGGAGAGTTAATGCGTGTGTTCCTCACTAGGAGGGCGTGATGCCCTCACTGTGACAGAGAGTATGAAAGGATACAGGAGCAAGGGAAGGAGATTTAATGTGTGTGTTCCTCACTAGGAGGACGTGATGCCCTCACTGTGACAGAGAGTATGAAAGGATACAGGAGCAAGGGAAGGAGAGTTAATGTGTGTGTTCCTCACTAGGAGGACGTGACGCCCTCACTGTGACAGAGAGTATGAAAGGATACAGGAGCAAGGGAAGGAGAGTTAATGCGTGTGTTCCTCACTAGGAGGGCGTGATGCCCTCACTGTGACAGAGAGTATGAAAGGATACAGGAGCAAGGGAAGGAGAGTTAATGCGTGTGTTCCTCACTAGGAGGGCGTGATGCCCTCACTGTGACAGAGAGTATGAAAGGATACAGGAGCAAGGGAAGGAGAGTTAATGTGTGTGTTCCTCACTAGGAGGGCGTGACGCCCTCACTGTGACAGAGAGTATGAAAGGATTCAGGAGCAAGGGAGAGAGAGGAAATCCGTCTGTCCCTCACTAGAAGGCGGATGTCTCTCACTGTGACAGAAAGTATTAAAGGATACAGGTGCAAGAGACAGAGAGGAAATACGTCTGTTCATCACTAGAAGGCGGGTGGCTGTTACTGTGACAGAGAGTATGAAAGAATACAGGTGCAAAGGAGGGAGAGGAAATGTTTGTGTTCAACGTTAGAGGGCGGGCGGCTTTAACAGTGATAAGGAGTATGAGAGGATACAGGTGCAAGGTTGGGAGAGGAAATGCATCTGTTCCACCCTAGAGCACGCAATGCCATCACTGTGACAGAGAATACGAAAGGATACAGGTGAAAGGGAGGGAAAGGAAGTCGGTGTGTTCCTCACCAGAGGGCGGGATGTCCTCACTGTGCCAGAGAGGATGAAACGATATATGGTGCAAGGGACGGAGAGGAAATGTGAGTATTCCTCACTAGAAAAAGGGGGGGGGGGCTCTCACAGTGAGAGAGAGTATGTAAGGATACATGTGCGTGGGAGGGAGAGGAAATGTATGTGTTCTTCACTAGAGGGGTAGGGGCGACACTCATTGTGACAGAGAGTATGAATGTATAGAGGTGCAAGGGAGGGAGAGAAAATACATGTGTTTCTCACTACAGGGCAGGTGTCTCTATCTGTTGCATAGGGTATGAAATGATACAGGTGCAAGGGAGGGTGAAGAATTGTATGTGATCCTCGCTAGGGGCCGGGCAGCTCTCACTGTGACAGAGAGTACTTAAGGATACAGGTGAAACGGAGGGAGAGTTAAGAATGAGTTCCTCGGTAGAGGGCCTGTGGCTCTCTCAGTGACAAGGAGTATGAAAGGAAACAGGTGCATGATAGGGGGAGGAAATGCATGTGTTCCTCGCTAGAGGGCCTGCGACTCTCTCAGTGACAAGGAGTATGAAATGGCACTGATGCAAGGAAGAGAGAGGAAATATATGTGTTCCTCACCAGAGGGCGGGAGGACCTCACTGTGACAGAGAGTTTGAAATGATACTTGTGCAAGGGAGGGAGTGGAAATGAATGTGTTCCTCACTAGAGGGTGGGAGGTCCTCACAGTGATAGAGAGTATGAAATGATACTGGTGCATGGGAGGGACAGGTAATGCGTGTGTTCCTCCTTAGAGCTCGGGCGGCATAACTGTGACAGAGAGAAAAATAAAAGGAATCAGGTTGCAGGGAGGGGGAAGAAATGAATGTGTTACTCCCTAGGGAGCGGGCATCTCTCACTGTGACAGACAGGTTGAAAGGATACAGGTGCAAGTGAGGGAGAGGTAATGAATTTGTTCCTCGCTAGAGGGCCTGCGGCTCTCTTTTGGAAAAGGAGTATGAAAGGAAACAAGTGCATGGTAGGGAGAGGAAATGCATGTGTTCTTCGCTAGAGGGCGGGCGGCTTTCATTGTGACAGATTATGAAAGGATACATGTGCAAGAAAAGAAAGAAAGTGAACATGTTCCTCGCTAGAGGGTGAACGTCTCTTACTGTGACAGAGAGTAGGAAAGGATACAGGTGCAAAGAAAAGAGAGAAAGTGCATGTGTTCCTCGATGGTGGGCGGGCGGGTGGGTATGAAATGACACATATGCAAGGGAGAGAGAGGAAATATATGTGTTCCACACCAGAGGGCTGGAGGACCTCACTGTGAGAGAGAGTATGAAATGATACTGGTCTAAGGGAGAGAGAGGAAATGCGTGTTTTCCTCACTAGAGTGTGGGAGGTCCTCACTGTGACAGAGGGTTTTAAAGGATACATGGAGAAAGGAGGGAGAGGAAATGATGTGTTCCTCGCTAGAAGGCGGGCGGCTCTTACTGTGACAGAAAGTATGCTAGGATACAGGATTCAGGGGAGACAGGGGAATGCATGAGTTCCTCGCTAGAAAGCGGGTGGCTCTCACTGTGACAGAGAGTATGAAAGGATTCAGGATTCAAGGGTGAGTGATGAAATGCATGTGTTCCTCACTAGAGGGCTGGCTGACATCACTGTGACAGATGACAGAGAGTATAAAAGGATACAGATGCGAGGGAGGGAGAGAAAATACGTGTGTTCCACATTAGAGGGCGGTTAGTAGTCACTGAGACAGACAGTATGAAAGGATATAGTTGCAAGTGAGGGAGAGGAAATGATTGTATTCCTCGCTATAGGGCGGGCGGCTCTCAGTGTGACAGAGAGTATGAAAGGGTAAAGGTGCAATTGAGGGATAGGTGGTGCGTGAGTTCATTACTTGGTGGACGGGAGGCCCTCACTGTAACAGAAGTTATTAAAGGATACAGTGGGAAGGGATGGAAAGGTAATGCGTGTGTTCGTCACTAGAGGACGGGTGTTCCTCACTGTGACAGAGAGTATGATATGATACTAATGCAAGTGAGAGAGAGAGGAAATGCGTGTGTTCCTCACTAGAGGGCGGGAGGTCCTCACTGTGTGTGTGTGAGAGAGAGAGAGTAGAAAGGATACAGGTGCAAGATAGAGAGAGGAAATGCGTGTGTTCCTCACTAGAAGGCATGCGGACCTCACTGTGACAGAGAGTATTAAATGATACTGGTGGAAGTGAGGGAGATGAATTGCGTGTGTTGCTCGCTAGAAGGCTGGCGGTCCTCACTGTCATGGTACCGCGCTCACGTGTCGGTGATTCGAGCCTGCCGCTTCACTGCTGTATTCCTGGAGTGGCTAATTTACGGAAAGGCGTGGGACGATGGCCCGGTGTTCCAATCAGGAACTTGCTTACATGGACTGCTCTTACGGACTGGCAAAGGGCAATGGGCTGGATTGAGCACGGCGCAACTTGGAAAAGTGTCATTGCCAACAGCTACTCAACCATTAATTTTTTCAACAGAGTTTGGAGTTTGTGTGGGGAAGGCTGGTCGTATACGAGATTGTGTAACATTGTAGGGAGTGTGTGCCAGGTTCGTACACCAGCCTTGGAGGTTCATGAGATCAATACCCTGATGTGATAACCCCGGTATCAGCACGATCCCTCCATGTTGTAAGTCAGACGACCATGTGGAACATTCTCCTTGACAAACGCTACTACCCCATTCACTTTCAGCTTGTACAGGACTTATTACAGACGTCTTTCCTCCATGGCAACAGTTTGGTAGATGGTTGTTGCACGAGCCACCTCATTGCTGGGAATTTCTGCCTTCCATTCTATTCACAGAAGAAGCCACCTTCATGAGGAGCTGTATAGTCGACCTTCCCTTGTTGGCCAACATACAGTACACATACACACATAGGCAACCAGGACATGACGTCACTGTGTAGTGTCTGGTCAGCTATTTTGCATTATTAGCGATACTACTGTGTGTCACTATCTTCTTTTTTTAATTTTCGATGTTATTCTTAAAGTAAACAACATTTTTTTGGATTTTGATTTGATATATTACTTTGTATAGTAATGGAATTGTGGTAAATTTGATATATGTCATTATTGTACTAAAGCAATGGAAACTTTCGTAATTCAGTACTTTAAATTAGTTACGAACAGTAGATATTTTCTATGACAATATGGTCCTTTTTAATAGCTTCTGCTTACGAACTCAGGTCCCTCCACAATGCTTAACCGGCGGATATAGCTGAAACATTTATATCGACTGTAAGTAATCAGGCAAAAGTTCGCACACGAACCTCACTGATAAAATTAAAAAACTCGCTTCATTAATTGAATAGCGAACCTCTTATTTCATTCTGACCCCTTAATTATTTTCCCAAAACTCTCATTTCTCTTTATTATGAATACATAAACAAGCCTCCGAAATGTTTTCTATGACGTCTGATAGAAAATTAATATTATTTATATTGTTGGGCCCCGAACTCAGGTCCCAACACCGTACCTCGCCTTCGGAGATGTCTGAAATACATATATCAGGTGAGAAATTAATGTACAAACATTGCAAAAAAAAATCTTCAAAAGCTCAGGTCTTCAATCGATTTGCAACCCTATTATATCACTCTGTTTCCTATATCCGTTGCCTAAAATTTACGTTTTGCCTTTAATATGAATTACTATAGTATTTCCCGACCAACGGGAAAAATTACCGCATTTTTTCTTAGTCTGATTGTAAATTAATATATATTTTATCCTTTCGGGTCTCGAACTCAGTTCCCGCTACATGCCTAAAAGAGAGATATTGCACATATCTTTATATCAGGTAGGTATAAGCACGAATACGGACAGAATATCGCGTACAAATATCGTTAAAGTGATCAAAATCTCGGGTCGCTATTTGAACTGTAGACCCTTTATCTCACTTTAAAATGTATATATTTCGTCCAAAATGTGCCTAACAGCTATCATTATAAGTTTTATACACCATGTGTTTAAATGGGATCCCCGTGGTACGGTGGCAGCGAACCATCAGTGTGTGAGCGGGGATTATCGGCGACAGCCTCGTGGGACCAAACACAGCGCCTCACAGGCGATGCCATTTGATTGCAGGATGGCACGTGTTTGTCAGCCGATGGTGTGCCATGTACTTCGAGCTCTGTCCGTGGAGGTCACTTCCAGCATCTCATATATCAGTGGCATCATGACAGCCAGCATGCCATGCATTGCATTATACTTTACACGAATTATATATATATATATATATATATATATATATATATATATATATATATATATATATACATATGGTTTCTAGTATTGCTCTAAATCATCCGGTATCACGTGTAAAAAACGTCGGACTATAACACAGAGTTTGCAAGACAAGAGAAAATTTGAGAAAAAACACGGTAAATTTTGTCTGATGGCCAACAGTTAAGTCTCAGTGGCAGTGTCGTGAATCTAGTGTGTGATCTGGTGAGTTGTGATAAAGGCAGTGAAGGCTATATTGTGATGTTCCACGTGTGATACGTCATGAAATAACAGTACACATTAATACACACTTTGAACTTATGATGTAAATACCAGCTCGACTAACAAATGGACCGTTCAGAACTAACGTTTAGCCAATATAAAAAGTAGCCCGTATACTTTATTTTCAGTTTTCATTTGTCTGGCAACCACTTTACACACACACACACACACACACACACAGAGAGAGAGGCACGATCATTTTACAGATCTCAGATGGAACATATCTACAATACGACTTAGGAAAGACAATCGTTTCGTAAAGAGAGTGAGGATACAATGTACGGTCTAATGGGAAGTGCAGACGTGCATATAGTTCAGGCAGACTAAGCTAGGATGGTGCTGGTTTGCTCAACACAGGTGTAGATCGCTGGCTGGTCAGCGGCGATCAATGGAGGTGATGACGTCACTTCCTGGCCGCGTGACGTACTACGTGGCGTGCCCTCCTCGGCTATGTTCGTCAGCACTCGGCTGTCTTCGCCATGTTTACCTCTCACGCGCACCCCCAACCTGCCCAGGACTACAGGACTGACATTCGTCTCATGTCCTCAACATTGTTCGAATGTCAGTGTCCAAGTTCTATAGGCAAGTCAGTGCAGTGAGTTTCACTAGGGGTCACTGCTCAGTCAGTGAATACTATCGACCAAATTGATCAGCATCATTTCACTCATTCAAATGGAGCTGTTTCAAAAGAAATGTATTCAGTTTCGCTGATTTTGAGACAATTTAACTCTTTCGATTTTACAGTGTACATAACTAAAATATTTCCTATTTGCATTAAAATGAGGTACTTCATACTCCTGATAGTATGAAGTGTGCCCTAACCCCACTTCATATCCATGTTGTCTTCGATAGTGGTATATGTAGGAAAGAAGACCAAGTTGGAATACATACAGTGGCACTGCGCAACTCGTATGCACACACTGACACATTTCCCATTATAAGGAAGCAGCCAGATACTTCACATGCTGGTACAAAACACGTTTGAGCGTTTATAACCTGGAGAGACCTTTACTGTTTGCTATCGCTGTGAAAATACAGCCTCGTTCAGTTGATGTCGAGCAGTTCTGCTGAGTTCAGCACTTTGCTGCGGTGTTGCTGTGCATTAACTCATTTACAACAACTTCTTGCTCCACTTTATGAAAGCGATACTCTTATATTTCACCATTATGACTTTATGTGCCAGGTCTCATTCATTCTTAGTGCCAAGTGTGACTCTGTATACTTGTTGATATCGCCGCAGACGTATCTTAGTTAATTCGCTT
Source organism: Dryococelus australis (assembly GCA_029891345.1). NCBI lineage: Eukaryota > Metazoa > Arthropoda > Insecta > Phasmatodea > Phasmatidae > Dryococelus > Dryococelus australis. Next base: position 2,737,695 of record CM056998.1, on the reverse strand, counting down.
TGAATGTAAGATGTACGAACAAGAAAAACTATTTCGTATTTAATGTAAAGCATTTCAATGAATAGTAGGGTTATGACTAGAGCTAGTGACTTTTTGCGCAAAAATTTTTTAGTACACGGTAGCCTTCAATACTATGAACAACGAACAGTAGTTTATCTATTGTCATTGGTTGCTGTTTGCTTGAGAAGGCATTTATATATTTCACCGGGCCACTCACAATTCGGGAGCATCGGCATGACATCTACGTGATTCGTGTCAGACAGTTAATACGTGTCAAAAAGAAATTCAACCAATCAAGCTAGGTAAAGAAACCTATAGAGATTTGAAGTATAACTTGTCTTGAAACCTTTTCGCGAAATTTCACTACCCTAGTTATGACAAGTCTGCGACGATTTATTTTAAATGACAGCCGCTGCGGCTGGCATTTTCTGGGCAACTGCTGTCTTTGGCTCGATTCGGACGAGCTCGGGAATCTTCGGCTCGACTCAGGAGGTGCTCGGAATTCGTCGACTCGGGTTTGCCGAACGGATCCCTAGGTGCTCGGCAGTTACGTCCTACTAATTCTTCAAGCATATATATTTGTTTCGGGTAACCATATTGGTTTTATAGACATATGGTAAGTCAAATCGTAAATCTCTATTTATTATTCGATTTTAAAAATAATTTTTATTTAAAAAATATTTTTATTGTATCGAAATGATAGAAAGGGTATTGCGGAAACATGCGAAAGTCTCTCAACTACGTTTCCAATCACTTATCTTTGAAGTAACATTATTCACTCTCTCGGCTGTTTGTTTAGGTATAAGTATGCTACTCAGATTTTTGTTATAATGTATATATGAATAAATCAAGTCCATCATACTAATAGCGACCACTTGCCCTAGTCATGCTATAATCATGGCATGGATCAACATCTACCAACATTTTTATAGACTTAATTGGCGTCCATTTAAATCTCAACACTGCCAGGTTCCTGGAGACTCTGAGTGTACAAGGGTGATAAACAGTCTTAACTTTCGTGCTCTCTTCAGGCTCCATTTTTGGATCAATCTTTAGGAATCTTTCCATCAAGGCACCGCAATCAGGCGTGATCTATGGATCAGTGTGCTGGAGTCAGTCAGCTGGAGTCAATCAGCTGGAGTCAGTCTGTAGGAGACATTTTGAGTCTTTATGAATCATTTTGGAGGGTGGAGCGAGTTTTGGGTGAAGCGAGTCTTTATGAATCGTTTTGTAGTCATCATGAGTCATTGTTATTCATTTTTAAAGATGTCTCCGAAACATTGAACAAAATTGCCAAATTTTTTTTGTCAGAGAATTATAATTTTTAATAGTTTCGGGTTACGGACTCGGGTCCCTCCACCATGGTTAACTGGTGGATATAGCGGAAACATTTATATAGAATCTACCTAATCAGGCTGAAGTTTGCACACAAACCTCACTCACATCATTAATCGAATAACGAACCTGTTATTTCATGCCAATCCCTTAGTTATTTTCCTAATAATTCAATTTCGCCTTTATTATAAATACATAAAAAAAACCTCTGAATTGTTTTCTAAGTCCGACAGAAGATTAATATTCTTTGTATTGTCGGGCCCTGAACTCAATTCCCAACACCGTACTTCGCCATTGGAGATGTCTTAAATCCAAATATCAGGTGAGAAATTAATTTACGAACATCGCTAAAAAAAACTTAAAAAACTCGGGGCCATCAATCGATTTGTAACCCTATTATCACACTTTGATTCCTATATCCGTTGCCTAAAACTTCCGTTTCGTCTTTAATATAATTTCTATAATATTCACCGAACACTGGGAAAAATTACCGCATTTTTCTTAGTCCGATAAAAAAACTTATATATATTATTATTTCAGGTCTTGAACTCAGTTCCTACGAAATGCCTAAAAGAGAGATATTGTATAAATCTTTATATCAGGTAGGTATAAGTACGAATGCGAACAGAATATCGTTAAAGTGATCAAAATCTCGGGTCGGTATTTGAACTATGGACCCTTTATCTCACTATAAAAAATACATTCTTAGTTTAAAATGTGTCTAACAGCTTGCATCGTAAGTTTCATTCACCATGTGTTTAAATGGAATTTATTACAGCATTTTTTTTACTAAAGTGTCACTTAGGTAGTTCTTGCATGTAGACTAGTTGAAGTACAATTGGAAGTCCGGGGCAAGGGGACATTGGATTGTGACCTATATATGAAGTCTGATGTCTAATTATTAACTTCACCTTGACAAATTTTATAAACAACTAAATTAACTCAGAATCTAATAATGCTTGAGTATTTTTTAGGTTATCGTGGGTAGGTTGGGTACGACTTAAAGCTAATAAGCAGACGAAAAAATCTAACATGGCGGCCTCCAACAATCTATAAACAAATTACAGACGAAAAACCAAGATGGAGGCCTCCAGCACTGTATAAACAAATGACATATGAAAACAACCAAGATGGAAGCATCCAGCAATGTATAAACAAATTGCAAATAAAAAACAAGACAAAGACCTAAATTTTTTAAATAAATCTGTTTTAACAATATTATAACAAAATTTTAACAATTATAATTGTTAAATTTATATAATTTTAACATAATGTTTGAATATTTTTGAAATAATTTTTATTAATAATTCTTTTATAGATTTTTATAATTTGTTAATTATTTTATACAAAACATTTAATAATTTTTAATAACACTTTTTGGAATTTTTTTAATTTGCTTGATAATTTCTGGAATTTTTTAAATATTATATCTTTAAGGTCATTCAAGATCAAAGGTTAAGGGTATAATAGCATGGGACACTGGCTTCCAAGATGGCAACCAGGCGACCAGAATAACATAGCAAGAATAGCTCTGGAGCACTGTGTCCCATGCCCCTGACACTTAACTATTGACTTTTGACACATGGCATTTGACCTTGGATGACCTTGAACAAAAAAAACGTTCCCAAAAAGTTCAAAAATCCAAATAACTCCAAAAAAATTAAAAGATTCTACAAAATTTGCCACTGAAATTTTAACTAATTAAAAAAAATGCATTATTAAAAAGTTATTAAAATAATTTTAAAATGTATACAAAATTAATAAGACATTAAAAAATTATTAATAAGAATTATTAAAATTTGATAGTAAAAATTATTAACAATTTACTATAAAAAATTGTTTAAAACATTTATTTTAATGAAACTTGGGACATACAACTTGATTTTTTTTGTCTGTTATTTATTTATGCAGTGCTGCAAACCACCTTACCCATGTTAACCTTGAAAAACTCAAGAATAATTATTATTTTAGGAATTTTTTTTTTTTTTTTTTTTTTATAAAAAATAGTCAAGGTGAAGTTAAAAGTTTGATATCAGACTTGAAACATAGGTCACAATCCAAGTCCCCTTCCCCAGGCTTCCAATTGTACTTCAACTGTTCTACATGCAAGAACCACTGAAGTAACAGTTTAGTAAAAAAATGCTGTAATAAATCCAATTTAAACACATTGTGTATGAAACTTATAATGCTAGCTGTAAGACACACTTCGAACGAAGAATTTACATCTTATATTGAGATAAAGGATCCACAATTCAAATACCGACCCGAGTTTTTGATTATTTTAACGATATTTGCACGCAATGTTCTGTCTGCTTTCGTGCTTATACGTACTTGATATAAAAATTTATGCAATATCTATCTTTTAGGCATGTCGTGGGAACTGAGTTCGAGACCCGAAATTATAATATATATTAATTTTCTATTCGACTAAAAAAAATGCAGTAATTTTTCCTAGTGTTCAGTGAATATTACAGGAATTATATTAAATATGAAACATAAGTTTTAGGCAACGGATATAGGAATGAGAGTGAGATAATAGGGTTGTAAATCTATTGATGACCTGAATTATTGAACCTTTTTTTTAGCGATGTTCGTACATTAATTTCTCACTTGATATATGCATTTAAGCCATCTCCAAAAGCGAGGTACCTATGGTGTTCGGACCTGAGTTCGAGGCCCGAAAATATAAAATAATTATAATTTTCTACCGAGCCTAGAAAAAATTTGGCAACTTTGCTCAGTGTTTCAGAAACAGCTTTAGGAATGAGTAATAAAAGGGAAATGCAAATTTTAGGCATGGGATATAGTAATGAGGGTAAGATAAGAGATTCGTAATTAAATTAAAGACTCGATTATTGGAAGCGTATTAGTAATATTCGTGAGTTATTTTTAAAGTATTTAATATTCATACGCATATGTTACAAAATTTTAAAAAAATTTACGGTGTTGCATGGTGCAGGGACCCCAGTTCGAATCTCGAAACGATAAAGAATATTAACTTTCTATCGGACTTAAAAAAATTGTTATTATTATTTGTACTCAGTGATTGGAGAATATATATATATATATATATATATATATATATATATATATATATACAGATATATACTGCTGACACATACAGATACCTTAGTTGATGTTCAAACGACGAGAAGTCAACATCGATTTGGAAGTGCAGTCTCGCTATACGGTGAATATAATTTGGAAGTGCTGTCTCGCTATATGTTGAATATAATTTGGAAGTGCTGTCTCGCTATACGGTGAATATAATTTGGAAGTGCTGTCTCGCTATACGTTGAATATAATTTGGAAGTGCTGTCTCGCTATATGTTGAATATAATTTGGAAGTGCTGTCTCGCTATACGGTGAATATAATTTGGAAGTGCTGTCTCGCTATATGTTGAATATAATTTGGAAGTGCTGTCTCGCTATACGGTGAATATAATTTGGAAGTGCTGTCTCGCAATACGGTGAATATAATTTGGAAGTGCTGTCTCGCTATACGGTGAATATGAATTGCGACTATGAAGTCGTTCCTTTGACCTCACTGATAATGGAACGAAGACCTCCACCTAAATGAGACATAAATATTTATTATGTCTATCACGCCTATATACAGACATATACAAATGTGAAACATCATATACAAATGTGAAATAACATAAGGAAAAACATTTTACTGTTCAACCAATTACACCAAAGTCAATTTTGTAACAATTTACGGGAAGAAGAAAACCTCACACACAAGTTGCCACGGGAAAAAAAATCTTTATTTAGTAAACAATTAACATTATGTTTAACCCGGGAAAGACTTTACCAGACAAGTTGAATAAATTTCTGCGCGAATAGCTAGCTGCTAACTTATCATCGTTGCCCTGCCAGGAATATATATATATATATATTTTTTTTTTATGTGAAGATATATTTCGTCCTCGAGATATCTTCACTCAGCTTGTACTCATGGATGCACTTCAAGTAGACAACTGACTGCAGCAGACTGACTCCACCTCCTTAATGACTCCAAAATGACTCATAATGACTCCAAAAGGACTCCTACAAACTGATTCCAGTAGACTGACTCCAGCCGACTGACTCCAGCGAGTGACTCCTCCAGACTGGTTCCAACAGACTGACTCCAGCTGACTGACTCCAACACACTGACCCATAAATCACGCCTGATTGCTGTGCCTTGATGATCATTAAGCATCGATATATGAACTAAATAAAAAGCTGTTACAATCGTACTTGTCACAAAAAAAAAGGCAAACAAACACTCGAGCTGTATTTCCGAAAGAAGGCCATTAAATGATGGACCAAAAAAAAAATATACACTTGATTCAACGAAATATTTTGTTGGCAGTCTACTTTGATTTGGCCCAAAACAAAAGTTTTGTTAAAACAAACGTGTATTTGGTTAGATGACCAAAATAAAATTTGTTGCTTTTAAAGTTTTTGTCTACTCAACAAAATAATTTGTTGCGGCAACTAAATATATTGTTGACCCTATATAGTCTATTGGGGTTTTGTTCACACTGTTTGAATAAAACATTTCAAAAATCACCCCATGCACAATGGTTTTGGTTGTTTCCTGTATATGTCGTGTATTACAAGGTTTTGGTTGTTTCCTGTATATGTCGTGTATTACAAGGTTTTATAGTTCTATAGTGTCCTATTTTTGGTCAAACTGAACTTCAACTTATATTTTAACTATAAATTATCATTATATAATTTGTAATTAATATGAATAAAAACATGGCTAAAATAGGAATGTCGGCAAGCCTAGAAACAAGTAGTTATTATTGAATGGCCTATACAAACAATATTGAGTTGTATGTTGAGTGAGAGCATAGAGAGAGAGAGTGAGCTGGACGACAACATAGGATCTGACAGAAAGTACGGAGACCAGCACATAACATGTGGCTATACGGAGCGTAGGGCTGCAGGTATAACTGGCAGGGGTATACTGACCTCGAGCTGGGCGGCTGGCCTACATCAAGGAGTGTATCTGGACACGTCGCGTGTGCCAGCGCCCAACTGCCTGCCTTGACCCACACTGCGGTGTATGACGTCCTCTCTCTCTCTCTCTCTCTCTCTCTCTCTCTCTCTCTCTGGCCTGCCTCAACCCACACACAGTGCTGATCTGTGCAATACCATCTGACCAGGATACATCACTAGAGCTAGTCCTGTTAACCACATTTAGTGTAACAGAATCGTCGATTTTCAAAAGATTTTCTCAATTAAAATTCTATTGGAGCTGTAGTAAATTATTATCTATGAACTTAAATAGAGAATTACGGATAGTCTGCATTAGTGTGTACAGTGCTTCAAGTTGTGCGTGACGTAACCAGTCCTTCTTAGGTTTGTGCTCGCTCTGACGTGAGCACGAGGTAGCTGTCGTGGGGAGCTCAAGGCCACAACGCAGTGGTGCCGCGGTGGAGCAGTGGGTAAACCACTCGCCTCCCACCTGGGCGAAGCGGGCTCAATCCCTGTTTCCGCACGTGGGAATCATGCCGGACCATGACGCTGCACTGGTCGGTGGGTTTTCTCAGGGATCTCCCGTGTTCTCCGCCCTCGCGTTCCGGAGCTGCTCCATATCCCACGGCACCCTTCACAGTTGTTGCATCTCAGAGTCACGTATGTACATAAGGCAGTGTAGTGACAACGTGGGAGTTCTGTATCCTCAGTATTGTAAGCCAATGACTATCACGTTTTAATACAGAGATACGTTCAGAAAACATACAGCATTGTCACTGTAGTTTATAACACTGCTCTAGAGAAGAGTAAATGTCTTATATAGAATGCCACGTGCTGCTACTTTCCTAGTCTTCAGTACTATCCGACGTCCATCGATGCCAAATATCGACTTTCATTTCTGTCCTGAAAGAAGATTTGCATTGAAATATTCCACAGTTTTATAATAGAGCCAAGTGCTAACAATGACGATATCTAGTTAGCTGGCTCGCCCGTCAACCTTTTGCAAAATGACAAGGACGGTGGCAAGCATTTTGTAATGCAACACAATTCTTCGCAACAAACCAAACAATAAGTCATTATTCTATAAAACCCCCGCCGAAGTGGTTTGCTCTTAAAAAGTAGCAATGTGAGGCACACCAGAGTGAGAAACCACTGAAGCATGCTGGGGCTGATCTTATAAGCAATCAGAAATTAGCAATACGTGCTTAAACACTACACGTGGATTATTTGGGGCATCGAAAGTTACCTAGTAGCTTTTAGAATAACTTCATTCTGAACAAACACACAGAACAAGCAATATCTTTTTGGTGATAAACTTCTGCATTTTACAGAGATACGACTTACCCACTCTCTCACTAGCTCATGCACGCACAGCCCTGAACGCTAAATACGGAATCATGAAATTTTAAGGGTGTCTTTCTATTGTGGTTAAGAAGCCTGTTAAACATATGTATATTTAAATTTAACCTTTAATGTGGTGGAAAGCGGTCAAAAATGTTTTCGTGAATTACTCAATATCTATTATCCCGAGGAGATAGCGCAGTGTTTTTTTGCCTCTAAAGCTTCACACGCTAATGCCTAGGAATTACCTGCAGGATTTTTGGGATATTATTTATACCTTCGAGAGGTAAAGGGGTTCACATGTGTTTTCATTGATTCCTCAATACATCTTGAACCCAGTTAAATATGGTTGTCTCGTAAATTGGTTGGTACTTCTGGAGATATGTATATATTATGCCATGCACAGCTTGAATAAGATTCTTAGATGTCAATAAAGTTAGTTTGACCGAAATCGAGACCGTTGTTTTCATTTTCGTCTAACACAACCTTAAAGCGTAGGTCAGCGTCCTAATATTACAGACGCCTGTCAGGATAACAACGGCCCATGTAGCCTATAAGCGCGCCTCTCTAAACATTTCTATTTTATTTTGGTGCTTTTCATTTGTCATTTGGAGATTGGGAGAATGGTTTGAGTGGGAAAAAGAATTAATGTATTCTGTTATTGTTATATATTACAATTTCTCTCTCTCTCAAAATTCAGAGGGCTAATCCAAGTTCGTTAAAGGTTAGAGGTCTTAATTACATAAAAGAGTAAATTATAATTTCCTAATTTTATTTACAATAACTACAAACAAAATTCTCTCAGCTCAACATCTCACAATAAATTGGTATCACTTGCTGTTTACAATTGAAGTCAGTGACATTAAATAATTAAAAATACATCTATTCCAATAGAGAGGGTATCAAAACCAATTCAGTTCTTTTATAAATGATGTGTCCATATTCAACAGTTCCAAATCTGTATTACATGTCCATTCAGCACCCACCTCAGTTTAGTCCATGTCCCGCCAGTCCGCAATGTTCTAGAGTTCTCAGAGCGCCTCACGCACAGTAGCCTTCACTTGTTAGGTTTCACGCCCTCTCCCCACGGACATCTCGTCTGCAGTCGTACCACAGTGCACTTCGCGCCCGCACTCAGCTAGATGGCCTTCGTCAAAGATTATCGGCCGCTGGGTCGCTGCGGTATTTATAGTGTCGTAGGCCATCACCAGGAAATTTATCTAAATCGCGCGCTACACCGAGCGTCCTAATTCCCAGAATATTCTTGAGCCTCCGATATGATTGTCGGTTCCTGAGCAGGGGCAGGAGGAGGGCCTGTGATGCCAGCCAGTCTTGTTGCTGTCAACAATTCACGGCTTCCCAGCAGGGGGAGCAACAATGCAGCGAGCATGTGGATCCGAGGGATGGGGGGGGGGGGGGTCATACCTGGGCCATGCATAACGGGAGCTGGTGGCCGATATGCAGCCTGTAGACATTTATACACAATTGATGAATTAACTAACAAAATTACTACAAATTAATATACACTTGTAAAATTGGATAGTTGATCACATCTCCATACTCCCTGGGTTTAATATTATAAATGTAATATGTTGTTTTTTTATTTTAATTCTTCGGTGGAAATATACCTTAAAACATAACAATAATAACCAGCTTTAAATAATAAAGTGATTGTGGGATATTATATAAATAATAGAATTAAAAAAGTTTATTCAATTACATTCAAACAATTATATTTAGCAGTTTTAAATTTGTTGGAAAAAATATATACTCAACCTTAATTATGTTATTATTAAATTATAGATGAATCAAGGAAATCATTAATTAGTTATTTAGATAAGTATTTTTGTATTAATCCATGAATATTAAATAAAATATATAGTTATAATTAATAAAATTAAATTATTTTACATAAAAACTAATTTAAATAATTATGTACAAAATAAATATCTTACGATTTCTGAGAAAGAATTAAATTTACCATAAGAATCAAAATAATTAGTATAAAAATGTAATTATTTAAATTATATCTTGACTCCTAATGTTATTCTACCTATCATTAGTCATTTCCATTCTAGTATAGTAAACATTTTTCCTCGTAAATATAGTTTAGATGAATATGTTAAAAATAAAAATTTTAATAATAAAAATTATTCTAAGAATGAATTAAATGGTAAGAATACCATTGAAAAATTTGATAATATTTCTGAAAGGACAAAGAAATATATAAAAATGTTAAATTACATTATTCCTAAAAAAACTTATTCAATTATAATTTATTATGATCAAACAACATCTAGTTTCAAAAAATGCATTAAAGATTAATTAGATTAAAATTGATATATTTGAAAATTTAAAAAAATTCTGCTGCTTTTAAAATAGAATTAAATGATCATATTGAAATCAAAAATATAACAATTTATAGAAGATGCTAGTTTTAAGAAATAATGGAATGATCATACAAAAAATGAGAATTTTGATGATTTTCAATAACAAAAGGTAGGAAATAAGATAAAATGATAATGAATTTGTATTGAAAAATTTAATATAAAATAACTAAATTAAACAAACCAATTTCGCTTAAAAAAATTTAAGTTAAGCATTATGTTGCAAATAAAAATCTTTATTTAAAAAAAAAAAGTTGAAACTAAATAAATTTCAATTAACTCAAACAAAGTTATTACTAATAAATATAAAAATATAGTAAATTTTATAGTTGATAAAACAAAGAAAGATAGACCTATTATTGATAAATCTATTATTTTACTAAGAATTATAATGTTAATAATTTTAAAAATAAAATTCAAGTCTGAATGATATTGTATATAAAAATTAAATATATAATAATTGTATAAAATACGTAGTTTAAAAGTATCAATTTAATATAATAAAAATAAAAATATTTAATAATCAAAATGAACTATTTCAACATAATCTGATTTATCTAAATTATATGTACCAGAATCACTTAATCTTCATCTCTTTCTTCATCAAAAACATACGCTCCTATCAACATTTAAATAAATTAAATAAATAATGGTAAAAAATTACAAACATTTATCGATAAACATGATTTTAATAGAGGATCAATATTGAGTAAATAATTTGTGGCACATTCAATAAAAGATGATCTTCCAAATATATTATTTGTATTTGTACAATTTTCAAGAAAAAGTATAGCATATAATTTGCAGTCAAATTCTTAGGCATCAAAATCAGATATTTTTACTAAAATTTCTTGGAAGTATTTGTTCAGTATGTCATCTAGATATGTTAATCTGTAAATTATTTTTATTTTTAGTTCTACAACAAAATTCATTAATACCTCAAATTATTTTATGTGCAAATAGAGCCGTTAGTATTTTTAAATTAGTTCTCATATTTATTTTGATAAATTAAAAAAAATAATGAATTATTTTTATTATATATTGTTTAGCCAATTCTGAAAATGCATTAGTAAATTTATAATCTTCATCATACTCAATTACAAATGTTTGTATTCTAAAATTTAAACATGTTTTTTTTCTTTAGTTATTCTTTTCTATTTAGATTTTAATGAGTAAATTCTTCATTTGAAATTTTTGGAAATGGAATGATTAACTCTTCTTTTTAGAAATAACTTCATCAAAATTAGTAAAAGTATATGTATTTTTTTAAATTTCCTCTGCTCTTTTTATTACTATTACATTCTTGTATGTAATCATTTCGAGTAATTTTTATCTGTCATCATCCACAAAATTGTTTAAATTCATTAGGTATTAAATATTATTCATAAAAAATGATCTCGATCACATTTCCTTAAATTGTCTTTTAAGACCTCGCTTTTAAAAGCCATCCAAATCTCTTCACTCACTCCCTCCCTCACATTTCCTTAAATATTTTTATCAATATAAAAATCTGAAATAAATGTAATTAAATGTGGTTTTCTTTTATACTTAGCAAAGCCATTTAATTCATTTCTGCGACAGATTCAGATCATTTCCAATTTGTTATATTACTTCTCTGTTTTGCCTTGTTTGCTGTAGTGAATCACTTATCCTGGAATTTTTTCTATCAATATAAACAACAGAAATAAATTAAATTAAAGTTGCTTTTGTTTTGTATTTAGAAAAACCATTTAATTTATTTTTCTACAAATATATTAATTACTGATATTTTAGTATTGTTAATTTGTAAATACATGTTTTCTTTTTTTATTTCAATTTCGTTTGTAATAATTGTATTAATAATTTTTTTTGCTTCATTTATTACAAAAGAAGTTAACATGTTTTAAAAAATACTTTTTATTTTACAACTTCCAACTGTCTTTATTTTCTGATTTAAATTAGTTCTTTTTAATTTATGGTTTCTATTTCGTTCCATTTGTTAATTATTCAAATATGACTCATGAATATTTTTTTTACATTCATAATGTAATTTTCTGTGTTTCATATACGACAATAATATTCTGTTCTATTATTATTGTAAAATAATTTACATGTATTAAGATGCTTATCTTTTTTATGAATATGTAAAGGAAATGAATTAATTTCTTTTTTTCATTGCCCTCTTCTAATATTTTTCGTCTCAAAGTTTTACATTTTTATAAAAATATTTTAAATAAAATTTTTAATTATGTTTAATATTTATACATTTATATTCGCTATTGAATATTATAATATTATATTTACTGCTGAATAACAGATTCTATATTTTTATTTTTATTTTACAATTTTTTATTGAAGTTGTTAATTTTTTTTATATTTTCGTAATATTTGGAGTGTTTTGTTAACTTCAGCTTTCTCTTTCTGCAAAAATTTTTATATTTTCACCGGTTTTAGATTCTTGATATTTATATAAAATTATCAAAGGGTATTTAGAGTATTTAGTTCCTTTATATTCAGAGAAAAATATCAAAAAAATTAAAAGAGCACCAACTCTTTCTAGATATGTACTACTTCCACATAGAACTACCCAGTTTATTGGAACCGATGAAAGGGCTTGAAGCTGCTATTTTTACACTAACATTATGATTAGAATTGAGTTATATACATAATAATAATATTGGCCAATAGCTATTTTATCATCATGTTTGGCATCCTTCTCTATGCGTGTTTCCTTCGTGAGGTGCTTGTCATGTGTATTTTTGATGAGCCATATTTATAGATATTTCTCTTATAAAATTTGACAGCAGATTTGCTTTGTGTAAGTAGAAAATCCGTAACCACAGGAAGTTTGAAAGGAAGCATATGAATTTAACACAGCGCATAATACTGATAAGTGACGTGTACTATGCTAACATTATGCGTACAAGAGTTCGAGATATAGTGGTCGACCATACTTCCGTACAACATGGTGGCTACATACCAGCTCAGGTAAAATGTGTGTTATATTAAGCTTGATTACCAGGTGAAAATTTATGACCAGTTCCATTTCTGCGACACGTTTTCAAATTTGTATATGTTTGCAAATATTGAAAATCAGTGTCCGATTGATTATTTCACAACAGAACATAATAGGCTGTGTTCGATTCAAAATTTCCTAAAGTATCATTAATGCATGTTTTATATTTATCAGGAGAAAACAATATATATTTTAATTAGACTATTTTATATGTTGAGCCATTATTCTTTGAACACAAGTAACCACTTAATTCACAATATCATTGGATTCCCTATTAGAGTTGTGTCTGAATAATGGGCGTGCATAGAGGACAGGTCTTCACGAACCTCCAGCGGCTGCAAATTATTATCTGATTTATGAATAGTAAATAATAAAGACTTGGTTCCGTGTGTGTGATCAGAATCATAACTACATGAGTGACAATATGCGATGAACACAGCCTTACAGGTATGCAATATCGTCCTATTTAACGGTAGTGTGCTACTGCAGAGGCACTCTGGCGTAGTTCCCCGTGTGCCGCTAGATGACACCACTGCTAAACGAAGTAGAGTTAGTTTGACTGAAATCCGCGACGCAGTGCTGTATGCGCTATTGGGAACCGAAGTAAACTCTATTTTCGCTGTTGCGTGGTGTTGCGTCTTTGACGTCAGCAGGCAGGATCATGGGCACGATTAGTTATTGTCTCGCAATTGTCATATAATAAAAAATGCTCATGTTTATTTTATTATATTTTTTTCAGTCTCAGCCTGACAGCCAATACAACATACGAATTAATGCCTTTGATACAAAAATACTTATCAATGAGGGTAAAAAAAAGTTGGTGTTAACTTTTCATCTGTTTTTCTCATTCACCATTCATTTTCCGTTGTTAATCACGAAGAAAACTTCTCCAAAGGAAAATGTTACCCTTGTAATTTTGTGCATGGGCTAAGGGTGGCCTGGAGGGGTGTGAATAGTAGTATATCCAGACCGGAGGTACTTGTTAGTTAGGAAGACGGAAGGTAAAATGGCCGTGGGGGTTAGTGTATCAGCCCTGATCATGGAATACCACAAAGGTATATTGTGTATGGGCTAAGGGTGGCCTGGAGGGGTGTGAATAGTAGTATATCCAGACCGGAGGTACTTGTTAGTTAGGAAGACGGAAGGTAAAATGGCCGTGGGGGTTAGTGTATCAGCCCTGATCATGGAATACCACAAAGGTATATTGTGTATGGGCTAAGGGTGGCCTGGAGGGGTGTGAATAGTAGTATATCCAGACCGGAGGTACTTGTTAGTTAGGAAGACGGAAGGTAAAATGGGCGTGGGGGTTAGTGTATCTGCCCTGATCACGGAATACCACAAAGATATATTGTGTATGGGCTAAGGGTGGCCTGGAGGGGTGTGAATAGTAGTATATCCAGACCGGAGGTACTTGTTAGTTAGGAAGACGGAAGGTAAAATGGGCGTGGGGGTTAGTGTATCTGCCCTGATCATGGAATACCACAAAGGTATATTGTGTATTTGCTAAGGGTGCCTGGAGGGGTGTGAATAGTAGTATATCCAGACCGGAGGTACTTGTTAGTTAGGAAGACGGGAGGTAAAATGGGCGTGGGGGTTAGTGTATCTGCCCTGATCATGGAATACCACAAAGGTATATTGTGTATGGGCTAAGGGTGGCCTGGAGGGGTGTGAATAGTAGTATATCCAGACCGGAGGTACTTGTTAGTTAGGAAGACGGAAGGTAAAATGGCCGTGGGGGTTAGTGTATCTGCCCTGATCATGGAATGCCACAAAGGTATATTGTGTATGGGCTAAGGGTGGCCTGGAGGGGTGTGAATAGTAGTATATCCAGACCGGAGGTACTTGTTAGTTAGGAAGACGGAAGGTAAAATGGGCGTGGGGGTTAGTGTATCTGCCCTGATCATGGAATACCAAAAAGGTATATTGTGTATGGGCTAAGGGTGGCCTGGAGGGGTGTGAATAGTAGTATATCCAGACCGGAGGTACTTGTTAGTTAGGAAGACGGAAGGTAAAATGGCCGTGGGGGTTAGTGTATCAGCCCTGATCAAGGAATAGAACAAAGGTATATTGTGTATGGGCTAAGGGTGGCCTGGAGAGGTGTGAATAGTAGTATATCCAGACCGGAGGTACTTGTTAGTTAGGAAGACGGAAGGTAAAATGGCCGTGGGGGTTAGTGTATCAGCCCTGATCATGGAATACCACAAAGGTATATTGTGTATGGGCTAAGGGTGGCCTGGAGGGGTGTGAATAGTAGTATATCAAGACCGGAGGTACTTGTTAGTTAGGAAGACGGGAGGTAAAATGGCCGTGGGGGTTAGTGTATCTGCCCTGATCATGGAATGCCACAGAGGTATATTGTGTATGGGCTAAGGGTGGCCTGGAGGTGGTGTGAATAGTAGTATATCCAGACCGGAGGTACTTGTTAGATAGGAAGACGGGAGGAAAAATGGGCGTGGCGTTTAGTGTATCTGCCCTGATCATGGAATACCACAAAGGTATATTGTGCATGGGCTAAGGGTGGCCTGGAGGGGTGTGAATAGTAGTATATCCAGACCGGAGGTACTTGTTAGTTAGGAAGACGGAAGGTAAAATGGCCGTGGGGGTTTAGTGTATCTGCCCTGATCATGGAATACCACAAAGGTATATTGTGTATGGGCTAAGGGTGGCCTGGAGGGGTGTGAATAGTAGTATATCCAGACCGGAGGTACTTGTTAGTTAGGAAGACGGGAGGTAAAATGGCCGTGGGGGTTAGTGTAACAGCCCTGATCATGGAATACCACAAAGGTATATTGTGTATGGGCAAAGGGTGGCCTGGGGGGGTGTGAATAGTAGTATATCCAGACCGGAAGTACTTGTTAGTTAGGAAGACGGAAGGTAAAATGTGCTTTCGGGTTAGTGTATCAGCCCTGATCAAGGAATACCACAAATGTATATTGTGTATGGGCTAAGGGTGGCCTGGAGGGGTGTGAATAGTAGTATATCCAGACCGGAGGTACTTGTTAGTTAGGAAGACGGAAGGTAAAATGGCCGTTGGGGTTAGTGTATCTGCCCTGATCATGGAATACCACAAAGGTATATTGTGTATGGGCTAAGGGTGGCCTGGAGGGGTGTGATTAGTAGTATATCCAGACCGGAGTTACTTGTTAGTTAGGAAGACGGGAGGTAAAATGGCCGTGGGGGTTAGTGTATCAGCCCTGATTATGGAATACCACAAAGGTATATTGTGTATGGGCTAAGGGTGGCCTGGAGGGGTGTGAATAGTAGTATATCCAGACCGGAGGTACTTGTTAGTTAGGAAGACGGAAGTTAAAATGGCCGTGGGGGTTAGTGTATCAGGCCTGATCATGGAATACCACAAAGGTATATTGTGTATGAGCTAAGGGTGGCCTCAAGGGGGTGAATAGTAGTATATCCAGACCGGTGGTACTAGTTAGTTAGGAAGACGGAAGGTAAAATGGCCGTGGGGGTTAGTGTATCTGCCCTGATCATGGAATACCACAAAGGTATATTGTGTATGGGCTAAGGGTGGCCTGGAGGGGTGTGAATAGTAGTATATCCAGACCGGAGGTACTTGTTACTTAGGAAGACGGAAGGTAAAATGGCCGTCGGGGTAAGTGTATCAGCCCTGATCATGGAATACCACAAAGGTATATTGTGTATGTGCTAAGCCTGTCCTGGAGGATTGTGAATAGTAGTATATCCAGACCGGAGGTACTTGTTAGTTAGGAAGACAGAAGGTAAAATGGCTGTGGGGGTTAGTGTATCTGCCCTGATCATGGAATACCACAAAGGTATATTGTGTATGGGCTAAGGGTGGCCTGGAGGGGTGTGAATTGTAGTATATCCAGACCGGAGGTACTTGTTAGTTAGGAAGACGGAAGGTAAAATGGGCGTGGGGGTTAGTGTATCTGCCCTGATCATGGAATACCACAAAGGTATATTGTGTATGAGCTAAGGGTGGCCTGGAGGGGTGTGAATAGTAGTATATCCAGACCGGAGGTACTAGTTAGTTAGGAAGACGGAAGGTAAAATGGGCGTGGGGGTTAGTGTATCTGCCCTGATCATGGAATACCACAAAGGTATATTGTGTATGGGCTAAGGGTGGCCTGGAGGGGTGTGAATAGTAGTATATCCAGACCGGAGGTACTTGTTAGTTAGGAAGACGGAAGGTAAAATGGGCGTGGGGGTTAGTGTATCTGCCCTGATCATGGAATACCACAAAGGTATATTGTGTATGGGCTAAGGATGGCCTGGAGGGGTGTGAATATTAGTATATCCAGACCGGAGGTACTTGTTAGTTAGGAAGACGGGAGGTAAAATGGGCGTGGCGGTTAGTGTATCTGCCCTGATCATGGAATACCACAAAGGTATATTGTGCATGGGCTAAGGGTGGCCTGGAAGGGGTGTGAATAGTAGTATATCCAGACCGGAGGTACTTGTTAGTTAGGAAGACGGAAGGTAAAATGGTCGTGGGGGTTAGTGTATCTGCCCTGATCATGGAATACCACAAAGATATATTGTGTATGGGCTAAGGGTGGCCTGGAGGGGTGTGAATAGTAGTATATCCAGACCGGAGGTACTTGTTAGTTAGGAAGACGGGAGGTAAAATGGCCGTGGGGGTTAGTGTAACAGCCCTGATCATGGAATACCACAAAGGTATATTGTGTATGGGATAAGGGTGGCCTGGGGGGGTGTGAATAGTAGTATATCCAGACCGGAAGTACTTGTTAGTTAGGAAGACGGAAGGTAAAATGGGCGTGGGGGTTAGTGTATCTGCCCTGATCATGGAATACCACAAAGGTATATTGTGTATGGGCTAAGGGTGGCCTGGAGGGGTGTGAATAGTAGTATATCCAGACCGGAGGTACTTGTTAGTTAGGAAGACGGAAGGTAAAATGGCCGTGGGGGTTAGTGTATCTGCCCTGATCATGGAATACCACAAAGGTATATTGTGTATGGGCTAAGGGTGGCCTGGAGGGGTGTGAATAGTAGTATATCCAGACCGGAGGTACTTGTTAGTTAGGAAGACGGAAGGTAAAATGGCGTGGGGGTTAGTGTATCTGCCCTGATCATGGAATACCACAAAGGTATATTGTGTATGGGCTAAGGGTGGCCTGGAGGGGTGTGAATAGTAGTATATCCAGACCGGAGGTACTTGTTAGTTAGGAAGACGGAAGGTAAAATGGCCGTGGGGTTAGTGTATCTGCCCTGATCATGGAATACCACAAAGGTATATTGTGTATGGGCTAAGGGTGGCCTGGAGGGGTGTGAATAGTAGTATATCCAGACCGGAGGTACTTGTTAGTTAGGAAGACGGAAGGTAAAATGGCGTGGGGGTTAGTGTATCTGCCCTGATCATGGAATACCACAAAGGTATATTGTGTATGGGCTAAGGGTGGCCTGGAGGGGTGTGAATAGTAGTATATCCAGACCGGAGGTACTTGTTAGTTAGGAAGACGGAAGGTAAAATGGGCGTGGGGTTAGTGTATCTGCCCTGATCATGGAATACCACAAAGGTATATTGTGTATGGGCTAAGGGTGGCCTGGAGGGGTGTGAATAGTAGTATATCCAGACCGGAGGTACTTGTTAGTTAGGAAGACGGAAGGTAAAATGGCGTGGGGGTTAGTGTATCTGCCCTGATCATGGAATACCACAAAGTGTATATTGTGTATGGGCTAAGGGTGCCTGGAGGGGTGTGAATAGTAGTATATCCAAGACCGGAGGTACTTGTTAGTTAGGAAGACGGAAGGTAAAATGGCCGTGGGGGTTAGTGTATCTGCCCTGATCATGGAATACCACAAAGGTTATATTGTGTATGGGCTAAGGGTGGCCTGGAGGGGTGTGAATAGTAGTATATCCAGACCGGAGGTACTTGTTAGTTAGGAAGACGGAAGGTAAAATGGCGTGGGGTTAGTGTATCTGCCCTGATCATGGAATACCACAAAGGTATATTGTGTATGGCTAAGGGTGGCCTGGAGGGGTGTGAATAGTAGTATATCCAGACCGGAGGTACTTGTTAGTTAGGAAGACGGAAGGTAAAATGGCCGTGGGGGTTAGTGTATCAGCCCTGATCATGGAATACCACAAAGGTATATTGTGTATGGGCTAAGGGTGGCCTGGAGGGGTGTGAATAGTAGTATATCCAGACCGGAGGTACTTGTTAGTTAGGAAGACGGAAGGTAAAATGGGCTGTGGGGTTAGTGAATCTGCCCTGATCATGGAATACCACAAAGGTATATTGTTGTATGGCTAAGGGTGGCCTGGAGGGGTGTGAATAGTAGTATATCCAGACCGGAGGTACTGTTAGTTAGGAAGACGGAAGGTAAAATGGCCGTGGGGGTTAGTGTATCTGCCCTGATCATGGAATACCACAAAGGTATATTGTGTATGGCTAAGGGTGGCCTGGAGGGGTGTGAATAGTAGTATATCCAGACCGGAGGTACTGTTAGTTAGGAAGACGGAAGGTAAAATGGCCGTGGGGGTTAGTGTATCTGCCCTGATCATGGAATACCACAAAGGTATATTGTGTATGGGCTAAGGGTGGCCTGGAGGGGTGTGAATAGTAGTATATCCAGACCGGAGGTACTTGTTAGTTAGGAAGACGGAAGGTAAAATGGCCGTGGGGTTAGTGTATCAGCCCTGATCATGGAATACCACAAAGGTATATTGTGTATGGGCTAAGGGTGGCCTGGAGGGGTGTGAATAGTAGTATATCCAAGACCGGAGGTACTTGTTAGTTAGGAAGACGGAGGTAAAATGGCCGTGGGGTTAGTGTATTAGCCCTGATCATGGAATGCCACAAAGGTATATTGTTATGGGCTAAGGGTGGCCTGGAGGGTGTGAATAGTAGTATATCCAGACCGGAGGTACTTGTTAGTTAGGAAGACGGGAGGTAAAATGGCGTGGCGTTAGTGTATCTGCCCTGATCATGGAATACCACAAAGGTATATTGTGCATGGGCTAAGGGTGGCCTGGAGGGGTGTGAATAGTAGTATATCCAGACCGGAGTACTTGTTAGTTAGAAGACGGAAGGTAAAATGGCCGTGGGGGTTAGTGTATCTGCCCTGATCATGGAATACCACAAAGGTATATTGTGTATGGGCTAAGGGTGGCCTGGAATGGTGTGAATAGTAGTATATCCAGACCGTGGTACTTGTTAGTTAGGAAGACGGAGGTAAAATGGCCGTGGGGTTAGTGTAACAGCCCTGATCATGGAATACCACAAAGGTATATTGTGTATGGGCTAAGGTGGCCTGGGGGTGTGAATAGTAGTATATCCAGACCGGAAGTACTTGTTAGTTAGGAAGACGGAAGGTAAAATGGCTTGGGGGTTTAGTGTATCAGCCCTGATCAAGGAATACCACAAATGTATATTGTGTATGGGCTAAGTGGCCTGGAGGGGTGTGAATAGTAGTATATCCAGACCGAGGTACTTGTTAGTTAGGAAGACGGAAGGTAAAATGGCCGTGGGGGTTAGTGTATCTGCCCTGATCATGGAATACCACAAAGGTTATTGTGTATGGGCTAAGGGTGGCCTGGAGGGGTGTGATTAGTAGTATATCCAGACCGGAGTTACTTGTTAGTTAGGAAGACGGAGGTAAAATGGCCGTGGGGTTAGTGTATCAGCCCTGATATGGAATACCACAAAGTTATATTGTGTATGGGCTAAGGGTGGCCTGGAGGGGTGTGAATAGTAGTATATCCAGACCGGAGGTACTTGTTAGTTAGGAAGACGAAGTTAAAATGGCTGTGGGGGTTAGTGTATCTGCCCTGATCATGGAATACCACAAAGGTATATTGTGTATGGGCTAAGGGTGGCCTGGAGGGTGTGAATAGTAGTATATCCAGACCGGAGGTACTTGTTAGTTAGGAAGACGGAAGGTAAAATGGCGTGGGGTTAGTGTATCTGCCCTGATCATGGAATACCACAAAGGTATATTGTGTATGAGCTAAGGGTGGCCTGGAGGGGTGTGAATAGTAGTATATCCAGACCGGAGGTACTAGTTAGTTAGGAAGACGGAGGTAAAATGGGCGTGGCGGTTAGTGTATCTGCCCTGATCATGGAATACCACAAAGGTATATTGTGTCATGGGCTAAGGGTGGCCTGGAGGGGTGTGAATAGTAGTATATCCAGACCGGAGGTACTTGTTAGTTAGGAAGACGGAAGGTAAAATGGCCGTGGGGTTAGTGTATCTGCCCTGATCATGGAATACCACAAAGGTATATTGTGTATGGGCTAAGGGTGGCCTGGAGGGGTGTGAATAGTAGTATAATCCAGACCGGAGTACTTGTTAGTTAGGAAGACGGAAAGGTAAAATGTGCCGTGGGGTTAGTGTATCAGCCCTGATCATGGAATACCACAAAGGTATATTGTGTATGGGCTAAGGGTGGCCTGGAGGGGTGTGAATAGTAGTATATCCAGACCGGAGGTACTTGTTAGTTAGGAAGACGGAAGGTAAAATGGCCGTGGGGTTAGTGTATCGCCCTGATCATGGAATACCACAAAGGTATATTGTGTAATGGGCTAAGGGTGGCCTGGAGGTGGTGAATAGTAGTATATCCAGACCGGAGGTACTTGTTAGTTAGGAAGACGGAAGGTAAAATGGCCGTGGGGGTTAGTGTATCTGCCCTGATCATGGAATACCACAAAGGTATATTGTGTATGGGCTAAGGGTGGCCTGGAGGGGTGTGAATAGTAGTATATCCAGACCGGAGGTACTTGTTAGTTAGGAAGACGGAAGGTAAAATGGCCGTGGGGGTTAGTGTATCTGCCCTGATCATGGAATACCACAAAGGTATATTGTGTATGGGCTAAGGGTGGCCTGGAGGGGTGTGAATAGTAGTAATATCCAGACCGGAGGTACTTGTTAGTTAGGAAGACGGAAGGTAAAATGGCCGTGGGGGTTAGTGTATCTGCCCTGATCATGGAATACCACAAAGGTATATTGTGTATGGGCTAAGGGTGGCCTGGGGGGTGTGAATAGTAGTATATCCAGACCGGAGGTACTTGTTAGTTAGGAAGACGGAAGGTAAAATGGCTGGGGGTTAGTGTATCAGCCCTGATCATGGAATACCACAAAGGTATATTGTGTATGGCTAAGGGTGGCCTGGAGGGTGTGAATAGTAGTATATCCAGACCGGAGGTACTTGTTAGTTAGGAAGACGGAAGGTAAAATGGCCGTGGGGTTAGTGTATCTGCCCTGATCATGGAATACCACAAAGGTATATTGTGTATGGGCTAAGGGTGGCCTGGAGGGGTGTGAATAGTAGTATATCCAGACCGGAGGTACTTGTTAGTTAGGAAGACGGAAGGTAAAATGGCCGTGGGGTTAGTGTATCTGCCCTGATCATGGAATACCACAAAGGTATATTGTGTATGGGCTAAGGTGGCCTGGGGGGTGTGAATAGTAGTATATCCAGACCGGAGGTACTTGTTAGTTAGGAAGACGGAAGGTAAAATGGCCGTGGGGGTTAGTGTATCTGCCCTGATCATGGAATACCACAAAGTATATTGTGTATGGGCTAAGGGTGGCCTGGAGGGGTGTGAATAGTAGTATATCCAGACCGGAGGTACTTGTTAGTTAGGAAGACGGAAGGTAAAATGGCCGTGGGGTTAGTGTATCTGCCCTGATCATGGAATACCACAAAGGTATATTGTGTATGGCTAAGGTGGCCTGGAGGGGTGTGAATAGTAGTATATCCAGACCGGAGGTACTTGTTAGTTAGGAAGACGGAAGGTAAAATGGGCGTGGGGGTTAGTGTATCTGCCCTGATCATGGAATACCACAAAGGTATATTGTGTATGGGCTAAGGGTGGCCTGGAGGGGTGTGAATATTAGTATATCCAGACCGGAGGTACTTGTTAGTTAGGAAGACGGAAGGTAAAATGGCCGTGGGGGTTAGTGTAGCTGCCCTGATCATGGAATACCACAAAGGTATATTGTGTATGGGCTAAGGGTGGCCTGGAGGGGTGTGAATAGTAGTATATCCAGACCGGAGGTACTTGTTAGTTAGGAAGACGGAAGGTAAAATGGGCGTGGGGGTTAGTGTATCTGCCCTGATCATGGAATACCACAAAGGTATATTGTGTATGGGCTAAGGGTGGCCTGGAGGGGTGTGAATAGTAGTATATCCAGACCGGAGGTACTTGTTAGTTAGGAAGACGGAAGGTAAAATGGCCGTGGGGGTTAGTGTATATGCCCTGATCATGGAATACCACAAAGGTATATTGTGTATGAGCTAAGGGTGGCCTGGAGGGGTGTGAATAGTAGTATATCCAGACCGGAGGTACTAGTTAGTTAGGAAGACGGAAGGTAAAATGGCCGTGGGGGTTAGTGTATCTGCCCTGATCATGGAATACCACAAAGGTATATTGTTTATGGGCTAAGGGTGTCCTGGAGGGGTGTGAATAGTAGTATATCCAGACCGGAGGTACTTGTTAGTTATGAAGACGGGAGGTAAAATGGCCGTGGGGTTAGTGTATCAGCCCTGATCATGGAATACCACAAAGGTATATTGTGTATGGGCTAAGGGTGGCCTGGAGGGGTGTGGATAGTAGTATATCCAGACCGGAGGTACTTGTTAGTTAGGAAGACGGAAGGTAAAATGGCCGTGGGTTTAGTGTATCTGCCCTGATCATGGAATACCACAAAGGTATATTGTGTATGGGCTAAGGGTGGCCTGGAGGGGTGTGAATAGTAGTATATCCAGACCGGAGGTACTTGTTAGTTAGGAAGACGGAAGGTAATATTTATATTAACATTCCCCAAGAATATATTTATATGAATGATATATGAAAATTAATTGATAGATTAACTGTTATTCGTGGTGAAGAAAACACTGGAAATAAAAATTATCATTATGAAAATTTTGTATGATGAATATGTTGTATACTAAATTTTCAGATTTTTAATTAATTATCCTAAAGGTATTCCTTATTGAATTCCTGTATGGTTTTTCCTTGATATTTTGTAACTAAATATCATTGGAAAGTAATAGTATATTGTGCTTTAAATAGTTTATAATTGTCATTAACTAATTTAATAAGGATATATTTTTTGTGAGACATTTATACAATTTTATGAAAGATTAACTCTTCGAGATCAAGGAATTAATCAATTATTTGAAGCTTCTAAATATCACGATACTGTTTACCGACATAATAAATATTTAGTATTAAGACATGAAGCTGATAAAATTGTACAACAATGGGCTAAGAAATAATGTTAAATAAAAAACGCAAATTTAAGAAAAATAGCTTCCTCATCTGTTTCTGGAACTATGTTTCCTTAAAAAAAAAAGTGTTTGGGAAATTAAAGTGAATTAATTAAAAACAAATATAAAGAATTTATATATAGTAAAACTTGTTACTAACATTTAAATGATTATAATTCTTTGTGTATATAAATAATCTCAATAATAATTTAAATCTCAAATAGTCAATTGAATGAAGACAATATAAATCGATTTCAAGCCAAAACTCAAATAGAAAATAAATATAAAAAATTATTAGAAAGTGAATTATTAAAATTATTATTATCCTTATAGGTATTACAAAACATTTGTTCTGCTAAAACTGGAAATTGATTAAAACATAGTGAATTTGTACCATTTAGAGCATCATTAGGCGTTATTAGTACTTTAGTTTGTGTTGTAATAACTATACATTACTCAGTTAAATAAAATAAATTATTAATTATCAGGATACCAAAATGATATCATTTAGCAATTGAAAATAAAATAAGTCACTGGAAAATCAATTAAAGAAGGAGGAAGACCCTAAAAATTAAATTTATATAATCGAATGTTGATTAAAAACAATTGTGTTTAAAAATAAAAGTAAGAATGTAGATATTATATATGAATGATAAACTAATAAAATTACTACAAATTAATGTACCATTGTAAAATTGGATAGTTAATCACATCTCGGTTCTCATAGGGTTTGTTATTATAAATGCAATAACTATGTTATTTTTTTATTTGATTCATTTGGTGAAATATTCCTTAAAAATAACAATAATCAAACAGTTTTAAAGAATCAAGTGACTGTGGCGATGCCGATGTAGCTGCTGTATGTCCCATAGTAGTCGCTAGAGCTGTCGACGTCATGCCTGAAGAAGTCGCTAGCGCTGTCTACGTCATGCCTGAAGAAGTCGCTAGCGCTGTCGACGTCATGCCTGAAGAAGTCGCTAGCGCTGTCTACGTCATGCCTGAAGAAGTCGCTAGCGCTGCTGGTACCACTCCCGAAGAAGTCGAGACGATCCACCTTTCATGGGAGCTGCTGTCAAGCTAAACCTCTCATCTAACAACCCTACTAATGGCAGTTCATGGTAAAGTGAGTACTTTGGAAATACCCCTTGAAAATTATCACTGTCCTTAAATGCGTGTATATTTAACGGGCACATGTAGTGGCAAACACCCAGTAAAGTTGTTAACGATAAAAGGGAAGTAGATCCACATGTCTCAACAGCGAATTAAAAGTGTTCGGTAAACATTTGTCAATACTAGAATGATTTATTCTTCGTTCCGGTTTTAAAATACATAAAAATATATGAATTATAAAATTAGTAAAATGTTTAATTTTATAATAATAATTGTATAGTTTCTATTTATTGCCGCATGAATAAAGTGATGAAGTCCACAGCAATGTTGAAGATAACACAAAGTACTTACAAGCAGATCTTAGCAGGGTTTTAGAAAGTGCTTATTTTACCAGGAACAACCTATACTTATAATATACACATAAGCAAACTCTTTAACGTCATATCGACGTTAAACCAATCGCATTGCACCATTAATACACTGTGTGAAAACCGACCAGCCAATCACCGAGTTGATGTAATTGCATGTAGGCTTTGAAACATGGCATGCGGAAGTCAGTCTCTAACTTTAAAAATGACCCCTAATGAACCCTAATGAGACCTAAATAAATCCTATTTACACCAAAATGACTTATGATTCCGTAATCTCAGGAGGAGGTGGAGGTGGAGACGGATCCGATTGTAGTTTCAGAGAAACATTGCTCAAAGTTTTATAATGTTTCTTCAAAATATCAGTCTGTGTAAACTGTCTCTGGCAGAAATCGCCCTGAAACATCATTAGTAGTATAATGAAGCATCGGATCCGGATTCGGAGCGCCAAGATCGCCGCCACTGCCGCCACGGCCACTGCTGCCACAGCCACCATGGCCATTGCTGCCACCTCCACCATGGCCACTGCTGCCACCGCCACCATGGCCACTGCTGCCACTGCCACCATGGCCACTGCAGCCACCGGCACCATGGCCACTGCAGCCACAGCCACCCTGGACACTGCTGCCACAGCCACCATGGCCACTGCTGTCACAGCCACCATGGCCACAGCTGCCACAGCCACCATTGCCACTGCTGCCACTGCCACCATGGCCACTGCAGCCACCGGCATCATGGCCACAGCAGCCACAGCCACCCTGGCCACTGCAGCCACAGCCACCCTGGCCACTGCTGCCACAGCCACCATGGCCTATGCTACCACCGGCACCATGGTCTTTGCAGCCACCGGCACAATGGCCACTGCAGCCACCGGCACCATGGCCACTGCTGCCACCGGCAGCATGGCCTCTGCAGCCACCGCCACCATTGCCACTGCCGCCACCGCCAACATGGCCACTGCTGCCACAGCCACCATGGCCACTGCTGCCACTGTCACCATGGCCACTGCTGCCACCGCCACAATGGCCTATGCTACCACCGGCACCATGGCCACTGCAGCCACCGGCACCATGGCCACTGCTGCCACCGGCACCATGGCCACTGCTGCCACCGGCACCATGGCCACTACTACCACCGGCACCATGGCCACTGCTGCCACCGGCACCATGGCCACTGCTGCCACCGGCACCATGGCCACTGCAGCCACCGGCACAATGGCCACTGCTGCCAAAGCCACCATGGCCAATGCTGCCACCGCCACCATGGCCAATGCTGCCACCCGCCACCCTGACCACTGCTGCCACCGTCGCCGTGGCCACTACTACCACCGGCACCATGGTCACTGCTGCCACCGGCGCCATGGCCACTGCTGCCACCGGCACCATGGCCACTGCTGCCACTGTCGCCACGGCCACTGCTGCCACTGTAGCCATGGCCACTGCTGCCACTGCCACCATGGCCACTGCAGCCACCGCCACCATGGCCACTGCAGCCACCGGCACCATGGCCACTGCTGCCACCGGCACATTGGCGTCTGCAGCCACCGGCACCATGGCCACTGCTGCCACCGGCACCATGGATAATACTGCCACCGGCACCATGGCCACTGCCGCCACCGCCACCATGGCCACTGCTGCCACCGCCACCATGGCCACTGCTGCCACCGCCACCATTTCTACTGCTGCCACCGGCACCATGGCCTATGCTACCACCGGCACCATGGTCTTTGCAGCCACCGGCACCATGGCCACTGCAGCCACCGGCACCATGGCCACTGCAGCCTCCGGCACCATGGCCACTGCCGCCACCGCCACCATGGCCACTGCTGCCCACCGCCACCATGGCCACTGCTGCCACCGGCACCATGGCCACTGCTGCCACCGGCACCATGGCCACTGCTGTCACAGCCACCATGGCCACTGCTGCCACCGGCACAATGGCCACTGCTGCCACCGGCACCATGGCCACTGCTGCCACCGCCACCATGGCCACTGCTGCCACAGCCACCATAGCCATTGCTGCCACGGGCACCATGGCAACTTCTTCCACCGGCACCATGGCCACTGCAGCCACCGCCACCATGGCCACTGCTGCCACCGCCACCATTTCCACTGCTGCCACCGGCACCATGGCCTATGCTACCACCGGCACCATGTTCTTTGCAGCCACCGGCACCATGGCCACTGCAGCCACCGGCACCATGGCCACTGCAGCCTCCGGCACCATGGCCACTGCCGCCACCGCCACCATGGCCACTGCTG
Source organism: Dryococelus australis (assembly GCA_029891345.1). Lineage (NCBI taxonomy): Eukaryota > Metazoa > Arthropoda > Insecta > Phasmatodea > Phasmatidae > Dryococelus > Dryococelus australis. The sequence goes on along the minus strand of CM056998.1, from coordinate 2,709,709 downwards.
CCACTGCCACCATGGCCACTGCTGCCACCGCCACCATGGCCTATGCTACCACCGGCACCATGGCCTCTGCAGCCACAGCCACCAAGGCCACTGCTGCCACCGCCAACATGGCCACTGCTACCACCGGCACCAGGGCCACTGCTGCAACCGGCACCATGGCCTCTGCAGCCACCGCCACCATGGCCACTGCTGCCACCACCACCATGGCCACTGCGGCCACCGCCACGATTTCCACTGCTGCCACCGGCACCATGGCCTATGCTACCACCGGCACCATGGTCTTAGCAGCGACCGGCACCATGGCCACTGCTGCCACCGGCACCATGGCCACTGCTGCCACCGGCACCATGGCCTCTGCAGCCACCGCCAACATTGCCACTGCCGCTACCGCCAACCACTGCCACCAAGGCCACTGCGCACACCGGCACCATGGCCCTGCGCCACCGGCACCATGGCCACTGCGCCAACCGCAACCCATTGCCACTGCTGCCACCGGCACCATGGCCCTGCAGCCACCCGGCCACCATGGCCACTGCTGCCACCGGCACCATGGCCACTGCTGCCACCGCACCATGCCCTGCTGCCACCGCCACCATTTCCACTGCTGCCACCGGCACCATGGCCTATGCTACCACCGCACCATGGTCTTTGCAGCCACCGGCACCATGGCCACTGCAGCCACCGGCACCATGGCCACTGCTGCCACCGGCACATGCCACTGCTGCCACGGCACCATGGCCTCTGCAGCCACCGCCACCATTGCCACTGCCGCCACCGCCAACATGGCCACTGCTGCCACAGCCACCATGGCCACTGCTGCCACTGTCACCATGGCCACTGCTGCCACCGCGCCACAATGGCCTATTGCTACCACCGGCACCATGGCCACTGCAGCCACCGGCACCATGGCCACTCGCTGCCACCGGCACCATGGCCACTGCTGCCACCGCACCATGGCCACTGCTGCCACCGCCACCATGGCCACTGCCGCCACCGCCATCATGGCCACTGCTGCCACAGCCACCAAGGCACTGCTGCCAACGCCAACATGGCCACTGCTACCACCGGCACCATGGCCACTGCTGCCACCGGCAACATGGCCACTGCGCCACGCCACCATGGCCACTGCTGCCACCGGCACCATGCCACTGCTGCCCGCCACCATGGCCCAGCGCCCAGCCACAGGCCACTGCTGCCACCGCACCAATGGCCTATGCTACCACCGGCACCATGGCCTTGCAGCCCAGGCTCTGCAGCACCATGGCCACTGCTGCCACGCCACAAGGCCACTGCTACGCCATGGCCTGCGCCACGCCACATTGGCCATCTAGCTGCCACCGGCACCATGGCCTCTGCAGCCACCGGACCATGGCCACTGCTGCCACCGGCACCATGGCATGCTGCCCCACTGGCACTGCGCCACCGCAGCCACCATGGCCACTGCTGCCACCCGCCACCATGGCCATATGCCCGGCCACCCGCCAACAAGCCCTGCTGCCACAGCCACCATGGCCACTGCTGCCACTGTCACCATGGCCACTGCAGCCACCGCCACAATGGCCTATGCTACCACCGGCACCATGGCCACCTGCAGCCACCGGCACCATGGCCACTGCTGCCACCGCACCATGGCCACTGCTGCCACCGCACCATGGCCACTGCTGCCACCAGCCACCAAGGCCACTGCTGCCACCGCCAACATGGCCACTGCTACCACCGGCACCATGGCCACTGCTGCCACAGCCTGGCCACTGCTGCCACCGGCACCATTTCCACTGCTGCCACCGGCACCATGGCCTCTGCAGCCACCGCCACCAAGGCCACTGCAGCCACCGCCACCATGGCCACTGCTGCCACCGCCACCATGGCCACTGCTCCCCACCGGCACCATGGCCACTGCTGCCACCGCCACCAAGGCCACTGCTGCCACCGGCACCATGGCCTCTGCAGCCACCGGCACCATGGCCACTGCTGCCACTGCCACCATGGCCACTGCTGCCACTGCCACCAAGGCCACTGCAGCCACCGGCACCATGGCCTCTGCAGCCACCGGCACCATGGCCACTGCTGCCACCGGCACCATTTCCACTGCTGCCACCGGCACCATGGCCTCTGCAGCCACCGCCACCATGGCCACTGCTGCCACCGGCACCATGGCCACTGCTGCCACCGGCACCATGGCCTCTGCAGCCACCGCCACCATGGCCACTGCTGCCACCGCCACCATGGCCACTGCTGCCACCGCCACCTTTCCACTGCTGCCACCGGCACCATGGCCTATGCTACCACCGGCACCATGGCCTCTGCAGCCACCGGCACCATGGCCACTGCTGCCACCGGCACCATGGCCACTGCTGCCACTGCCACCACCGCCACAATGGTCACTGCCACCACCGCCACCATGGCCACTGCTGCCACAGCCACCATGGCCACTTCTTTCACCGGGGGTAAGGGGAAAATCGGCCGCTGGAGTTAATACCTTTTTAATTAAAAACTTTTTAAATAGAATTTTATAAATATGTATATTTTTTTACAATTATTTAAATTTTAAAATTTTTTAATTAAATTTGTTTATTAATAAATTATTTACAAATTTTTCAATCGATTTTTAATTTTTTTGTGAATTTTTTGTAATTTTTTTAAATTTTCTTTTGATTTTTGCATTTTCAAGGTCAAATGTCATAGGTCCTTATCCTGTTCACCTGGCTCTGAGTCACTGATCCCTATCTCTGGAGTCGCTGATCGCTGTCAGCATTTCTGAATAAAAAAATTGGCAATTTCTGAGGATCTATTTAATGATTTTTAAAATAATTTTTGATAATTTCTAATAATTTTTAATAATATTTTTTTATATTATTTTAAAATATTTTTTAGAATTTAAAAATATATTTAGTGTTTTTTGAGGTCAAAACTCTTTGGGTTTAAGGTCAAAGACCACACAGGCAGGGGGTGAAATGTCAATGACATCCAAGATGGCAGTTGGGTGACGTCACAAAATAGTGGCTCCCCCGAATCCGGATCCGAAGCCCCACGCCCTTGCGCCAAAGTCGGCTATATCACACTACTGTAATTCTTGAAGTTTTCATTCAGCAGGTTTACGTACGGACCACCCTCTCATGTCGACCAGTATTTTCAACATAAGTGAAAACTCAATCGCAGAATTGGCATTGGCGTCAGCTAGTCAGCGATGACGCAAGTCACGACTCCATAATCGTCAAGGTCAAAAGACAGCCCTTCGTATTCGCAATTCATCTTCACGGTATGGGAGCAGTCTGAGAAAACCCACATACTCTTTCGCCTACAGCAGCTCCATCGGCTACGCCAAGTGGACCATCGACCTCTGTTCCAGCAGCATCAGTATTGTGAACCACCTCTGCTGAATCATGCCGACATTATAAGTGCCGCTTTTATGAAAAGTCCTTCACGTGCAGCAGTAATACTCGTGACATGAGCGCTTGAATTGTGGTAAAAATCCCTGTTGCATGTCATATTTGTGTGACAGGTGCGGTAAGTAGATCAGCCGTAGCGAAAGTTTACTTAGACATATTAAAGAAAATTGTAATATTTTTTAGAGTGTTATCGACTGTAATAAATTAATTTGATAAAAAAGTGCATGTGAATAAAATAGTGTTTCATTTCACGTTTTCCTACTTTATCAGAATATAATTAAAATTTAAAAGGAAGAGAAATAAAAAAAAATATGTATTAGAAAATATTCTACTATTTGCACAATTATATCATTCGATGAAAATGCTTTAAAACTGAATAACTTTGAATTTTATTTAACAAATATATTTTAAATAAATTACGCATACTACCAAAGTCTCGCATCATTCTTGTATGTAATCTGATGGTTTGTAAGATGTGTTTTAAATACGGTGAAACTTACAAGTCATGTTACACCTATAAATATAAGAGTCGGCAGCTCGCTTTGTCACCAGCATGCTTGCTTTCATGTATTATTCTCGAATGTTTTATTTTCAAGGTCATTCAAGGTCATGGGGTATAAGTCGAGTTATTCTGCATCCAATCGACCGTAGTCTGTAATGTATTACGCTTGCTGACATTTATAAAAATGTTCTCAAGTTTTTTGTTTTCAAGGGCATTGAAGTTCATGGGGTCAGGGTTGAGGTAGTATGCATCTAATATGATGGCGGTAGTCTATAATATCAAATTATTGCTGAATTTTATGGATTTTTCTCAAGTATTATATATTTTCATGGTCATTCAAGGTCATGGGGTCAGGGTCATGATAATTGGCTTCCGATGTGGCGTATGGGTGTTATCTACCAAGATGGTGGTTGCCGACCAAGATGGTGATCGCCTACCAAGATAGTCGTCAGCTACTAAGATGGCTGTCGCATACCAAGATGGCGGCTTCCAGTAATGTATAAACAAGTTACGGACGAAAAAATGAAGATGGTGGAATGAATTTCGTTAAGGGGAGTGGGAGTGAGGTCAGTCGTCTCCTGGACGTAGTGATAGGGTGACCTTCGGAAATGCAACTTTTTTTTTAATTATATGTATTAATTTTTTCATATTTATTAATAATTTTAATAATAATAAATTAATTTTAAAAACTGATTTCTTGGGTTAAGGATATTTTGGTGAATTTCTTGATTCTTTTCGATTTTCACATTTTTATCGTCGAAGAACAAAGGACAAAGTAAAAGGCCATAGGTCCTGAGTCACTGATCCCGGTCACCGGAGTCACAAATCCCTTCGCCTGTCTGGGAAAAAATGAGTCATTTCTGTGAATCGTTTTAAATATTTTTTAAATATTGTTTAATACTTTTTATTAATAAATTTTTTCGGATTTTATTTTAGAATTTTTGAGCATTTTTTTTTTTTTGGATATTGAAGGTTTTTGCGTTTTTTTTTTAGGTGAAAGATCCTTGGGGCCAAGGTCAAGGTCACAGATCAAATTTCATGGGTCGGGGGTAAAAGGCCAATGACATCCAAGATGGCAGTCGGGTGACGTAAGAACATGGCCGCTCCTCATAATCCGAATCCGATGCCCCACCCCATTATGGCTGAATGCACCAAATCCTACTTCTACTGTCATTGGGCGCCAGATTATATTTGTAACACATTACTTAACATTACATAATATAGTGTAGTTCGTACCTATGCAGAACCACACAACTATAAAATGAGGAATCCTTAAGTATTCAATCGCCTCGGCTAGATCCTACTGTGTTAGAATTCGAGTCAGATATGCTTTCCATCTATTTCATACCTCCCTTAATAATAATATTCTATATGCATTGGTTAAGTTATTTATCACCAATTAGTAACACAACCTGGAACATATATTCTACTAAATAAAATAGAAGTGTCTGTGATTTTCAAATTTTCAACTTATAATTATTTTTTAATATAGTATAATTGATAACTAGGTCATATATAATGTTAGTATTTTTTTCGTCTCACTGTCTGTCTATCCTACCGAATTTAACTCAAAAACCACTTAACTTATTGCCATCAAATTTACACAGTCTCTAGATAATAACCCCATTACCTACTTAGTGTTTGTTTCACAGAGAGATCTCAAACGGTTCTGGCAAAAAGAATGATCAGGGATGTACATAGGTACTGGATTGAACTTTAATTCGAATTTATTAATACAAAAAAATCATTGTTAAAAAAAAGTTCCGTCATTTCTCCTTCTTTGTCTATGGGCTGTCCTCCTTTCTTTCCCAAGAGCCATAGTAGGCCAGTGGCTAGAGTTAATCCAAGTGGGGCCTCAGTTACTCAGTGAGTGGTAGGACAATGCAGGATTTAGGATTCGGCTCTCCGGCTCTATCCGCCATGTTACTAGAAAGTACGCCGCCATCATTGAAGCCAGTATGCCGCCATCTTGGACCACTATCTTTGTAATGACTGCCATCTTGGTAACCAGTATGCAATTTTTTCATGCATTACGAGGGTTTTCTTTTTTCTTATTTGCATTCTTTATTTTTTCTCTTTTCTCTTCCTTCCCTCTTCTTCTTTCTTTTCTCTTTCTTCCCTCTTTATCTTTTCATCCCCGAGCGTTTTCTATGAGTGCTACTTTTTGCTCTTATGCATTCTTTCTTTTATTTTCTTTCTTCTCTTCATTTCCTTATCTCTCCTTCTTTCCTTTCTCTCATTCTCTCTTATTTCCTTTTCTCCCATTCGTTCATCATTTGTTTACATTGGCTGTTACTGGAAGCCTACATCTTTGTTTATATTTACATGATGGCCGCCATATTGGTTTTCGTTTGTTATTTGTTTCCCACATTAGTTCTGACATTAGCCACTAGGAGCACTGCCATATTGGTTCTGGCTTTAGCCTCTAGAAGCATTGGTGTCGCTCTTGTTCGATTAGTCGATCGTCCGTCATATTGGTTATGGAATTGGCTACTAGGGGCACTGCCATATTGGTTCTGGCTTTAGCCTCTAGAAGCATTGGTGTCGCTCTTGTTCGATTAGTCTATCGTCCGTCATATTGGTTATGGAATTGGCCACTAGGAGCACTGCCATATTGGTTCTGGCTTTAGCCTCTAGAAGCATTGGTGTCGCTCTTGTTCGATTAGTCGATCGTCCGTCATATTGGTTATGGAATTGGCCACTAGGGGCACTGATTTTTTAAAACTCAACATACCATCTGGAATAGTGTGTGATCGAATTGCCGGACCTTGGTTCGCCAGACTTACCCCTTAGACCACTCAGCTATCGCGACATGCACTGGGACAAGAATTTACAAATAGTATATAGCTTGGAAATGAATAAATAATATCTTGCCTCTCAATAGAGACATTACATTACTTATTTCTTATGTAATTTTTAATGATTTTTTAACGACCCATCAATAATTTTTCAAGTTTATACCCAAATCAATAATTTTGAAATATAAAATTAATTTTATTATTTAATTTCCACTTCTTGTATAATTTTTAAGTCTTTCTTTTTATTATATTATTTTTAATTTTATTACTTTGGTTTAACTTACATATATATTATTTAAGATTTCACTTCGATTAGTAACATTTGCTCCACTGATAACTTATACATGTTCGATTAGTTGCATTTGCTCCATTCCACCATCTACATAGTTCCTTCATGGCCTGCTAGAGTACGCAAATCGTCAGTGCGTATATTTATTTACGAATTTAAAGATGTAATTTTCCATACACGAGAAGGTATGAAAAAATTATTGTAAAGTACATTCCAGGCAGCACTTTGTAAAACATATCCGATTTTCAGTACTTTATATTTCGAAAAACAATATTTTGTCTTAATATTTTACTTTATTCAATTTGTTTTTACATTTGTCCCCTAACCCCTGTAACTGCACATGTGTCACCACACCGAGAGGTCTGCCAGGGACAGACGTGTCTGCAGCGACCTGCCAGAGTGACCTCATCGACATGACAGTGACGTCATCCACAAACATGGCATAGGAAGGAACAAATGCTTGTGGACTTAGCGATCACGAGTACTGGTTCTAATCGACCCTGCCAATCAGACATCTAGGAATCGATGCATTAATAAATAAGTAGAATTATTTTAATTTATTTATCATATGAATAATGCAAAAAAAATATTCTTCGAAAATTGCAGCAAAAATGTATCAAAAATTTATTTTGCGAAGGAAATTCAGTTCAAACATCTTCAAATTCGTAAATTTCACATTTTCAAATGACAGCTTTTAACATCTAAAAAATGAAAAAATCTAATATTTGGACAGGTAATCGAACCCAGAACTTCCGAACTAGGAATCGGTCATGCTAACCTCTATGCCAGTAACCTCACACTGGGTAAAGTAATTAAATATGTTATTTATGTTGCAAACACAGAAGCTACATTCCCTCATACAAATGCAAAATAATAATTTAAATTTTGTTATGCAAATATAATTTTTGCATGCATTGCTTATGAATAATGCATTTTAGAGCAGTTTTAGTTTATGTAAAAACTTACGATGTGCTGTATTTTAACATCTCGTAACGTTCAGTTGGAGTCTGAATTATTAAGCTCTCATGAAATTATTTTCTTATAAGTATATATTTTTAAAATAATTATGAAGCAAATCGGGGGGGGGGGGGGGCTGTAGGCAAGTGAATATGTGGGCCCACAGGCATTTAGGTGGACATGTATAATTCGCGAACACAGGAGGCTGGCAGTCTCGCAAAATTCAGTTTTCAAGTAAAATTTCTAACCCAAGAGTTGTTATTTGTTTAAGACTTATATAAGCATATTGGCTAGCTTGAAATAATCTTTTGCTTTTTTCGATGAGATCTGTTTATAACAGATTGGTTACTAAACAGGATTAAAATCAAATAATAAAAGACTGTATTCATTATTCGATTTTAATATATATTTAATTGTTTTAAGTTGTACTGGAATTTTACGTAGAGTATTGCAAAAAAGTTCTCTCAGCTTAACTTCAAAACTTCTCTCTTCAAGACTAAAAAATATGCAATGTTCATTATTTACTATCGCAACAATTTTTTGTAGTATATCTATCCTACTCGGATTTTATTCAATGTATGTATATGTGACTAAACAAAACACTATAATATTGTCTATATATTTTGCAGGATACGACATTAGATAGAAATTAAAGACTTTTTTATGTATTTATTTACATACTTCAGACTAAAACCAGAATCCTTAAAATTTTCCATGCTTTTCGCATAGTATCTTTACAGCAGCACATGATTAATATAATCTGCTTATACACAGCTTAAGACAGTCCATTCTAGCAAGCATCTAACCACAACCCATGGTTATAAATTCTTCTCGACAAAGTTTAACGACTCTCACTGTCAAACAGCTCCATAAAATGAACATAGTGGCTTATATACTCGCAAGTGGACACCTAACATGAAGTGCTCCACCCACCATAACTCACACATGTCAGCTGCTCTACCACCCATCAACAAACCTACATAGGCCAGCAATAACTTTTTCTTTTCAAGTTTAACATTTAAGTATTTATTTTTATTGTATAATTGTAACATTTAATATTTTATTGCTATCCCAGACTTACATATGTAGGGACTTGTACCCTATGTTGAACTTAGAAAATATTTCTTACACCTATGTAATGTAAAGCTTATAATTGTTTCCAACATACCATCCCATAAACTGTTCACTCATCAAATAGTTACCAATACTTACCAATCCTCGCCAATCATTTACCAATCATCACCAATCCACCTGATCTTTCACAATTTTTATACCAATCAATGGACTTGTCGGCTGCCTCTATCAACACATACAAAAAAATTATTCACCTAGTGTCTTCAAAATTTATGCATATCAGCAGAATTAATTTTTGTCTATCCAATGAGCTATCCATGCATTTTTATAATAAGGTCTTTAATATCATTTTATTTACAGATCTTAACATTTATAAGCGAGTGCCCATAGCACGACTTTAAAGTTGTGAAGGACAAAGGGATATTACACCAAAAAAAACTGTTACTTTTAATAATAATTTAGAATTATTTTATATTTACATTTTCAGAAGAAAGTAGTTCATCACATCATCTGATATAACCCCGACCTTTAAGTTCTCTTATGATTGAAACCACCTCATTCATGGTCGAGTAATCCCCATGTTGTTGCTTATCGAGCAAATATCTAAATGTGTCTACAAGTTTGTTGGGATATTCGGTAACCATATCGTCAGTATACTCGGCATCTTCTATCTTCTTCACATCACCAGTCGAAGGAAACTCGTTGTGTAAATGTGTGAGACCATCGAGGAAATAATCATCATCTTCTACACTATCACTGTTGCCATGGTCGTCTTCAATTCCTGTTTCATCCTCTATATTAAAATAAGTTTCCTTTATGGAGTTTGTATTCTCATCAGTAGTTATAGCCGATGTCTATTTATTTTGAAGTTCGCTGACTTCACGCGAATGCGAATATCTTGAGAGTATTCATTCTGCATAAACTGACTCTTCTGCACTCATTCCATCATTAGCATAAACTGTCTTTTCATTATAGTCTGTGGAATCAGGACACATCGATGTAGCAGGAGGTATTGATGGCGCCACTTACTGGCTTCCAGTTGACAAACCCTTGCAGGTCTGACTATCTTCCTGCAGTGTATAATCTTGCAAAAGTTGCATGTGACCATTGTCACAATGCTTCATTGCGTGAAAAGGTCTATTTGTAAAGGTGATTCTCTCATGTTATCGAGCATTTTGACCAAAAGTGAACACTCGACCACAGAATCGACACTGGAGACAACCAGTTAGCGATGATGCAAGTCGTGGCTTCATGTTAGTTGAGGTCAAAGGCAGACCTTTGTTTTCAAAATTCATCTCTGAGTTATAGCGAGAGAGCACTTCCAAATAGATGTTAACTTCTCAATGTCTGAACATCAACTAATGTATCTGGGTACGTCCGAACTGTATATATACTTCCTCCTATCACTGAGCAAAATTACCAAATTGTTCTAAATGTCCGAGAGAATATTTATGTGTTTTTATGGTCCCAGGCTTCAGGTCCCTCCAACATGCATCACCTCTGTAAATTGCTTACATTTTTTTTAAATTTATAAATACACTTCTAGGGCACTACACTTCTGCTACGGTGGTTTGAGTTCTAGAGAATGCAAATCTTGGAAATTTATATTTTATTTTAACACATACACTTATGATGCAATTCACTTACAAGAGCTGTTCTGTAGATGTGACCTCGCAAACATCCCTCGCCCAGCTAACATGATACACTCACCACAACCAGACTGATTACGAGTAATGATGTAATCGTGTAATCATTTATTTATTCATAGATATAAAAAAAAACAAGAAATTCCGTACAATACAAAAAATACAAAAATATATCTAATAACATATCATGTTAACTTCGCACTCATTCCAGCACACTAAACATCAATACCTACCCTTACCTAGCCACCTTCCAATACTGCACAACAAACAGAAATCACAAAAAAATTGAAAAAATATACATCAAAAGTCATAACTCCAGCATATCTGTCATGTCATGATTGCCATCAGACACCAATCATAACATAAAAGGTGACAGCCCTCCAGCATACCAACATACTATACCATCTGAATATATCAACTAAACACCATAGCTGATGACCTTACCAACCAAAAAACATACAGCCCAAACCATGCCATTCTCTCTAACCCAAGCATACCTCAGCCATGCTATTAAAAATACAGGTCATATCCACCACCATACCTCAGACTTACCAATAAATCATAACAGTAACCTATACTGACTAACATTTCAACCCATCTAACTTCACCAGTCACACATATAAACAAGACATACCAGCCACGGGAACTCATGCATGCAATCTGCTCTACCAACCAACACCAGACGAAATACACCCATCGTTCATACCTCTTATTATAACTCAAGAATACCTCAAACATTCAGTCCACACTGACTTACGAAGTATTTACTTACTGCTTATAATTTCTGCTCTACTGGTCGACACCAGCCAAAATACATACTAGTCAATATACCAACCCATAACCTAACATCCATACCATCTACTCTACTAATCGTAACCCGGCTAAATATACTCATACCTCTTAATATAAGTCAAGCATACCACAGCCCACACTGACCTTATATGCTGGTTGCTCTGGTGTGATTTGGGATATAATGGATCTACCATAAAATTTTTATGTACTCGAATTTATTTACAAATCGATTCACCTAGAAAATAAATTTGAACATAATATTACTGAAATAACATGTCTCCAGCTAGAAATGACTTCTATCAGAGCTGGAACATATCAATTTTCATTACATTTCAATGTATTTAAGCAAAATTTATAGGAAAATGGTGGCCAATTCATTATGCCGATTCCTAAATTGTATGCAAAAAGTTATTTGTCTCAGATATCTCTTTACAATGTTAATAATTTGTTGATAGTTGGACTGTATTATCATAAAAGATGGGTTATATCATTACAAAATGGCTACCATTTTCCATTAAATTTTGCTGAAATGCTTTGAAATATCATGGAAATTGATACATTCCAGCTCCAATAGAGGTCATTTCTAGCTGGATACATGTTATTTAAGTAATGTTACATCCAAATTTGTTGTCTAGGTAAATCGATTTGTAAATAAGTTCAAGTATATACAAATTTTTCAGTAGATGGTGTATCTAAAAATATCTATTGGAAAGCTTTTCAATTGAAACTTGGTTATAAGTAAATTTTAGTGTCTTAGACAAGTCTACATGTCAAATACGTATTTTTCTCTGCTATACACATATATTTAAAAATTTGAAGTTTGAATATGTATGTATGTGTCGTGTCTTCCATCATAATACTTTAAACTTAGGTAAATAGAATGATATATGTTTTAAAATTGGTAATCTTTCAGTGTTTTAAAATAAAAATTTTAATGAGTGAATACATTTCTTGTACGAAAATGCACATAGTTTCCTGGAAATACTTTAACAATTTTGCTGGAAATGGTATAAGGTTTATTGAATTAAAATTCCTTTCTTGTATTAAGATAAAACATTAGTTGGAATTTTATCTGGGGATTAATATTTCGGGTAGTATTAAGCTTCATGGATATAAATTTTGATCGGTGGGACTTGTGAAATTTTATTTTGCTGCAAATAAGGTTAACACATTCTGAAGAGTCCAAACTTCGCTGCATGAGGGGAGGGTGTCATTTAGGCAGTCAGACAGTCTTTGTGAGTTTGGAGGGAGTAAGTGTGGTGGAGGTGCAGGAACCTTGGGAGCAATCTGCACCCACGTATCTCCAGTCGCCACCATCTTGAATTAGTGGCGAAAAATTAAAATCGCAGGCTGATGGGTGAATGACCCCCAGGACCTCGCAGACACGACTTGGCGGGAAGGTAGGTGTAGGGGGTGGCTGGCATCGTGGAGCCGGGCCGGTTCTGAGGGGTGCAGAATAGGGTGGGTGGTTTGGGTGTGAGGTGGTGGCAGGCAGGCCTCCTCCGATGAGAACGCAATTAAACAGATAACGCCATCTTGAAAAATTACAGATTACATTCGACGATCGTGGGCAACTCGGAGAAGCATGCATTGGCAAGGGGAGAGGGTGAGAAAGGGGGAGCAAGCTGGTTTGTTGACCTCAGGGTCCCCCATATGCGGTCTGGAGGGGAAGAGTTTCAAGCAGCCGGGACCTGATCTACACCTCTGTAGGCAGTCGGCGCCATATTCAGTCGTTCATTAACGCTTGTGGGAGACAGACATGCTAAACATCAGATTCTCTGAACCAGCTAAATACCGTACCTCTGGACACTTGGCAGCCGATGAGGCCACCCTGGGGTTATCGAAAACTACGCACCAGTGACCATCGCACCTACCTTCATCTCTACAGTGCTTCTTGAAATTTAATATAAAAGTATTTTAACGGGAAAATACAAATTTTTGTGTGTTAACTTATTATTTTTCTTTTTGGATCGACATACTGTGTTTGTGATAAGTAATTGATCTCTGTGTTTGGTAGATGAAACTTCGTAGAATTTAAACTCGCATTCTTTTTTATCAAGTGACGTGAATTTCGCAGATTTAGAGGAAATTTATTATATGTTTCTACAAAGTATTGCACAATTACCCTTTGCAGGCTTAAGTATTTCTTCATGTCATCCGTGTATGCCTATGCTTCGATGGAAATAATAAGTGTTATAAGTGAATTAGTCTGAAAATAATGAAACGTTAGTTAAATATTATTGTTTCGTTGTATGTTGTAGGACGAATGCAGAGATTTTCTCATAAATTTCAACTCATTTGCCTTCAAGACACTGGCTTTGCTACACGTAAATAATCAGGCTCTCCTCGCACACAGCTTATAAGACGACGTAATTGCTATGCTGGACTCATTAATACATCAGACTCCACATCAAACAGACGTGTATTAAAAAATACTCAATATATGTGCAAGAGGCTTTAAGTAGTGTACGTGTATTTCTATTATGCTATTGTGTCTGTTTTAAATTTAATTCGTATAGTTCAAATGCTAGTTTGGAAATCTTTATTTATTCATACTGACTAGCTGGATTTCATTTAGTGAGTTTGCACTTGTTGACATCGGATGTTATTCACGCAGTTAAAATTCTCTCTCATGTAAATTCTATTTCTAAGGTCGAGACTCAAGTTATGTTTAGGACTCAGGTAATTCCACTTAATATTCACTTAGTCATTTAATATTTCCGATTCGATGTGTGTAATTTATTCATTCGTAGAACACTCCGAAATTTTCTAACTTTTATTTGCATTCCGAAAACAGATTGTTTAACATGTAAATCGCATCTTTCATTGTCGCCTATCTATCATCTACGAGCAATATCCACTAATAAACATAACATTTTCACTTAGGCCTCTCATAGAAATCTTTAAACACTCTAGATATCTCTCGTATGTTAATTATATTCGTAAAAATCGACTATCTACCACCAATATCCCTACAAACATCACAAAAATAAAATATTAGAAAATATTAGCTTTATCATACTCTTGCACTAAACTCTACACCTACATAGGACATTGCAACCCACCACTCTGGTCGATCGCCTCCAGGAAACCACACCATCAACATTGTACAAAGCTCCTGCTACTCCCACCCAAAATGAAAGAAAGAACGGAAACCAAGGAAAAAATCCCGACTAAAAATAACCCTTTCAATCAATTTAACACTTTCAATCATTTTAACACTTTCAATCATCTTAATCCTTTCATAAAATTAAACCCTTTTTGATTAACTCTTTCAATCAATTTAATAAACCTTCTGATATCAATTTGATATCAACTCAATTAGGTAAAACAATAAAGGCGGCATCTCCTTTGATCTAGAACCACCATCCTCTTTCTACTCATATAAGGAATCATTTTGCAACAAATTAGCAACTAACATACCACAAAGAATTTAATCTTATGAACACTAGAACTACAAAAAATTATCCTAACATTAATTATTAAAATAAAACCAACACCGCCTATTAAAACTTGCCAACTATAAAACAACCATAAATACTACCGCTGCACATCTTCCAAACTACCTATATTAATGGTAATTTAAATAAAAGGGAATAGGCACTCAGTAGCTGATTGGATAGGACGAAACTGTAGTGTAGCACCGCTTTTCCTCTGCATATGGTCCTGCGTGCGATCGATGTCCTGGAACCAGGAACCCCGGTGTAGAATCCAACTCAACATGCGGTAGACATCCCAATGTTGTTCCTCTCAGCTGGACCCATGGCGCCCAACTCTGGGCTGGTCCTCCACTCCAGACGTATATGATGCAGGCAGTCGATCCTCCAATCTCAGGAACAAAGTAGATTTCCAACGTTTTGGCTCGTCCTTAAACAGTAGTTCAGCTTCCATTTTATGTCGTCAAACTGATGCGAATTCTGTAGACGACGCCATCTTCTTCGAGCCCACTACTTCTCTTGAAATTATTATTTATATCTTCTTGGCTTTAATTCATTAAATATTATATTTCGTTCATTCTTCTAGTACCTGGATGTATTAACTTATTCACATACGACGAACTTGCAGGCAGAATATTCAATTAGTTTTGTATCCCCTTGTATCTTATATTCTTCTATCAATACAGCCACATTTAGAATCTTTTAGAAATGTTCTATTTAACTGCAATGTTACTAACAGAAACAAAAGGTTGTGGTTTCTAGCTGGTGTAACGTGATTTACAGAAAATATAACAAACTATTTAGCTGACAAAACACTTTCAATTGCATAGACAAAATTTACATTCATACTAACAACTCAGCGCACTATTAAGCAATATAACTCTCAAAATAAAACATCTTACATACTAAATCTATGTAAAACAATTCACACATTTAACATTTACGGAAAATACATAAGATTACGGACATTCATGACATTATCATGGCATTAGTAAATTTGAATATTACATAATAGTCCGCTTACATTTGTAATCTAAGACAATTTTTATTATTATCATTGTAACATTTCAATATCTTGTTTAAAAAACTGTTTAAATTACAACTTTTTATTTGAATTAATAAGCAAATCACAATTAAGATATAATATAAAAAATTTCAACACAAACTTTATACTATACATAAGAAAGATAAGCCGAACAAACATATCATTACTATTAAGGTGTTTAATCTTATTGGTGAGATAATGTTTTTCTATAATATCTCTCATCCAAAACTAGACAGTTTTAATAATCTTTTCCCTCTGTGTATGTATATAATAAAAATAATAATATCCCCTATTCTTAGATGGTACCATATTGTTCACTCCTTGACTTTACAGAGTCCTCCTTTTTATAATCTCTGCTGGTCGTCATGATGAATGTGGCCATCACTAGCTATGTTTGATGAATGTGGCCATCACTAGCTATGTTTGATGAATGTGGCCATCACTAGCTATGTTTGATGAATGTGGCCATCACTAGCTAAGTTTGATGAATGTGGCCATCACTAGCTATGTTTGATGAATGTGGCCATCACTAGCTATGTTTGATGAATGTGGCCATCACTAGCTATGTTTGATGAATGTGGCCATCACTAGCTATATTTGATGAATGTGGCCATCACTAGCTATGTTTGATGAATGTGGCCATCACTAGCTATGTTTGATGAATGTGGCCATCACTAGCTATGTTTGATGAATATGGCCATCACTAGCTATGTTTCATGCACTTCGTCTCTAACACTTATACAGTCTATATTTGTCAGTCCACAAAAAAAATTGTAACAAACTTCACTTCCTTCTTCTATACAATCTCTTTTGAAGAGTTAATAAAATTCTCTCTTGCTATGTAATGTTCATATCATGACTGGATCACTTTATTTGGCCCCACATCTCGTCTTTTTAAGCACTTTAATTTACGTGTCCTATTGCAGCAAGCTAAATATTTCACGTTTTCTGACTGAGAAGTCACTTGCTATGGGCACATTTGTTTGTTCCTCACAGTTCTTTGAGGCATAATTGGCAGATATACATACAACACCAATATTAACTAATTAGTGCAAACATTGGTTTTCTACTTACCATGGTACAATTAAAATATTCCTACATGAAACAATTCTATTAATTCAAGAGACAAATAACAAAATCACATTGAACCCTATTTATCATGGTTAGCAATCATTACATGTACGCATTAGCTCTGAAACCATCCTTGAAAAATATGCACAGAGCTAGGTCACCAACACAAGTGTTATCTATGCGATCTTTATTATACTTCGCATGGCTCTTGAAGTGAGCTCGCTTCAAATTTTTGAGTGCAGCTGCCCAAACAATACGAAAATCTTTAGGATCGTTCGGTAACAAGTCATTTTGATGCCACAAATTTGATAAAGGATTATTTGGAGCAAAAGTAAACATGAGATTAAAGGAGCTAGTTTTGGGATATTCATGTTTGACAAAGTTGAAAGCAATTTGAACACAAGAAAGACTTTTATCTCAATTGGTCTGATCCGTAGCATGAAAGGCAATGCATGTTGAACAAAGGTTTCGATTGGAACACTTTGCATGCGAAGGAAGAGGATTGTATGGGGATAAAGTTATGTGGCGTATAACATGAGAAAAATACATGTTTTTAAAGAGATGAGAGGAAAACTGAAAACCGTTTATCAGAAACAATAGATTGTGTACCAAGTTTTGAAAAATACGTGTTTGAAGTACACGAATGGTGGAAATAGCATCAACTTTTCTAAGTGGAATTAACCAAACAAATTTAGAGAAAGCATCAACATTCACTAATAACATGTTGTTTCCTAATTTGCTTCTAGGATAGAGGCCAACAAAATCTATGAACATTATCTTCTTTGGTTTTTCAGGTATATCTGAATACAGAAAACAAAAGTGTGTATTCTGTGCTGACTTGCACAAAGCACAAATTTTGAAACATTTTACTCTTTCAGAAATGTCAGCATCCATTCCCTTGTAAATAAAATACTGAGAATAGCCAGAAAGGTTTTACATGTTCCTAGATGAGCACCAAGAGGTAATGAATGAAAATATTTTAAAACCACACTTTTTAGGTGATCAGGCAATACAATGCGCTTCTTTTCGTCATGAAACCTACAACAAAGGAGCCCTTTTTAAAGAAAGTAAGTTTTATGCTCGATGCCTGTTTTTTGTTTTTAAATGATTTGACTCAACTTGCTATGTTTTTCTTGATGATCTTTGATATAAGTTAAAGCTAATGGAAAACTTGACAAAATATTACACTTTGGAAGAATGTCGAAGTCAACATTGGTAGCACCAAACATGCGAGACAAAGCATCAGCAACGACATTTTGAGTACCTTTAATATGCCGTACTCTAAATTTCAGGGAAGAAATTTTTGCAACATATCTACCAATTTTTCCTAATTGGGGTGGATGAGCCAAAAGCCACAACAGAGCCTGGTTGTCTGTTTCAAAAAGAAATTCCGCATGTCCAAGATACTGCCTAAACTTATCAATAGCAAAAACTACAGCCAAATATTCTAGTTCATGAATGGTGGAAGATTTCTTTACTTGGGGATTGAGAGTACGAGAAGCGAAGGTGATTGGCTGATGAGAGCCATCAATCTCTTGAGCTAGGATGATTCCAATTGCTTGACTAGAAGCATCGGTTTAGAGGATAAACTCCGTGCTGAAATCTGACATACGTAACACGGGAGGATGTAAAATGTCATTTTTAAGTGTTTCGAAGGATTTTTGGTGTTCCTCACCCCATTATAATTTGACAAATTTATTTCTAAGTTTATTCAGCGGTGCTGCCTTTTCAGCTAAATTTGGAATACATTTACCAAAAATTTAAATCATACCAATGAATCTGGCAATGCCTTTCATTTCACGTGGTGGGGGAAATTCTCTAATGGATTTTTGTCCCATCAGGGTCAATGGAAATTCCACTAGAAGAAATTCTGTGTCCTAAAAATGAAATTTCTTGTAGATTTAACCTAACCTTAGATGGATTAACAGTGAGACCTGCCTTTTCTAAACAAGCGAGTACTTCTTTTAGGTGTTCTAAATGTTGCTCAATACTGTCTGAGTAAATGACAAGATCATCCAGATAATTATACACAAATTTACATTTAACATCATGAAAAACCATATTCAAAATCCAGGTAAGAACTTGGGCACCCGTGGCCAAGCCAAACGGCACACGAGTAAATTGATACAAGTTCCAAGGAACACAAAAACTAGCAATTGGTTTGGAGTCTTTTGACAGGGGAATTTGGCGATTTGCCGCGTTCAAATCAAATATGATAAAAAAATTTACCTTTCCAAGCCAATTGAAAGCCGAATCAATTTCAATAATTTTATGAAGTTTATGGTAGTCCACAACAATACGATATTTCCCATTGGGGTTTTGGTTCCAAAAAGGCAGGATTTGCATACTGTGAAGTAAACTGCTCACTTACACCTTTGTCTAATAAATCATTGATATGTTTTCTTAGTATTTCCATCTGGGGAGGTGCTAATTTATATCGATGCCACTTGACATTTTCTTTGTTAAGTAACTTGATTTGGTATTCAAGTAAATTAGTGAGGCCTAACTCAGCAGTAAGCACTTCAGGGAAACTTTTGTATACATTTTCAATAGCAGATCGCTGCTGCACATGAAGATGCTCAAAGGATTCTATGACCAGGTTGGACTCTGCTCTATCAACATGGGATGTACTTTGATTGGTATGTGATCCCACCAATGATATTTTAATGTCTGGAGCAAACTTAAAAAAAATATTTTCATCTTGAATGTCCAGAATTAAGCTAGTAGCAGCCATGAATTCAGTGCATAAAATAAAATCTAAACCCAGTTGGTAGGATACTAGGCATTTGCGAATCCAAGTAAAATTATCAATCTTCAACTTAACAGTGGTCTAACAAGAAATTTGCAAGGCCTGACAGGGAGCAGTGTATGATTGGATATTGGAAGGTTCAACAGCTTTAATTAATTTTAATTGTTTCAATTTTTAAAAAATTCTAACTGAAATAATGGTGCGAGCAGGTCCAGAGTCGACCATAGAACTAACTGACTATGGTTCTAATTTTACTTCAACATGTGGTGTCCTAACTTTTAAAATACCCACAACATTAGGGAAATTAATAATCCATACTTCAAATTTTGTTTTGCTTACATGGTCATAATGACCAAATAACTGTTGAAAGGTTTGACGTTTATCATGACTGAAAATATGAGCTTCATATTGAGAATAGGCAAACTTAGCTGAATTACAAGGAGAATCGCTCACTTGCCATTGCGTGGCTTGTTTAACTTATGACACTGGTCAATACAGTACCTACATGAAGTTTCGCTGGTAAGAGAGTCAGAGGGTGAAGGGGATTTTTCATCCTTCGGTTTCCATGACTGCTCTTTTCCATTAGTTCCTTCAGTAACCTCATTGGTGGAAGAATGATTAGTCCTTATTTTGCTGTCGGGATCACGCAATAGCCTGTGTGTCTTAAAAATACACTGTCTCTTTTGGTCGGCATGTCCTATATTTTGGGAGTGAATACAAGCCCTATCAAATTCTGCAAGTGTGTTGTGTTTGGAAAAGAAAACTAAACGTGAATTTTCTTGTGGCTCCAATCCCTCTAGAATAGTGCAAACCACTTCTGGTTATGGAAAATTCAGGCGTAAAATGATAGCAGCCTCTTTTATACTACTAACAAAGACAGAAAGTTGTTCCTCGGGTTCCTGTAACCTGTTGAACATTCTCAGTTGCAACTGAGCACGCAACCTTGAGGGGGTTAAAAAAATGCAAAATGTCCGATTGGTAGGTCTCAAATAACAAGTGTTACGAGATTATGTAATTGGTACGTTCACTGAGAGGCTCTTGTGTAGAAAGAAAAATCACTTCAAGGAGTTGTACTGCTGGTACAATTTTACTACGATGTAGTTTGTTGACTATAGCTTTCAATATGTCTAGAAATTTCTGTACATTAAGCCATCAGTGGCAGGGAAATGAAGCAGCATGTTTTTGAGAGGATGGGGAATCTTGCCAAAAACCAATGAATATGAACACGATGGTGAGGATGAAATGTGCATCGGTGTACTGGAAACAGTGGTGTGGTGAAAGGAATATGATGTTTGGATGGGTGTGGTGTTGTGGATGACAGTGGATGGGACGGTGGTTGAGGTTATGGAGGAAATGGGTACGTTGCCAACTAGGTTCACAGGAATGGAATGGGTAGAGGCAGGGGCATACGAAGATAAAGTAAAATTCATACTGGCGAGATGTTGGGCGACAGTATTGATTGTGGTGGGGCCATCTGCATATAAAGGAGACTGACTCCAAATTAGCAGCAGCCTCAAAAAGTGACTGTGATTGAGCTACAATGCTCTGAAGTGATTACACTTGGGCCTCAGACAGTTTGTGGGAAAACACAGCAATTAGGTTATGAGAGCGTCTTTTGAGATGCGCAAGGCGATTCCTTACTTTGGGATAAGAACGAGGATCCTCATAACTTAGGTTATCATAAACCTCTTGAAGTGAAATGAATTTTGTGTTGCAAACACGATATTCTAATTCAACATTTATGTCCGCTAAATTGTCCAAAGAAATGGGAACATCATTATTTATTTGCAGCGCCCAATGCAGCTGCAGTTTATCCAGGGACTTGTACCCCTCTGATCGGGCACTCATCCTTTAAGAACAGTTCGGGCACTACAGAAAATACCATAACTGAAAAAATCACACTCTTAAAAATAAAGACACACACAAAAATTATAATGACACACTCTTAACCTAAGTTCATATATAGTAAACACATAACTCTTGTCATTACCATGCATGCCCCAGTCCCAAAGGACGACACATGCAACAAGCATGCACAGAGAAAAAATCCAATTCACAACAGAAAAGACCAGCTGCTGCTACCACTTGTTATGTGTCGGCCTCGTGAAGTGAACTCCAGTCCCAACATATGCTTTCGTTACAACTCAAAGAAGACATACAAGAAGGAAGGTGGGATCAAGATTTCTGTGCGTGGAGTTGTGTTTAAAGTTGTTAAGAAAAAAATTTATAAATACTTTAGTGGTGTGCTCCTATTTCACACAACTGATAATGTGCCCACATTTTCCTACAAAAATAATAAGGTTCCATATAAGAAAAACATGTAGTTATTTGATGTATTAGTCCTGTAACATCTGGGAAATATGTGACTTGTTTGTTAGTGTTAGTAATTTATGGTATGATAATTAAGTAATTGCTTTTAGTTTTTTCGAATTAACTAGGATATTCAAAATACTATTTCCATAACTATTTCCAGTATGTGTTACTAAAGTCCAATCATTTATATGCCAGCAAAGCTGGCAGAAATATGATAATCTTTGGTGTAAATCTTTTATTAATAAGATATGTTTGTTTGCTTGTAAAAAGAGATGACACTGCTGGTAGAAAACTTTTGTCTGTGAGGAATATGTTTTGTTAGACTGTTAGGAATGTTGAGTAAGATTTAGAACTATCGTGGGCTATTGAAGAAGCAGAAGTGTGATATATTGAATAGATAATTTTTGAAAATATCGTCTTTCCTGATGTGCCCACAACTATTAATTTGTCAGCTAAACTATCCTTCCAGAAAAGAGGACTGTTAAATTATTGGGAAAATCCAATTTCGAGGAACTTCTACTTCGCATTTCTGCAAGGGACCTGCCAAGGTCTTCCGATGACAGCAGCCCGATAGTATTCGCGCAGCTGCAGTAGCTCCGAGATCCTCATCCAGTTATCTGTCCTTTTGGAGATCGTATGAACTATAGGCTGACGTCATCCTCGCCATGAACTCGATGATTTGGGCTCCTGTACGTAACTTTTTCGAACAGGAAGTAAGTCAACAACTTAATTTTATTGTAATTACTATTTTAATAATATTAATTGCACTTTAAACTAGATAGAGTAATTCTTAATGAATAGAATAATGGTGCCGTCTCTTTGACATGTTGATTTCGCAAATGACATTGTTCTAATAGCACAACCTCGAATTTCTTTTTTAGTTTGTTCATTTAATTAATTGTTATAAAAGCTATCTGATCTGAAGTAGCATCATTATTTTATTTAATCATGTCAATGATAATAGACTTGCGCAAGATGCGTATTGTTTTGTAATGATTAAGAAATAATAAGATTGATCGCTTTGTGAATATTATATTAAACTGATTGAATTTTGATGATTGATGTACTTTACTATAGGACAACATAAAATGTGTTTTCTTACCTTATAAAGTAATTATAACTATTGCTTGTGTTCTTGTCCGTATATCACTGCATGCTAATTACCGATAGAGTAGTAGTAGTGGTTTTGATTGTAATATTTATGTTCAGCTAATTGCTAGGGTTTGGTTGACTATACTTATATCCATGCTCGCATATTATCCGAGAGCTAGGCCGAGGCTATTAAATATTCGAGATATTCATTCGTGGGGATATTGTAGAATACTAATGCATATCTGCCCCTTATACGTTTTAGCCCTTTGGATTAACTCACAGATAGTTAGAATATCAGGGATTTTGTAAATAAGAAAAACATAAATTTTTTAAATAGTTATGACATAATTAGATCACCAATATTTCGTACAACATGCAAACATAAAACATGATTTATTAATTAATTAATTATGTCTTTGACTTTTATATGGCTGAGTATTTGATAAACCTGCCAACAATGATGGAAATATTAAACTTGACCATTTTGTTGTTTTCTTTTCTTCATATAATATTATTTTATATTACCTTCGGGTATCTGGTAGTAAAAGGAAATAACCTTAAGGGTATTCCTTTATTATATGTTATATGATAATAAAATCAATAAATAAGTATATTGATTAACAATAGCATAATAAACCCTTACATATGGTTACACCTATTATATTTTGAAGTTATTCACGGGCATCTAAGACGATTCGATTATTAAAGAAAAATTAATTTATATTGTTAAAAATGATAGATACTTATCAGCAAAATTATTAATAACTACTTATGAAACATCCTAGGTGGTTAAATTCGAGTACCAAAAAGATATTCTAATATTCCTGGCCACAGTTCTGAGCACGCACGTGTGGCAAGATAAAAAAAAAATGGAAAGCTTTACTTGATTCCAGAACTGCAAACATGGACAGGTGCTGGCTAAAAGAGGATTTTTAGTTATGCGCAAACTACTCCACGACTAGGTGTGCAGAAAGCAATCAAGCAAGGATGTCGAGCCACGAACCAACACATCATGTAGTTACATACTAAGCCAGATGCCATGAACCAACCCATCATACAGTTACGTACCACGCCACATGATCCCGAACCAACCTATCACGTAGTTATATACCATGTCAGATGCCACGGACCAACCCATCACATAGTTACGTACCATGCCAGATGACACGAACAAACCCATCACTAAGTTACATACCACGCTAGATGCCACGAACCAACCCACTGCGTAGTTACTTACCATGACAGATGCCATGAACCAACCCACTACGTAGTTACGTGCCACGCCAGATGCCACGAACCAACCCACTACGTAGTTACATACCATGCCAGATGACATGAACCAACCCACTATGTAGTTACATACCACGCTAGTTGACACGAACCAACCCACTACGTAGTTATGTGCCACGCCAGATGACACGAACCAACCCACTATGTAGTTACATACCACGCCAGATGACACGAACCAACCCACTACGTAGTTACGTGCCACGCCAGATGACACGAACCAACCCACTACGTAGTTACATACCACGCCAGATGACACGAACCAACCCACTATGTAGTTACATACCACGCCAGATGACACGAACCAACCCACTACGTAGTTACATACCACGCTAGATGCCACGAACCAACCCATTACGTAGTTACATACCACGCTAGATGACACGAACCAACCCACTACGTAGTTACGTGCCACGCCAGATGACACGAACCAACCCACTACGTAGTTACATACCACGCTAGATGCCACGAACCAACCCATTACGTAGTTACATACCACGCCAGATGACACGAACCAACCCACTACGTAGTTACATACCACGCTAGATGCCACGAACCAACCCATTACGTAGTTACATACCACGCCAGATGCCACGAACCAACCCACTATGTAGTTACATACCACGCCAGATGACACGAACCAACCCACTACGTAGTTACGTGCCACGCCAGATGACACGAACCAACCCACTATGTAGTTACATACCACGCCAGATGACACGAACCAACCCACTACGTAGTTACGTGCCACGCCAGATGACACGAACAAACCCACTACGTAGTTACATACCACGCCAGATGACACGAACCAACCCACTACGTAGTTACATACCACGCCAGATGACACGAACCAACCCACTATGTAGTTACATACCACGCCAGATGACACGAACCAACCCACTACGTAGTTACATACCACGCTAGATGCCACGAACCAACCCATTACGTAGTTACATACCACGCTAGATGACACGAACCAACCCACTACGTAGTTACGTGCCACGCCAGATGACACGAACCAACCCACTACGTAGTTACATACCATGCTAGTTGCCACGAACCAACCCACTACGTAGTTACATACCATGCTAGATGCCACGAACCAACCCATTACGTAGTTACATACCACGCTAGATGACATGGACCAACCCACTACGTAGTTCCGTGCCACGCCAGATGACACGAACCAACCCACTACGTAGTTACATACCACGCTAGATGCCACGAACCAACCCACTACGTAGTTATGTACCACGCCAGATGCCACGAACCAACCCACTACGTAGTTACATACCACGCTAGATGCCACGAACCAACCCACTACGTAGTTATGTACCACGCCAGATGCCACGAACCAACCCACTACGTAGTTACGTGCCACGCCAGATGACATGAAAGGTAGACGAAAGTTAAATCATTAAATTATACAAACATCACAATGTAAAGTGGCTTGCACACATATAAAACTGGTAAGCCTAAATAAATAAATACAGAAAACAAAATTACTCTAAATGGCTGTAAAAGAAACTTAACTATATCAACAGATGCTGGTAGATACAAGTAGATAAATATTCAGAAGTCGACTGCATGCTGTACGTAAAAGATTGAAAAAGAAATCACAGATCTTGCGCTCGAGCATATATAACGAATCGTGTGCTCAGAATTTCAGTCTTAGGTGATTTATCGTTTAAATGTAGAGAAACAGAAAGACCTTTAAATGTGTAATAAAGACACTTTTCGCTATGTTACTATAACTTAAAAATGGAAAATTTTTTATTTATACATACAGTTAACACATTTTTATTAATCTAAATTGAATATAACAAAAACAAATGTGTCAAAGAACGAGAAGAATAAAACAATTTTTTTTTAAAATTGAACACATATATTAGTTTCGTAAAACAGAAAGAATTTAGAGTAAATGGAAAAATATCTTAAATGACTCAGTAATATTTATCTTTTAAGCTGTACAATATATGCAATTAAAAATTACCGGAGCACGTTTTCATGAAAGAGAAATTATTTAAGCAAAAATAAATGATTAATTTAAAAATAATTAATTTAATAACAGCATGAATAAAAAAATGAACTCTGCCAATACAACTGCACTCCTTCGTAGGCAGCAGCTACTGATGTACACTCGGTAGAAGTGAGCAGCTTCTGATGTGCACTCGGTCGTAGTCAGCAGCTACTGATGTACACTCGGTCGTAGTCAGCAGCTACTGATGTACACTCGGTCGTAGTCAGCAGCTACTGATGTACACTCGGTCGTAGTCAGCAGCTACTGATGTACACTCGGTCGTAGTCAGCAGCTACTGATGTACACTCGGTCGTAGTCAGCAGCTACTGATGTACACTCGGTCGTAGTCAGCAGCTACTGATGTACACTCGGTCGTAGTCAGCAGCTACTGATGTACACTCAGTAGAAGTGAGCAGCTTCTGATGTGCACTCGGTAGAAGTGAGCAGCCACTGACGTGCACTCGGTCGTAGTCAGCAGCTACTGATGTACACTCGGTCGTAGTCAGCAGCCACTGATGTACACTCGGTCGTAGTCAGCAGCTACTGATGTACACTCTGTAGAAGTGAGCAGCCACTGACGTGCACTCGGTCGTAGTCAGCAGCTGCTGACGTGCACTCGGTAGAAGTGAGCAGCTGCTGACGTGCACTCGGTAGAAGTGAGCAGCTGCTGATGTGCACTCGGTCGTAGTCAGCAGCTACTGACGTACACTCGGTCGTAGGCAGCAGCTACTGACGTGCACTCGGTAGAAGTCAGCAGCTGCTGACGTGCACTCGGTCGTAGTCAGCAACTACGGACGTGCACTCGGTAGAAGTGAGCAGCCACTGATGTACACTCGGTCGTAGTCAGCAGCTACTGACGTGCACTCGGTAGAAGTGAGCAGCTGCTGACGTGCACTCGGTAGAAGTGAGCAGCTGCTGATGTGCACTCGGTCGTAGTCAGCAGCTACTGACGTACACTCGGTCGTAGGCAGCAGCTACTGATGTACACTCGGTAGAAGTGAGCAGCTGCTGATGTGCACTCGGTCGTAGTCAGCAGCTACTGATGTACACTCGGTCGTAGGCAGCAGCTACTGATGTACACTCGGACGTAGTCAGCAGCTACTGATGTACACTCGGTAGAAGTGAGCAGCCACTGACGTGCACTCTGTCGTAGTCAGCAGCTACTGAAGTGCACTCGGTAGAAGTGAGCAGCTGCTGACGTGCACTCTGTCATAGTCAGCAGCTACTGACGTACACTCGGTAGAAGTGAGCTGCTGCTGACGTGCACTCGGTCGTAGGCAGCAGCTACTGACGTGCACTCGGTAGAAGTGAGCAGATGCTGACGTGCACTCTGTCGTAGTCAGCAGCTACTGACGTACACTCGATAGAAGTGAGCAGCTGCTGACGTGCACTCTGTCGTAGTCAGCAGCTACTGACGTGCACTCGGTAGAAGTGAGCAGCTGCTGACGTGCACTCGGACGTAGTCAGCAGCTACTGACGTGCACCCAGTAGAAGTGAGCAGCCACTGACGTGCACTCTGTCGTAGGCAGCAGCTACTGACGTACACTCGGTAGAAGTGAGCAGTTGCTGACGTGCACTCTGTCGTAGTCAGCAGCTACTGACGTGCACTCGGTCGTAGTCAGCAGCTACTGACTTGCACTCGGTAGAAGTGAGCAGCCACTGACGTGCACTCGGTCGTAGTCAGCAGCTACTGACGTACACTCGGTAGAAGTGAGCAGCTACTGACGTGCACTCTGTCGTAGTCAGCAGCTACTGACGTACACTCGGTCGTATTCAGCAGCTACTGACGTACACTCGGTAGAATTGAGCAGCTGCTGACGTGCACTCGGTCGTAGGCAGCAGCTACTGACGTGCACCCAGTAGAAGTGAGCAGCTGCTGATGTGCACTCGGTCGTAGTCAGCAGCTACTGACGTACACTCGGTAGAAGTGAGCTTCTGCTGACGTGCACTCGGTCGTAGTCAGCAGTTACTGACGTGCACCAAGTAGAAGTGAGCAGCCACTGACGTGCACTCTGTCGTAGTCAGCAGCTTCTGACGTACACTCGGTAGAAGTGAGCAGTTGCTGACGTGCACTCTGTCGTAGTCAGCAGCTTCTGACGTACACTCGGTAGAAGTGAGCAGTTGCTGACGTGCACTCTGTCGTAGTCAGCAGCTTCTGACGTACACTCGGTAGAAGTGAGCAGTTGCTGACGTGCACTCTGTCGTAGTCAGCAGCTTCTGACGTACACTCGGTAGAAGTGAGCAGTTGCTGACGTGCACTCTGTCGTAGTCAGCAGCTTCTGACGTGCACTCGGTCGTAGGCAGCAGCTACTGATGTACACTCGGTAGAAGTGAGCAGCTGCTGATGTGCACTCGGTCGTAGTCAGCAGCTACTGACGTACACTCGGTAGAAGTGAGCAGTTGCTGACGTGCACTCTGTCGTAGTCAGCAGCTACTGACGTACACTCAGTAGAAGTGAACAGCCACTGACTTTTAAAGCGTCACGTTAATCTTAATTCAGTCAGATCTTGGTGTCCCGGATGCATGTGCTTTATCCAATATCTCCCACGGGACGCCGAGAGTATACTTACACACGAATTACTTATCACTGGGTCTTTCTTTTCTAGTAATTTCTGGGTATGTATTTCATTCGTGAGTGGTGGCGTGTCTGAGTATTGTATCTACGTCTACTTCACGATGTCTCATACTGTTTGATGAACTGCCTGTTGGTCTTTATCGCTTGTATTGTAATCTGAAGTGATGCAGTGCTCAACTACAATGCGTCATATTCCGTGCTATGCAATGTCGTGTACGCGATTTGTGATAGTTTTCTGCTGTGAACAAGAGAACATTAAACCTCAGTTTTACGGTAGAATGCAGAATTATATTAACTTGTATATGAATTGCTAGTTTCGCAAACTCAAATTATTTAACGCCATATTTACATCAATTAAATTCCAAGTTTCTTAACTATTTGAGTGAGGAACAGAATTGCTCACAATTATGATAAGCTAGAAGTGTGTTGCGTATATGTACGACTGTGTGTGTGTGACCATCGGATATGTTATTATATGAATTCACATCTCAAAGCGCCATATTGGTTCTGACAACACAGGGTACTCTTCCTATATTGTACAAGGTTCATTAATGTCCGGAAAAATATGTTGTTTTTATATTATTTAAAAATCCATAGAAAGTTTGACTAACATTAAGAAAATAAATAATGTAGTAACATGACAGCCTACGTAGGATGCTGGAGATAAGTTAGAGGAAATGCAATCCTTGGAGTTGAAATACTTCCCTTGGTTGTTTTTGATGAGAAACGTATTTGTCTTAGGTATACTTAAATGAGTGTTGGCAACATGCAAAGATTTCTGTTAAAAGATCACAGGTCGGGACAGAGGTGGATTATAGAACATGTTGTCTGTGAAGGGTTTTGATGAAGGTGCGCTCCTTATGTTTTAGCTTTATAATAATATAGACAATAACATCACAAGATTAATTGTGTAAATTTCACCAAGTGACAATCCACTATATCATTCTGCTTAAAACCAAAATACTCGCATTTTATCAGACAGATAAGAATTACCAATGACTGGCTAAAAGGAAAAAAATATAATTATTTATAGATGAGAGACAGCGCGTATTATTTTCATGAGTGAAGATGCAACGTTCGTGTTACATATCGCACTTACAATATGTTTTACCGAATATGGCCACTGGTATTAGACTACCGCCAAATTGTTGTACAATGTGGAATGCCTTGTAACAGTATAACTCACGACCTTCTAAGATTATTAAACTTGCAATTTAATTCAATAACACGAAGATTTTTCAACAGTAATTGCAAAATATGTTGAAAGTTGCAAAGGAACTTGACAAAGTGAACTGGAAAAGTGATGGGTTCTTGGACAATGCTACCATCATAGTTATTGTCAGTTTGCATAGTAACAATAGCGATAGACAGTAATAAAATAGCGAAACTCCAAACAATTACGTCATCATTAGTGGAACTGAGGATGTGGTCCCCGCCCACTCCTCATAGTACAAAGGTGGAGGAAGAGAAGGAGCAGGATGGGACGGTAATTCTGTCGTGCTCATTGTCCAAGACTGAGTTCAGTTTCCAGAAGACTGCCTGGGAGCATTAGGCGGGGACAGAGCAAGCCGTTTACTCCAACTCTAATCAAGTTCCACTCCATTACTACTGAAGCTCCACTCCAATTACGTCTCCAGCTCCCCTCCAGTTCTACTGCAGCTCTACTTCAAATATACTCCACTTAAACTGCAGCCCTACTCTAAGTCTACTCCAATTCTACTGCATCTCCACTCCACCTATGTCAATAGCACCCCTCCAGTTCTACTGCAGCTCTACTTCAAATATACTCCACTTAAACTGCAGCCCTACTCTAAGTCTACTCCAATTCTACTGCATCTCCACTCCACCTATGTCAATAGCACCCCTCCAGTTCTACTGCAGCCCTACTCCAACTCCACCCCATTTCCGCTCCATTTCTACTGCAGATTTACTCCAACTCTACTACAGCTCCCCTCCAGTTCTACTGAAACTCCACTCCAACTATGTCTCCAGCTCCCCTTTAGTTCTACTGCAGCTCTACTCCAACTATATTCCAGTTTTACTCCATTTCTACTGCAGCCCTACTCCAACTCTAGTCCAGTTCCACTACAGTTCTACTGCAGCTCTACTCCAACTATGTCTCCAGCTCCCCTCCAATTCTACTGCAGCTCTACTCCAACTCCACTGCAGCTCCACTCCAACTCTACACCAGCTCCACCCCAGTTCTACTGCAACTCCACCCCAACTATGTCTCCAGCTCCCCTCCAGTTCTACTGCAGCTCTACTCCAAGTCTACTGCAGCTCCTCTCCAGCTCCACTTCAACTCTACTCATGCTCCACTCCAGATCCACTGCAGCTATACTCCAACTCTACTCCACCTACACACCATCTCCACTCCAAATCTACCCCAGATACACTCCAGTTCTACTGCAGCTATACTCCAACTCTAGTCTAGTTCCACTCCAGTTCTACTGCAGCTCCAGTCCAACTCTACTACAGTTCTACTGCAGCCCTACTCTAACTCTACTCCAACTCCCCTTAACAGTTCTACTGCAACTCTACTCCAATTCAATTCCAGCTCCCCTCCAGTTCTAATGCAGCTCTACTCTAACTCTACCCCACTTCACTCAAGCTCTACTCCAACTCTACTCCAGTTACACTCCAGCTCCACTCCAACTGCACTGCAGCTCCGCTCCAGTTCTATGGCAGCTCAACTCCAACTTTGTCTTAGACTCCCCTACAGTTCCACTACAGCTCTACTCCAACTTTAATCTAGTTCAACTGGAGCTCTACTCCAACTCTACTCTAACTCTCCTCCAGTTCTATTTATGCCTACTCCAACTCTAACTCAGTTCTTGTGCAGCTCTACAACATCTCTACTCCAGTACCACTCCAGTTCTACTGCAACTTTACTCCAACTTTACTCCGGTTATACTACAGCTCTACTCCAACTCTACTACAGCTCCAATCCATTTCTACAGCAGCTGTACTCCAACTCTACTCTAGCTCATTTCCAGTTCTACTGCAGATCTACTCCAATTCCATTGCAGCTCTACTACAGTTCTATTGCATCTCTTCTCCAACTATTCTCCAGCTCCACTCCAGTTATACTGCAGCTCTACTCCAACTCCACTCCAGTTCTAATGCAGCTCTACCCCAACTCTACACCAGCTCCACTCCAACTCTACTCCAGCTCTGCTCCAGTTATACTACAGCTCTACTCCAAGTCTACTCCATCTCCACTCAAGATCTACTGCAACTCTAATCCAACTCTACTCCAACTCCACTCCAGTTTCACTGCAGCTCTCCTCCAACTCTACTGGACCACTGTTTGTGACACTCGCTTTGTTTGCCTTATTTTATCAAAATGTTAGTTTTTTGTATATTTCTTTTCTAGAATTTTTTTTTTTTTGGCAAAACCGGTGTCCGTTTTGGCCACTTAATTTGCTTGTTATTTGGTGTGGTAATGTTATTAATTCGTTTTCGCTGTTAATTTCTGGTAGTCACTGTTACTGTGACCTAGTAAGTTATTCTGGAATTTGTATAGTTAGTTTACCAACATTTTTGTTATAATATTTGTAATTCTGCCTAAATTTTCATGATTGTAATCTTTCTTGTCGATTAATTTTGTTGGTCAGAATTTTGGTAAAGTTTTCTGCATTTAAAGATTTTTTTTTTTTTTTTTTTTTTTTGCAATTTCAATCAAAATGGCGTACCTTATTAACTGTCTAGGTATCGGCAAAGATACAATAACTACAAAATGTCACGTTTTATGTAAAACACCTTTTTTTTTAGTATTTTGTACAATGTTAAAATATATTACTAATAGTTTTTTTTTTAATTTTGTCAGTTTGTTACAGTTAAATCACGTGACTATTTTCTTTATTATCGTAAATCGTTATATCGATTGTAGCCATAACTGTCTCAATCGATACCTGGTCTACGACCAATTTCACCAGTCTCAGTTCCTTCTTCTACATTGTTAAAACATGGCGTGACATAAAAAAAATTGATCTCAACTGCATCTTCATTATCCGTAGTTAATTATGTACTTTTGCCGCTTCTGTTAACTGTGGCTTGTAGCCCTTTTTGCGTGGCAGCTATTCATCCTTTATTTTTGGCAGGTCATTGTCATTTTATGTGTTTCGCCATGTTTATTTTGCTGTTCCCGTGTAGGGCCTATCTTTAATATGGCCTAAGATGTGACGAGCCTGTTTTTTGGTGTCCATCTCTTCGATATCTTCTTGATGGATCGATAACTGCTACTTTCTGAGGACCGTCCAGGGCTGCGGGCATGTTCCTACTTCCTACTTCTACTTTCAGGCTAAAAATATTTTTTTATACTAAGCATGTGTTTTAACTAACCTACTCGTTAATTTGAACTTTTCTACATTTGTGTCTCCAGTCCGACCCTACTTTTGCGACAATTCCAAATATTCAAGCAGTTTTGGCTTTTGCTGTTTAAATTAATTCCAAGAAAATATGTATCTTAAAATTATAGAAAATCTGCTTCAGCTATGGCATTGTGCCATCGTCAAGTTAATGAAAATGTAACTTAAAATTTGTATTCTGCCCTAAGTTATCACCTTAACTTTTAAAAGTACGTAGTTAGGATCCTTTTATGAAATAAGGTGGATATTAACGTAATAATTTCTATTATGCAGACCAATTGTCTAGTGACCAAGAGATTATTTGAGTGTGTGTGTTCTCTTTTAAAGAGATATTTTATTTTGATTAAACAGTGTCACTATGGCATATTATTATTTTATTTTATTTATTTGTTCACATTTTAGAGCTTAACCTAATTAAATTAATATAATAATTTAAACTACTTTTACAATGCAGATAAAACAATTCTTTGTAAAAGCGAATGCAAGTTTGCCGAACTGGGCTAGAATTCGGCCCTGCGTCTTATCTACTCCTAACATTTGGTAATCACTACTTTACACAACTGGTCGTAAGCTAGGTAAGTTTTAGGGTATTTGCCCTATGGTGTTTTTCTCCCGAGGCCCTATGTAGCACACAAGTTAGCAGGAGCTGGTGGTTGTGTTCGAGAGGGGTTACTCGTGCATGCTTTCTTCATGTTGCCTTACGTTTTGTGTGGCTTTCGGGATTTTTTTTTTTTGCTTGTGAGGTACCCGGAGCATCGATTACACACACAAAGTAGTTTTTAGCAATTTTTAGGGTTTATTTGTCCTGTGTTTTCTTGTAATATTTTGTGTATTTTGTGTCCCATTTTGGGCCACTTTCGCCATTGCTGCCATTGTCCCTGAGTTTCTATTGAAAGATGAAGTTACCAATGAGTGTGCGGTCAGGGGAGTCCAACTTCCTGAATAGACAGTCATGTCATGTAGAAGTGCCCTTCGTGTGGCACTCAGTACTGGCACTCCCATAATTGAGATATATTATCTGACATATATATTGATGAGGAGTATCGTGTGTTCGCCACTAAACTGATTTCCCTTCAGGAAATAGCTGAAAATCTTGAAGATGAGTCCAGTCCTACAAAGTACCCATGATTTAAAGGCCGGATTACTCATCTCATTACTAGGACAAACAATTTACTTCCTTTCTGTCTTGGCAAGCTTTCAGAAGCTCAGTCCCAATCTTTGAAAAATATAACTGTGCAGGTCCAATCTTTATTTAAACTTGCGAATAATTTGGAAGCAGGTGAAGTGCAGACAACTACTCGCCATAATGAGGTTGCCACTGTCGCCATAGTCAGTGAACAGTTGGCTAACCTGAGCTGCATTACTGCCCCCACCATTTCACCTGGGCTGAACAGTCTCAGCATACATCCCCACCACATCCTCTCCTACTCATATCCACTCTGTTTTTACCACCACTTCACTCATGACACACTCAGTGATACCAACCTCTCAACCCCTGGCATCCCACACTTTTGGTAGAATTAGCCATCCATTGGAGTGTTTGTTGCGTGATTTCCCTGTTAGAGATGGTTTACATGTTCAGAAATTTCTTGACTTTTTGAAACTTATTATTAAATTGCACCAAAGTAATACTGCCCCTGAACATCAACTTTGAGAAATTATCGACCCATTCACGCAGGGTCCCCTCAGTGAAATAACCAGGCAAGCCATTTCAAATCACCCCACATTCGATCAGTATCATGGCAACATACTTCACTATTTAGTACCATCCAGTTTACTCACACAGTTGCAGTCAGGCATGTTCAACAGGCTACAAGCGTATAGTGAGAGCCTGTCAGTCTATGTTAGTAGCATTAGAGAAGTTGCAGTCTTCCTGCACCTAAACTTATCTGAAAGTGACATAGTGAACAGCATTCTTGAGACATATGTTCTGCCCCAGACAGGCATCGTAAGATGTCTGGTCCCACTGTTCACAAGAAAAGTAAGCCACATGGTCCTGCCACTAATGCTGTGGGCGCTAGTAATGACAGTAAAGAAAAGATCAAAGTAGTTACCCCAACAGTTTCTCACAATGACACACGAGCATGTTTTTACTGCAAAGTAAATGGCCATTTGATAGCTAATTGTCCCAAGCTCTTAGCAAAAAACAAATCCCGCTGGGGATGAAAAGTGAGCGTTTCTTCCCGCAATGTTAGCAACCTTTCAAATTCACAATTCAATGCTCACATTGCAAGGACTACTAATCTAGCACACTGCTTCCAAACGTCGGCTCTTATGACACTGGTATCCCTAAAATTGAGCATAACTCCTTTCAAGTGAATTTTCCTCATGTTGGAGGTGTACAGAAGTTACCAATTCCTCGTGTTCAAGTCAATTTAGGTCCTTTGTCAGTTCAAAATCTAGTAGATTCGGGATCAGCCCGTACTATCATTTCAGGCGAAATTTTTAATCTTTTGAAAGAATTAAAACTGGTAAAATCTGTTGAGCCTTCAGAAATTAAGTGCCGTACTGCTTCTAGTGAGGCATTGTCTATTTTGTGTTCTGTTAGGTTTAAATTTAAAATTGGACGTTTTTCATGAGTACATGAATATTTAGTTTCAGAAAAACTTGGTTTACTCTTTATTTTGGGATTTGAATTTATGGCTTCCGCTGAGATCGTTTTAGACATGCAAGCACAATATATTTCCTTTAAATTTTACCCTAATGAAAGAAATTGTTTTTGTTGATTGTGACCAAAGTCAATCTCCCTCATCAGAGGTTTATGCTGAGCCCATTTTGTCTGTGGACCCTTTTGTGCACTTATAACATCAACTACGTCTTGTTATACAAAATCTTTGCAACGAATTTCCTAAAGTACTTACTCCAGAATTAGGTCTTAGCGATCTTTTAGAATATTAAATTAAGTTAGTAGACAAAAATTATGTCACTAGCCACCCTTGTAGGCAACTCCCTCCCAAGATGGAGATTTTGAGGGAACAGGTCCAGGAACTATTAGGAACGGTTGTAATTGAGCCTTCCATATCCGAATATGCAAGCCCAGCTTTTTTGGTCCCTAAACCCGATAACAAACATAGAATGGTTATTGATTACCATAAAGTTATCAAAAAAATTGAAATAGAGTCTGTCCCCCTTCCTGACCTAACTTCGGCATTTAACTGGTTTGGTAAAGCAAAATGTTTCAGCACTATTGATCTAAATTCAGCCTATCACCAAATTCCGTTATCAAAACATTCCAAACCAATTACAAGTTTTTGTGTACTTTGGAATTTGTATCAGTTCACTCGCACACCTCTTGGATTGGCCACTGGTGCCCAAGTTCTTACGCGTTTGCTTGACAAAATGTTCCATGATGTGAAATTTAAATGTGTGTACAACTATTTGAACGACCTGGTGATATATTCTGAGTCATTTGAACAGCATTTAGAATATTTGAGAGAAGTTCTTTTTCGTTTACAAAAAGCAGGTCTGACCATTAACCCTTAGAATGTTAAGTTTGCTGTTCAAGAAATTTCCTTTCTGGGCCATAGAATTTCGGCGCAAGGTGTCTCCATTGATACTGAACGAACCAGATGTATTAGAGATTTTCCCCTGCCTCGGGATGTTAAGGGCATTGCCCTTTTTATTGGCAAGTTGAGTTTTTTGGCAAGTTCATTCCCAACCTAGCTGAAAGGCTGCCCCACTTAATCATTTACATAAGAAATCAGTACCGTTTGTATGAGGCGAAAAACAACAGAATGCTTTTGATACACTCAAAAATCACATTATGAACCCTCCTGTTCTTTGGATGCCCGATTTTTCAAAAGAATTCATTCTGCAGACAGACGCTTCCAGTTTGGCAGTGGGAGCGGTCCTGTGTCAAGAATTCGACTGCGTCAAGCAACCTTTTGCTTCTTGCACACTCACACCCCAGGAGAAAAAGTCATACATTTATGAGCTAGAGTGTATATAGGTAATTTTTGGCATTGGCAAATTCAGGCAATACTTGGAACATGCAGTGTTCCTTTTGGAAATGGACAATCAGATATTGTCGTGGCTTTTGGCTCATCCGCAACTTGGAAAAATTGGTCGTTGGATTGTTAGAATTGCTTCCTTGAAATTCAAAGTCAAACAAATTAGAGGATCGCAAAACATTGTGGCTGATACACTCTCTCGTATGTTCTAGAATACTAAATCTTGTAATGAAACCGCAGTTCTTCCAATTGTAACCTCTTAGTGAATTTCCCTTTGTCTTTTACCAATATCAAGGAACATCAAGAGAAAGATCAGGATTTAAAAGAAATCATCTCAAATTTGAAGTCAGGTACTGAACAAAACCATTTGTTCTTCTCCAAAAGTTTATTGTGTTGTAAAACTAGGGATTATCTTAAACGTGGTGTGTTGCCGAGCCATCTCAAATACAAGGTTTTTGAATATTTCCACTCATAACCCCTTGGTGCCCATTTAGGAGCCCGTAAAACTATTCAGGCCATTAGAAAACATTTCATCTGGAAAGGCATGGATGCCGAAATTGCAGAACGTGTCAAATGTAGTGAGTTGTGTGCTTTGAGCAAACCTGCTCAAAACACTCATTTAGGTCTCATGTAATCTGATGTTGCCGAAAAGCCCATGCAAAAAACTTATCATTGATTTTGTCGGCCCTATTCCCAAGAAGTAGGTTTGGTAATAACATGTTATTAGTTTGTGTTGATGTGTTTTCAGAATTGGTATGGCTCATCCCTATGAGTAAAGCTGATGCAGCATCAACTGCTCGGGCTTTGCAAACCCATGTTTTTCAAAATTTACGGTGTACCCACATCTGTTGTATCTGATTATGGTTCGCAATTCACTTCCAAGATTTTTTGTAACATGTGTTTTTCGTTTGGCATTCGCCACATCACGTTGTCTCTGTAAAACCCACCCCCTTTGCATGCGGAGCATTTCAACAGGAACCTTCGTTTGGCCCTTATAGTCTTTCATGCATTGGATCATTCTAGTTGAGATAGGAATCTCCCTTGGTTGCAAATGGCATTCAATTTTGCTAAACATGTGTCACATAAGAATACTCCGTTTAACCTTGTCTTTGCTTATCTACCCAACAACACTTTGTCAAATTTGTAGAGTTTTAATGATTTGTTGCTGTATGATCCTAAGAATATCCGTCTGGCCTGGGCAGCAGCCCAGAGAGTTCATTTTAGAAGTCATGTTAAATATGATAAAAATATGGTTGACAATCCATTTCGTGTGTGTGATTTGGTTCTTTGTAAATCTCACCCCGTCAGCAGTGTAGTCGACAACAGAATGGCTAAGCTTTCGTTCCGTTGGACTGGCCCTTACCAGATCCAGTGTTTTCTGATGGCAGTCACTGCCAGTCTTGCTGGCCCCAGTTCTGGAAAATGCATGACAAGAGCACACATCTCTCATTTGAAAACATTTCATGTGTTCAAATAAAGTTTGTGGGTTCTACATTTCTTGGAGCTGCAGTGTTTTTGTTATCATGTCAAAACTTGGGAATTTTGTAAAATATTTTTTTTTCCTTTGGTATGGGTAACAATCTGCATTTTATGGGTGAATTTGGGAATTTTCCTTCCGGTTTTCCTCTTCCGGGCATTTTCCTCTTTTGTTTGAGGCTACTTTGTGTTGTTTGTGTTTGTTGTCTAGTAACTAGTCATTTATTTTAATTTTGTAGTGAAAACTTTAACTTCGGGCTATACTCTATGAGTGTATCGTGTTGTCTGTTCTAGTGATCTTTCCCATCACGTCGTTACTTGCATCGCAGTTTTGGCTGTCGCCAGCGCAGCTTTGGCCTTAGTCTCTGTCACACTGTTGAGTTCAGCTGTAGTTTTTGAGCGTGAGGACTATATCCTTTTTTCGGACAATACCTTTTCTGTGGTGCTGAACTTTGATTTAATTTCTTTAGATAATCAATACAATGAACTCCAGGAGACGATTGAAACCATTATGTCTGAGTAGTTTCGCGCCTTCCATTCTGAAGTGCAAACTTTTACTTATTTGTTGCCTTCCCGGTCAAAGCGAGCATTAATCGATTTAGGTGGAAAGATATTTAAAACTGTATTTGGAACTTTGGAAAGTGATGATCTTTCAGTTTTCGAACAACGTTTACACTCCTTAAGAGACAGTCAAGATGACATTTCAATTAGTGTAGCCAACGAGATGCTTCTGATAAGAAATTTGGAAGACAGAGTAATCAACAACACTGCATACATAAAAAAAATTGAGAATTCAACTATATTTGCAACACTATAATACTCTATTTAAAAATATTTATTTAGCTCTTCATGACAGTCTTGATGCTATGATTATTTTGCGTTATCACATAGATTTAAATGGTATGCTACTTAGAGTAAGTGAGGCGCTCATCAATACTTGTTTGGAAATTTTTGACCTTAGACAAGCAATTAAAATGAGTGTAAGTGGTAAGCTTGGCAATACCTCAATAAATACAGTTTTTTTTCTTAGTATTCTGAAACACATCCAGCAACCTCTTACCTTGCCTTTATACACGTTAGAACCTGCTGTCCATGAGAATTTGTACATGTACTATGGTTTAAGCAATGTCCAGGCTGTTGTGTACATCTCATCCCTGAATGTGGTGATCAACATCCCATTAGCAAACAAAGATAGATTATTTGAGAAATACCAAATCTCTCCAGTTCCATTACTCTTTCCTAAGTTGAATAAATATTTTCTTTTTAATGCAACAGAGCACATAATTGTCAGTTTGGACAGGAAATATTTTGCATCTGTTAATCACCATTCCCTTAGATAGTGCACCACTCACGGCATCACCCTTTGCCCTACAACTTTCCCGTTTTACGATGCTCATGTATATAACTACGAGTTCAATAGTTTTGTTGGAAGAGCATATTTTGATTTTTTGTGACAAGTATGTGATTGATTTAAAATTTATTTTTTAAGAAAAACTAATTCACATTGGATTTTTGCTACTAACGACCCTTTAGATGTCACGTATTTGTGCAGATCTGCCACTGAGACCTTCTCACCTTTCACCTTAACCTTATCACATTCTGGCCTGATCAACAAAACTTCTCACGCTGACCTGATAAGCCCCTTCTCTAGAACGTTTGGTATCGTTAATGCGGCTCTTCAATATAACATGTATTTGCCGCCTATCATGCACATTCCCAAACTGGTAGCTAAACTTTATCATGTTAATGTTTTAACTTTTCCTAACTTAACCATGAACGACTCTCTTGTCAAAGAATTGTATAACCTTTTAGCATCACGTCCTCATGGTGCAGATTTTAATGATGTTCTACACCTATAACCCTCTCGTCCATCTCCTCCTTCAACTTACCCAAACCTCATTGCCATTACAGTGTCTCCAGTCGCTGTACATTGTTGTATGACCATCCTTGTTGTATGACCATCCTTGTTGTATGACCATCCTTGTTGTATGACCATCCTTGTTGTTCCCGGAGGTTGTGTGATTGTTCCGTTGTCACCTCCCACTACTCCAACTGAGAGTTAGTCCTCTTTTGTGGCCCTTAAGTCTTTGGTAGTCTCTTAAATTCTTTTGTGTGTGTGGCGCCTATGTTTGTCAATTTATTTTATTGGCCAGAATTTTGGTAAAATTTACTGGATTTAAAGTTTTTTTGCAATTTTCAACCAAGATCGTGTGCCTTATTAATTATATATGTATCGGCAAAGATACAATATCAACAAAATGTCACAATTTATGTAAAATACCTTTTCCAGAATTTCGTACTATGTTGAAATGTATTACTAATTGTTTATCTTAATTTTGTCAGTTCTTTACAGTTAAATCACGTGACTATTTTCTTTATTAGCGTAAATTGTTATATCGATTGTAACCATAACTGCCTCAATCGATACCTGGTCTACGACCACATCCGCCAGTCTCGTTTCTTTCTTCTACGCCGTTAAAACATAGTGTGACATTCTCAAAAAAATTGATCTCTACTACATATTCATGACCCGTCGTTAATTTTGTACTTTCGCCGCTTCTGGTAAGTGTGACTGTAGCCCTTTTTGTGCTGCAACTTTTATTTTTGGCAGGCCATTGTTATTTTATGTGTTTCGCCATGTTTGTTGAGCGGTTCCCATGTAGGGCCTATCTTTAAGATGGCCTAAGATGTGACGAGCCTGTTTCTTGGTGTCCATCTCTTCGATATCTTCTTGATGGATCGATAACAGCTACTTCCTGAGGACCGTCCAGGGCTGCGGGCATGTTACTACTTTCTACTGCTGCTTTCAGACCCAAAATATTTTTTTATACTAAGCATGTGTTTTGACTAACCTACTCTTTAATTTGAGCTTTTCTACATTTGTGT
Organism: Dryococelus australis; assembly: GCA_029891345.1. Lineage (NCBI taxonomy): Eukaryota > Metazoa > Arthropoda > Insecta > Phasmatodea > Phasmatidae > Dryococelus > Dryococelus australis. Next base: position 2,667,991 of record CM056998.1, on the reverse strand, counting down.
CTCCAGTCCGACCCTACTTTTGCGACAATTCCAAATATTCAAGCAGTTTTACCTTTTGAACTTTAAAGATAATACCCAAAAAAAAAAGAAGAAAATGTAACTTAAAATTATACAAAATATGCTTTAGATCTGACATTGTGCCATCTTAAAATTAATGAGAATGTAAATCAAATTTTTGTGTTCTGCTCTAAGTTGTTACCGCCTTAACCATTAAAAGTATGTATTCGGGATTCCATTATTCAAATAAGATGGATATTAGGGTTACTATTGATATTATGCGGGCCAATACCTAGTGAACAAAGATATTATATGAATATTTGCGTTCAATTTTGCAGGGATATTATGCAGGCCAATTACCTAGTGAACAAAGATATTATATGAAGATTTGCGTTCAATTTTGCAGGGATATTATGCAGGCCAATTACCTAGTGAACAAAGATATTATATGAAGATTTGCGTTCAATTTTGCAGGGATATTATGCAGGCCAATTACCTAGTGAACAAAGATATTATATGAAGATTTGCGTTCAATTTTGCAGGGATATTATGCAGGCCAATTACCTAGTGAACAAAGATATTATATGAAGATTTGCGTTCAATTTTGCAGGGATATTTTATTTTGAATAAAGAGTGTCGTCCTGAAATCTTGTTTTTTTTTATATATTTTTTTTATTTGATCACCTTTTATAAATTAACATAATTAAATCAATGTAATAATTTTAACTACTTTAACAAGGCAAACAACACTATTCTGTGTAAAAACGAATGAGAGATAGCTGAACTGCCCTAGTGTTCGGCCTTGCGTCTTATCTATCACTAAACGTTGGTAATCCCTACTAGACAACTGGTCCATTTTGTTATTTGAGTGTTTCCTGGATAGGGTCATTGGAAGCAAGGTAGTTCTAGCGTATTCCTCTATGGTGTGAATTCTCCCGAGGCCCTGTGTAGCACACTCCTCCCGCTCCACTCCAGTTCTACTGCAGATCTACAACAACTCTTATTCAGCTCCTCACCAGTTCTTCTGCAGCTCTACTCCACTGCTACTCCAGCTCCCCTCTCGTTCTACTGCAGATATAATCCAACTCTACTCCAGTTCTAATTTACCTTTACTCCAACTCTACTCAAGCTCCCCTCCAGTTCTACTGCAGATCCACTCCAGTTCTACAGCAGCTCTACTCCAGTTATACTGTAGCTCTACTGCAGCTCTACTCCAACTCTACTCCAGACCTACTACAGGTCTACACCAACTATCCTCCTGCTCAACTCCAGTTCTACTGCAGCTCTGCTCCAACTCTACTCCAGTTATACTGCAGCTTTACTCCAGTTCCACTCCAATTCTACTGCAGCTCTACTACAACTGTACTCCAGTTCTACTGCAGCTTTACTCCAAATCTACTTCAGCTCCCCTCCAGTTCTACAACAGCTCTACTCCAACTCTACTCCAACTCTACTCCAGTTTTACTGCAGCTCTACTGCAGCTCTACTCCAACTCTACCTAGTCCTACTAAAGCTCTACTCTAACTCTACTCCAGCTCCACTCCAGTTCTACAACAAATCTTCTCCAGCTCCCCTTCAGTTCTACTGCAGCTCTACTCCAACTCTAATCCAGTTCTACTGCAGCTCTACTGCAGCTCTACTCCAACTCTACTCAAGTTCTACTGCACCTCTACTGAAGCTCTGGTTCAACTCTACCCCAGTCCTACTACAGCTCTACTCCAGCTCTACTCCAGCTCTATTCCTCACTGCAGGCCAAATATCTGCTAGCGTCATCTCAATATTTAATTCCAAATTTTATCCTCCCTTCTTGAATATTTTCCTTGCTTTACCTTCAACAGCTTGTTGACTTAGGAAAATATTTTCCTTGCTTTACCTTCAACAGCTTGTTGACTTAGGAAAATATTTAAAATGCCGACTATCTAGGTGAGCCGCCACTACAGTGTCAACATAACGTAACATGCATCTGTTCATTGCAGTTCTCCAGTCTTGTATCTACTCGCTCTGTATATTAATTATGTGTCTCATTAAATACTAATATTAGGTGTATCCTACACAATATTATCAAATCTAATTATCGCCTGTAAGATATTGTATGCAGTTTTCGATGCAGCAATTCGCAAATGTTTATATAACATATATTTATTTAGCGTGTTGTTATGTAACGCCCTCGTGTAGTTTATTCCATCACCGATAGGTACTCTCATCACGACACAAGGATGATACATGTGGAAGGGTGGATACAGATTCCTGTTGTAGTAGTGTTTGCAGATTTTAAGTTAAAGATGTGCTCCGGTCTTTATAAAAAAACTGATTTATAGAAATATATTATTTTATCAATAAAATGGTTTGTTGATTGTCAATTTATTTTGTGTGTGTATATATATATACGTGTATATATATAATATCGTCTGGCATACAACATAAGCATATATACTCGAGCATTTAATATGAGTAAAATAAATATTTTAATAATTAATTTAAACATCAAAGATTCTCGAGTATTCAATATATTTCACAGCTAATGCCTTCTCTTTTCAAATCAAGTTACTTTAAAACAAAACATGCTATTTTCAGCAAGACAACAAGTGAAATCACCTTCGGGTACCCGTTTGCAAGTGTTAGCCATAAGTGCACATGAATTTTCCTTAATTTTGTATATTACACGTTTTTATCGTCCCAAAAAAACGCAATCGTGTTAATTAGTTGCTAACGTTAAGAAAAATGTAGTTAAACCAGTCTATGAACAGTTCGTGTTAATTAGAGCTGTAAGCTCGGAGCACATGGCATGCGAACAAAATTGTTAGATTTTACTTGGTGCTGGAGAGAATCAAAATTTCGTCTGCTGCGTAGGACAAGAAGCAACACAAAAGAAGAAACCGAGAAAGGCTGTGAAGAAATCATCCCAGGAGGGATGTTGGCCCACGATCTACTGCATCGTAGAACGAAACTCTAACACGTGAACCGCTACAAGGTATATCAAAGAAAAAAATTATATGGCTCGGCACACACAAAAAATAACACGAACAGCAAAAAAAAAAACACTAATAGTTTAACTTACTCTTATCGGCGGGCGAAATTACCAATTACATGGAAAGAAGAAAGTTCAGAAGTAGATAAATATTCGTAGAACAACTACATGCTGTATGGTTAAGTTGAACAAGGAGGCAGTAACCTCGCGAGCAGGAATATGTATGAAATTGATCGTGCTCAGAACTCCAGTCTGATGTGACTAATCAATACATAATACAATATTTAGAAAGATGTATAAAACAGAGATAACTAACAATTATTTCATTAGGTTACTTTAAATTATATTTGCATCTTGCAAATACTAAATACTCATTAAATTATTAAGTAGAGTTTAGTTTTGGGCACAACATAGATATATATATCACATAGTCAAATTATTTAAATTTGCATCAATTAATTTGTCTCTTCAAGTTAACAAGACCAGGGCAACAGTAAAATAATTTAAATAGATTCTCAATGTTTTACATTTTGAATAGCATAAACAAATCAAATAAATATAACTGAAGCACGTTTTAAATAAACCAATCATTTTTGGTGAAGAAGTAATTAATGAAGAACTTATTAAATTAGCAGTAACCAAAAAAATTACAGCTGTGCCAATACAACTGGCACAGTATCGACCTTTCTTACTATCGAATAAAAACTATTTTAAAAATTAAATTGAAATTACTGAAATTATAATATTTTTATCTTAGTCCATTGAGGTGAATTCACTACAAATTAACATCGCGATTTGAAATTCATACTGCAAGTTATCACGAAAGACGGTGTACAAATAAATTCACAAAGAAATTCCTAACCTTCTTCAAAAATACCCCTGCATAAAAATGAGTAATTTAACAGTTACCAAAAAAAAACATTGTTTTAAAATTGTACATTGACATGGTACAAAGTACAGCGACTCGTAGTGTATCCTTGCAGTTTCCTAGGATCACTGTGAGTGGTGGTTGAAAAGATGAAATAAGAAAACATATAATATTTTCCAAAGAATATATTTAAAGGTATTCAAACGATCTGATTATGTTAACACGAAAGTGCCGCAGTTATGATGTCAAACGGCCTTGGACCGCAGAAGCGATCTGTCTTAATTCAGTTAAGTTTCGCGCAGCATACACCATCAAGCTTAGAGCAGAACCTTCCACAAAGATATTAACTAAATCAAATTCACGTATTTGAAGCCACAAAGCCTTGTGGTAATAGCGTAAACCAAATCACAGACTGACTCATCCGGCCTCTGAAATTTTGAATCTCACAAAACGCGAAGTTTGAAACCTGGAATTGTAAGTGCCTGCGGTGAGGCCAGCTCCTCACACAAAAGTTGAAGAACAATGCCCTCAGCCTTATTAGAGATAGCCTTCAGCAATTGGTCCTCTGGTTCAGACAGACCACCTTTGGTACCGCAATTAAGAACTGTAAAATTAAAATGGACTCAAGAGAACTAAGAGGCGTTATTTTATTCAGTGGTGCTTAGAACAGTTGTTTCGGGAGAAAGGCCGGTTTATAACTCACTCCAGAACTCAATTATGTGGCGAGGAGCTACATATGTGGTAAATCATGAGCACGAAGGTGATGTACCATCAGTTTTCTTAATTGAGTCGCATTAGCTGCTTCGTTAACTGACAGTTTCAAGTCCTGGAGTAGAGCCAGCAGTTACTTTCTGGAGTAGAGCCAGCAGTTACTCTCTGGAGTAGAGCCAACAGTTACTCTCTGGAGTAGCCAGCAGCTACTCTCTGGAGTAGAGCCAACAGTTACTCTCTGGAGTAAAGCCAACAGTTACACTCTGGAATAGAGCCAACAGTTACTCTCTGGAGTAGAGCCAGCAGTTACTCTCTGGAGTAGCCAGCAGTAACTCTCTGGAGTAGAGCCAGCAGTTACTCTCTGGAGTAGAGCCAACATTTACTCTCTGGAGTAGAGCCAACAGTTACTCTCTGGAGTAGCCAGCAGTTACTCTCTGGAGTAGAGCCAACAGTTACTCTCTGGAGTAGCCAGCAGTTACTCTCTGGAGTAGAGCCAACAGTTACTCTCTGGAGTAGAGCCAACAGTTACTCTCTGGAGTAGAGCCAACAGTTACTCTATGGAGTAGAGCCAACAGTTACTCTCTGGAGTAGCCAGCAGTTACTCTCTGGAGTATAGCCAGCAGTTACTCTGTGGAGTAGAGCCAAAGTTACTTTCTGGAGTAGAGCCAGCAGTTTCTCTCTGGAGTAGAGCCAACAGTTACTCTCTGGAGTAGAGCCAGCAGTTACTCTCTGGAGTAGAGCCAGCAGTTACTCTGTGGAGTAGAGCCAACAGTTACTCTCTGGAGTAGCCAGCAGTTACTCTCTGGAGTAGAGCCAACAGTTACTCTCTGGAGTAGAGCCAACAGTTACTCTCTGGAGTAGAGCCAGGAGTTACTCTCTGGAGTAGAGCCAACAGTTACTCTCTGGAGTAGAAAGCAGTTACTCTCTGGAGTAGAGCCAACAGTTACTCTCTGGAGTAGAGCCAACAGTTACTCTCTGGAGTAGAGCCAACAGTTACTCTATGGAGTAGAGCCAACAGTTACTCTCTGGAGTAGCCAGCAGTTACTCTCTGGAGTATAGCCAGCAGTTACTCTGTGGAGTAGAGCCAACAGTTACTTTCTGGAGTAGAGCCAGCAGTTACTCTCTGGAGTAGAGCCAACAGTTACTCTCTGGAGTAGAGCCAGCAGTTACTCTCTGGAGTAGAGCCAACAGTTACTCTGTGGAGTAGAGCCAACAGTTACTCTCTGGAGTAGAGCCAGCAGTTACTCTCTGGAGTAGAGCCAACAGTTACTCTATGGAGTAGAGCCAACAGTTACTCTCTGGAGTAGCCAGCAGTTACTCTCTGGAGTATAGCCAGCAGTTACTCTGTGGAGTAGAGCCAAAGTTACTTTCTGGAGTAGAGCCAGCAGTTACTCTCTGGAGTAGAGCCAACAGTTACTCTCTGGAGTAGAGCCAGCAGTTACTCTCTGGAGTAGAGCCAGCAGTTACTCTGTGGAGTAGAGCCAACAGTTACTCTCTGGAGTAGCCAGCAGTTACTCTCTGGAGTAGAGCCAGCAGTTACTCTCTGGAGTAGAGCCAACAGTTACTCTCTGGAGTAGAGCCAACAGTTACTCTCTGGAGTAGCCAGCAGTTACTCTCTGGAGTAGCCAACAGTTACTCTCTGGAGTAGAGCCAACAGTTACTCTCTGGAGAAGAGCCAACAGTTACTCTCTGGAGTAGAGCCAGCAGTTACTCTCTGGAGTAGAGCCAGCAGTTACTCTCTGGAGTAGAGCCAACAGTTATTCTCTGGAGTAGAGCCAGCAGTTACTCTCTGGAGTAGAGCCAGCAATTACTCTCTGGAGTAGAGCCAACAGCTACTCTCTGGAGTAGAGCCAACAGTTACTCTCTGGAAATCCAACAGTTACTCTCTGGAGTAGCCAGCAGTTACTCTCTGGAGTAGAGCCAACAGTTACTCTCTGGAGTAGAGCCAGTAGTTACTCTCTGGAGTAGAGCCAACAGTTACTCTCTGGAGTAGAGCCAGCAGTTACTCTCTGGAGTAGAGCCAACAGTTACTCTGTGGAGTAGAGCCAACAGTTACTCTCTGGAGTAGAGCCAACAGTTACTCTCTTTAGTAGAGCCAGCAGTTTCTCTCTGGAGTAGAGCCAACAGTTACTCTCTTTAGTAGAGCCAGCAGTTACTCTCTGGAGTAGAGCCAGCAGTTACTCTCTGGAGTAGAGCCAACAGTTACTCTCTTTAGTAGAGCCAGCAGTTTCTCTCTGGAGTAGAGCCAACAGTTACTCTCTGGAGTAGCCAGCAGTTACTCTCTGGAGTAGAGCCAACAGTTACTCTCTGGAGTAGAGCCAACAGTTACTCTCTGGAGTAGAGCCAGCAGTTACTCTCTGGAGTAGAGCCAGCAGTTACTCTCTGGAGTAGCCAGCAGTTACTCTCTGGAGTAGAGCCAGCGGTTACTCTCTGGTGAGGGAGTACACAACAAAATACTCATCCAACATTTGATGAAGCCATCATGAAACTGAAGAAAAGACAAATATTAATTAGCAGAGTTGCGCAGATAATCGTACCATAACGTGCGTACAATTTTACAAATCAATATACACAGACAGCAAAATTCCAAGTACAATGTTTATTAAATGAAATACTTGCAACATTGTTACAAGAATACTGTACTGATAAAGTTTATACAACGCTGTATACATTAAGTATGCCAATCATTACAATATTAGACAGTAAATAATATCAACGTGCAAATAAAATACATTAAAATAGATGGTTACCACTTTGTGCAAGCCACGTTGTATTATATATATATATATATATTATATATATATATATATATATATATATATATATATATAAAACCGCTCGTTCGGTTTTAATGCTAATATGACGAATAACATGTGAGGAGAAGTTTGTTTCACACCAAAATTCCTGAGTACATAACTCTTACATGATAACATTCAAGTTTTAATTTAATTACGCGTTGAAGTAGCACTGCATTTATAGCGCATGATAAATCCATAAACACCAAAATATGAGAAACTCTTTAATACCATATATTTTCTTTATATATGACAATCTCATTTCAACCTAGTGGAACTTACTGGACATTACAATACCATTTAAATATATCGTAACTCCAAAATATGTTTTTCTTACAAATTGTCCCGTGGGCCTAAAAAGGCATCACCTCAAATGACCTTGAATAAATTAAGTATACCAATGTAACAATATTCTAAATAGATAACAGACCTTAATAATCAATTGATTTATATTACATGAAATGAATATGTATCCAACCAACTTCATATAACCACACTTCACACCATGTATGAACAAATTTATAACCTTGAGGCACACAGACTATTCAATATTTTAATATATTATGAAATATTATTATAGCCCTCAAATATCATGGCGGGGTGAGGCACCAATTATTAATTTAGCAAACTCTGATTCCATGAGACTCGTTTGACTGTATCGTAGAATTACAAAAAATACATTCACCTGGAAAATGCGTGTTTTCACAACTTATTATTCCAAGTGGGCTTCGAGTAACACACATTCTACTTCAATTTGCAATACAACCCCACTACTTCAATTTGCAATACAACCCCACAACGATATTGATTACTACTTTGCATTGAGGAAATGCCGTGAGACAAACCACATTAATCTAAATCACAGCCTAAGTAAAATATAGGGAACGAGCTGCCATAAACAACATATACATACAGTATGTGGCGAACTATCGCCGCAAGATTAACTAAAAACATAAACTGATTTCAAAGCTGGATTTTATTTGCTGTAACTCTGAATTAACACATCTTTTTCTTTCAAAAATACATTGTGTATTACAAAGTGGCACATAAAATAGGGCTCGCATGCGGCCTGCGTTATACTTCTCTCCAATATAAAGCCAGGCACATTAAATTGATTACAATACTTATAAAATGCAATTGGGCTGTAAAGGTGGAGAACTGAACCAATATGAAAAAGATAATTATAAGCAATCTTAAAACACTTGCATGGATTAGGGCCACCTAACGGACCTATGCAAAGCCCGACCCTGCTGAAATTATCAATTTGACACACATATAAAAATTGTTTTAGAAAATCTCAAGTTAAAAATGATTGTTGGAAAAAGCACCAAAACACAATTAAATTAAATGGCCAAAACACAAGGTGGGTTAGAGGCAGTAAACTGTACTAAATAAACGCGAACATATGCAGGCCCTTTCAACTATCCATCGACTTCTCAGGCTGCTGCGTTCACAACAGAGTAACATGGCTTCAACCAAGATACAAAGTTCCGATACATAGTAGGGCTCCACAGTAAACAAGTTAAACCAGAACAGAATTTAGATCAGAAAACACCGAGAATTTAGAATGTGCCTACACGATGTAACTTTAAATAATCACTAATTCAATTTTGGCCAAGTGAACCCACCTTAACCCCTCGGTGTTGAGTAACATCCCTGTCAGCTAACATGCTGGCTTTCTCGACAGAGTTCTATACTGACCTCAAGCAGAACTACACCAGAAGTGAGTTTACAAGTCGGGGAGAAGAGTAGAAGCGGCCGACTCCAACGCTGATGCAAAGGCCGTCCATTCCAAATTACGTCACAACCAATCAGAAAATAATATAAGTGCGCATGCGGGGAATGTGGAGATTAAAAAGAGGATGGAAGGAAAAAAATCGTGGAAAGGTAACCGAAGCACTCAGAGCGGATAGTGTTTGTTCACTCATTAATTTTAGAGGCGCAATATATAACTTTACCACCTTGCAGACACAAGCTGCGGGCATAGCTCGGCCATTAAATAGCATTTCAAAACCTTAACATTACAAATGCTCCCTAAAAACCACACGTCAGTTGTGGTAGATGTAAAAATTTAATTGAAAAATATTAGGCTTGTCTGTGTTGGGAACACGGCCGTTGGTTTTGCATGAATACGTCTACGTAGACGCGCTCGGACGCCTTGATGTTTATTTTACGTTCCCGGCACCGCTTCACTCGATCATATGGTGTTTTATGGATATCACTGGATTGCTTTTGAGATGCTCTTTCCAACCGTATACGATTTCTGTAATTCGACTTTGCTTCTGGACGAGTATAGATCGAAATTTTAATTTTTTATATTAAACTCATACAATTTCACCATAACCACTGAAAACACAATTGTTTTTATACACGTAATCTATTGATATTGACGAGAGCTGTCGAGTGAAACTCAAGCGAACATCTTAACTTCTCCTAGTCAAAAGTTATACAACTCGGAAGTTATCAGGCGCGGCGAAACAAACTCAAAATTGCAATTCCCCCCCCCCCTCGCAGTGCCACCCCCTTGTTGTGCCACCCCCCCTCTAACCAACCCCCTCCACGAGCGATGCTTCGCAGTCCTCACTCAACGTAACATATTCTTTGATCCTTTGGCAATGGAGTGGTGTAATTTTATTTTGAATGTAGACGATAGATTAGGACCTGCAATGCCAAACTGTATCCCCCGATTTTGTTATCATCGGATTTTCTGTATTACCTCTCACTATGGTCGCAAATTTAAAGATGTATTCACGTCAAAAAGACAGGCCAGTATGTCACAATGACGTTGAAACTCGTGCAACTGTTGCCGTAGAGAGTTATATATGCGCATCACAGAAAACATCTCGGTCGACTGGGGTAAGCTGATACAAGCTATCAGGTATATAGATGGCAGAGTAAATCTACACGAAAAATGCTTACTCCTAAAAAAAAACAATATAATGCGTGCCCATATTAAGAACCTCAAACAACTACATCAATCTTGCATTTCAAGTTTAAACGATCTAACCATTTGCAATATAAAGGCGCGCATCTTCTAAACATGATAAACCCCGATGCTCAATCGAACGCTTCCATAACTCAGTGTTTTGCTTCCACTCGCCGACGTCCATACTAAATCCTTTTATGATGAAAGTGCGTGATATTACAATTGATATTCCGCAGGCTGAACAAGATGATGTGCGCTGTGGCATTGGTGCCTGCACTCAGACATTGGGCCGGCTGCTGTAATAGTGGTGAAATGTCAGCGGTGAGCTCTCACACAACATTACCTTCGCCCGTAGAAAGTAGTGTAGGGGGGGGGGGAGACCCCTGCAGTCAGTGTTCGGTACAGTATGCAGTGGATCTCCTAGCTTCAAAACAATTGAAGAATTGTATTAGGTGAAAACTGAATTTTTATCAGAAGGTGGAAATAATCGTGTAGAATTGCCTTTACTCTATCAAATGCACAATTCTCACTTTGAAAAATGCATATGAAATACGAATCGTCATAGCTGTCATAATTGTGTAACCATCCTTTGTGAAAATGTACAAATTATCCTTTTTTTACTTTATTGATGGTTGCTGGAAAATCTGCAGATTGTCATTATTTCATTTAGTAATTAATAAAAACAACAAATGTTATACACGTATAGTTAGGCGAATGATAAGGTATACAAACGTAGATTAATTTTACATTCTACAAACACACCATTGTTTACGTCTGTGAGACGCAGAGCTGTTTTTGGGCGGAGGGGGGTGAAGGGGGCTGCTAGCTTTCCATCCAGGCGAAACCGGGTTCGATTCACGGCGGGGTTACCTAGATTTTCGCAAGTGGGAATCGTGTTGGGCGATGCCGATGTTCGGCGGGTTTTCTCGGGGATATCCCGTATCTCCCACCCTTTCATTCCTGCGCGGCTCCGTTCTCACTTGGCTTTCCCTATCGGCTCTCAAGACGCCCAGGCATCTCCACCCTGAGACTAACATTTCTCGAATCCCGTTTCCGAACAAACGCTTTTTTACTTTTTAGTTTAAAAAAGCATACATGTTATAAATTCAATAGCGATAACCACAAGAGCAGCAAAGCGATAAGTCTGCATATCTGCGTGTCAGAGCGGAGTTCCGCGGCAAGAAGTAGTGAGTAGCGCCTGTTGACATGTGGACAGACAACCCGCAGTGTACAACTGCCATGCTAATTGCAGATGAGGCAGGCGCTACGGCTATCACTCTTACCTAACACAATCTAGGCGCGTAGTTCGTTTTAACAACGAACTACGTACCATGCATTTCTTGAAAACTCTCTCTTTATTACTTTACCAGAATTTCATGTCTGCCATCATCATACGTATTAATCGTATAAGTTTAGTAAAAAATAAGCGTTTCGTTAATAATCTTAAACGAGTTTTGTTGTCAACTGTGCGTTTATTTTGATCAGTTCCTGTGGTTTTCTTACATAGGTTTAGTAATTGTTTTATAACAGTGTGTTAATTTTTATAGTTTTAAGTGTAATTAAAGTATGGTAAATGTAGTCTTAATAATCAGATTTTTTCCTCTGGTATTTTCGTTGTACATGAAGAAGCGTAAGAGATGACAAAAACCTGAAACAGGTCACAAGTAAAGACAGTAAACTTAACAGTAAGAACATACTTTACTCTGCACAGCGCGGTAACGCACAACTTACCGTTCCAAAAGTTTTGCGCATATTTTATGTTGTGACATCACATCTCAACATTTCTGAAAATGATTCAGCTTCAGAGCCTTTGTTGCCGTCTACTACGTTTCAACCGGAAGAAACAAGTTGTAAATATGAAACTGAACCAGTGCTCCACGTTTTGGAGAATAATTTATAAATGAAAGATATCCGTGATAACTTCCCCATGTGTATGGTCATCCTACGTTACTGCCTGAAATGAAAGATATCCGTGATAACTTCCCCATGTGTATGGTCATCCTACGTTACTGCCTGAAATGAAATATATCCGTGATAACTTCCCCATGTGTATGGTCATCCTACGTTACTGCCTGAAATGCCACCACGACAGCCGGCCGACGTCCGCTAGACACTGCTGTAACGTCTCAAGGATGTGTGGTTCTTGTATGTTGGCTGCACTACAAGCAACGTTCTCTACACTCACTGGCCTTCAACGTCGTACACAGTTGCCTCTCGTAGTTTGCTTGTTTCATTACGTAATATTCTTACCACTGACGAGTGGATCATGACAGTAACCTTATGCACTTCTTGCTATAGACTGTTCACGATCAAATGAGCTCTTTTGAAAGCCCTGATTAAGATATACTTGTATGCAGGTTGTGTATTCTACTGCCTTATGTAAAATTAACATTGCCATTGGCCTCGTCACTTTATTCATGTGTCGGTCGAGTAAAACTGTGAAATTATTAGTAGAGTAAATATTTTACAAATCTGCTCATTTTTACACTTCGATGTATTTAAAAAAAAAACAGAAAGCGAAAGAAATAATTTAAGTTGTCAAAAATGGTTACCAAACACTTTTTATTCGACGTTATGATATGGAACTACTTCCAATCCATCGTTACCAACTTTACTGGGCGAATGTAACTCACTGTGCTCGTCAAAATATGTGCAGGTAGGGGCAGTAACATTTTTCTTCTAAGGTTGATTTTAAAAGTGCTCACTTTATCGTGAACAGCCTTGATATGTTTGTGTCAACACTAGACGAAGAACAGAGCCCGTAGATTGCTCTGACATCAGAACAGAATTACCGGCACCGTGTTTAACATACGTTCAGCAGCTTGCGGTATTTTTGGGACGAAAATACTTATACAAGAACTCCGCAGATCGCGGTGGCATAATGATAACACACTAGACTCTTATTCGAGAGTTCCCGGATTCACTTCCCTTGTCCGGCCATACTCATCTCAATTTTCCATGTTTTCCCAGAATCACTCGAGATGAATGCTCACTGCAGGACATAGCCTACCCCTCCCACACTCTTGCTGCTTCTCTCTTAGCAAACTTGCTCTCCGTATATCATAACATCGCTGTTGACGAAATTTCACTGCCTACTATCTACTATAATTCTGGTATAATGTGTGTCGCTAATATTGCTGCCATTGACGCCATGGGGGGAGGGAAAAGGGGGGAAGCGTCGGCTTAATATGAAGTAAGTAGGAAGATATAGCTAGCAGCGTGCAACCAGACTACAGGCAATACTGACACTGAAGCATGTTTCTACCAACACTACTAGCGAAGATGGCACGGATTGGATTTCAGGTTAGAATACTGAATAGTAAACAAGTCATTTGATATGTATGTATACTTCCTGTAACCAATTTTTAACGCAGTTTGATTAATTTAAAATTGGTGGAAGTATTTTATTCACACAAAAGTGCCTATCTTTTGAAAATTAATATATAAGCAAACATATTCATCATTGATGACCACGTTGGTGAGGTCTTCAGAGCCGACTAGGGTGATTGGCGTGAGTATGGAGAAGCACCGGAATGAAAGGGCGGGGGAAACGGGAGATCACCGAGAAAACCCGCCGACCCCAGCGGCATCGTACGGCACAATTCCAACTCGCGAAAATACTAGAGTGACCACGCCGGGAATTGAACCCGGTTCAGTTTGGTGAGAGACGAGCAGGCTAACCATGGCCCCATTGACCGCATGACTTTGAGAGTTGTGTTGGTGTAGAGTAGGTGAATGTTTGGGAAATGCGCAGACAAGTCTAGTGTGAGAAGCCGGAACGTAACCTCGAAGGTCGAGGTCTGGTCCTACGTCACATCGATTGCCAGCAGGGCTCAAGGTCACGAATGTTAGATGGCGTGTTCGCCAAGAAATGTACCCTCGGCTATCGAGCCGCCTGCTGCTAGCCGTCAGTAACACCTCCACCGCACTGCGTCCACCACGCGCTGTCCTGGTCCGTGTTCGGCACCTGACTCATACACCAGCCACTGGTAGTATGCTTCTTGTAACTTGACAGAAACATTACCAGCCACGTCCTAACATCTCACTAACAATTCCTGCCAGCCTGAAGTGCCTTCCCGCCTATCTGCCAGCCCTCTGTGCCCGCCTGCCTACCTGCCTGCCTATCTGCCTACCTGCCGTGCCTGCCTACCTGCCGTGCCTGCCTACCTGCCTGCCTGCCTGCCTGCCTGCCTGCCTGAATTACCTGCTTACCTGCCTGCCTGCTGTGCCTGCCTGCCTAGCTGCCTGTCTGCCGTACCTGCCTGCCTACCTGCCTGCCTACCTGCTTACCTCCCTGCCTGCTGTGCCTGCCTGCCTAGCTGCCTGTCTGCCGTACCTGCCTGCCTACCTGCCTGCCTACCTGCTTACCTGCCTGCCTACCTGCCTGCATGCTCTTCCTGCCTAACTGACTACCTGCCTGCCTGTCTGCCTGCCTGCTTACCTGCCTGCCTGCCGTGCGTGCCTGCTTACCTGCCTGCCTGCCTACATGCTCTGCCTGCCTAACTGCCTACCTGCCTACGTGTCTGCCTGCCTGCTTACCTGCCTACCTGCCTGCCTACCTGCTTACCTGCCTGCCTACCTGCTTACCTGCCTACCCGCTGTGCCTGCCTGCCTGCCTACCTGCTTACCTGCCTGCCTGCTGTGCCTGCCTGCCTAGCTGCCTGCCTAGCTGCCTGTCTGCTGTACCTGCCTGCCTACCTGCCTGCCTAGCTCCCTGCCTGACTGCTTACCTGCCTGCCTACCTGCCTGCATGCTCTTCCTGCCTAACTGCCTACCTGCCTGCATGTCTGCCTTCCTGCTTACCTGCCTGCCTGCCGTGCGTGCCTGCTTACCTGCCCGCCTACCTACCTGCCTGCCTGCCTGCATACCTGCTTACCTGCCTGCCTGCTGTGCCTGCCTGCCTAGCTGCCTGCCTAGCTGCCTGTCTGCTGTACCTACCTGCCTACCTGCCTGCCTATCTCCCTGCCTGACTGCTTACCTGCCTGCCTACCTGCCTGCATGCTCTTCCTGCCTAACTGCCTACCTGCCTGCCTGTCTGCCTGCTTACCTGCCTGCCTGCCATGCGTGCCTGCTTACCTGCCTGCCTACCTGCCGACATGCTCTGCCTGCCTAACTGCCTACCTGCCTACGTGTCTGCCTGCCTGCTTACCTGCCTACCTGCCTGCCTACCTGCTTACCTGCCTGCCCGCTGTGCCTGCCTATCTGCCTACCTGCCTGCCTACCTGCCTACCTGACTGCCTGCCTGCTTACCTGCCTGTCTACCTGCCTGCCTGCTTACCTGCCTGCCTACCTGCCTGCCTGATTACCTGCCTGCCTGCCTAGCTGCCTGCCTACCTGACTTCCTGCCTGCCTACCATGCCTACCTAACTGCCTACCTGGTTGCCTACGTACCTGCCTTCTTGCCTGCCTTCCTGCTTATCTGTATGTGTACCTGCCTGCCTGCTTACCTGCCTGCCTACCTGCCTGTCTGCTTACCTGCCTGCCTGCCTACCTGCCTGCCTAGCAGCCTGCTTACCTGCCTGCCTACCATGCCTGCCTAACTGCCTACCTGGTTGCCTATGTACCTGCCTGCTTGCCTGCCTGCTTACATGCCTGCTTACCTGCCTGCTTACCTGCCTGCCGGCCGTGCCTGCCTAACTGCCTACATGGTTACCTACGAACCTACCTGCTTGCCTGCCTGCCTGCTTACATGCCTGCTTACCTGCCTGCTTACCTGCCTGTCTACCTGCCTGTTTACCTGCCTGCCGGCCGTGCCTGCCTAACTGCCTACATGGTTACCTACGAACCTACCTGCTTGCCTACCTGCCTGCTTACATGGCTGCTTAATTGCCTGCCTGCATACCTGCCTGCCTGTTTACCTGCCTGCCTACCTGGTTGCCTACCTGCCTGTTTTCCTGCCTGCCTACCTGCCTGTCTACCTGCTTGCCTGTCTAGCTGCCTGCCTACCTGCCTGCCTACCGTGCCTGCCTAACTGCCTGCCATGCCTGCATAACTGCCGCCTGCATAACTGCCTCCCTAGTTGCATTTGTGTCTACCTGCCTGCTTGCCGTGCCTGCCGCGCCTGCCGCGCCTGCCTGCCATGACTGCCTACCAGCATACGTGCCTGCCTAACTGCCTGTCTTCCTGCCTTCTGTCCCGGCCTAACTGCTTGTCTTCCTGCCTTCTGTGCCTGCCTAACTACCTATCTAGTTGCCTACATGCCTGCCTGCTTACCTGCTGCCATTCTGCCTGCCTGCCTGCTTACCTGCTGCCATTCTGCCTGCCTGCCTGCCTACCTGCCTGCCTCCCTGCCATGCCTGCCTAACAACCTACCTAGTTGCCTATGTGCCTGCCTGCTTACCTGCCTGCCTAACAACCTACCTAGTTGCCTACGTGCCTGCCTGCTTACCTGCCTGCCTACCTGCCTGCCTACCTGCCTACCTGTCATGCCTCTCTAACTGCCTACCTGCCTGCCTACCTGTCTGCCGTGCCTGCCTGCTTACCTGCCTGCCTATATGCCTACCTATCTGCCGGCCTACCTGCCTGCCATCCTGCCGTGCCTGCCTGCCTACCTGCCTGCCTACCTGTCTGCCTGCCGTGCCTGCCTTCCTAACTGCCTACCTGCCTGCCTTCGTGCCTGTCTGTCTGCCTGCCGTGCCTGCCTAACTGCCTACCTGGTTGCCTACGTGCCTGCCTACCTGCCTACCTGCCTGCCTATCTGCCTGCCTAACTGTCTACCTGGTTGCCTACATGCCTGCCTGCCTGCCTGCCTGCCTGCCGTGCCTGCCTAACTGCCTACTTGGTTGCCTGTCTACTTGCCTGCGTGCCTACCTGTCTGCCGTGGCTGCTGTGCCTGCCTATCTGCCTGCCTACCTGCCTGCCGGGGCTTCCTGCCCGCCTGCCTACCGTGCCTTTCTTCCTGTTTGCCTCCCTACCTGACTGTCGTGTCTGCATGCCAGCCGTCTGTATGTTTGAAGCTTATTTGTTTACTTTAGTTTATGTTCGTTTTAGTAACATGTTTACGTTCCTAACGATTTTGCCGCAGCATTTGTTCTACTCACAATTAAAGTTACCTGTCCATGGCAATGTTAATGTCACACGTGATTGTAGAATAACATATATAATATAAGATCATTTAACACAGAAGTGCGCACGTAACTGTGAATAGCTTTAAAGAAATAGATTACATTCTTATATTAAGTAACACTGTTACAATTATTTAAAAAAAGTTACTTTTAAATTTCGTTAACACTCACTGAGGATATAATCAATTTATTACATGTAGCTACCAATTAAAAATCTTACTCTTCAGTTATTTGTTATGGTTCTCTACAAATATAACTTCATATATAGGAATTGATATTTACGCCAAAGTGCATGTGTTTAAAACAATGTTTTTTTTTTTTTTCAAACGTTGAGGATAGAAACATTTTATTAATCGTGGCTAGTTTACACCTCTCACGATCGCCTAGGTGATCTGCATGTACATAATAAAACCAAATATAACATATTTTTAAGAGAAATATGAGTATAAGAGTTAAGTGTGTTCTTATTTCATTACAAATAGAGTAGCGGAATTCTGTTGTGTTCGAAATTTGTTGGCATTCGTAACTTAGCCTCCAGTGTTAGTATATAGAGTAATTAAGATGAAGGTGGTGGCAGTATGTGAAGGATGTGTATGCCGGGGTAACTCGCATGTTGGAGTTGAGACATGACTCGTGTGTGTCCTTGAAGCGAGCTGAGAGATGTGAAGTGGCTGGTGTAGAATCCAGCATAGTGTATGTATGTATGTGCCAGCACGCTGGCTATCAGACCTCTCTGGGGCTATTATGATAGTATAACTTCAACAACACGACTATTATGTATGTTTGTATGTATGTGTGCGTGTGTGTGTGTGTGTGGATTTATGAAAAAATATTTAAATGCTGGTAAATATGTGCAAAAATAGTTCATACAATCTGTAGATTTATATTTAAAAAATGAACACCTTTTCACAAAAAAGTTAGTGATATAAACAACAAATTTAGTAAATATGTCACATTTAAACATTGTCTTTTAATTAACAAAACTTGATCATTTGTAACTCATGAAAACAAAATGATAAAGAAAACTTTCTAGCAAAATCTTTAAAGTAAGAGGAACAGTAAAAAGTTATTATTAGAAATCAAAATTAGAGAGATTTACTAAATACAAATTAGATAAACAACACGTTTTTACATGTGTTTTAAATTTATGGTTTTATGCTTTATTATTAGAGAAACAGTTACAATTTTTATTTGAAAAACTATAGGTTGTGTCAACTATTTCTGCTATGTGGTTTTCGTAATTATAATATTTGTGGAAAAAAACCCACGAAAACAAATAAAGAAAGTCAAATTGTGATGTAGTTGTAACATCTCGTGAATACGTTCATTGCGAATCGAGTCCGCGTCCTCCCAAGACAGGCAGATGAATGAGAGTATTTCCAGCTCAGAGCGCGCTAGTTGCTAGTCAACAGTGATATCTCCTTCCTGCGCGTAGCTGCATCTAGTTCAACATAAATAATGAGTATTTGCAGTAATATTGACAGCGCGTAGCAAGATTATTCATGAGTTACCGTCTTCTTTAGAGTCGTGCTTAAGTAACATTATTTTTGTTTTGTACGTGATGGAGAGATAACTGGCTCATTGGAAACGTAATATTATTTGTTATAATTTTAAAGTGGAGTCCGCTCAGTCAGCAGGAATATTTCAGTAGTTGAGGTTTCAGGAGCACACTATGTCGCTGGAGGCAGGACTCTCAGTAGAGCAGGAATATGTCGGTAGTATAGTTTCAGGAGCACACTATGTCGCTGGAGGCAGGACTCTCAGTAGAGCAGGAGTATGTCGGTAGTTGTGGTTGTGGAGCACACTATGTCGCTGGAGGCAGGACTCTCAGTAGAGCAGGAGTATGTCGGTAGTTGTGGTTGTGGAGCACACTATGTCGCTGGAGGCAGGACTCTCCGTAGAGCAGGAGTATGTCGGTAGTTGTGGTTTCAGGAGCACACTATGTCGCTGGAGGCAGGACTCTCAGTAGAGCAGGAGTATGTCGGTAGTTGTGGTTGTGGAGCACAAAATGTCGCTGGAGGCAGGACTCTCAGTAGAGCAGGAGTATGTCGGAAGTTGTGGTTTCAGGAGCACACCATGTTGCTGGAGGCAGGACTATCAGTGGAGCAGGAGTATGTCGGTAGTTGTGGTTGTGGAGCACACTATGTCACTGGAGGCAGGACTCTCAGTAGAGCAGGAGTATGTCGGTAGTTGTGGTTAGAGCACAAAATGTCGCTGGAGGCAGGACTCTCAGTAGAGAGGGAGTATGTCGGTAGTTGTGGTTTCAGGAGCACACTATGTCGCTGGAGGCAGGACTCTCAGTAGAGCAGGAGTACGTCGGTAGTTGTGGTTTCAGGAGCACACCATGTCGCTGGAGGCAGGACTCTCAGTAGAGCAGGAGTATGTCGGAAGTTGTGGTTTCAGGAGCACACCATGTCGCTGGAGGCAGGACTCTCAGTAGAGCAGGAGTATGTCGGTAGTTGTGGTTTCAGGAGAACACTATGTCGCTGGAGGCAGGACTCTCAGTAGAGCAGGAGTATGTCGGTAGTTGTGGTTGTGGAGCACACTATGTCACTGGAGGCAGGACTCTCAGTAGAGCAGGAGTATGTCGGTAGTTGTGGTTTCAGGAGAACACTATGTCGCTGGAGGCAGGTCTCTCAGTAGAGCAGGAGTATGTCGGTAGTTGTGGTTTCAGGAGCACACTATGTCGCTGGAGGCAGGACTCTCAGTAGAGCAGGAGTATGTCGGTACTTGTGGTTGTGGAGCACACAATGTCGCTGGAGGCAGGTCTCTCAGTAGAGCAGGAGTATGTCGGTAGTTGTGGTTTCAGGAGAACACTATGTCGCTGGAGGCAGGACTCTCAGTGGAGCAGGATTATGTCGGTAGTTGTGGTTTTGGAGAACACTATGTCGCTGGAGGCAGGACTCTCAGTGGAGCAGGATTATGTCGGTAGTTGTGGTTAGAGCACAAAATGTCGCTGGAGGCAGGACTCTCAGTAGAGCAGGAGTATGTCGGTAGTTGTGGTTTCAGGAGCACACTATGTCGCTGGAGGCAGAACTCTCAGTAGAGCAGAAGTATGTCGGTAGTTGTGGTTTTAGGAGCACACTATGTCGCTGGAGGCAGGACTCTCAGTAGAGCAGGAGTATGGCGGTAGTTGTGGTTGTGGAGCACACTATGTCGCTGGAGGCAGGACTCTCAGTAGAGCAGGATTATGTCGGTAGTTGTGGTTGTGGAGCACACTATGTCGCTGGAGGCAGGACTCTCAGTAGAGCAGGAGTATGTCTGTAGTTGTGGTTGTGGAGCACACTATGTCGCTGGAGGCAGGACTCTCAGTAGAGCAGGAGTATGTCGGTAGTTGTGGTTGTGGAGCTCACTATGTCGCTGGAGGCAGGACTCTCAGTAGAGCAGGAGTATGTCGGTAGTTGTGGTTGTGGAGCACACTATGTCGCTGGAGGCAGGACTCTCAGTAGAGCAGGAGTATGTCGGTAGTTGTGGTTACAGGAGAACACTATGTCGCTGGGGGCAGGACTCTCAGTAGAGCAGGAGTATGTCGGTAGTTGTGGTTGTGGAGCACACTATGTCGCTGGAGGCAGGCAGGTGTCTGTTGAAAGCAGTAGTATGTCAGCAGTTGCGGCAGTGGAGAGCACTGTTGCTGAAAGAAGTTCTCTTTGTACAGCAGGAATATGTCACTAGTTGTGGTTGTGCAGGTAGGTCTCTCAGGACAGCAGGAGTATTTCAGTAGATGTGGTTGTGGTGAACACACAATGGGGTTAGAGGATGTTCTCTCAGTACAGCAGGTGCATTTCAGTAGTTATGGTTGTGAAGCACGCAATGTGGTTGGAGGAATGTTTCTTATGCCAGCAGGTGTATATCAGTAGTTGTGGTTGAGGAGCACACACTCGGTCAGCAGGATTATGTCAGTATTTGCAGTTGTGGACCACAAACTGTCGCTGGAGGCACGTCACTCAGGACAGAAAGTTTATGTCAGTTCTTGTTTGTTGTGGAGCACACACTGTGGTTGAGAGCAGGTCTCTCAGGAAAGGAGTATGCCAGTAATTGTGGTTGTGGAGCATACACACTGTAAACAGGACTATGACAGCGTATGTTGTTGTGGAGCACGCACTCAGTCAGCAGGAGTATGTCAGTAGTTGTGGTTGTGGAGCCTTCTGTCCCTGGAGGATGGTCTCTCAGGACAGCAGGATTATGTCAGTATTTGTGGTTTTGGAGCACCCACTATGGCTGGAGGTAGGTCTCAAATGACAACAGGAAAATGTTTGCAGTTGTTGTTGTGGAGCACACACTGTGGCAGGGACAGGTCTTTTAGGACAACAGGAATTTGTTATTTTTTGTAGTTGGGGTGAACACACTCGGTCAGCACATGTATGACAACATTTGTGATTGTGGAGCACATACTTGGTCAGCTTGTGTATGTCAGTAGTTGGGGTTGTGAAGCTTACTGTCGCTGGAGTATGGTCTCTGAGGACAACAGGTTTATGTCAGTATTTGTTATTGTGGAGCACACATTGTTAATGGAGGAACGTCTCGTCAGGACAGCAGGTGTATGTCAGAACTTGTGTATGTGCTGCACACTGTCGCTGGAGACATGTCTCTCAGGACAGCACGAGTATGTCAATGGCAATGGTTGTTAAACACCAACTCGTTCAGCAAGAATATGTAAGTAGTTGTGGTTGTGGAGCACAAATTGTCACTGCAGGAAGGTCTATCAGGACAGCAGGTGTAAGTCAGAAGTGGCAGGTGTGGAGCACGCTGTCGCTGAAGGCAGGTCTCTAATAACAGCAGGAGTATGTCAGTAGTTGTGGTTGTGGAGCAACCATTGTCGTTGGAGGCAGGTTTCTCAGGACACAGGGATATTGTCACTAGTTGTAAATGTGAGGCACACACTCAGTCAACAGGAGTATGTCAGTATTTCCTGTTGTGGAGCACACACTCGGTCAGTAGAAGTATGTTGGTAGTTGCTTCTATGAAGCACACACTCGGTCAGCAGGTGTGTGTCAGTAATTGTGGTTGTGGAGCACACACTATGGCTGGAGGCAGGTCTCAAATGACATCAGGAAAATGTTTGCAGTTGGGGTTGTGGAGCACATACTTGTTCAGCTTGAGTATGTCAGTAAACGTGGTTGTGCAGCACACATTGTTGCAGGATGCATGTCTCTTAGGACAACAGGAGTATGCCAGTAGTTGTTGTGGAGCACACACTGTGTATACACTCAGGTCTCTCAGAACAGAAGGAGTATGTCAGTAGTTGTGGTTAAGGAGCACACATGCGGTCAGCAGGAGTATTTCAGTATTTCCTGTTGTGGAGCACACACTATGGCTGGAGACAGGACACAGGGGACAGCAGGAGTATGTCAGTAGCTGTGGTTGTGGAGCACACACACGTTTAGCAGGATGATGTTAGTAGTTGTGGTGCACACATTCGATCAGCAGGAGTATTTCATTAGTTGTGGTTTGGAGCACTTACTGATGCTGAAGGAGGGTCTGTCAGGACTGCAGGAGTATGGCAGAATATTTGGTTGTGGAGCACACTGTGGCTGCAGACAGGTCACTCAGGACAGCAGGAGTTTGTTAGTAGTTAAGGTTATGGAGCATACTGTGTTTGGTGGGAGGTCATTCAATACAGCAGAATTATGCTAGTATTTTTGGTTTAGGAGCACACCCTGTAGTTGAAACAGGCATCTCAGGACAGCAGGAGTATGTCAGTAGTGGTGTTTGAGGAGGACACTATGTCGCTGGAGGCCGACCTCTCAGTACTTTAGGAGTATGTCAGTAGTGGTGTTTGAGGAGGACACTATGTCGCTGGAGGCAGGTCTCTCAGGACAGTAGAAGAATGCAGAAGTGGTGATTGTGGAGCACACAATGTCGCTGGAGGCAGGTCTCTCAGGATAGCAGGAGTATGCCAGTAGTTGCGGTTGTGAAATATATTCTGGGTCAACAGGTGTATGTCAGTAGTGTCGGTTGTGGAGCACACACTCATTTAGCAGAGGCATGTCAGTATTTGTGGTTGTGGATCACATACTATCGCTTGAGGCATGTCCCTCAGGACAGCAGGAATATGTCAGTATTAAGGTTGTGGAGCTCATACTATGGCTGGAGGCAGGTCTCAAAGGACAGCAGGAATATGTGAGTAGTTGAGGTTATGGAGCACACACTCGGTCACCAGGAGTATGTCAGTACTTGCAGTAGTTGGGTACACACTATGTCAGTAGGAGTATGTCTGTAGTTGTTGTTATGGAGCATAAACTCGGTCAGCAGATGTATGTCAGTATATGCGGTTGTGAAGCACACACTCGGTCAGCAGGTGTATGTCAGTAATTGTGGCTTCGTTCCCATGCCACATCACATGATAAACTTATTAATTGATATTCTAATATTATATAAATGGGATGAACAGACATGACTCTGGATGAAAATGAAACAGAAATCGTATAAAACTTTACACTCTAAAGTCACTAATAAAAATATATAAATTTGAAACCTAAACATAACACTTACAGGTATGCAAGCAGGTATTTTATTGCTTTTATTTAACATCATTATATTTAAATACGATATATGATAAGAATAATAAAGATTACAAATTAAACTCCTAAAACTACTTATATTTATTTTACACTTTTCTATCACGTGGTCAATAAGTTACGTCATTTGTACATTTGGTTAATGAACACATATCTAAGAGTACTGGAAAAAGGAAGTGTTTAAGCTGGACCTGATACATTTCAGAATCATAATTATTATTTTGCTCACATAATGTGCACATGCACGTAAATAATTGTGCGCTAAAAACACATGATAATATTATTTCCACTGCGTGCCCCAACATGTCGTAGCGCTGTGTGTCCTTTAGAATTTGAGTTGTGCATGGCAAACAATATTTAACACTTTGATACAACACAAGATACAAAACACTAGAAAACCTTCTTAAAACTAGCGCAACATAATTACACTACATCGCATGGGCGATACATACATATTTAATAAAATGACCATTCAAAATAAACATGTTGCACTGATTCGCTTGGTGCCCCACACATCACCTCTCTCACATGATTTATCGGGACTTTACTAAAGCACAACATAGGATAACTAGCATTTAAAATAAACATTTAACACTCAAAAATAATAATAAAAAGAATAATGAACATAAAACAGAAAAATAAAATTAATACACATCGGATTGAACAGCAATGCATGAGTGCTCTCTAGTTCATACTTATGGGTCATTGGTTTCAGCTGACATTTACCCACATGTGTTGTAGAGTAAGTAATGTATGGGTACCCCGAGGACAATCCAATTTATGCCCTAAACTCCAAGTATTTTCCTCGAATTTCAAGCTTTTTTCCTCCAAATGCAAGCTTGTTTTCTCGAGTTTTCAATCCAAAAGCAGCAAAAACTAGCCTAAAAAAAGCCTCAAATTTTGCAAACGAATCGTCAAAAATGGCTTTAAAAAAAAAAAACTCAAAAACATAGTTTTTCATTTAATTTTGTGTAAAATATGCTGTTCACTATTTGGGCAGGATTTTGTGACACCATATTTCGCACAGAAACTAAGCAAAATCAGTTGTCTATGCAGCAATTCAACCAAAATTGAACCAAAGGTGCAAGCTAAGTCAAGCAAAAAAATTAAGGTTGTTTAATCCAAAATTATGCAATATAAGCTAAAAATCAATTTCAATATTAAAAAAGATTGGAATTAATAGAATTTATGCATTTTTTAAGAGAATGCAATATCATGCACTGATCTTCCATTTTTCAGATCGCTTAAACCCTTATATATTATAAATACTTTTTTACATTTAATACTTTTTTAAGCATTTTTATCAAATATATTTTAATACGGATAAGGTAAAGTAATTTTTTACTTATCATCAAGAAAACAATAAAAATTTTTACCAAATTTATAATTAATAAATTTGAAAATCTGAAGGAGCATACCATTTATTTTTTTTAGATCTTGCAGTTTAGTCAGTTCAAATGAATGGTTTAGCTTGTTGGGAAGTGATTCAATTTTGTTTTGTGTTATTTATAAAGAAAATAATTATTAAGAAAAATAAGAAATTAAAATAATTATAAATAAAAATTGTATACTCTTATAATGTTCCCTTTATAAATAAAATGGAATTTCAACTCTCTTATATAATTGAAAATAATATATGTGAACATTGTAAAAAGCGCAGGCAATTATTATTCATAGAAAGTTTTTCATTGATTAAATGTGCAAAAGAAAAGCATTTCAACATCTGTAAAAAATGTAGTGAATATGCCAGGAGTCGTTATGAACTAAAAAAAAAAGAAAGTAATGGGTGAATGTGGAAAATTTGTTTGTTTATAATGCATCTCTCAATAAACATAAAACTAGCAAATCACACGATACGTTAGTAGATATTCTAAATGAAATTCAACATGAAAGTTTTCCAACAAAAACATGTAAAGTATGTAATGAGACTAAATCTATAAATTTATTTTCGCCTCGTAAAAATACTAGGACACACATACAACAATATAAAAAAAATGCTATAATGAGAAATATCCTCATGAGAAGAAGTTAAATAGTTAAAAAATATTTCTTTATTATCAATAATACAAATACTTTTATCGATTTCATTCATTTATGTTTTTATTTTTATTTTTTTGGTTTTCTTAATATATTATTCCCTTATAAGCAAGCAATCAAAATTATGACAAACAATTCAATAAGTGTACTGGATAAAATGAGATTGTTGGAGTTTACGAATATAGCTAAAAGACAAAAAATAAATTTTAAAAAAGTATAAACTATAAGAAACGATTTAATTAGAATTATTATTACACAGTGCAATGTTACTATAGCAGGAAAAAAGCTAATTAAAAAATACTAAAGTTAATTTAAATGATTCAAAAGTTACAGAATTAAGAGCTAAAGCTGAAAGTTCAAAAATAAACAATCTTTACAATTTACATAAATATGAATTAATCACAGATATAACAAATGTAGAAACAAAGAATAGTTTTGTAAATTTATCCTTTTCAGGTTACAAAAAGAAATATAATAAGGCAAAAAAGATTTTTAAAAATATTCCATTTTTCTAGTAAGATATTTGTAAACCTAAGAAATAAAAGTAATCAAAATTTAACCTTTTCACAGCCCGATATTAAAGAAGAAAATAAAAGTTTAGGTCAAATATTTCCTTTCAAACAAAAAACTTTTAACGAGTATGTGGAAAAGAAATTTCATTCTAAATTCGTGAGATTAGCCATAATTTAATTGAAGACTTCAACATTTGGCAAACAAAATACGGCATTCGCAAAAATAATTTACAAGGCAATTCGACAGAAAAAATTTAAAGCTCTTAAAAGTGCTCTTCATGCAACAACGAAAGCAGTAAAAAAATGTACTTATTATAAACAAGGTGACCAAATGAGAATATATGCAAATAATTCGAATTTTCATCATACTATTACAGATGCAAGAAATAACAATTTAATTACAGAAAATTTGCTCAATCAACTTGAAAGAATAATTATATCAGATTAAAATGTATGCATAAATGAAACTACTTTTGACATAGATGTTTACAAAATACCAAGAGCAATTAGACAGAAAAATTGTCAATTTAACTAAAGATATAAAAGCAAACCAAATTATTATTAAAAT
The DNA here is from genome assembly GCA_029891345.1 of Dryococelus australis. Classification (NCBI taxonomy): domain Eukaryota; kingdom Metazoa; phylum Arthropoda; class Insecta; order Phasmatodea; family Phasmatidae; genus Dryococelus; species Dryococelus australis. The sequence goes on along the minus strand of CM056998.1, from coordinate 2,641,027 downwards.
TAACAATCACGATACTTTATATGGTACTAGAGCAATAATTACAGCATTAACATTCGAAACTAATATCATTTTGGATAGAGAAATAACGAATAATAAGATTATTTATATTAGAAATGGAAGAAGATTGCAAGAAATATTGGTTCGTGAACTTTGCAAAAGATTGGGTAAAAATTATGAAATTGGATTCAGTTTGGAAGATATTATGCATGCAGAAATTTTTTCTGGATGTTTAAATTAAAGTTTTTTCAGCTGCACATTTGAACTCAATTATTCAATCTGGTCCAAAAAATCGACAACTATTTATCTGTATTTACACTATGAACATTACGATGTAATTAATAGTATGAAAGCATTTTTTTAAGTAGTGTTTATTACTTTAAAAATTTATACAAACTGTACAGTAATAAAGATCAACATGAGTTGAGAAAAATAATAAAAATATATGTACTTTGTGCATAACACAAAAAGGTTTGGTGAAGTGAAGATCGTATTAGAATATATTACAAAAAATGTTATTGATATTGTTTTGGGCAGTAACGTTTTACTAATCACGATGATGTATGTAAGGTGGTTTATAGGTGGAAAACTTGTAACAAAATATGCTTGAGAAATAAAAAACACGAATGTAGTTATGCTAAATGTCGGAATAGTAAGGAATTTGTGAAAACTGATGAACATAAATGTTATATGCAAGAGAAGCCTCCAAAGGTGGTTATCGTACAATAGCTTGTACTTATAATGGCGAAAACCAGAAAAAAGATATGGATTGTTCTAACACTGGAAAATATTTTTTCTTTTACTACGAACCAACACAAGATAATGGTTTTCACACACCAAACTTTATATTTGTTCAAGATTTTTATGTCAACAAAACACATTAGAAAACAAATTATGAGTTTTGAGAATGGACAATAGCCGAAGAAAATAAAGGATATCCGTTTATTGCACATAATTCCGAAGGCTACGATTCATATTTTATTTTACAGTATTGTGTTAGAAATAGTATAAAACCTCACACAAAATGTCAAGGTTAAAAAAGTATGCAACTTAACATATCGAGTCTAAATATCGAAATAATTGATAGTATAACTTTTATTCAAGGAAGTCTCGCAACATTTCCAAAAACATTTGCATTAAAAGAGCTCAAAAAAGGATATTTTCCACACTTATTTAATATACATGAAAAGCAAAATTTTATTGGAAAAATACCAGCTACAAAATTTTATGGAGTTAATACAGTGAAGGAAGAACAACGAAAATACTTTTTAAAGTGGCATGCTGAAAAAGTGAAATAAAATTATATTTTCTATGTAAAAAAAGAACTTGTTGAATATTGTGATTCTGACATTGATATTTTAAGACGTGGTTGTCTTAAATTTAGAGAATCTTTTCTAGAAATAGCAAATATAGATCAGTTTTGTTATATAACAATAGCTGGTGTTTGTATGGCAGCTCCAATAATAATACAAGTGCCTGGACTAACACAGGATGTTGGCCTCCTGTCAATGCTCATCCCAAGATGTGATTCCTCCACTGAATTAAAAACCACAAGGCCTAGGATAATGAGGGCTGTCTGCGACCCTCAGCACATTCTCACTCCTGTGGGGACTGTTACAGGTGATCTCCGATACCTTAATTAAATATTAGTCATAGTTGTGAAAACAGGTAAATGGCAGTGAAGTGGCCGGCGAAATAACGAGTGCACAGTTTCTTAACAACACTGGTTTATTTCATGTAAAACTTCATATGAAGCAATTACACAATGGACTCCACTTAAGCTAGGAGTGCTCTGATACTGTAAAAAAAAATGGGCACAAGACCTACATGATTTAAATGATAAATGAAATTCCGATGATATAAGAGATGACCGATCTGTGAGGTGGTGTGCTCCTGGGACTGAACAAACAAGGTTCCAGCTATTAAAATGAATATATTATAAGCAACATGGTTGGTGAAAAAATGGTGAAAGTCCAGGGAGGACGTGCATGCACAACCGCATCACATAAGTACAAAAATGCTACTACTGGTATAGCAGGCGAACCACCGGCTCACTGGCCGAGAGTTCCTGCTCTTGTCACGTGATGATGTTATTTAATATACAAATGGTACAGAATGAAATGACTTAGCATGGCCCTAGGGTGGGTTTGGAACATAATCACTTTTACATAGCATTCTTAAAATAATAATAATAACAATTATAAAATATTTAATGTAACACGTAACACTTGCCCTTACTATGAATGCCTTAACCTCCAATTTGGGGCTAAGTGACTAGGTATGCATGGCGTTGTCCATGCAGGTATTTTGGTGTTTATTATTTCCATATGTTCTCTTTTTAATACAACACAACATGACAATACATAACCCTGAATGTACACAAACTAAAAATTACTTATAAATAAATATGCATTTCTTTGCCATGTGGTTAATACACTATGTTTAATTTTGGCTGGTTTGTAAACGTGCCCACTTGGATACTGGACAAGGTCCATGTTATACTAACCTTTTATACTGGCTATTGAGAGGAATATTAATATTTATTTATAACGTGCTCATGAACATAAATCACTGATGGATATTGGCCTAGAATATTTAATTATATATTGCGATGCCCAACTTGTGGTAGCATGGTATTGCATATGCAGTTTGCCACTGTGCATGATGACAACAAATAACCCTTCACAAAAAACAAATAATTACAATGCAATCAAAAATAACCTAAAACAAACAGCACAAGGACACTGGATCGCACCAGCGAAAACAATATTTTAAAAGGCCATTTCAAAAATACACATTTCACTAACACGCATGTGGAATGCCGCACGTCACTATTACACACGTGAATACAATGGGAACGACTGCATAGAAAATGAATAATACTTAATAATTAATCCAAAGTAAACATACAAGGGCAATGAAAAATAAGAGCTAAAAATAAATATGCATTTGCAACACGCGTACTGCATCGATGCACACTCATGCACCCCCTTTTTTTTTTAGGCCATTCATTAGATGTCAAATGTGCTCCTCTTCTAGCTGCAACACTTGCGCGACAGACGGAGTCTGCTCCGAGGTCGCTAGTTAAATGTTTTGCCCTGCTCTTGTTGACGCTGAGGAGGTGGGCGGGTCTGTTACTCCCATGCTGCTGATGGTGTTATGATGGTTGTGTTGGGCGCACTGGTGATGTGGCATGCCAGGCGATGAGAGCTTGCTTCGAGCCCCAGGGAGGGGAGGGGAGCTCCTCTGTCCCCGACTTGTCACTGCTGCTACTGATATTCTTAAGCGGGTCGTGCAAGTTATGCAGTTGGGTGTCCAAAATATGTTGCGATGGGCCTAACTCGTGTACCTATGATCCCGATGAGGGGTGGCGTCTCCACGGTATTGCGATGCCCTCAGGTGGGACTCTCACCTGATGATCTTGGCTGTCCTCAGGTGGTCCACCTGGCTCGTCATCCGTTATGTCATGGATAGCCACAGATGGCAGCTGATGAATGCTCGATGAACAGCTCTTGTGCTCCTTGGCGTTCCCTGCTGAATCCTGTGTGGATTATGCAGCATCGGGTGCTTCAGCAGTGGTCGCACGTGGCGCAGTTCCATCATTGTGTTCACCAGAAGTGTGGTTGGCATCGGTGGGCGAGGCTGATGATGCCTTGTCGAGGCCGACGCCAGGCATCGCGATACCGATGGCGGTGAGCTGCTGTGTGTCGCGGTGGTACACAGTGTGTCCCCTTCTACTCAGTTGAACTTTGTAACAAAAAACCCTTGTGCTGTTATGATGGGATGTGGGCTGCTCCACTTCGTGGCAAATCCCACGCAAAAACCATGCTGGCCAGCTGACTGGGGGTTGGTTGCAGACATATACCAGTTGGCCTGGTTCCAACTATGGTGGGGGATGGGTGGTGTCTGGTGTCCACTGCACGGTGTAGCGATGCTGGCACTCTCTCGCCTCCTGCATCTCTAATTCTCTCTTCTCCTCCCTTGTTTCTGCTTCCACGAGGCGGCGCATGACATTCTCTCTCACTCCACTGGAGCATACGCCAGGGAGGGGAATGTTACGACTGTGAAGCAGCTGTGCTGGAGTTTTTCCTGTTGCTTAGTTCGTGTGAGTCCGCAGGGTGAACAGGGTGGTGGAGAGATGTTCGGCCCATGATGTGTGATCGCCACCCATGTGCAGGCGTAATTGTCTTTTTACATCCTGGTTGTGCTGTTCTGCTGGATGGACACATAGGTGGTAAATTGCAGTGTTATGATGACGTACACCACATTGTGTACCGTGCAAAACTCCCACAACATACGTCCTGTGAACTGGGTCCCATTATCACTTAATACAGTTTGTGCTTGAACGCTCTAACATGTAATGACATGCCGGGCCAGTAGAAATATTTGCACTCATTTCTTTTAATTTGTGCTGCGCCAGGATGGCCGGAAAGGTGGCTAGTATGAGCATGATGTAGCACTGAGTCACATGCTGTTACGGGAACGAAAATAGGCCACACTTCACTATTAGCATTGGCACACAATTCGAAACAATATTCAATTACCCGACAGTTTTCAACTGTTTGCTGCACACACAAATACTTCCACTTACTAGACACTGAATACGTTTCTTTTTTCTGTATTATCTCGTCCTGCAAGGCAGTAGAAGTGAGGGTGATTGGCAACACTGCGAGATTGGCACATTGAACTCTGGGTGCAGTAGGCGTGTGAACCTGGGTGGGGGGGGGGGCTACAGCTACAGCTTCTCTGAGCACACGGGGCAGGTGGTCAGCAAGATGATTATCCTCCTCGACGACATGCTGGACTTCAAAATCGAAGGACTGCAGGAAGAGGGCCCAGAGGGTCAACTTAGTGTTGCTCACTTTCATAATATGTACCCATAGTAGGCAGTGGTTATCTGTGCGCAGGGTGAAGTGTTGGTACTCAAAAAGTGGACGATAATTATTGGAGCTCTAGAAAGAACACTGTGAGGCACTCCCTTTCATTCACATCATACTGTCGCCTACTAGGCCAAACTTTGCACTTCCAAAGTCGTTGATACAGTGGCGCCTGTGATCTGTGAGTTATAATACCACTACCATTATTCATTTTTCGCTGGCATCAACTTTTACATATAGGTGGCGCAAAGAATTGTAACAGACTAGGGCAGGACACTCCCAAAAACTGTGTTTTACTTCGTCGAAGCAGGCCTGTTGTTCTGCCTGCCACTTAAAGTGAATGTTCGGGGACATGAGGTCCGTGAGCGGTGTGGTCACAATGGCGAACTCCTCAATATGCTCATGTAACCAGTTCACCAGTCCGAAAATCTTACAGAGCTGTTTCTGGGTGGTCAGGGCAGGGTAATCTTGAATTAGCAGTAGCTGCTCTGGGTATGGATGGCTCCAATGCTCGACCAGAATGTGGCCCAGGAATTGAATACTACCTTTTCCAATGTGGCACATTTTGTTCATGCACGTGAGGCTGTTTATGGCGAGTCGTTCCAACACTAGTTATAAGTGGTTAACATGCTCTTCCCACGAGTAGTACCAGATGACGACATCGTTCAGGTGTGCCAGTGCAGATTTACCGAAGAAACAGTCGAGGACGCATACCATCATCGACTGAAATGTGGATGGAGCACCTTTTAAGCAGTCAGGAGAGGTAAATGCTGTTTTGTGGCAGTCCTCCAGGAGTACCGACACTTGCCATTATCCACTACTAAGGTCTATTGTTGTTAGTACCTTCGCATATTCCAAGGTGTTGAGGGCGTTCTTGGTGTGGATATAAGGTGGGGGCGAGCTTATTGTGACTTGATTGAGTCGGCGAATGTCGACACAAATGTGCCACGACCAGTCTTTCTTCGGTGCGAGGGTAATTGCTGAGTTGAACTGACTTTCCGAGGGCTCAATAAGCCCTTCGTTCAGCATCTCGGTGATTCCTATGTTCCCTTATTATATGACACTGCTGTGGGTAATATCGCCGCGGGCTGTCGTAGATGGAGATTTCATTGAAAAACGAGATAGTATGCTCTGTCACTGTGGTGCGGCGTAATGGAACAGCTGCTGTAAAGACATTGTGGTGTTCAATGAGTAATCGCTGCATGGCTTCACAGATTTCGGGTGGCATGGAATGGTCTAACTCATCCAGTAATACAGTTGGTGCTACTCTAGTCAGCCAGTGGTCCAAGTTGTACATGGTGGTTCCACCACCATATTTTGATTCGTGAGCCATGGCACTTCCAAAATGGTGTCCTCGCGAATGTCATCGGACACAAATGCTGTTGTTGTGGTCTCTATGCCCCTGATGCATACTCGAATGCACACTTCTCCCTGGATCATGTGTTTAAAACCATGACTTCACGTGCCATGCACATCCCATAAGTTTCCATGACCTAGGCAAGTTTTAGAAGTAATGGTTACAGTCAGACAGAGTATCGGGTCCGCATAACTTAGTACAAGGGGTATCTCTTATATGTAAGTAAATCAGCTCACTAAAATATCTGACAACAAAATGCGAACTCTTATTGTGTCTCTATCCTCCAGGTTATTTCTGGCACTATGCCTTAATGCAGAGTGTAAATTCAGTGTAACTTGTGTTTTATCCCTAGGGAACTATGGGTCCTGCAACCCACCGCAGAGTAACCTTAGTGTAAGTAAACTGTGTGCAGGGTTGTCCAAAGCCTTGCTAGAGTAACAGTGTAATTATAATGTGAATTCAGTGTTGGTAAATTCAATCCCACCACAAATCAAACAATTTGACGCAGAACTCCAGGGTCCCACAGTGCCTCCACGAGCTATCATCACTGATTCTACCGAGTTATGGCGCTGGGCAACTACATCAGTTTTCGCCACGGCAAGTTGTATCAGGCGGGGCGAAAAACAACTGCATCAGCCCTGAACCTACACAAAATCAAGAAGACTTCGATCCTAAGCCAAGCATTTTGATTGCCGGCTTCACTCCTTAAAAATGTTTGGGGAGCTCGACCCATCAGCAACCAATTTCAAGATTTTTCAGTGTTTTTCAATGTAATATGTACATTAGCCAATGTTTAAATGGCGTGCACAGTGGCCTTACAATTCCCACTTTAGCAAACTTTTTACCAGCATAATTGTCCACCTCACAACGGGCCCCGTGGTAGTGCTGGGCAGATCGCTACTACCCACAACGAGCTGCCTATCACACCGAAATTAATACATCTTCAATTGAAATATAGAGGGCCGGGAGAACAACTGAGCCACCTCGGTAATTCGGCCATGGCTCACGACAGTAGAGCAGCCAGTAATAAATCAACATAACATCTCCAATGTTTCCTGCCAGAACTTTGCACAAGTAACAGTGTATCGATGAGATCCCTACCATTCTCCCACCCCGACCTGAAATGGGCATTCATCGACATTTTAAAAAAAAAGTTATTTGAGGTCTAGGTTGGAGAATGATAGAGACGTCATAGGTGCACTGTTACTCGTGCAAAGTTCTGGCGGGAAATACTCGCCAGAGATGTCTTGTTGATTTCTTACCATCTGCTCTACTGTTGGGGGTCATGGCCGAATTATCGAGGTGGCTTAACTATTCTTCTGGTCTTCTACATCTAAATTGATGATGCATTAATTATGGTGCGATAGGTTGCTAGCAGTGGGTAGCTGCGGTCGGCCCAGTACCACCACGGGGCCCATTGTGAGGTGGGCAGTTATACTGGTGTGAAGTTAGCTAAAGTGGGAGTTGTAAGGCCACTGTGCACACCATTTAAACACTAGTAAATGTACGTATTACACTGAAAAACACTGAAAACCCTGAAAATGGCTGCTGATGGGTTGAGCTCCCCTATCATTTTTAAGGGGCAAGGCCTGTAATCAAAATGCATGCTGTGGGATTGAAGTCATTTATTAACGTTCTGGCACATTACAAACCAGTTGACGATGCTCGCATCTTTAAGTGAACACAACGCACTAAGCCCGTCGGGGTCTAATGCAATAAAATAGATTGTGCTCTCTGGATTTACTTGACGAAGGTACACTGCTGAGCGATGTGTCTACAGGAGGAGGAGAGACACTCCTCCTGGGCAATGAAGTTTGTTTAAATTAATGTTCAAATTTAAAAAAGCGAAAATTTTGTTCGTGATGGTAGACAAAGAAGTTGTTAAAGTGCCCAGGAGTCATAAACCATGCAGCCTGATCCGATAAATGCCCACGTCAGACCAAATGGCCACTTGCTTTGAAGATGTTAAGTTTACATGTATGTAGTGTTGTAAACGCTTCTACATGAGTTCGTAAACCTGTAACGGCTGAAAAATAATGCATATACACTTCAATATTCAATACACATAAAGAAAAATACATGAAACTGAAGCACCCTCAGCCAGGCGATGCCTTTGGGGACTGAACTTAGGTTGGCATGGTTTTGAAGACCATGCCCCAAGTAGGAAGTCCTTGCACTTCACTGTTGATATGATTCTGATATAAACCACAAATTTTTCCTGATGTCACCCATGTGGTCGAACTTCAAAGTGGAACCATCAGCTGACTCGCGCAGTGTTGGGCGAAGTGGCTCCTTTCCCAAACACCATCGAGGTGTGTTGCTGACAGCCGCTATCGATGTTCATGTCGTCTTGGCAGTGCTCAGTCGGGGCTGCTGTTTTTTCTGCTGTGCAGCAAATGATCGCCGGGACCCCTGAGTTTAGCTCACGTCAACCTGATAGTATACTACACTGAACTAGGCTGGAATGGAAAGAGAAAAATGCTATCGCAAATTAAAGTAAAGAGGACTACATCTTTAACATGCTCATAATTATAAAAAAATATGATGTCATTTTATCAATGTCTTTGTTTTGATAGATGCTCCCTACTAGACGATTATATATTCTCAGGGTCGACAATGAATATGCCTGAAACAAATGTCAGCAGATCCATAATAATAACACAACATGGAGTAATGTCGTCGTTATAGCTCATAAAGTTTTGTTTCGAAGGTGTGCAGCAAGCAAATAATTGGTGTTGAAAAGACTTGGAATCACACATGCTTTCTCGTGTGCAGTTACCTGACACCATGCAGGTGCAAACCTGTGAAAATGCTTATATTGCACTCCTCCCTACCCATTCCCGCCCGGCCCCTCCTCCACCATCTTAAAAGCCTTGGTAAACATCTATGGTCCTGACCTTGAATACGGTCGGTTATAATTGTATTATACTAGGTTTATTCGCACGGGATGTAGAGGTCATTGTCAGTTCGCATGCACTTGGCTCGGGGTGGATAACATTACCCCTGCCCCCTCTTCCATTCATCACAATGGTTTCTATATGTAGGCCAGTTATGACAAGTGCCTTGCAAGTCTGCTAGGCAGTTTTATTAATTTTTAATTCAGTTTCTCAAAACACAGAGCTCAATTCCAGATTTTTTTCATTAAACATATTATTTTCAAAAACATGGCATGGTATCATGGTTCCTCAGTGGGTAGATGCAGGTTTTGAGGAGTGGTAAAATAATTATGTGTGGGAATTTGAAAAATGGTAACATTACCCAGGGCGCCAGGTATCATTCAGATGCTGGTGATACCATGAAGTTCTGGTAGAGCTGACTCTTCTTGCAGGGTCGTGCAGGCTGATTACCAAGGTGGCTAACCTGTTGGTTGTAAAATGTTAACTCCTCATGATAACAGTATAACTCCCTCGGTTGACACACTGTGGTCAATTCAGGCTGACAACATGCCTTTAAAAAGCATTTACACATGTTGCAGTTACAGAAGAACATGCTGGTCTGGGTTACGCTGCAAAAATGGTGCGAAGTCTGTTCAATGGTTTGTTGTGCAAATAAAGCTTCCTCAGGCAATGCAAGCACTGGGGAAGGTGAGAGGTGCAGTCCTGGGTGACTAGACAGAACGGTTCTGTAATATATAAGCTATTGTAATTAAAACGTGATGGTGACCTGAGTGCTCGAAACCATGGAACCCAGTCTTACATGTCCAGCCTCTCGAAACTCTCAGCAATGTCTGTCTGTGGTATCATGGCATGCTGGTCGGCTTGGCGGCAAGCGAGCCACGTCGGAACTACTTGCTACATGTACCTTTGCACAAAATACTCTCCCAATTACTGTTCATGCTTTTTAACATATTATTAATTTGCTCTGCCTGGAATAACACAGGACACACTGCAAAACCAGGGGTGAAATGATTTGGAACTAAGAACACATTAAAATGGTACATAACAGAAAACACTCAATTAAACACTTGCAAAACTCTAAGGCATAACTGGGCTGTTTAAGAGAGTGTCTCTGGTGTTCATGTGATTTTGCGTAACACGCATTTACCTTTAGCCCTTTTTGATAAACACTTATGCCCTATTTGGGCTGTATGAATTTATGCACGCTGTGGAACGAGTGGTCACGTGGACAGCGCTAAACTTGTTTCACTGCAGTTAACACGCATTCTTGCCTTGCGAAGCACCATGCGTACTGATGCATTGCTGCACGACGAGTGCAGATGATGGCTGTGCTGAAGAATATGATGCGGCAGGCAAACGGACTAGGAAGGGGGTAACACAGCACATGTCAAACAAAAACATATTTATATTCGCATATTTTATACAAGCTCCTACCTGGAATGCACTATCACATTATACTAATAAATAAATATATATCTCTTTTCATTGACAAAACTACTACCAGTTAAATGTGCGAACTTTTAGAAATCTGAGGTAGTAGCTGAAATTATTTAAATAATTGTGTTGGTTAATGGGTTTTTGTAAGGGAGGAAGGGGGGATCAATAAGTCACCTGATGCGCTTGGTACCAAAGTGACAGACTATGATTTTTTCGTTTTTATTAAAATAATTTATAATCAACATTGCACGAAACTAGCAGAAGAAATGGAGTTATGATCAGCAATGACACTCTAAAGCAATGTAATAATTAAAAATAAAAAGTGGCAGGCAGATACCTCATATTTGTTTATTGAAATAATGATTTTAATTAATATATTTTTTACTAAAATATTTTTCATTAAACTAATTTCTAGTTATGTGGGGGGAGTACCATCCATCATGGCATTGTGCCCTGGATGTGACACAAACAAATATGGCGGACGGAACCGACCAACATCTACTCTGGCTGTGACTACCAAGATGGTTGATTGTTCCTGGATCCTATTCCTGAACTTTGCACTAAAGTCGCCATATATATGCTACTTTTGTGTAACAAGAAACATAAAAGGAAAGTCTATTTCGAGATCAGGTTAAATCCTAGCCATACTTTATCATTAAACTAAAAAAACAACAAATATCCTATTTATGTAATGGTTGGACTAGGACATTGGACATGTTTTTACTTCTCTTTGTTTACTCTTGTCTACAACTCACTAATCTAGATCCACAGTTTCCTCTATGTGCCACATCGCTGCAATGCGAAAGTGTTGCTCCCATTCCCTTCTGTTGCGAACAAGGTACAGCCCGAGAGTGAGTCGTCTTTTGAAATCCATCAACTGCGTCGTTTTTGGCATCTTCTTTGTATTCTACTGTACTCTGTATGCTTACTTGCTTGTTTGTCTGGTGCTTCTTGCGTTAAAGCGGCTTCGACTATACATCACTGTCTACAACTGCTGGTGAATGCTTGCAGCACGACTGCTGTGTTTGCGATCAAATGCAAATGCACCAACAGCTGATGAAGTGCACACCAGCCTGTATTCTAGCTATTTATATCCTTTTCGTGGTTGTTGCATGTTTTCTTCATTGTGCTTTGTTTTCATTTTCTGGCAATGTACTCTGTTCTGGGTTGATGTTGAAGTGGGGTCTGTCGTGTACGCAGAATGTTTGGGTGTATGTGGCAGGGTGCAGGTGGAGGCAGCTGACGGTAGTGGTAGCAGTGACAGGCACAGCGTGAAGCAGCAGGTTGCAGAGTGCCTCTCTTCGCTGAGCTGCTGTTGCCGCCCCACCTCAATGAGGTGCTGCAAGCCTCACAGCAGCCGACCAGCCAGCAGGTGGCAGCACTGCTGTGCTGACCCTCCCCCAATCAAGAAGTGCTGCCACACGCTGCTGTGCCTCAACAATGGCTGCTGTCGCCGCCCCATCTGTTCCTGTTGCACGCGCAGCCAGCCCCTGCCTGACGTCGATCGGCGCCGCAGCATCGCCGCTCTCTCTAAGAAGCAGAGCCAGGCATCATCACAGATTCCGGTCAGTACCCACTTTTTTCTTCACCACATGAATGTGCTGCGAGGTCAGTACCCACTAGTAGATGGATAATGTCAGTGACAGAGTAACAGAGTTTAATGTGAGTAGCAGAAACAGTCCGCCATCTTAGATTCTGTCAGCTTAATTAGTCAACTTGAATGTTCTTGATTTTGACCTTGATGTGCTGGCCACTTCATTTCAAGTATTCAACATGTTTTCACCCATCGTTTTGTTTTCCATCCACCACCTTGTATCCACCACCAACGCAATATTCTAATTGTCTCGCTGCTCCTAGAGGCCACTAGTAGCACTGGAGACGTGTGAGGAGCGCCATACATCCAGCCACACCAGCCGCAATATTCTAATTGTCTCGCTGCTCCTAGAGGCCACTAGTAACACTGGAGTCGTGTCAGGAGCGCCATACAACCGGCCACACCAGCCGTCATATTCTAACTTTCTCGCTTCTCCTACAGGCCACTAGTAACACTGGAGTCGTGTGAGGAACGCCACACATCCAGCCACACCAGCCGCAATATTCTAATTGTCTCGCTGCTCCTAGAGGCCACTAGTAACACTGGAGTCGTGTGAGGAGCGCCTCACATCCGACCACACCAGCCGCCATATTCTAACTTTCTCGCTGCTCCTAGAGGCCACTAGTAACACTGGAGTCGTGTGAGGAGCGCCACACATCCGGCCACACCAGCCGCCATATTCTAACTTTCTTGCTGCTCCTAGAGGCCACTAGTAACACTGGAGTCGTGTGAGGAACGCCATACGTCCAGCCACACCAGCCGCAATATTCTAATTGTCTCGCTTCTCCTAGAGGCCACTAGTAACACTGGAGTCGTGTGAAGAACGCCATACATCCGGCCACACCAGCCGCAATATTCTAACTGTCTCGCTGCTCCTAGAGGCCACTAGTAACACTGGAGTCGTGTGAGGAACGCCATACGTCCGGCCACACCAGCCGCCATATTTTAACTGTCTCGCTGCTCCTAGAGGCCGCTAGTAACACTGGAGTCGTGTGAGGAACGCCTCACATCCGGCCACACCAGCCGCCATATTCTAACTGTCTCGCTGCTCCTAGAGGACGCTAGTAACACTGGAGTCGTGTGAGGAACGCGACACATCCGGCCACACCAGCCGCAATATTCTAATTGTCTCGCTTCTCCTAGAGGCCACTAGTATCACTGGAGTCGTGTGAGGAACGCCACACATCCGGCCACGCCAGCCGCCATATTCTAACTGTCTCGCTGCTCCTAGAGGCCACTAGTAGCACTGGAGTCGTGTGAGGAACGCCACACATCCGGCCACGCCAGCCGCCATATTCTAACTTTCTCGCTGCTCCTAGAGGCCACTAGTAACACTGGAGTCGTGTGAGGAACGCCACACATCCGGCCACACCAGCCGCCATATTCTAACTTTCTCGCTGCTCCTAGAGGCCGCTAGTAGCACTGAAGTCGTGTTGCTCTGTAGTGGCGCCAGTTTCAAACATATGTGTTTAACATCTCTTCTTAAAAGCTATGTACCTAGTCACAATTCGGACTCAATTCCTCACAACACTTAAACATCCTATTTCCCATTATTTACAGTCTCAACATATTTTTTTAATCAATACATGCATAATTAAGGTGGGTTTTCTCAGGGTACTCTCATTTATTTCACATTAAATATTTGATGGCAGAAAGCTTTCTGTGGGCACCAGCTGGGATCTTTACTGTGAAAGTAATCGGTTAGAAAGTGCTCTCTCGTCATATAAAAATGAGTTGTGTATACGAAAGCCTGCCTCAACAAACATGTAGTCACGACCTGCGTCATCGCTGCCTGGTTATTGTCCGAATCGATACTGCGACCGGGTTTTCACCTTAAGTCGAAATGTTCTGCATCATGAAAGAACCACCTGTACAAAGAGTCCTTTCCTCATGAGTAAATTTAATATAGAATAAAAAACAGGATGTGAAAATGACCATGGAGACAGAATTGATTAAAATAAACATGAATACAGTCATAATGCTGAAGATGGTAACAATTTTCTCGATGCTTTTATACATCCCTCTACCGCATTTGCTGCTAAGAGCGACATGAAAAAGGCAGAAAATGCTGAGAACACTGAGTACATATTTCCTGAAGACCCGAATTACTTTGATGATGTACTCAGACATTTTATTACTTTGCAACAAAGTGGAGATTCCTCGCACATTAACAAGATATCTTCAATCATTAGTGAAATGAAGGACAAGGATTACATCCATGATATCATGAACTACTTTCTTCTGATATTGTAATGTGTAAAATAAGCAAACATTTTAAAAATAAAATAATTGTGTTAATTTTGTTTTGTATCCTTTCACACCTCATGACTTTAAAGTGGTGCTATTAGCACTACATATTTAAAGTAAAGAATTATATACAGAATATTAATGAAGACTAAGTATAAGAAATGCATTAATAGTGGAATGCATACCAAACATTAATTCAGTCGATATGTCAAATTTGGAGATATTTTGTGGTTGAACGAAATGTTTAAATGTACAGGTGGGTACAGATGGAAAGTCAAAGGACTGATTGATGGTTTGGGATTGATCGAAGGATTGGTGAGGATTGCCGAGGAGGGCGATTTAGGAGGAAGATGAGAATGAGGAGTCTTTCTGCAGGAGTCAGTCAGCCAGAGTCAGTAGGCGAGATTCAGTCGGCAAGAGTCAGTCGGCCAGAGTCAGTCGGCCAGAGTCAGTCGGCAAGGATCAGTCGACAGGAGTTAGTCGGCTGGAATCAGTCGGCAAGAGTCAGTCGACAGGAGTCAGCCAGCAAGAGTCAGTCGGCAGGTGTAGGTCAGTGGTTAGTATGGATGGTCGGTATGGTTTGGTTGGTCTACTTGGTTGACTCGGTCGGCTGGTATGGTTTTTCGGTATGGGCTATTCTTACGGTCTACTAGGAATTATCGGTCTGTGTGACTGGCCGGCATTAACTGTTATTATGGTTGTCCTATATTGATGGTCGTTATAGTGAGTGGCTGGAATGGCTGTGTGATATGACTGGTTCGTATGGCTTGGAGGTGTGGTTGACTGGCATATCTGGTTAGTATTTTAAGCTGCATTAATGGCTTGTGTGGTTTAGAGGCTTGCCGACTAAACATCCAATAACACCTGCAGAGGGTTGGTAACCCATGGATAGACATACTAGGGAGTAGTTTGGCTCTGCCATATTTATGAGAGTCGAACCCACAGGGTCATACACATCCAACTTTATTTTTCTAATTAGGTATGTTGTTATAAATGTATTCATTTTTTGCAAATTTTTTATTTTTTGAGTTTAAGGTCATTGGGATTAATTTTAAGGTCTACAACAACCAGCGTGGTGGTCGATGTCATCAAAGTAATTTTTACTCGTTTTTTATCATTATTTTACTAATTTTTACAAATTTTCTCGAGTTATGATTTTGTAGATGTTTGGTTTGCCCCCCCCCCCCCCCCATCGTTAGGGCGTTGTGTTCAAGTTGGGAAGGGGGGTAAACGTTATGTTCCTCAACTTTTATAATATTTCTCAATTTTTCGTGATTTTTTTATTGATAGGGTGGAGTGGTGGTAGATGTGTTGGTTTGTGTGAACAGGAGGAGGGTGGTGTACTGTACCTATGGGGTACAAGGCTATAAAGGCATAAGAATATCTTTCCATTTGGGCACTTTATTTATGCAGTAATATAAAACTACTCGACTTACAAAATATGCTTTGATAATAAGCTCTCGAAACACCCATCAGCTTAAAAATATACAGAATATACTACAAAAATTTCCATGTAAAAAAACTTGACATCTATGCCTTACCAAATTAAGGTGGACTGTCGCTCAAAACAGGTCCAATCCTCCAAAAACAATTATGCAGATTTCAAATGTTTCGCTGCCAACTTTCTGACTTTCGAAATCAATACTAAATTGATATCAGAACTATGTGAATTACACGAATAAGTATTACACGTTATAATGATAACGTATCCTGATAAATGCAGAATTCTAGATATTATAAATTGATTACATAGGACGTCCAGCGCACCTATATTTTGACAGCTAAGGTCTCTAACGACTCAATTTGACAGTAAGCTTTGTGATTATATTACAGGCACAATAAAAAATTTCCAATTTTTCATATACAATGTATTTGTCACGCACGAGTGGTAACCTATTCTAACTTAGTGACCTGTTGATACCACTTGATTTTTTACAACTATAGAATGACTAGAAAGCAAACGTTTCACACTGGCCCATTCTAACATACCTACTTTACAATGCGACATTCTTTTGGAGCCTCAAAACGACAATATTTTTGGGACGTCTGCATTAATGGCAGCTAACAACTGCTACAGTTCATAACCAAACTCCACTCTTTCATCATCAAAAACAGTAGCAAATATAAATTTAATTACACTGAATGCTTCTTTACAACCGCTACCACACTCTGTATACCTCTATAACCTTGATTTATCACCATACTTTAGTATTGGTGCTACCAATGGTAAACATTTGTTAACAAACCCGACCAAAACTCCTGTACTTCAAAATTCAGAGTTACGAGCTGCATCAAATATCAAATTAATGCTCTGGGTGTAATCTTAAATCATCCAGCTCGCAATGTCGCTCACTTTTATAACCTTTGGGGTAGCTCTCTAAATAATCCCCAGCAGTACCATTAGTTACCTTTGGGGTCGCTCTCTAAATAATCCCCAGCAGTACCATTAGTTACCTTTGGGGTCGCTCTCTAAATAATCCCCATCAGTACCATTAGTTACCTTTGGGGTAGCTCTCTAAATAATCCCCAGCAGTGCCATTAGTTACCTTTGGGGTCGCTCTCTAAATAATCCCCAGCAGTACCATTAGTTACCTTTGGGGTAGCTCTCTAAATAATCCCCAGCAGTACCATTAGTTACCTTTGGGGTAGCTCTCTAAATAATCCCCAGCAGTACCATTAGTTACCATTGATTATCAAGCCGGTTACCATTTTCTCCACAGCAAATCTCACGTTAAAATAAGGCATTACTAAAAAACATATTCAAATCTCTTCATAGGTGCTGAGAGCTCTGAAAGGGGAGCCTTTTAAGAATCTACGTGAGACTTGTAGCACACACAAATTATTTGGCAGCCGACTACCACACATTATATGAAGTTAATTAAAAGAATGGGCAAACTCACTGAATATTTATGGCCCTTATACGACTTCAGCTCCCAGGTAAATTGTACTTTATTTCAAATAATCTCCATCCGAGAACTAAAAATATTTAAAAACAGTCATTCCAAATCCCTTTTCCTATATGCTGCTAGTGCAAACAATTATCAGTCGTGGTGCTACGGTTCCCTCTATGCAACACATTACACACACTTCACACACGCCTCTTAAGTTTCCGAAAATTCCTAAAAAAAAACAAGCCCTGCATCACACCGAATTAAAACAGGCATCACCTCGCCGCACACGCAGAGAAAATCCCTTGCCAACCACGACTCACCTTTAGCGAAACGGCACCGCAGTCATCGTGCATGCTGTCTACCTAAGATGTTCATAATTATGCCAATGTACCCTCAGTATGACGACGTAGAATACCGGCCTACCCAAGTGAACACAACCAACTACAAAGGTGAAAAAGAGAGAGCAAACCGTGCAAGCCTTTTTATAACATTACCTGACACCTGAAAATTATGGTGCGAGGTAAGAGAGGGATGAGGTAGGAAGGGGAATAGACAGGAGAAAGGAAGGAGGTACCTGACTATCGCCGAATTAATCGATTCTCAGAGTCCACTGGTCACAGTAATAAAATAACGACGACTGAGGCGCTGCCTAGCGGCACAGTGGGGTTGTGCTATATTTTCCCCTATAATTATTTTTTTATTAGAAATGCAAATTAAAAATTTTTTTAGAAAGTTTGGCGGATTTTTTGGGTTTAAGGCTATACAAGTACGAGAGTGAGGTCAATATCTAGGTCACCAGATCCAACATGGCGGATGGGTGACATCACAACATGGCAGTCTGTGCCTGATATTTGTACCCTTATGCTCACCCTCTCTTCTTTATACTACTACTGGCTGCTATATATTTTTACATTTGTTTAAATGGGGCATATTCTTTAAAAATTAAAATAGTGATTTTGACATAGGATTACACAAAAATTCTGGTCCCTGTAGTTATTTGTCTGGAATAATCTAGCCTTACAAGAGATAATTATCACAACAATGTGTTTTTGATATCAGGTTGTAACACTGCTCATTTATGTATGTGCTCTGAAATGTAAGTACACACATCCTCTGAACATGTTTTAATTCAACCTTAAGATAATTAATTAATTTCCAAAAGCATGCACGTGATGGATGTTGAAAATCTTGCTGGCAGTAGGCAAGTCTATAAATGGGGGGGGGGAGGGTGGGTCGTACACTAAGGAGGACGATTATCAGTATAGCTCATGTTCAGAGTATGTGGCCAGAGAGGTGTTGTGACATGACTGGTGTTGCAGCAAGAGATAGGCCCCAAACTGGATCCCTCGTTGGTGGAACACGCATCGCTGATACGAGGTGCCATTCCCGTGCTTCCAGTTCTTCTAGCGTGGATCTGCCTAGTCTTCAATGTCTTCGTTCCTGGGCTCGGTGAGTAGCTACATCTTTACTACCACTACCTGCTATACCTACCTACACAGCTCGCTGTTAACTAAACACTCATCATTCTAATGTCTGCAGATCCCTGCTCGTAACTGCTAATACCAAATACACTAGAGACAAATACCAGACAGCTCTATAAGAATAGGATAGAAGTGTATGCAAAAAAACAGAGCTGCAATAGGTGCTACTATTATTAAATTTTCAGAGATATTTCAAAAGTTATTCATTATTATCATTTGTCTGTAAATATCTTCCACTTCTGAAATATTTGACATATTAGGAACTGGTTTGCATCTTTTAAGTTTCGGTCATTATTAATTAAACTTTCTAGAAAAAATAAAGTTTCATTTTCATATCTACAATGTAGGTATCATGTAAGTATTATTAACATTAGTGGAATGGAAATGACATCAGTTGAAGTGTGAGAACTTTGCCACACTTACGGGCAAGTCATTTTGAAGGTATGTAGTGAGGTGATGGAGGGTGAAAGGCGATTTTGAGGGGTGGTGTAGGTTTAGGTTAGGAATGTTTCGAAAATACTGTTACCTGCAGCGCCAGACATCGTCAGCGCAATGTCAATGTTGCGGTAGAGCTGCAGACTCTGGAATTTCTCTAGATCATAGACTAATCACCCAGACGTAAACTTCCATCATTGCTGTACCCTTCATATTAAATATTGCCAGCCATGTTTACTAAACAGTAGGCCTATTCAGGCTGGCCTAAACACCATTATTGAACTGATTAATTGTAGCACTTATGTATTGAACATTACTAAAGACACCAGACACTGAATGAAGAAGACGACATTGCCTATCTCGGCTTAGAACGCCGAGCTAGGCAATGCCGTAAAAAGGTGCGAAAGCCTGTCTTTACGTTTGTGGTTCAATTATGCTTCCCCTGATTATTAAAGTTCCGGGGAAGGAGGGCAGGCATCTCTGGTGGCTAATAAACAAAAATGTTCCGGCTAATTAATGAAGACTTTTGCAAACTAAAGTGATTGGCGCAAACAGTGTGGGACACCGGAGTGCACGCATGATGCAGCCTTTCCCTCGTGAGTCTCAGATGCTACTGACTGTTCGGTAGTGGCATGAGAACCTCTCCTGGAGGGTAACCGACCACACAGAACTACTTTCTGACATTATTTGGTATAAATTTATCAAAACACGTCACATTTGCGAACTAACATATCCATAAAAATGCTCTGCATTATTTACATACAAACAAAACACTTGTGCAAAGAGTGAGGTAATGTGGAGGTTTAAAATGTGAGATGTAAACATATAAACCTTGCAGATAAATACTTTAATAAACAATAACACTGGGTAGGAAATTTATAGGGATGTCTCTGTAGTCCGTTGAACTAGGGTTCATTCAGTCTCAGCCATTAAGACCTTTTGTGCAATGCCCTATTTAAATATGTTGCACTGTGTTGCACGAAGCTACATCACCTTGCACTACACTGCTTTCACTGGTGTCACGCATCTTATGCATCGCACTAACACATCGTCGCACATGTCATGGTAGAGTGTGAATGCTGGCTGCGTTATGGAATTGTGTGCGGTGGGAAAACTGTCTAAGGGAAAGGTTAATATGGAGCATATCAAATTACCCCCACCCCCCCCCCCCCAACCTTTGAGACCATTTTTGCAGCTGTACGCCGCTACACACAGCAAGAGCACTACTTCTTCCCCTGCTGTCTCTGGCATAAAATATAGGGGCTCTTGGTATGTCCTCCCCGTCCCCCAGTTGCTAGAATGGCTGCTGCTGCTGTCCCAGGCAGCTCGACCCAGTGTGCGATGCTGTAGTGTCCCCACACTCTATGCAAGCCTGTGGCGGTCGTGGCTGCCATCATGACCGGCGAAGGCAGAGCGAGCTGGATGACTTACTACCCTGATTATCACCATCGCTGCTGCTGCTCCTGCTTGTACCCCATCGTTCCCTACCATGCTGCTGCCGGGAGCGACCTGGGCCAGCAGCAAGCAAGGAGTGGTGATCAAGGTGATGTGTCCTCTTGGCTGGTCATGACACACTTGCTGTCGACCCATTCATGCAGGCATCCCCTTCCAACATCGGCGCCATAATGATGGGCATCGCAGTATCCACTAGTGGGGCCATGCCCAGCAGTGCCAGCACCAGTTGCGGCATTGTTGTTTGAATGGCGATGCTGGTAGATACTGCACTGTCGAACACTGGGGGGGGGCTGACCATCAAACATGCTCCCTCAGGTGCCAATGTGCCAGGCGATGTCAGGTCTCGGGCACCCACTGGTGGCTCTCCTTGGGAGGGTGCTGATGCACTTTCCTCCACTGTAGCTCCTCG
The DNA here is from genome assembly GCA_029891345.1 of Dryococelus australis. Lineage (NCBI taxonomy): Eukaryota > Metazoa > Arthropoda > Insecta > Phasmatodea > Phasmatidae > Dryococelus > Dryococelus australis. The sequence goes on along the minus strand of CM056998.1, from coordinate 2,619,950 downwards.
CTGACACTTGATGGCGACGTCGCCCTCGTGGGTCATCGGAACTGAAGTTCTAGTTGTATGCTGTGGTGAATGCGAAACTGTTGCTGGTGTTGGGATAATGACTTCTGTTGGCATCGTGTTGTCCCAACACTCGGTCCTTCGTCACAATGACTGCAAGGGGTCGCTGGCATGTCTGGCATCGGCGACACATGGGTTACAGGTAGAGACCTGTCTGAGAAAGGTGCTGGCCTACCTTCCTTCCCTGCACCTTGTTATTGGAGCTCGGCAGGTGAATCGCCATTGTTAGGTGTCAAGGCACCTGGTTTTACTTAGCCAGTGACATCTGCCAGTGAAAGTTGGATGTCGTCATGGTGCACCCTGACGTTCTTTCTGCCCACCGGACTATTTATGTGATCGGCGCGACACTCCGAAGTACCTTGTGCGGCCTTCTCTACTTGGCTGCCAGGCCCACACAAAAGTTGGGGCAGGTGGCAGACTGTGAGTGCACACATTGGTATACTTTCTATCCTGCCTGAAGTGCTGGCTGTTGCCAGGTGGTGCTCAGGACCCATTGTGCAGCATACTCCCCCTGATGTTGCCATTGTTCCTGGTGTCTGTGTCATCGCTTCTCTATACACACACCACTGCTTTAGTGCCACTGGTTTCCTTCACTTGGGGGCAGTTATTCTCCCTGGAAGTGCAAGTTTCATGCGTAATGATACGCTGCCATATTTAAGTGGTGCAGCCCCCCCCCCCCCATAATGGGTGAACATCTCCCTCCACTTCTTATAGGAGTAGTCACGCACTTCTCGACCACTGGGAGGCAAATGGGTCTGTCAGATGTGTAAAGAACAAGCATGCAATGGGTGTGGACTCCCCGACGATTGTTCCGGGGGGGTAGGTGCGGGCAACCAGCCTGTAATGGGTGTAAGACATGGGAGCGCCATGTCAGTTGCTAGCCTTGGATGGAGAACAAGCCTGTTATGGGTGTAAGGTTATGCGTGGTGGGGGTAGTGTGTACTATGGGAAACACACTCCCTCTCTGTCCATTGTTTGATGGCCAATTGGTGCTTCCTAAGGTCTGGTTGAGATTTGGTTGACTATTAGAAGCCAACCTCTCAATCGAGCATGCTCCTGGGATGGCCATCAGACGGGCTTAAGGCCTAGTGGTATATGATTGGCACGAAAGGGAAACCTCCTCCCTCTGTTGCTCTGTGGGCTCGGCTGGCGACCGGTGGGGCCCAATAGGTTGGCCGAACTGAGATGTGTCGGAGCTATTGCCAGCTCTAGTAATGAAGAGCAAGTCAATGCATGAACTGCGGGAAGGTCTAGTGGTCCGCAAGTTATAGCCTTTCCTAGTCAAGGGAACCCACACCTCCTCGTGGCACCACTGTTGCGCCAACCACCTAGAAGGCTCAGATGTGGGAAACTCCCAGGGTGTTCCCTATGCCTGGTTTTACCAAAAGGGGTATCTGCCTCCCAGGCCAAGCTTGAATCATGGGCAATTCATGATGGCAGTGCCTGATGGTGGGCTGGTCGACTCCTTTATGGTCAGTGGGGCCCTGAAATCGAGATGCGTCGTCTGTTGCGCTACTCCACACAAGCCACTGTTGCGGTGACAACAGATCCGTCAGGGTGCTGTTATTACTGCAAAGTTCTGTATATGCTCAAAAAGCCAATTAATCAGTCCAAAAAACACTTCCATAGTTGTTTGCATGTGCGTGGCGGTTGATAATCATCTATTATATATTACTGTTCTGGATTAGGCTTGCTTCCTGATTCATCGACGACATGTCCCAGAAAGTCTAGACCTGCTCCACAGGTCGAGGGATGACAATACCTTTGCATTTTCTAGTGAGCGCAGCGCAACCTTCACACTAATGTATGGTGGCAGTGCGCTGCACGTCACCTGATTGACTGGGCGGAAGTTAACACAAAACCTCCATGTGCCATTTTTTTCGGTGCCAGTGTTATAGCAGGATTAAAACCACTGTGTGTGGGCTCAATTACTCCATCTGCTAGCATGTTCTATTGACGTATTATCTGCGCCTGGTGAGGCATATGGGCCCTTCTTGCATCAAAGGAATTTCATGCTCTGCTAGATTTGTTCGCCGCAAGGCGTCATGTTTGGCAAACACTTCTTTACATTCATCTTATAACCTTTTGACGACTCTGGTGTTAGTTGGGACACTGGGGAATGGGGATATGTGGACGGGAACATAGTTGCATGATTTATCAGTTCGGGCACCAACTCTCTCCCGAGAGCTTGAGTTGATGATGTTGGGTCATGTGGTCAACCTCCCATGTGACTTTTCCCCAAATGCTCCGTCGTCTCCTGTGGAACCACAGGTGTTGTTGTTGAAGATTATTTAGCTACAATCCACTTTGCCTGGGTTAGTTAGGACTGTATGCCGCCCCCAAATGCAATGCTCACTCCCAGAGAGTGTTATGGTCCCTCTTATGCCCACAAATAATTTAGGTAAATGAAAAATATGTTGTCGTAGTTCGGTGATGTAGCCAAGACATGGCTAAGCAAATAAAAGAAGTGGAATACTATCACACACACTTTTTATTTACTGAAGTCCCATACTGGCTACATGCATTAATGTTCGTCACTAAAGGTCAGGATGGTCTGAAATATATAAAATTGCACCAGGGCCTACATGGATTAAGTTGAACATTATGCCCCTGTCGTGTGAAAGACGAACCAGGGAGTGGGGTAGCACACTCTCCAGGCTAAACAAATGCAAACATTTCAGTAAATTCATAAATGACTATTTCAAGTTACATGATGTACGAAAACGATCAGGAGTCGGATAGGTCGGACACGATGTCCACTCCACAGCGTATATGAGGCACTACTGATTGTGTGTTGCCACCAAGCTCCCAGGTTGGCCGAGCTCTGCCATGCAAACATGAACAAATGCAATTAATGCTGCAATTGATGATGATAAATGAAATGGGTGGTGATGATGCATCATTGATGAGACATAATGAATAGAATACCCTTTACTTTAATTTAAATAAATAACAAAATTACAATACATAAGTTATCTCTTGATTGGAAACTGAGAAGTATGTTGACTTATCCTTAAAGCTTAACCTAAAAACATGTATTTCTATGTTGTCATTCTGATATGAATAAATTGACATACACAAAACTTAGTATCTAAACAGGCACTGAAAAGGGATCTTTATTTAGAAACATTTCATGAGGCATAAAACACTTGTTAATATATACATAAGAATATAGAGGTTATATGATGCTCGTGGCCATGACAATGGTAAAGACCCTGCTCCCGTGTGTTCACACATAACCTCAATGCACCTGGATAATATTGTCCAGGTACTGGACACTACTGATGTTTGTGAAAATATAAAATATTTACATGAATTTGCTAGGCACTGAAATGTTGTGTCCTTATAAAAATTCCCTATATTTATTTATGTACTGTGCCCTAATAATGGTGGTGTGCTTTAGGCACGTACGTTTTTATGGTGTTGTGTGCATGACATGCTCTGTATGCACCATGCATAACAAGTAAACAAACCCCATGAAACTCTCAATAAAATATAAAAACAATTAAAATTGCTGCACTTCAGATACTAATACACAACAAGACCCTTTCAATAAATAATAATACATAAACCAACCTTGACATAAACACATGTTAAGCACTTCAGCACTACACATGTGACATAGCGCTTAATGAAAACATGGAGCACTACACACAAAATATAAATTAAATGAATAAAGAAAACAAGCACTGCAAACAAAATATTAATAATAAATTAGAAAGGCCATCGGAAAAAATTGATACACAATATACAAAAAATGCACTGATGCACTACACACGATGACACTTGGTGGACACATGGGATGCTGGCTGATGCTTCTAGCTGTCACATGTGGCGACGAAGAAGGTCGTGTGGGCTGATGTTGATGATGCGAGGAACAGTTTAATGGTACGGACACGTGGCACACGTCAAATGCCCTTCCCCTTCTGAGGTCGTTCATGCATTGGCAGTTCCACTCTTTTCAGTCCATGCAGCAGGTCACTGGTGGCCGGAGCTTTTTCCGTGGCCGCAGGTTGTACCCGCCAGAATGCTACTCTGGGAATGGGCGTGGCTGCTGTGCTGATTGCGTTGGCGGTGGGGCTGTGGAAAATGTCATACCAAACTCATTTAATTCCTCAAAGGGAATATCTAAAGTTATATTTTATATCTTCATTTATAAGTAAAATATATATATAATCAATAAAGCATTTTAATTCCTCGATCTAATTTTCTTTTTGTAAACATAGTTAAAGCAACAGCAGCAGAAGCATTTTTTTTTTCACAAATTGGAGTATCTTTATTTTAAAAAATTTGTTTTGCTTCTTTTTGTACAACAGAATCATGTCAAGATTCAAAATATTACTGGTCTCTATAAGCAATATCGTGATATTTGCATGCTTCATCTTATTTATTTATTATCGTGTCTCCTCTTTCTAGTCTTTCATTCAGTTGTGTAAGTAGTCCACAATAATTATAACCTGGCAAATTAATTTTGGATAAATTTAAATTATTTAATGCCCAATCTATTATTCCTTTGCCATGATGTTCAGAATTCCAAAATGATTGTGGAATTACATTTAAAACTCTTATTAGATATGGAATTACTTTTGGATTGTTAATAACCAAATCAGAAAATTTATTGTCCAGTGTATTCATTATGTTTACATTTCCACTGTAATAATTTTTATTCCCATCATTTTCTTAACCATGAATAATCTATCAACCAATTTTCTAACCTCATCCATCCAAACATATTCTTTTGGTAAATTACTGTATTTCTTTATACCTTCTCCAGATCTAGGAGTTCTTGGAGAAATCATTCTTTCTGGTGTGTTCGGTGCTGATTTCGAATGTGATTTTATATATATTTCATTAATTGGACTAATTATATTATTATACTTCCAGCCAATACTTGAACTTGGAGTATTCATTTTCTTATTAGGAAAATAATTTTGAAATACAGCATTGTTAACAAAACAATTTCTGTATAGATTTTTATGGCCATTATCATTGTAATTACCCACAAATTCTTAATATTCACTTTTTGTAAACAATTTAGAAAGTCCTTTTGTTAGTTAATATTCTTTGTTTTTGACAAATAGTGTCTCACCATATATCTATACTTTTGTATTGCCAATATAAAAATCATGACCCTCTACTTGTAAACCCTATTTTTCTTTAATGTTATTTATACCTCCAGAAATATATTTTCTAAGTCTTATATTTGAGTTTTTCAATGACAGTATACCCTAATTTTGAGAATTATCTCTAGGAAATAATTTTCCTTCAAATGATGTTTCTTCAGGAGTAGGTGGATAATCTATTTTTTTTTTATTGCTGCAGGAACTAATATTGTTATTAAATTTTCGTTTTCTTCACTTACTTTTTCTTCTTTTTTAAGCAGTGTTTCGTAATTCGTCAATTAATGATTGCATATTCTTCTTATTTCTTTCATATTCTTTTTTATGATGCTTTCTATATTTTTTATATTTTTCGATGAGTAATTTAACTCTAGAAACTCCCTTTGATTCCATAGTTTATTTATACATTTTTCCCCTATAAATAAGTTATAAAAATCAAACAAAGGGGAATTTAAATATTTACAATAATAGAATTGAATTTGATATTCCAATAGGAGATGACTTTTCTTTTCTAAATGATGCTTATGTTTATGAGCAATTTAGTTTAAAAAAGAGAGATAAAGCTGGAGATGATGCAATATATCTAAAAGAAGACAATATTGATGTTTGTTCTAACATTTTTCCTTTTCAGTTTTCTAGAGTAGAAATCTCATAGCATGGAAATATTATTGTAGCTGTTGATAATCCTGGTATAACATCAACTATGATGAATGCTTTATTAAGATCACCAAGTGAACAAAATTATTTATAATTTACTGGTGTTGGCAATCTATATCGCGATAAATCTGTTTCTAGTCATATAAAAGATGAAGATAAAACTGTTTCTAGAGTTGAAAAAAATGAAATATTGTATCCGCTGAGATATTTGTGTGTTTTTATTCGTGATAACAATGATATTTATTGGAAAGGTGGTCATAAAATTACTTTTTTTCGTAATTTATCTACTAGCAAATGTTTATTTCTTTATGAAACTCTAGATAAAGTTACAAAACATTGTCCCGATAGTGGTAAAATTGTTATTCAATAATTAGAAATAATGTGGCCTTTTGTTCAATACGAATCTAGCACAGCCATTTAAATTAAAGAAAAATATACAAAGATCCAAAAATTCCTATTAGTTTTGATTATTGGCAATTTTTTATAAAAATAAGTTCCTGCTGTTTCAACTTTTTTTAACTTTGATATAAAAGATCAGTTTAATAATTAAAAATTTGATATGCCTGATTTTGTAATTGTAGGTTTTAAACTTAATAGAATAAATCATGCTAAACACTATAAACACACTGCTATGTTTGATCATTGTAATGTAAGGAATATTTATGTTAAAAATGGTAGAAATGAAATTTTCCCTAAAGAAAACTGGAATCTAGACATTGAAAATGGTGTTTACATTAAACAATTTCTTGCTTACAATGATTTTAGAAATTCAAAAACCAAATTAGATATTCGGCTTCAGAAAAAATAAACTTTATTATAAACCAACTGTAAACTTTGTTGGTGATATTAATTACTATCCATTTCGTGGGCGAATACTGTTATATGTTATATATTGTATGTTTAGAAAAACCACAGTATTTAAAGAAAAACAAATATAAAATTAGTGTTGATTTTAATAAAGAAGTTGAAGCAGGTATAGTTTGTAATGTTGTACTAATTAGTAAAAGAAATTTTACATATGATTATTTGAAAGAAATAATTACTGAAGATATATAAAATTTTAATATTATTAAATGGGAGTATCAACAAATTGGTTCGACATATTAATACAATATTTTAGACTTATAGTTGAGTGGTTACATTTAAAAGTTTTACGAATTTTTAGAAATATAGTTGAATTATTTGATCAAATAAAAAATCGTTTTCATAATTCTAAATGAGTGTTTTCTTTATAATTATTAAATTTATTTTCTTAATAAATAAAATCAAAATGCCTTTGTTTCCATGAAGTTCGACTAACATTTTAAAATGTGGTAGTAGTGATTGAATGCCATCTTCCCATAGATTAGATAATGCATATGAAGATCTTAAAAATATGGTTCGCAAATTTCATTCAAATTTGCAAAGCTTACAATTGCCAATTTTAGATAACATTGATGATAAATATGAACCTCGAAAAATTTGGTGAAAATATAGAGCAAATAGAAGAAGCTTTAACATAATTAGTAGAGCTTCGAATATAAGCTGTAGAGAATAATAAGCTAATATTTCATTTGAGTTTGGCTTATTTTGCTTGACTTTAGCTTAGATTTGCTTGTTTTTGAGAATGAAAAATCCGAATGTCTATTTTGGAAAAATGGTAAACTTAATTGATTTTGGGGTAAAATTGCTTGATTTTCGATTAATATTGCTTGTTCTTATAGCATGAAAGGTTTTGCATTGTCATTTAGTGAAATATTGGAAAATTTGCTTGATTTGGGCTCAAACTGCTTGATTTTCGATGTAAATTGCTTGTATTTTGAATTGAAAATTGTTGTTTCTAGAAACATGAAAAAGTAGCTTGAAAACGAGAAATTTGCTTGATTTTTATAGTTTTTTAATAAATTTCAGATTTTATTTTTAATTTTTTCTTGTTCTTTTGCTAAAAATAACAGGAAATAGTTAATTTTACTTTTTTCTTGTACTTTTGGCGGAAATTGCCGGAAAAAGTAGGGTGAACCAGGACCCGCATTATACATCTACTGGCCTGCACCCTTAAAATTCAGAGTAATAGCTGTGTTTTCTTAACAAGTATGTGCCAGGGGGCCGACACCCGGCAACTTGAACTTGCAATGGTTACACATGGTACTATTCTTAGCATCAGTGTTGGCAATCACAACGGATCACTGAAAGCAGCACCAGCAGGACGGCGACTCCAGGGACACCCCGTTGGCTGTTGGCCCACGACCCCAACACAGCAAAAGCTCGACTGAACTTGGCACCCGAGCACATCAACTCGCCCCTCTCTTGGGTAAGAGACAGGGCGAAGTCACCTTCAACAACCCCCCTGAGAGTCTACCCATGTCACAATATTATCGTCTGAGGAGTATCAACATGTCGGGAGGATTCCGTCTTGGCCGTCGGCCGGATGACCCTGAGATAGCAAGAGTCTGCTCTACCAGAGTATGGCATCATCACAGTGATGCCTGACACCCCCTCAAATATAATCTAAATTTCCTAAGATTTTCCTTAAACCTGATTTCACCGCAACCAAAATTACTCATTACCCACTACCGCACCATGGCACCCTATTAGTACGACACAGCGACATATTAAAAAAACACAAGACATCATTCTAATACATTTTGTACGAGAGCACTCATGGAAAAGAACATATTGGCACAGAAATAGAACCCTTTCCTTATTTCTCAAGGAAACTAACTGTGACAAAGAATACTACTTAAACAACACACACATAAATTTCACACTCATTGATTTATATAAGTAAAATTAATAAAAAAAAATCCTCATCTACCAGCAACAGATTAAGTTTCAAACTAAAGATTACCTCAGAGCTCTGAAATTTTATGAACAAAAATAACTAAGATGCTGATCTCATTTCCTTAAGTGATATTTAGCATGCCTGATAAAACATATGCAAACAAAAGTTAACAACCTACTAAAAAACATTACTAAAAAAAAAACTAATTTCATGATGAAATAGTCTAGTTAGCTCAAATTTATCTGGAGCAAAACTTTATCTCTGATTTTCCTAAAATATCTGACTATCACGAAAGTTTGGTAAAGCAATTTAACTCCAAATGATTGACCTCTGGGTATGCTGGCTTGGATTCTCTGAGTAATAAATCTGTTACTAATGTCAATATTTTAAACAAAATCAGTTCTAGTTTCAATACACTATTCAAAGAAAATGGTACAGCTCCCAGGTAATATAAAAATAATAAACTCCGCCGAAAATAATTATCTAACACTTCAGATGCAACGGGGATTGAAAATATTGACGCTTGGAGACACCGAATGGTGTAGTACTTACGTCCTTATAAGACGGTGAAAATGGCATCTTGAAGAGCACTAAAAATCTAATTAATCCCAGTAGGACCTCTTGACAAACTGTCCACTGGATACTATGTTACACTGGGTATCTCTCCATACTCCTTCCAACATCTCGGAGCCCTGATTTACGATGGTAACAGATGTCCAGTTGTAAACCTAACAGTAAAGGACTACATATTCTCAGACCCTAAATTAGTCGCAGGTTCATTTAATTCATACTACTTAAACTTCGTAGAACACGTGATTAAATAAAAATAAATAAACAAGATATAAACCATATTCCTATACTACATGGTACAGAATACCCTGCTATATCTTTTACAGACACAACTCCAGAAGTAGTGGAGAAAACAATCAATTATTTGCAACCAAAATTATCTAGCGGCTATGATGACATTAGCTGTAGGTTATTAAAGAAATGCAATTTTTTGAATTCAGTGTTCTATTAAGCCATATTTGTAATGACATCTTCAATACAGGAATGTTTCCAGACAGTCTCAAATGGGCTATGATAACACCATTATTCAAGAAAGGAGACAATACCGAAGTAAACAGTTATAGACCCATCTCACATCTTCCATCCTTTTCAAAAGTAATTGAAAAACTAATTTACAGGAGGTTGCTGCAACATTTCAAGAATTACAAAATCTTATCAAATTTCCAGTTTGGCTTTAGGAAAAACACGTCAACAAATAATGCAATTTTCAAATTAACAAATAGCATTTTTAATGCACCTGATAAAAAGATGCCATCTAATGGAATATTTTGCGACCTCACTAAAGCATTTGACTGTGTAAATCACAACATACTTATAGGAAAATTAAAGTTTTATGGAGTCTCAGGTACACCAAATAAACTAATAAGCTCATACCTTTCAAACAGACAACAAGTGTGGATCAAAGGAAAACTACTTAATTCTACTCGGAACCAGGAAAAATTAAGCATGGGGTCCCACAAGAATCAATATTAGGCCTCCTCCTATTCCTAGTTTATATATAAATGAGCTTCCATGTGCCTTAACCCCAGAAACTACTCCAATTTTATTTGCAGATGATTCTAGCATCTTAGTTTCTGGAGATTCAGTAAATGATCTTACACAAAAAAACGGACACAACATTTACATAGCTAAATGTATGGTTTACTGGAAACAAATTAAATCTCAACCTAGATAAAACATATCTTATGAATTTCCTCACAAAGAACAGAAAAATCATTAACCCATATGTTAGCAGTAGCAGAGACAAAATTAATGAAACAGCAGTGATTAAGTTTCTTGACTTAAAAGTAGACAATTTACTTAACTGGAAATCTCATATTGCGTATATTTTACCTAAACTAAGCTCAGCATGTTTCGCACTGCGGAGTGTTGCAGAGGTCTGGAACAAAAATACAGCAAAAATGGTATAGTTTGCATATTTTCATTCCATGATGGGTTTTGGTATAATTTTTTGTGGTAATTCCAGTGACAGCAAAAAAGTGTTTCACGTGCAAAAGAGAGCTGTAAGAATAATCAATGGCGAAAGAAAGTCAGGCTCATGTAGACCTCTTTTCAAGAGCTCAGAGATTTAACATTTGCATGTGAGTACATGTTTTCAGTACTTATATACATTTCCAAAAACAGTCATTTATTTCAGAAAATGAATACGTTCATAAGCATGACACAAAAATAAAAAAAACACTTGTATTTGGCTTCAGTTAACTTAAAACTTATCCAGAAAGGGTCATCCTACCTTGGTAGACAACTTTTCAATAAGTTTCCATAACACCTGCAAGAAATTTGCTTCTCTAACCAAAATTGCTTAAAAAAAAACAGTTGAAAGAATTTTTTCTAAACTAATATTTTATATTGTATATGAATATCTAAACTACAAAAATTAAGAAATTATTGCATAACATGTCTTTGTACGCATTACTTGTTCTGATTTTTTTCGTTTCCTTTTTCTTCTGTTTCAACAAAACGACGACGCCCCACAGTATGTTGGAAGAGGATTTGTCAAATTATGAGGAAAAGATGTGATGCGTATATGTGTGTGTTTACTATGTCCATTGTATAAACTTTTTATAGTGTAATTTGACTTGTCCAATATCTTTGTACAGCTATGTATTGAAGAAATATCTTACGGCTGCAATAAACCAAAACAAAAAAACACCAAATGGCCGAGGAAGTGAATGCATGGCTTACCTGTGTGGCACTTCCTGTTCGCACACGAGAGCTTGTTTATGGCGAGGTGCTCCAAGACTAGCAAAAGATGTTTCACATGCTGTCCCCAGTTCTCCGACCAGATGATCACATTGTCAAGGTATGCGCGTGTGAATTTACCCACTTACCTGTCAAGTACCTGAACCACAATCTGTTGGAAAGTGACCGGTGCACATTTTAGCCCGAATGGCATGGCACAGAACTGGCAACTCCGCCCATCAGGGGTGGTGAACACTGTTTTGTAACGATCTTCCGGTATAATAGGAACTTGCCAATACCCACTGTATAGGTCAAGGGTCGTCATGACTTTTGTTTTTCCCCAATGTGTGTAGTGCGTCTTTCACACTGATGTAAGGTAGGGATGCGCTCTGCATGATAAAGTTCAGTGGCCTAAAATCCATACAAAAATGCCACGTGCCATCCTTCTTTAGCACGAGTGTTATTGTGCTGTTGTACTTGCAGCATTTAGGTTCGATGACCCCATCTGCCAACATTTTCTTTACTTGTTCTTCAATAATCGTGCGCTGATGTGACTGATAGTTGCAGGGATCTGCAAACAGTGGTCTGTCACGCTCAAGTGGTATGTTGTCCTCTGCTATTGTCGTTCTCCTGAGTAGACCTGCGGATGCAAAAAGTCTCTCTGTTCGTTCAGGATCTTCTGTACCATGTGCCGGTACCCTTCTGGTGCTTCATGATCGAGCTCGTCGAGTCTCACTGCGGGTGCGCTGCTGTTCTTGCGTGGTATCAACTCGTATACCGTTCTGTGTTATTTTTGTCCAAAATGGATCCTGCAGGCGGCTGGCTCCACGACTGTATCATGTTCGGTCAGCCAGGGAATACCAAGGATGGCATCCTCCCGCAGGTCCTCTGCTACTAGGGTCATAATGGTTGTCACAACGTCGCGGATGTGGATGGTGATAGCTGTCTCGCGTACTACACGCCCTGTATGGTGTTGTGTAGCCAGATGTATGACTTGCTTATTAGGTTTAAAACTTCTTTCATCCACGAACTCGGCTCTCACAAAGTTGTGCGATGCTGCTGTGTCGACCAGTTCTGAGCATTTCTTCTCATTCAATAGGACAGGAGTTCATATCATTGTATGCATTGCCTCTTCGAACTGCAGCAAGATGATTTGCTGTGGTGTCTTCGCCCCTTGCTTGCTCTTTTTAGATGTCACTGTCGTTCTCTCTTGTTTCTCTTCCTAGTGATGGGGTGGTAAACGTCCGGCTCACCAACCCCTAGTTTCCCATCGGTTCCTTTCCTCCTGTTATTTTGGCCTCAATCCTCTCCTACAGGGTTGGGTATGCGCTGTACCAGTGCTTTTGCTGGCCTCCTGGGCAGAACCTGCATGCTGGGATTTGTTATTGTCCCCTTCCTTTTCCTGGCAGCCTGTCTCCCTTCGTACCAGGGGCTGCAGATGCGGGACTAAAATCTCGGCCATCCCTGTGGAGTTGTGACCGGTTACCATTTCTATCCCGGTTCCAATTCGCCGGCTGCCGTTGTGTCTGGGAGGTATCTGGCCCTCGATTGAATGTTACCCCTTGTGGTGCTCGCAATAACGTCGGGTGTTCGCGTACTGCTTGATCTATCAGAGCTGTTGTTCGGATAAAAGCTTCCATACTCCCTTGAATTAGTGGTGCCATGGCCAACTTTCATTGGGGCGTAACTGTGGAGGCTACCCCTTCCAAAACCTCAGTGTCTTGCATGTGCAGGTGAAAATTCCTAATCAAGTTTATCTTCCGTATCGCACAGACCATCGAACTTTCGTTCGGTCCTTGTGTGTCCAGTAGCACTCTGCATTGCGCTTGCAGTGACGAAAATGTGTTCACGAATCGACATTCGAATGCTTTCGAAAATTCTTCCCATTCCATGTCATAATGTTTTATCTATCACCACCACGTCCGTGCTTCTCCCTGTGTTTGCTCTCCTATGCACTTGGCCCACTCTTGTTGGCACACCAAATACCTTCCTAATTTCCCAGTGCAATCCCGAAGGAAAGCATGTGGGTTCTCATTAGTTGCTCCAGAAAATGTTTGTAGTATTAGAAATTTATTCGATGTCATATTCCTCGCATACACTGGTTGCACCTTGGTTTCTTCCAGCTTGGTACCCTCGGTATCCCATTATTCGTTCCGCAATTCAGCTCGTCGGAATTTTCTCCATCAGCTCCTACTACTCCCACTTCTGGGGAGTGTGCTATTGGACTTCGTTTTTCGTTACCCACATCGCTGTTCGTGATTGGCGGTGGGTTTGCTGTGTCTCGTGGTGTAGTGACACATCACTGTTCGTGATTGGCGGTGGGTTTGCTGTGTCTCGTGGTGTAGTGACACACTGCCCACATCAGAACCTACTGGATACTGTGTTCACAATCTCTGTTTCCGTACTGCACTGCCAGTGTGTAATGAAACTGCAAATTCACATGCTGCTGTTCCTGCTTGTCCTCCAATGCACAACTTCTGGTGGCACCTATGTGGGTTAAACTCTTCCCCAGATAGTAAATCAATTCGTCTACGAGGTGTCGGTGAAATTGCCTGTTTACCTTCATGCCATAATATCTTGCCCTACCTGTCGGTAGTCGCATATTCATCGCGGAAAGGCGTATTCGGCGCGATAATCTTTACTACACATAGTGCACGTGATTTCACCCAGGCCTAAGCCTACACATAACATCTGCTTGTTGCATCGCCCATTGTTTAAATTTTGATAGGTTCCTCCTAATTGCATTTTTATTTGTTCACCGCCTGCACACTATCATGAGTAATTTCTGGTGGGGTTGGAGACTCCGCAGGCTGCTCGTGGCCTATTGCACTCCATGCACAGTGGCATGCGGGTGTCAGCAGGGGTCGTTCTCCACGCACTGCAGATTAAATATCGGTTGTCTCTTTGAAAGCTATCGGTTAGCCTTATAGTTGATTTGGGCTCCCTACAAGGGCAACTCAATTTGGACATCTCGTCTGCGGAAGTTATTGGAAGTACGCACTTTAAGCAAAGTATACTTAAAGCTCCATTGCTTGTGCTCCAAACATTTGGCCATATCCTGCTTGGTTGTCCAACCATGTCCGGCATTCCTGCTGTCATCATGACTTTTGCTGTTCAACGAGTGTATCCTGCCTTTACCCGTACACATGCATGTAAAAAGCCCTGTTGTTCTCGTGGAGGGGGGGAGGTGGTCACCTGTTGCAGCACGTCCCGCTAGTGGCGCATAACCTCCTAGCCTCTGGGTCAGTAAGTGGGTGTGGGTTGGCTCATGGTCCGCATGCTGTCGCTAAATGGCCGCCTCATGCCTGCTTCCCCTTGTTCTACGTTCCAGCAATGGCGCTCGCGCACCAAAACGAATACGAAATTTATGTTTAAAATGTCCGAAACAATAAATTTTGAAAATTTCTTCTGTGTAAACTCCGTGGTTCCCTATGCTTCTTTCCCTGACGTGTTCTTGGAACTTGATAGATAATTAACTGCATGCTGAATGCTAACTTGGCTTGTTTTTCACAGTAAATTTTTTATGACTTGTTGACTTTGTTTACCTTGAACTTTCCATAGTTTCGTTGCTTCGCGGGTCTTCCTAGACACTGAAACTCACATGTCCATAAAAAACACATTTATTTTATTTTATTTCCAGTAACTCTCTCAGACCGGTCGCCCAATTATGTACGTGTTTTGTAACACATGCAAGCATAATATTACATTAATTGTTGCAAACTGTTAAACTGCGTGTTTGATAACACGTGCACACAAGTAATAATTAATAGGCCTACATTAAACTCTTGCAAAATGTTGAGTTGTACTCGTGCAAATACTTTTGGCATAATTTACCCTTGACAAAGAAAATTGAAATGCAGACTGTAAAATTTTACCTATTTTTGACTAACTTTTAAAAACCTTGCATGCTTCTACACAGAAAAAATAATTTAACTTCCAAAGGACAGGCGACACAATTTTAAAGAACATTTTAATGGTCTCATTCACAAGTCCCTGTTGTGAAATTCAAATTTTGGTTACAAATTGGTAATTTAACATGCTGTACTTTTCTCTGTGTTCCTTTGTGCCACACATTCATCCCTTGTTGCATGCTGTTACTCTCTTGTTTACAAAAATTTTTGCCAACTGTTTATTGTAGTGTGCCTAGCAATAACTGTCCTATGTAAATTAATCCTAAGTTTCAATTCTCTGTTCATATTACAGTGTGACACGTGTCCATTTATTGCGTACAAATATTCTACTATCTTGTAATTACTGTTTTCAAAATGTTTGCGGTATTTCACACACACACACACTCTGTGTGTGTGTGTGTGTGTGTGTGTGTGTGCGCGCGCGCGTGCGCGTGTGCATTTGCGCGTGCGTGCGTGTGTGTGCGCGCGCGCGCTGCTTGCTGTAAATTTTGCCCATATGTTTCGTGGTACTTTAATAATAACAAAGACAAACAAATCCTATTGCCGATTACTGTGCATGTACTTTATAGAGTTCCAATGAATTGCTACCTGCTTTATAACACTTTAAATTTTTCGTGGCGTTTTCGCAGCACTCACTGTTACATTATACACTCGTACACAGTAATGTTCAGTGGGTACACTCAGGATTTTTACGCCCATGTACTCACCATTCTGTTGCATGTAAGTTGATGGAGGGAGGGGGAAGGAGACTTTTCCCTGCTCAAGGTAACTGATTTTTACACTGAAAATTTATTTGCGTGAGGTTCACTGCTTAACAAGACCACATGTTGGGCAGTTGTTTTAATGTTGGAAAATGGCTCTTTACATTCAGTTCATTGGTTAATTAGCCCCACTAGTTGATCAAGACATTTAGACACAGGAAAAATGGCTTGTCTAATACATGTTCGTGAAAAAGCCCCATGTGTCGGGCAGCCATTTATGACACTGGTAGACTCTAAGGGGGGTTGTTGTGCCCGGGCGCTAAGCTCAGTCGATCTATTGCTTTGCTGGAGTCGTGGGCCGATGGCCAACAGGGTGTCCCTGGAGTCGCCGTCTTTCTGGTGCTACTTTGGGTAATTCGTTGAGCTTGCCAACACTGATGCTAAACATGGTATCATGTGTTACCATTTCTAGTTGCCGGATGTCGGCCCCCTGGCATGCACTTATTAATAAAACACATCTATTACTTTGCATGGGTGCAGGCCCCGTAGTTGTAAAACTTTACTCTTATAAAAACACTGAAGTTACTCTGCAAGATGGTACAGGTCCCATAAAACGACACACACACACTCTCCCTCTTTCTCTCTCCCCCCCCCCCCCCCTCTCTTCACACTCTCTATACTCGGCTATAGGGTGCAATACATAAAGTTTAAGACAGTGAAAAATGGAGTATTTATTCCACACATTTTATTCATGACTTTTGTGCACAAGCACGTACTTAATACATAACTATAATTTAAACGTGTCTGACACTCAGGTCCATCAGTAACCAATCCAGACAAATTGGCACGAAGCTGTATTTAAGTTGCTTTACATTAATAATAGAAATATGGGTTTCCCTCGGCACTAATAATGAATAAGAAGGTTCCAGATAATACTTATATTGATAAACTACATCAATGCCACCTAAAAGTTGCTATGCATGCATGCACTAAGCATGCGACAACCGCGCTTGTTACTTATGCTAGTGGCGGAGAAAGACTGTGAGAATGGCGCCGGCCAGCTCTCAAGAAGGCCGGGGCGAGCTCAGAAAGCGCGACCTGAGCATCTCTAACATTAACATAAACTCTTTACTCTATAAAATTGCATAACAAACCCTTGAAAAATCATTGTATCACACAAACTAACATATTGGTGAATTAAAATTATTTAGATCTTACCCTTTTATTTCTTCATGCTAACAGTTCTGCTCTTGAGAGTGTTGCACTTAGAATCCACAGGTGTCACTGTACATAAAAGAATGTGCTGTGACAATGCACGATTCATTCCATGCGATGCACTATGTGATGCACTGAGTACTATAAGGTGTTATGTAAAACTTCAATTTGTACACCTACTAATGAAACACTGTTTACATCACTTCCGTGAGGACGGGAACTAATGCATAAAGAATGCTACTCTATTTCCTAACCTTCCTACATTGACACATGTTGCACATATTCGTTATATCGGTCACGGGGCTCTTTGAAGCATCGCACACTTTAGGTCGTAAATACACTGGTGTGCGGGTAGCTCACATACTCCCTCCAATTGCTGTTGCGTCCTACGGCCTTGGCTTCATTTGGGACACTGTGACTTTTCGTTTGTCAATTTACTACAAGAGTTACTTCTTGTTGTATATCTACAAAAATGGCCATTTGTGAGATACGCGATTTGGGTCACCAAGGAAGAGCATAGATGTTATCCTCGGCGGCCCATACCATCGCACTCTGGTGCTGTTCGATTCACCCTCTATGTTACACTATGCGGCTGATTGGCTATGTGGTTCAAACAGCCAGAGAAGTGCAAGTGAACGGTGTGTTTACGTCAATTGATTATGGTTTGCATGCTATGCAGTGGCCTATTCGGACTAGCAACATGCTCCACACACACATGAAAACAATATTACGAAATAAAGCACTAGCAAACACAATATACACTTGAAGAACAATGGTCACACTTGGTGGGAAGTCGAGGGCCCGCGCCCTGAAAAGTGTGAATACCAACCTGAATAAAACACAGATATTCCTTTAATGTAGCATTTATTCAGGTTACATTACATACCCCTCCAGGAGGTCACTTACGAAAACTTACCTGGCTTAGGCCTGTCGGTTAGGCTACACAAAAAAGTGGCACATGGCCATTAAACTTAGTTGTAAATTAAGCTTCCCCGGGCGATTCAAGCACGGGGGAAGTGGAGGAGAGGTTACCAAGTGGCTGAATGAAAAAAGGTTACAGAATATGTAAGCTATTGCACGTTAAATGGTTGGTTCAAAGGTTGAACTCGGACACGAAAATGCTAGCCACACACGCATGTGACCTGCTCTTACATATGCTCGACTATGACTAACTTTTTGTACGTGATGCGCTGGCAGGCTTAGCATGCCGGCGAGTCATGTGGATCTATTTTCTAGTACAAATATATCTTCACACACTCTTGCCATGCCTTCTAAATACTGAAATTAAGCTAGAAACAGAACATACTTATGACACTTGAAAAAAAGACAATAAGTGAGGTGTGGGTGAAGAATATGAGATGAAGAAAAACAGAAAATAATTGAAAAAGCACTGCACAAAGCTAATTAAAAGAAGGGAGACTTTATTGAGAGTATATTAATGTTGTGTGGCTGTTTGTCAGTTCGCATCAGATGTAAAGCCTTATTAGTTGCCCTTTGAATAAAAATAGAACTGAAGGATTCGTATCCCTCTGTGACATGTGGCTCATGGCCACTGTGGCCAGGCACTACACTGGATGGCACTTTACCTCTTACACCATGATGCATTTCACGCGTGACATCACCCACACATGTACACACACACACTGGTCGCATGAGTGGAGAGCGAGTGAACGCTGCGCTGTTAGAGTTTTGAGTGGTGGGCAAGCGGTCTTAGAGTGAAATGCAGCATACGTCAAATGCACCCCCCTCCCCCCAAATAAGAGCGTTTGCAGCTGCTCGTCGTCAGGTGCAGCACAGACAAAGCCTCTGGCTCTGCTGTCTCCTGCATAGCACATATGGGCTTCTTGTCAGGCCCTCGCATGTCTGGAACTGCTGCTGCTCTCGTTTATATTGTTGGCAGCTCGACAATTTGTAAGGCATATGGATGCCCCTGCAAGTGCTGCAACCTGCAGGCTGCTGTCTCCACCACTGTGACTGGCGAGGGCAGTAGGAGCTGGCTGTCTCGCTACCCTCACTATCACCCTCGTCACTCACGCTCAAGCGTCTTTCTTGCTCCGAGTCCTGATGTCATCAGGAGCGACCCGAACAGGCGGCAACTGAGAGGGGCAGCCCCCACTGACATTCCCCTGCTAGTTGTCTCAGATGTACGTACTTTTACCATGCAGGTGCTACTCATGCTATCTTCGGAGTGTGCCACGACATCGGGCATCTTGAAATTCCCTTCAGAATTTCCCTCCGAGAGTGCAGGCGCCTGTTTCGATGCTGGATCACTTTTCTTGGTGATGCTGCACCATTTATCTACTCGGAGCCATCTGGAGGTACTGATGATGCACCTTTACCCACTATGCCACTCCCTTGGTGCTCGGTAGCACTGTCGCTGTCATGGGGCACCGGGTCTTCACGCACACTTTCTCCCTCTTCCACGCTTACGATTCCTGTTGGAGTCGAGCTGGCGTCCACCGAAGGTCCTCCACCATGCTCGACACGATTCTTCCCATATGGAAGACTCCTGCAGGAGATTGCAGTGTCTGGCATCGGCTAGATGTGGGTGGTGAATACCACGCACCTTGGGAGATATGTTGACCCATCTTCCTCCTCCTCTCTATGCATGCTGAGCTCGGCAGGTTAATCGCCATCGTGGGTGTTCGGAGCCTCAGCTACGACTTCGTTGGCGACGTCTCCAGGTGAGTCGTAGGTCCTCCCCATGTAGCCTGACGATTTTCTTACCATGCACAATGGTTTTTGGGATACTGGAGGTAGGATGTCCTCCCATTTGTGTCGTCATACACTGTGACGTCATCATTGGGTGCACGTGACAGCATGTCTGCCAGTTGATTCTCCTTTCCAGGAACTTGCTCCACTGTAAAGTCGTATGTTTGTATCAGTAACGCCCAATGTGTTGATTTGCTCCATGCCTCCTTCATACTGTGTAACCAGACTAGATACCTGTTATTGGTCCATAGTGTGAACCGCTGATACTATAAGTATGTGCAGTACTTTTTAATTGCCCATACTACGCCCAAACACTCGCACTTATTTACGTCATATCTTATCTCTGTCTGGACTAGTTTTGCAGTCGCAAAATTGATTATGTGGCAAAAACCATAATCTGTACACTGTACACTGCACCCAGTCCGTTCTGGTTGCCGTCGGTTTGTAAGTACAGGTGTCGGCTGGGGTCGTACCATGCAAGTGTAAGGCATAACCTGAAATGTAATTTTATTTCCTGGAAGGCGGTTTACACTGTGTCATCCCACATGTACAGTTTCTGTGGCGACAGTAGGTCTGTGAGTGGCGTGGTCACGACCCCAAAATTCTGAATGAATTCACGGAGCCAGTTAATTAAGCTAAAAAACTTATGTAGCTGTTTTCACGTACATGCAGGCTGGTAGTTGTTAATTAAATTTAACTTCTCTTCATTTGGCTTATTTCCACTTTCGTCAACAATGTGTCTTAGGAAATCCAACTGCATTTTGCCTATGTGACACCTGTTTACTGCGAACATTAGTCCATTTATCGCAGGTCTTTCGAGCACCATACTCAGGGGTGTATGTGATTCTCCCAGGTCTCTAACCAAACTACGTCATCCAAGTAGGCGAGCATAAAATCTCCTATGAGGCCTTCCAGTACACGCACCATCTTGGCTTTAAATGTCACGGGCGCACATTTCAGACCGAAAGGCATTGCGTGACGAATTGAAAGCATTTTCCATCAGGTGTGGTGAAAACGTTTTTCTCCCTGTCTTCCAGTTTCACTGTCACCTGCTACACTACACAAATCAAGAGATGATAGAATTTGGGCTTTGCTGAGCGATGCCAGCGCATCCTTAATGCTGATGTAAGGTGGAAAGTGTTACTAGTTGCTTGATTTACAGGATGATAATCGATGCAAAAATGCCAGCCCCCGTCCTTTTTCGGCATCAATGTAATTGCGAAATTAAATCCGCTGCACGTAGGCTCAATAACTTCGTCTGCCAAAATCTCTTTAGTTTGTTTACATATAATGCCAGCTTGATGAGGCATATAGCTATGTGTGGTAGTGTAAATAGGTCCTTTTTGAATTAGTGGGATTTCATGTTCCGCGACAGTTGATCTACGCAATGTGTCATGTTTACCAAATATTCTTTGTGTTCGTCCAACAAACATTGGAACGCTGCCTGCTGTTCGGGCGGAAAGTTGTGATCGAATTCACTAAGCAAAACTTTAAGTACACATCCATCTGTCCCCTTATCTATGTTGTAAACAGTACGCCTTTCTCTAGTTATGAAATGGATATGCTTCGCAGTTGGCTCAACGATCGTGTTTTGCTCTGATAACTATCGCACACCCAGTATCGCATCCTCTTGTATTTCTGCGATAACTATTGCAGTCATAATTGTTTCCAAATCGTGCACTCTGATTGTAACAATTGCTTGGCCCAGCGCTGCGCTACTGTGCTGGGCAATAGCAAGGCGAATTATGTGGTTGGTAGCAGTTACATCCTGTTTGTTTACAAAGTGCGGATGGACAAAATTATGTGATGCAGCCGTGTCGATCAAAGCATGACACGGGTGCCCATTCACAAAAACAAGAATACGAATAAACTGCACCATGTTACCACTAACCTATTGTATTAGTGCTTGTTGTTGGGTCAACTTCGGGTACGGTGGCGGGACTGGAGCATCAGAGGAGTCCGGCCTCTTTACCCCCGATTCCCTGTTGGCTGGCTGCTGGTCCTTTGTAGGTCGTTAGGTGGAGGTTGTAAGAGCATTTCCTATGCCAGTGAAAGACCACTGCAGGCCTGCAGTAGCAGTAAGGTATTTCCAGAACATTACTGTCATCTCACGTGTTGTTCTGTTTATCTACACTCTGCATCGCACAGTCAGGTTTTCCATTGTTGGCATCCTGATTCGCACTGTCATTCCCAGTTTTCACCACGGTTTTATCCTAGTTTTGTCCAAAATATTTCTTGTGCAGAGTATTTTGCTGTTCCTGCGGTTCGGAACTGTCTTCCTAGAGGGGTTTGTGTCGCCATCGTGCAACACTATTCTCGCGATGCGGATCACACGCAGTCTGCTCCAAAATTTGGGCGGCTCTCAACTGTTCGTCCACATTGCTGTTCAGCAGGGTAACTAGTGCTGCACGAAACTCCGGTAAGGTGGTTTCAGCTACAACCTTTTAAACTTCTCGCTCGGAAAGCTGTGGGTGGAATCTTCTCACAAGGTGGGCCTTTTGGATGATGAACATTGACAGTTGTTCATCTGGCTGCTGTTCTTGCCAACTCAACTTACTCTGCGCTTGCAGAGACATATACACATCTCTGTACTGGCATTGAAAAGAGTGAAGGAATTCAAAGCCGTGGCGATTGACTGACTGCCACAATTTCTTGGCTTCACCTAGGATAAGGTTGCAAACACACCCTGCCCATTCCTCCTCGCATACTCTTTAACATTGCAGGTGTGCAGTGCCATCCCTGATGAAGGTCGCTGGATCCTTGTTAGAGGTGCCTACAAATTTAGGCAGCATCTGGAACATTGTTGACTTCTTTTTCCTGTTGATTTATAAATTATGTTCAGTCGCTGAGAATCTCTCCTCCTTCGGCTCGCTTTGTGACCAACTGTGGGTTATGTTCAGCCCACAGTAGCTGGTCTGAAACGGAGTCATGGGTGTAGCAGTAGGAAAGGAGCTGGTATTATAGTTGGCATCATTGGCAGAAAATTTGGAGTGCAGAAGTATCCAGGAAAATTTGGCATGTAAGGTGTAGGCCGCAAAAATGGCATTGGCAAGGTAAGGGGGATCGACACAGGCGGTGTTGACTGGACACACTGCACGGACGGGTTAACAGCTGTCACTTGCACGTGGTTGATGGTTGAAAGTTGTTTGTTACCGTTTGCAGGAGCTGCTCAGTCACGACACTAGACCTGTTCGTCCCTCGCTGACGACTCCTCCTCAATGCTACGCTGCTGTTGCTCGCTTATTATCACCTTACTCTTGTTCTGCGCTTTGTTTACATTTTGAACAGGGTTTTCTCTTTGTTCTTCCACTGATTGTCGTCATGCGATGAAGCATTTTACCTCGGTGAACATCTAATCCCAGTTATACATGGTGTTGTTGTTCTGAGTTTTCAAGTTTGTATCACACTCTTTGAACACAAATTTCATTGTGTCCACAGTTGCAGTTCCACATTCGGATAGGCGATCTTGATGTTTTGAATTTGGCATTGGTTTCACGTGATAATTAGTGTCCCTCTAGCTGCACATAACAGATCACTGCACCAATGTGGCAGTTCGTAATTCGGAAAAGTGTTTTCAAGTACCTTGGTCGAAATAGTTGTATTAATGTTCCCATCACAGTTCAGTTTCTGTATCGTTTAGCAGTTGTTCATGAGGCGGTTGTTCTTTGAGCTGCTCTTATGGTTAGATTTGCATACGGTGGTGCCTAATTCATACCAGTTCACTACATCCCTTGGTGTAGGATGCAAGCAATGCAGGAACAATAGTTCCTTGCACTAGATTTTGTCTGGCCAGCCGTGGTGTTTACAAACACTCGCCACTTGTGCGGCACAGATGACCGGGTCGCCTCAATGCATCGCGGGGTCAGAGAGGAAGCAGTGCTCTACCCATTCATGGCATGGCTGTCCCCTGCGCCCATTATAAGGGGTAAATGCCCGGAGCGGTACTCAGCTGGTACGCAACATGGCGTGGGTGGAGGGGGTTTGGTGCGGGGCAACTCTCCCCTGCTCCGTTTTTTCCCTGCACAATGATGGGGTGGCGCGCTGGTGAAAACTTGCCACTGCCCCAAGATGGTTGACTTTCTGCTCATCCTCCTTTGTTATCCCAATGTATGTTTCCTCAGTCGACCACATTGCGCCTTATCCCAGCATCCTGGAGGTGTCTTTAAAGCGTCGTTGTGCTCTGCTGTTTGACTGGTCGTCCATGTTGTTCTCTTATTGCAGTTATAGTAGTGATGTGGACAGGGAAATTTTTGCGAGAAAATTTTTCTCTGGCAATTTTCGAACAACTGTTAGCGTTTTTTTTCTCAGAAATTTGTAAGTTCAAGTTTCTGGTATTCTGGATGGATTTGCCACTAAGTTGAGTAACACTTTGCGGGGTGCCATGGTGTGGTAGTGGGCAGAGTCATTTTGGTTGCAGTGAAATAAAGTTTACGGAAAATCTTAAGAAATTTGGATATTACCCGGGATGTCAGGCATCACTGTGATGATGCCATACTCTCCTCTCCACCCCTCAAAATTCATTCCACCTAAAGTTATGCAACCACAATGCATCAAATTTTCGCCCTTGTGTGGCATAAATTTTCTTTCGAAATTTCCTGGTCATCCGAACCCAAAAGCCCACCAAAATTTCACCATTCGGAATTTTTCCTGACAAGATTTCCAGCAAATTTCCTCCTTATTGTGATGGGAAAAGCAAGGGTGATGCATCCTGTTTGATACTGTGTGTATAGATTTATTTTTAAATATTACTGTGTACAGATTTGAACTTCCCGCCATTGCCATCAGTGGTGCACTCGTAGTGCTTCTAGGAACTAGTATATTTAGACAGTCAGTTGTACGCAATTCGTTCGGGAGTAATGGTGGTTGGTAGTGCCCGCCAGTTCTTATATCAACAAACGTTCGTGTAATACAGTCCATCAAGATGTTCGATGCAACATTTATTGGTCCAACTGTGCCAGATATTGTTCCTACATAGTTGATTATCTACAGCATCGCTGTTTAATGTATTTGTTTGTGCGGTGCTATTTTGGTCGTGACTCGTGCTACCTCGTATGTGACTCTTGTTACCTCGGTCGTCACTCGTATTTCGTCAAGAGTTTTCAGAAGTTGTGGTGGAATTTTGTCCTAGCATGTTGTCAGAGCATTTATATATCAGTACTTTGCCAAAACAGGCATATTTGCATTTAGTTGTATTGATGTGTGAATCTTGTTCGTATTCACCGTGATCTACATATACTAAGGATAAGGTTAATGTACATTGGAACAGTTAAAAAATCACAGCTACTTAGTTCTATAAACTGTGATAAATTCAAATTTATAACAGTCATAAATCACTGTTCATTTGTAGAACTGTGCTTAAAATCACTGTTACCGATCGCGGTTAGTTAATCACTATTACAAAACTGCTTATCAGCGTATGCAAGCTCCACACGCCTGTTGATTTTGGTCTTAATAGTTCGGAATAGTGTTGAACATGGCTGATAAACACCGATCACTTCAGAGACTTCTCGAAAGAGCGGAAAAAACGACTACACCGTGCATTTACATTGTCAGCTTTTGTGCAAGGTGACAGTACTGATGCACGCCTCTTCCTTTCTACTTGCTGGGACTTAGCTCAAATCCGGAAAGGTTTTGATGATGACCACATCACACTGGAAGTTGCGTTAAAACGCAGTAGTGAGTTTGACACCCAGTCCCATGCCCAATGGCTTATCAAGTTTGATGATGAGTATTACACTGTAATGGCCATACATGACTGTATCATAGCGAGCAATGGTAGGAATGACAGAGGAGCCACCCAGTCACATTCAAACATCACATGTAAAGTTGCCCACTATTCAGCTTCCCAGTTCAATGGTGACCCGAAGTCATTGTCGAACTTTGCAAACCTGTTTTAGTCCATGTTAGCCATCAATTATAACTTATCTCATGCGGTTCGTTTCACATACCTGAAGTCGTGTATAACTGCAGAGCCATCGTCGTTAATCCAGTCCCTACTACTCTCGGAAGGAGGAGATATGACAATAAAAGACTCATAACCTCAAGCCACATTGAAGTGTTACTCAAGTACCAGTGGTATCATCTGACTCTTCGAGCTCTATGCATACATTGCTAACTGCACTAACCGAAAATATGGGTGCTCTGCGATCATTGAAAATTCCTGTGGATCACTGGGAGTAGTTGTTGCTTAACTTGATGGAGAAGAAACTGGGCCCTTACCTGTGCTGCCAGTGCGCGCTGACAGTAAGTGATTCATCACTGCCAAAGCTGACAGAATTCATATAGTTCTTAGAAAAGCAGTGTAAATAAGCCGAAGCAGTCGGTTTGTACCATGTCAAGACCTCTATGTCGATGACTTCAATTGTGTCCACATCCAGCAAACATAATTCGTACATTTCAACTACTCCATGGTGAACATTACACAAACAGCTACTGCTAATTGTACCCTATGTAAGGCAGACCACATTCCTTCCCAGTGCTCCCAGTTGCTGAGTATAGGCCCAAAGGAACGTTACGTCCTTACCAAAATGTTGAATTTGTGTTTGAACTGCCTCACATCATCACGTCGAGCTAGAAACTGTAACTCCAAATTCACGTGTCGACACTGTGGTGCTAGACATCACACATTGCTACACTTTGCTGAATCACAGGATGCATCGGCCCCTGAAATAGATGACCCCTCGGATATCACAATAGAACATACAGGAGATTGCCAAACTAAAATTGTATCCTCACTTGGAGCTCATACCACCATGACAGCTACGACCACTGTTTTGCTGTCTACTGCTCTAGTAGAAATCCAGGATGCATTTGGAGTTCCCCAACAAGTATGTGCCCTTCTAGACTCGGCTAACCAGGCTAGTCTGATAACCGAGGCCTGCCTGAAGCGATTTGGACTGCCCCGACAGAAGATTCAGCTCCCAATACATGGATTATCCAATGTACCAGTCAGTGTTTCCAAGTCAACCACGACTTGCCTAATCAGTCCTTTAGGACAAACCTCACCATCATTCAGTCTGGATGCCTTTGTGCTATCGCACATTTCAAGAGATCTCCCTAACAGTCAGCTACCCTCTAGCATTTGTGATGCTGTAACACACCTGAAACTGGCAGATCCTACCTTTGCCTGTCCAGGCCCAGTCGACTTGCTGATAGATACCGAGTTGTTTCCGCACTTGATGACTGGCCGCAAAAGGTGATGGGAGCAAGGAAATGCCCACCACACTGGATAATGTGTTTGCATGAATCCTCATGGGAAGGGTTAAAAATGTTGTTCCATTGCAACGAATAACATCATGTTGTATTTCATTGTTTACATCGTCCCCATCACTTGAATATGTTGTCAAAAGGTTCTGGAAATTAGAAGAAGTTCCATAGAAAACACATCACTCTCCTCAGGAAGCACTCTGTGAAGAGATGTTCGTAACAGCTCATACAAGAGACCAAACAGGGTGCTACAGTGTTGCTTTGCCCATTTGTCAACCAAGACCACAGTTAGGGGAATCTAAGCACCAAGCAATACATAAGCTTCATCGTTTCGAGAGGCAACTGAAACTGAAACCCTCAGTAACAGCCCAGCAAGCAGATTTTATGGAAGACTACCTGTCATCTGGACATATGGAAAGGATTTCAGAGGGAGAAATCTCTGTGAGGCCTGCTACATCCTTCACCACTTAGTGGTGGTGCTATCAGACTTTACTACAAAGTTTCGAGTGGTGTTTGACGCACCGGCAAGAACCACAAATGGCCAATCGCTCAATAACATACTTTGTATAGGGCCAAAACTCCAAAGCAGCATTGTTGATGTGTTGCTTCAGTTTCGTATGTACTCTATTGTGTTCACTGCAAATATCAAACAAATATGTCGGCTGATATTCATTCATCCCAGCGACAGAGATTATCAGAGGATTGTGTGCAGGTCCTCGGATGATGAACCCATCGCAGAATACAAACTGAACACAGTTATTTATGGGTGTCATCTGTGCCATATCTCTCCATGCGCACTCTCCATCAACTCGCAGAGGTTGAGAACAACAGATTTCCTTGCAGCAGCAAATATTTTATCGTCAGACATGTATGTAGATGATGTAGCTACTGGAGCTTGCAGTGCTGAGGCTGCACTCAATCTACAGCAGGAGCTCATAGCATTACTGAAGTTGGGTAGATTTCAGTTGAGAAAGTTAATGAGCAACCACATAGCCTTGTTGGATTGGCTCCCAACCAGAGGACATTCATGCACCATCATCTCACTCGTTTGATCTTGACCATGACTTGGTTATTAAAGTCCTAGGCCTGCCATTGAACCCTTCCACTGACTCATTTTTGTATGTAATCCATCCCAACTCCAATTCGCCTACAAAACGCATCATCCTGTCAGACTTGGCTAGAGTGTTTGACCCGCTTGGTTGACTAACTCCCTTAACTTCGTTTGGCAAACACTTGATTCAGATGCTGTGGCTGAAAGGTGTGGACTGGGATACTGAACCACCCTGGAAGTGAGTGAAAAGTGGGACCGTGTTAGATCTGAACTGTCATTATTGTCGTCCATTGCTATGGCCCGTCCACTAGTGAATCTGCAAGGGTGCACATATCAAGTTCACAGCTTTGCTGACAGTTCCGAAATTTGTTATGCTGATGTTGTATACCTTCATGTGAAACCTTGATAGGGTCCAGCAATAATTCACCTGTTGGTTGCCAAATCTAAGGTTGCACCTGTAAAGAACATGTCGCTACCTCGCTTAGAACTCTGTGCGGCTCTTTTGCTAGCTCGACTTCTCCATCTCGTCATCAACAACTATGATTCAAGGCTGCACATTGAGGCCACTTATGCCTGGACAGATTCTATGGTAGTTTTATATTGGATTACATCATCACCTCACCTCTGGAAGACCTTTGTGGCCAACCGAGTCTGTGAAATACAAGATTACACGTCAACTGAATGGTGGCATCATGTTCAATCGGAAGAAAATCCTGCTGATTGTGCCTCACGGGGTTTGATGCCTGCACAGCAGCTTCTGCAACATAATTTTTGGTGGACTGGGCCATGGTGGTTGAAAGAAACCAGTGATCATTGGCACTACTATATGTCAACAAAAGAGACCTCGCTATCAGCCTCCATCATTCCTGAACAGAAAATTCTCTCATTCGGCAACTTTGTAGATACCAGCCCCTTGGAGTTATTGCTTGAAAGGTTCAGCAAGTTGAATAAGCTTATCCGCATAACAGCATATGTTGTATGTTTTATTCACAATTGTCGAGTGCCACAAAACAAAGCTACTGATCCCTTACTACCCCATTAACTAGACAAAGGCTTGAAAATTTGGCTGAGGTATTTCCAAGCTTCTTGCTTTGAAATTGCTATTAATGCTCTAAAGCAGCAGTAGCGGGTAGCACCTCAGATCTGGAAATTGGTTCCATTTATTGATCCCTGTGGAGTGGCCAGGGTGGGCGGCTGCCTCAGTCAAACTTACCATTTGAGTGAAAGCACCCGGCTTTACTTCCCAAATAGCACTGTTTTACAGACCTAGTAATCAGTCATTATCATGAATTCAATCAGCATCCAGGTGTGCAAACTCTTCAGAGTATCCTCAGAACACAATTTTGGATACTTGCAGACAGGTGTGCCAATCGTCGCTGTCTTCGTTACTGCCTCAAGTGTTTTAATACAAGACCTGCCTCTTCAGTACCATTAATGGGAGACCTTCCTACCATGAGGACTCGGTGGGTGAAACACTTTGCAAAGGTCAGGGTGGATTATGCTGGCCCAGTGTTGTTAAAGGCTTATCTTTGCATATTTGTTTGTTGTGTAACAAAAGCAGTGCACCTTGAATTGGCATCTGACCTTTCTACCTATGTATTTCTAGGTTCATACAACACTTTCTTGCCCATCGTGGCAGGTCATCTGACCTATATTAGTGACTGTGGAACCGACTTTGTGGGTGCAAATAATCATCTGAATGAACTGCGACAGCAGCTTGCTTCGCCCAACCACCAACGGACCATGGCAAGCTCCTTGGCCACCCTGGGGGTAACTTGGCATTTTAATCCCCCTGTATCGCCTCACTTCGGTGGATTATGAGAAGCCGGAGTTTAGTCGGTCAAGTCCCATATGAGACGTGTTATTGGAGAGCAAATTCTCACTTACGAGGAACTGAATACTGTTCTAGTGCAGATAGAAGCCATCCTCAACTACAGGCCTCTTTGTCCACTGAGCTCGGGCCCGAATAACTTGTCCGCGCTTACTCCTGGTCATTTTTTGACTCTTGAGCCACTTGTCACAGTTCCAGAGCCAAACCTGGAAGAGTTCCAGCTGAACCGTTTACAGCACTGGCAGCTCATGGAGAAGCTTTAGCATTATTTATGGATATGCTGGCATCAGGACTCTCTTCACACCTTACAGCAGCGTCCAAAGTGACAGGAAGAAAATCAACCTCTTCACCCTCAGCAGCTTGTATTAGTAAAAGAGGACAGGCTTCCTCCACTGCAGTGGCACTTAGGACGTTAAATTCCCTGCCGTTACACTGTGCCCACTACCCTTTAAGGGTTTAAATGAATATTTCAAGGTGGACGGTGATGTTTGGTACTGTGTGTATAGATGTCCTTGTGAATATTACTGTGTACAGATTTGAACTTCTCGCCATTGCCATCAGTGGTGCGCTCATAGTGCTTATAGGAACTAGTATATTTAGACAGTCAGTTGTTCATAATTCGTTCGGGAGAAATGGTGGTTGGTAGTGCCCGCCAGTTTTCATATCAACAAACTTTCGTGTAATACAGTCAATCAAGATGTTCGACGCAACACATCATGTAAACAACAACTTCCTGATGCCTTCCAGACACCAAGAACAACCCACTATGTAGCGAGAAAAAGGGTGCCAAACAACGCAACAGCGGCCATTGTGATAACAGGACAGTGTGTGTGCAGGAGGGCGGCCAATTTTTTATGGCGAGGCAACTTCACCCTACCCCCTTCCCCCCTCCACTTCTGTGCAGGTTAAAGGAGAAGCTGCATCTCTGCAACCCTCCGCCGCAATGCTACAGAATCAACATCAGCTGGGGAGTATCGATCGGGCAATGGGTCATGTGAGTGGGCATGCACATGCTTCCACCTCCCCGCCAGTCATTCCAACCCCCTAGCTGATGTGGAGGGTATAGATGTGTGAGGGAAAGGTGTACCCTCCCTCCATCGGCATGTCGCACTCCCACATCACGCATGTGTTTTTCATGGCAGACCAGACACACATGGGCACAATGGCGCCGCTGTATCTGCATTGCCCTCACCCCATCACACAGGATGTTGCGGCGAAGTTCGAACTAGGCACAGCACACTGCAAATGTTATCGTAAGCCCAGATTTTCCCTCGCGAACAACAGTGAATGCAGATACAACTTCGGGAAAATTTAAAGGGATATTACATAACCCAATTGTGTTTTGTTTGAGATTTCGTCCAACAAACTACAGCAAAATTGAAATATAAAGAATTTCAGTGACAAAATGTTATGCAGCATTTTAATGTGCAGTAAGCAGGCAGCACCGAGCCTTAAGTGTACTTTGTGTAAATCTCTTTACCATTCAGAGTGCCTAAGTGCGAGTGAAACTGCAGCTGTCCTAGGACAGAACTTTCAATGCCAATAACATAGTGCAAATGCAAAACTGAGAGACATGCATAAGAACTGGGATTATTACCTCATCAGACTGGATTTCAAAATTAACACGTGCAAAAGAATAGAGTTTACAGGTGACAGCTGTGAAATGGCAAAATGCAGTATTTGCATGGTACAGGTTCACGAGAAGTGCTTGAAACATGGTGAGAGACTGTTGGTGCGAGAAAGGAAGTTCACGTGTTGACATTGCATGGCCGTGGAAAACATCAAAATACAGCTGTCACATGCCCACAGCGCGCAAATGGCAAATGTAAACAACATACTGTGTGCCCAATTCATACTGCAACTGCCAACCTTAGACTCAGAATTTCTCTTCCATTTTTACCACCTTCCTCATGCCTACCGCAAATACCTGCATAATTCCACACACCAATTTTCTTACAAAATTTGCCACCAATACTACCAATTTCGCAACACCATGAAGCCCTGCTTCAAGTCTGGCATCGTGTCAATTAGCAAAATACAGCAATTTTGTGAGTACTCCTGTCCTGCCAAAAAACTGTCCTCCCTGAACGATTTACTTTTCATTCCGCCAGTTGGTGAAATGTGTGATGCCTACAATATTTTGGAGTACGATTCAATGCCACTATTATGGGGTTGGTGTGTTTACAGAACTGCATGACGTTTATGAACTTGGTTAGCAAGTCTGCTTGGTTATTAGCCACGTCTATTTGAAGAGGCAACCAACACCAACACCAACACCAACACCAACACCACCACCACCACCCCCCCCCCCCCTCAAACACACCACAGCCCGGGTGAGGCACGTCTGAACACTTCCAAGCATTGAGCTATACTGAAAAGAGGCGCACAGCGCTCCTGCCATGGCCAAGCGCAGTCTGGTGGCTACTACTGGCAACGAGTTCAGCCTTGCACACTCTGCCACCTTCCATACACCTCTCCACTATTCCCGCCGCCTCCTTAATATTCCCGAGCCGCGTTTTCACGTATGAATTTTCGTTCCCAGCCCGAGCACATGTCCAGTGTTCCTCTTCGAGTTGCGCAGGTTGTCCGACGATATATCATGTCTACGCCACTGCGTACTTCGAGGCTTCAGCATGCTAGACGTGTTTTCGCATTATATGAGTACTACTAAAGTTAAGTATTGCAATTAACGTAGTTGTTGTTATGCCGGGGGTAGAGTTTCCCTTTTAGTAGTGTTTTTTATCGATTTTTGTGTACATGGATTTTTGTAGGGAAGTGTTTCTTCACTGTTTTGCTTGTGTGAATTTTCAATATGGTATTTTTATGGGAATGTTTGTAAGAGATTGATTCTTCCTTTTTTTGGCGTGCTGTAGGAATGGTTTCCTGGACTACGATTTGCCAAAAAAATTTTAATGCCAAGGAGTTTAGTGTATATTTTATGGTGTGTCTTTATGCTTATGATTAAGTGTAATGAGGGTTTTTGGTCTTTCCCAATGGTATTCCTGAAATTAGTATTCCATGTTGTACTTTTTAGTGAATCATCAGGTGTACTTTACTTTTAAAGTTGTAATGGTACTTGCTTTACTCAGGGAGCCATTTTACCTTTTTTTAATCGGATTTCGTAAGTGTTTCTTCAGGTTAGGTGATTTTTTAGGATATATTAATATTGTTGGTTTTTTTGTTTGTTTCAGTGCATGTGTGTTCTCTCCTTTCCCTAGTTCTCCGATTGGCTGCAAGCAACACAAATTTACAGATGCAATTTATATTTTTTCAAATCAAGTTGTAAAGTAGTTGTTCTTGGTGATAATGTATAGATGGGCTTCAATAAATCTGTATTGTTTTTGCAATTATTGTGTCTATGCATTCTTGATTTTTTTTAATGGTGTGCATCCTTCTCCTTGCCTTCCTTTAGTCCTGCTACGCCCTAAAGGAGCGTAACCACCTTACCCTTCAGTACAACTGCTAATGTCATTCCCAGCATCCAGCTATGTTCAACCAACTTCAAGCAATTTGCAACAAGGGAGCGAAAAGTCACCAGAAACCAATGCAGTCATCAAAACACCTTCACCTGCACCGACCGTGAAACGAACTCCAGCACATTTCCAAACATTGCCAACATTTGCAGGAAGAGCCAACAAGGATCCCTCAGCATTCATAAAGGACAATGTCACTGCTACCACTCTATGGGGTATGCGAGGAAGAGTAGGCGAGTTGTGTGGGAGCACGACGTCAAGAATATGTGTGTTTCTGGTGGCTTTCCTTAAACTACTATGGGCTCTCATGGGAAGAGTTTCTGCACTCTTTCCAATGCCGCTTTGGAGGAGCATTCCCACCTCTCCAAGCCCAGAGCAAGTTGATGCTAGAAGAGCAACACGAAGGTGAACAGCTGTCCATGTTTATAATGAGAAAAGTGCACTTAGTGATGCGCTTTCACCTCCAACTGCCGGAATGTGAAATGCTCGAAGTTATGGCTGAGACTGTACACCCAGAGTACTGTACCATGTTGGTACCGCTACTAAACTGCAGTATAAAGGAACTTATGTGCACCACGATCATCCTAGAGTGCAACTAGTGCCAACAATAACAAAGTGAACCGCAAAAAACAACAAAAAAATTCGGACAAAACCAGAACAAAATTTCTGACTCAGGATCTAGCACCAACCAAAAGCAAAATGTCAACAATGATAAAAATAGCAGTGCGACGAAAAGGGTGGACAGCAAGAACATGAAGTTGGACAAGAGCAAGCCACCGCCTGGACCCTGCCGCTACTGCGATATACAGGTGGACCACTTGCACAGCGAGTGTCCAAACAACCCTCATCTGAATAGCAACAGAAAGAATGCAAACAGCAAGCAGTGAATTGGGAAGCAGGGGTGAGGGATCCAGACACTTGCGATGTCCCAGTCCCATCACAAACTCCATGCGTGACACCACAGCAAGCACTCATAAATAAGGTTAGATGTAACCAAACACAATTTATCCGCATTTTGGTGTCATTCAACAGTCACCCATGCCACATCTTAATTGATACCACAGCTTATCACAACTATAAGTAACCGCATGTTATACATAGAAGTGACATCACTTTCATTAAGCATGTAATCCGACTAGCTACTAATCAGCATAGCAGCACAGCATTAGGGTAGGCTACAGTAACAGTAAGAGTATGAAATTTGGAGACAACCACAGCCGCAATTATAACCCTGGACATCGCGGAAGATGCAATATCAGGAGTGCCTTGGTTGACAGAGCATAACGCGGTAGTATAACCTGCCGTGCGATGTATACATTTAGGTGCAAAAGAGCAGTGTACTGTGTACAACAAAGATCGCTGCCCAGTTGATAGCGCCGCACCCACTGTGTAAATTAGGGAATCTGAAAACGACATACCACCAGGACATCAAACAGCTGTCCAGTGGATCCTTGATGAGCATAGAGACATGTTCGCCAAGCATGAAGCTCTGCGGTGAACACCAGTTGCCGAGCATGAAATTTCCATGGTATAAGAAGGGCCTACATACACACCTCTATTTATTTATTTGCCACAGCAAGCATGTGTCATATGCCAGCAGATGCACGAGATGTTAGTAAACGGAGTGAGTGTACCAACAGATAGCAATATTAATCCCACCATAACATTAGCACCAAAAAGAAATGGCACATGTAGGTTTTGTGTGGAATTCCGCCCAGTAACTCAAGTGATACACAGTGCATTAGCACCTAATATTAGCATGAAAGATGCACCGAGTTCACTCGGCCAAGCGAAAGTAATGTCATCCCTCGACATTAAGAGTAACCTTTGACAAGTCCTCGTCAAGCTGGAGGTCCATGGAAAGTCCACCTTTATAGCTCCTTACTTTCTGGCAATTAAGATTTTGCGCAATGCTGTTTGGGCTCCAGTGCGCACCTGCCATGTTACAAGCGATAATGATTAGAGTGTTGGACGGCCTCAATGGAAATTTCACTCTCCCCCATCTTGACAACGAGGTAGTGTGGTCGTCGAGCTGGCAGGCGCGCGTGCACCACCTATCCATGGTGCTGGATAGACTAACCATCAATGACTTAATGTGCGCAATGAGAAAATTTCACATGGGAAAAAGAGCTTAGATTTCCTGGGGCATGTAGTCGACGAACAAGGAAACAAACCTAACGTGAAGCAGATGCAGCTGATTAATGATTACCAATTGCCCTGCATGTGCAAGAAATTAAAGAAGTTATTTGGTCTCATAAACTGGCTCCGAGAACGTATTTGGGAATTCTGTCATCACCACACCGCTGACTGACCTGTTGTCACCACAATGACAGTTTAAGTGGGAGAGCTCCACTGACGTTGCCTTCGGCGAAATTAAGAGATGTTTCAGGTACGACTGTCTGCCTCGACCAGCCACAGGTCCACCAGGGTAAGCGCTTCGTAGTGGTCATCACAGATAACTTTTTCAGGTGGGTGGAAGCTTATCCAACAAGCAGTGCATGGACTAAGAACATTGCAAGAGTTCCCAAGGAACTTGCTAACTGACAACGCGGGACAGTTCACCGGGAAGAAGTGGCGGGAATTGTAAGCCATGTTGAGGGAGGGGTGGGGTTAAGGCTTTTAAAAACGATGGTGTACCAACCTCCATGGGAACCCCACAGACTGCCACACCCAGGACTTAGTAACACAAAAACTGCTCCATGTAAGGGAGCCGTACACTACGTGGGTCGAACATCGGTCTGCCGCCCTCTTCACCCTCCGTCGGTGCATCAATGTCGTCACCAGGAAGTCACCCACAAACTTGCTGCTGGGCTACAACCTCACCTTGCCGGACGAAGCTAACTGCCTGCATATGAGGAAGGATAGCAACCCAGTCAGCAGTGATGCCCGATTCGAGTAGTGATCTATACAAGCGGCGCCAGAAAAAGCACAATGAGCTGCGAAAGCACAAAAGGGAGTACCCAGCAAAGTGGCTGCCCATCACCATCCTGCCACCACCCGTGCTGTATGCAGGATATATGGTTTACCTACGCATTCAACCACAATCCACCACCCACAAGAACGTCTGTGCAGGCCTAGCAGCCAAATGGTGTGGGCCACATGTATTTAAGAGTTTCGGATTGACCAATTACATGGTCTGGCTTGGGCGGAAATACATCAGGTCACACCAAGTGGCCTGAAGCCTCGTGACGGCGATCCAGCTGCAGACCTCCCCCAAGCAGCCACACAGGAGGAAGGTGTGTCTGCACTTCCCTCAGAGGGGTCACCACCAGGAACCAACTTGACACAGACACCAGAAACACAAATGCCCCGACATCAGCAGCACCCCTGAAGTCACCCCATCGCACATCGTGAGTAACCACCCCCTCCACCTCCTCTCCCGGGCCCACAATGGCGACACCGCTGTCGAGCACCCCTGGGTAGGTGTAGTAGAGAGTAAGGGGCATCAGCACCTCCCCTAGGATAGCCTCAAGCTGGGGCAGAAGGCCTGACATCACCTGGGGCACTGGCACCATGAAGAATAAGTCCGATAGCTAGCACAGGTGTCACCGATGGCACAGCCTCGACCACCAGCACCATCTCAGGTGCCTGCACTCCTGGAGATTAAACCACCTGCAAATGCTACGATGCCAGACATCGTGACACCACCTTCAGTAGGAGTGGCCACCACCAGCAGGCCAACAGCATGGACATAGCCGCCAGCCAGGGCAGACACTGCCCATTGATAACTACCCCTGTTAACCAACTACCCGGGTCACTCCTGACATCAGTGGGGCTGGCGATACAGCAGTCGGAGCAAGAGCACCAGTAGTGATGGTGGCAGCGAGGGCAGCAAGTCGGCCAGATTGCTCTGTCTCTGCTGGTCATGAAGATAGCCACATCCATATTGGTCATATCTGACATGAGGGGTACCACAGCATCCCACACTCAGGCCAGGCAGGTCAACCGCAACAGCAGCAGCCATTCAAGTGGTGTACAGGTCAGGCAAGAGGCCCGTACTCCCTACAGTAGAGACCATGGGGGACGAGGTGTCGCTATTGCACCTTATGGAGCACTGCAGCAAATGGTCTCATGATTGGTGATAGATGAAGGGCTACACACATATCAGCCTCTGTGTTCCCCAGACCATTTGCTCACCGCGCACCTTTAACAGGACCACAGCAGGTGCCCATATTCTGCAGAATCTTCATGTAGCACCATGGTTCAATACTGCAGCTATCATAATGCAGTGCAGTGCAACGAAATTGCAATGAGTGGCAAGTCGGGCGCCCTCAAAGGCCTTAACGGCTCATGCCGTAACACCCCTAAGCAAGAGAACTTGAAAGATGCCCGTAGATATTATATTCAGTGTTTATTTCAATGTTTATTGCAAAACGTAAGTTTCATTTCATGAGCTCATCCTCATTTAATTTTTACATTTGTGCAATGGTCATGTTTTGTGTTCAAAATCATGCAGATAATTTATAATGTAAATGTTCAG
The DNA here is from genome assembly GCA_029891345.1 of Dryococelus australis. Taxonomy (NCBI): domain Eukaryota; kingdom Metazoa; phylum Arthropoda; class Insecta; order Phasmatodea; family Phasmatidae; genus Dryococelus; species Dryococelus australis. The sequence continues at coordinate 2,582,024 of CM056998.1, read as the reverse complement.
CAAATGTTTTATGTTTTTACAAATTTAATGCAAGTGTGCACAAAACATAGTTTTCAACATACTGTGTCGCCCACCAAGCCGGCAGACCGCAGCCCATGGAGAGATTCAATAATCTACAAGTGCTCACAGGGGTTAGTTCGCGTTGGGCTGTGTTCCGTGCTGTGGGTGCCATATAACCCTTAGCATCACCATTCACTAGCATATCAAAAGTTTAATTTATCGAAACTGTGTTTTATTAGCTGCCCGAAAACACCACCATTAGGATGGTGTCTTCCCCAGTGCTTGAATCACCTGGGGAAGTATAAATGTACCAGTACGTTTTATTGGCTTCGCAGCTTCTCGCAGCAAAGGCAAACCATGACGTGAACTCAGGGATCAGGTGCATCTCCCTGACCATTTGCACCATACAGTCATTTATCGCATTTAGTGCATGCCGGGGCCATGAGAACAGCCACGACTATGCTATTGTAGGTCGCCGAGAACAAGCAAGTCACTTTTTCCCCAGGGACCTAGATCGCGTAACTCACAAAGGTCGTTTTAATAATTTTCCTCCAAGAGATAACTCATGGGGAAAAATTGTTAGCGGTATGGTACGGCGTCCCCACAAAGCCACGACCGCCAGGTACAACAGCAATTGGAGGTAACAAGTGAGCTGCCCATGCAGCAGTGTAATGCGTCCTCTAATTTGCACTACATCGATGGGCCTGCTGGCCAAAGTGTTGTGATACGTGGTCCCTACGCATAATAAAATAAGCAGAGAATTACACTGCCCTGTTTACGTGAGAATATCGGCTGCACGATATTGCATTGTTAACAAGTTTTCTTTGTAGACAGAATGAAGTTAAGTCATGCTTAGTCCGTTTTTACATGCAAGAGCATACCTCATAGCGAGTGACTTCATGGAAAATTGCGTGTGCATAACAGAAATATGTTTTGCAGGAGTATAGAGACAGAAGTGATGCTGTTACATTCTCGAGGTCTCTATTCTAGCTATATAAAGAAAGCATTGAATATAAACAATATTTCAGTGTACATGTAAGTGATTTGCAACGGGCTGTTTAGCACAGCATTTTAAAGTGATATTCAATACGTAAGTGCAGTAACATTCCCCGAATATGTAATATTAAGTAGACACTGGTTTACTCGCGGGGATGTCACCAGTATGTTATATTAATTCAGTGCTTACTATATGTCATGTTAGGGAGGGCACAGCATTTTCATTTAATGCAGATAGCAATTTGACTGTGGCACGGGCGCTTGGCACCGCTGCTGTGGCCATATTGTCATTTTAGACTTGGCACTCTGAGAAGACATTAGTGTGGGAGGTTTGCCCCGTGACCACCCTCGGTACGCAGCATTTAGGCCTTTCATCATGTTAATCTGCAATAGACTTTAGGTTACTGGAACATCTTTTCATTTTAGTACCAAGGGTTGGACCCATTATCTTCCCATGCATGGGAACTTAACTCTCCACTTAATTTATTATTGGCCTCATCCATTTTACCGCATCGAGATATCAGCAGGCCCTTGAAAGCCGAGTCCGCACTATGATTCACCTCAATTACTTCTTGATTGTGTGGAGCTTAATGGTGAAGTAAATAGCGTTTCAAGCATATTTTTGAGACATTTCTTCATTGTTCGCAAGAATATTTAAGGCACCACACCTTAATTGTAGCCAACCCAGGGCACCTATGGGTTCTTTTTCACCATGCAGAGTGGCTGAGACATCTCTGTAAGTGTTAGTATTAGTGTAAGTCAGGCATGCGAGGTGGCCATGAAACAGTCTCATGGTTAGGTTATGTGTAACGTGTGTCGTGACCACATAGGTAAGCACGTGTGTACGGCAAATCACCATATTCAGCATTGACAGTAACACCAGGGATCCCCTTCTGTCGGCCTACGACCTCCATTTCAACTGCTCACGAACTAAGCTGACACTGGGGACAATATCAACTCGCCCCTGCCCTAGGTAAAAGGCAGGGCGAGGTTCCACCATTGTCCCTGGGAGTCCACCACATCAACTGGTGGGCCAAGCCTGGTCGCAAGATTAAAGTGTCCAACTACAGTGGAAATGTAATGTTTTCTGCAAGTCAAATATAGATCTGGTAAGAGTCATGTGCGTTGTTTCTTCACAGAGCCTTCGGACTTGCGAGGGCACAAGAGACAACTAATTTCTTGTTACCTTGTGGCAGTCTTTTGTGAGTGTAATTCTCTATTAATCCAGTAACTCAGTATTAGGCATGTGCGTCAGCCTTTAATAGACCCACCGATTAGCAAACAATGCAAGTATTACACATGAGGGGTATCAAGTCAACAAAGGAAAGTTACATCTGGGCGAATGCCCCGTAGCACCCCGAGAACATCAGTAGTCTCCACCTCAACAACATCAACACCACGGGTGGTGTCTGGTGCCTAGCCAGGTAACATTATCCTCAACAGAATTTCTAACCTCAACCTCACCGCCCTTCAAAATTCATTCTGCTTAATGTCACACAACCACACGGCATCAGCGTCATTGACCTTGTCGATGCCGTGCACAAAGAGAAAATAAATGACATTCTGGTAACAAGCCATTTTATTCGTCGATTGACCTACTCTTTCTTTCTTAAATTGTTTAAAACTTTCTTTATTTCTAAACACGAATGAATATTTTATTTATCTGCAAGGGGACAAAAACACATGTAGGTACTACCACATTACAGTAATATTACTCATAGGTATATTACTGGTTCGCATATAACCAATGAAGATTGAAATTGCAAATAAATTCATACATGCACTTAATTCTCCCCTTCATACACTGTGTGATGTATGTTCGCCTTTTGTCATCACGGCCTCATGTCTTTGAAGACTAATTAACTGTTCGGTGGACTTTTGTAAACAATTTACATTCGGACTTCAAAATGGTTCACCAACTATCGTAAATGTATTCGCTGGGGCTGTAGTTAAGGCTTTGAACTGGTCATTCGTGTTAACTTCTATGTCCTCTGACTATTCAGACATAACCTTTCATTGATGGAACGAGTTCATTCGATTTTATGCATAAAATTCCACTTGTCCAGATTCTTCTTCAGTGTGGTTTGCCTTAAATGGCACAGGATGCCTTAAGAGGCATTGGTATTGTTGGATCCAGACACTAAAATCAGGTTGAGCAAGCATGTTTAAAAAAAAAAAGCAGTTAATTAACTTTCCCTGAACATCACAGTCTGGACACTTCAATTCTACAAATTACACTTGCAAGGTTTTCGCCACACCGTCAACAAAACACACAGGTTTTGCCATGGCACTGTATGCTTTTCCCAATAATACAGATTCAAGTGGCATTGTGCTTTGCACCACTGCAAAGGACAGACTGCATTCTATACCACTATGCATATGGTATCCATAGAATCCAAATACATTCCCCTCTTTTTGGATAACACAATTACTTCCAAAACACCCCAAAAAATAATTCAGACCAAATTGAGTTTATTTTTTAATATGTGTTAATTGTATGTATTCATATTGAAGATGTGCGCACGACATGCAAAGAAAGACGATTCCGAACAGTACATTACAACCTCTTGTCAACGAACATGAAACATCACATATCACTAAAGATATTGGTCAAAGTGTTTTGCTATAAGAATGTATACTTATATAGACATTTGGCTATTGCTTACTGAACTAAATTATGAAAACAAGATTCTCCATCAACTGACGGCCAGTTCGGTGAAGTTTGGCTATTTTATGCACTATAGTGTACTATTTGAATTCGAACAACCTCCTGATCCAGTTTGATTGCAGTATTCTTGTATTGCAATATCGTAGCGTTCACTGCCAGCATATTCTTGTAATTAAGCGTGCTATTACATACATTTTTGTATTATATAATATTTAAAATTGATTAATATTCTTTAATATGCTGCAAAGTGTGATTTAACCAAACAGAGATAATAGTAGCCTTGTAATACTGACTTTGCACCACTCTACACACATGTTTCGCAACAAATGGAAGTTATCTATCGTGATAAAAGATTGAAGGAGTTTTACACAGTAGGTATTGAAATTTTTAATTTACTATGCTTGTTGAAACAGCATAAAAGGGTGGGTGGGTGGGTGGGTGGGTGAGTGACGGTAATGTGTTCAGGGTGAAGTGGTTAGTGTACTGGTACCAGCCCTGAATCGAGAGCAATGAGAGGTCGTTGTCGATAGCCCGATGCTGTGAAGGTAGGCGAGGCCCTTAATGAATTGAGAAGTAATGTTCCCATTCGTGGGAAAGTTGCGGGTCCAACCCTGAGTACTGATAAAAGTAATGTTCCGGTTAAACTACTTACTATTGCTGTATTGAAGAGATTATGGCCTATATGCTGTGTACCGAGGGTGGTCACTAGAGCAAACCTCCCGCCCAACCGTCGTCTCCGAGTGCCAAGTCAAAGTTGCCAACATGGCCGCAGCGCCGACGCCAAGCACCAACGCTGAGGTCAAATTGCTAACTGAATGTTGATACGAAATATGCTCTCTCAAATCTAATATTACACTTACGATACCCTGTATTTACAAAACATGTTGGTGACATCACTGCGAGTAAACAAGCATTTGTTTAGTGACTCAAAACACATATGCAGGGGATGTCATTGCACTTACACAATAAGTAAAACTCTATAAGACTGTGCAGAAGAGTTCCTTGCAATCTACTTGTATTTACACTATAATTGCCATTAAATTTAATGCCTGCTCGGCTTCTGCTGGTATTGTGGTGCCGCAGTCAAAATATGTCACTTCCGCCTTTATGGCACTGCGAAACGTCACTTCCACCCCACACACCACTACGAATGACTTCACCATCTATGAAGTCCTTTTACGCATGCAAAATGGGACTAAATGTAATTTCAGTTTACGCTGACTATAAAGAAAACTCTTGAACACTGTCGTCTCATATTGATGAAAAACGAGTATAGGCAGGGCAATGCTATTCCCTGCCTATATTATTTTGCATTGTAGCCGCGGAGCACTACACTTTGGCCAGCAGGCCCACCTTGGGGATACACATAACACTGCTGTGCGGGCAGCTCACTTGTTCCCACCAATGTATGATGTACCTGGTGGTTGTGGTTTTGTGGGGATGCCGTGTCAAATCATATAATTAATTGCCCTCAGGAGTTACCTCTTGGAAGAAAATTATTAAAATGACCTTCGTGAGATATGCGATCTGGTCCCCGAGAAAAGTGACTCGCTTGTTCTTGGTGACCTACACCAGCATACTCTTGGCTGTTCTCGTCGACCTGGAGTGCTCGAAATGCGATAGTCGACTGCATGGTGCGAATGGTCAGAGAAGCACTCGTGAACCCTGTGTTCACGTCGAGTGAGTGAGTGAGTGAAGCATGACTACAAGGCAGTCGTGTGACATTTGCAGGCACACTGTCGAGCGGCCTGCTATGCCTGTGTTTCGGCAAGCCGAGGTTCTCAGTGAGGGACGAGCCCCAGGCTCGAGTGGGTGCTTGCTGCCTCGACATGATCGTCGCAGTTGGCCAGATGTTCACCGTCCTCTTCTGCCTCGTCGGCTGGGGCTGGAGCATCTGGTGGGGTGTCATCATGGTCAAGCTCGCTAGTGAGTATACATCTCCCTCTTTTCACTCCCTTGCCCAAGTTGTTTCAGGCCAGCACACTGTTTAGCCTCTCCCTCCTTCCCACCCTCTAAAAATGGGGTCATCTTGTATCTCAAGTATTCGCTCATTTAATATATTGATACTTATTTTCCAATTATATTATTTGCCGAACACTCTCCTAAACTATCTGAGAGATGCAGCTGCATGTCTAATATCATACAATGATATCCTTTCGTCCACTAATGGACCCAACTATCCATTATCACCACCCACACATTTCACTTGTTTTTATACATGATGACTACCACACAGTTCAATATTATAAATCAGCGAATACTATGCGCCACTCGGGATGTTTGGTTTGGTGACATTTAATAAAAAAAAAAAATACGCAGCCTGATGAAGCTGGCTTAGCATGGCGATTGCGCAACCGTGTGGAGAATGTCTCCTCCTTTCTGTGTGTGCACTTGGATTCCTGTCCCTTTATATTATTTATTTATATTTAACACAAAATGGGAAAAAACAGGTTGATTGGTAATGCCTAGTAAGAAATAGTTATGCAAAATATTATTAAACTGAGTGCAAAAATGTTACTAAAATTAGTGCTCACAAATGTGGTGTGCTGTTCCTTTGGTTTGATTTTCTGGACTCGGTTAAGATTTATTTGTGTGAGGCAGAGGAATATCTCTATAGTAAGCTTCAATAATGCCATGTTATGACTATTTCCTTCCAATTACAGAATATGTTGCTAGCAAAAAAAAAAATTTGTAGAAATAGTCTACTTTCTTCATTATAACTTGCCAAAATAGATTATATGGCTATATTTTATTTAGAGTATCCAATTTAAAATGAAACATTCTTGGTTTCTATTGTCCGAAGATGTTCAAAGAATATCAGTAGTAGTACATTTTTGGACGATTCAGGGGAAAGCTTATTTTCTAATGCTCACAAATGTAAATATACTCACTGCCACTAAAATGTGCATAATTCTGTGAAAGTTTCTCAAGTAGGTAGCAAACAACAAGCAGGTTACAACTGTTCAACTAGTTGTAGTGGAAAAAAGGGGGGTGGGGGGGTTGTAAACATTCACGACTGTTAAAGGCTACATATTTTTAACTAGGAATGGAGAACTATATAGTAAATAATAAAATAAATTTCCAACTATAAAGTTTTCCTCACAAATATCCGAAATGCTCAATATGCCCCCCTCCACGACCCTCGTAGGGCTCCTAATCACTTGGAGGCTGATTCGGTGCTTGGTTGAGCAATGCCGGGGTCCCACATGTCGGCGAATATGCCTGTCCACTGATAACCGAGGATTGAAATGTTTCATTTGGTTGGTGCTGGGTGCCTCCCTGGTGAGCAGCATGTAAGAGAGCTCCCTTCAGTACGTGTCAGGATGTCTACCCCACCACCGAAGGACTTTTGCACTTTCCAATCCAACAATTTTTAACTCCTATGTGCTCTACACCAAAATGATAAACGATGCCTGGCAGTTTGTGCATTCATTCACAAAAAGGAAATGAAAGATTAAGCCTTTCTTTCACACTTAGTGTTCAGTGACAAGGCTATATTCATCTCGGTGGAATTGTGAACTGCCATAATGTACGGATATAGGGATAACAGCAACCACATCGCATAGTCGAATTTGAGAGACTGCCCTCAAGTGAACATGTTCTGTTCTGTTTCCCAACAAAAGATCAATGGGCCATTCTTTTCTCCTGACGGCACTGTCTTATAGCTGCAAGTATTGCAGAACAGGCTTTTTCCACAGTTACTGCAGGTCCTGCTTATTTCATTTTCCAACAGAATGAAGCACTCCAGCACTAGCACTTGCGATCTGGAACATTCCTGAATAAACGAGCTTCCACATAGATGGATCGGCTCTCTGGGATCTGCTGATTTGGCACTACACCGTTGGTCACCAAATTCACCCGATATCACTGATTTTTTTCTTGTGGTAGGTTTGTAAAATATTCCATTTGTGTGCTGCCCACTCCTACAACAACGAACAACTTCGAAACCTCTTAACAAGAGTGGCTGCTGTGACACCAGAAATGTTGTAATGATTCATTTACTATAATTTGACACCGACAGCACCTTGGCCCTAGGCCATTCCCCACGTCGTGCCAGTTGGAACGTCAGAATGTACCACGTCATGAAGCAGCACCTGCATCAATGAACCAGTGCCACATATGTGTCGGTTATTACAGTGCTGCGTTATAGTGGAAAAGTGTAGAAAATGTATTTCATAGTCTGTTTAATATGTTAGGAAGTGTGTGTGTGTTTTGTTTTCCCTGTGATGTACATTTTGCCAGAGATAAAATAAATAAAGACATAATATACTTTGATAGGGAAAGGCCCTGAAAAGGTATTGCATTATTTTTACAGATACATAAAATGAGATTATGTTGCCATGTCAACGCAGTATGCTTGAACAAGAGTACTTACTTTTATATTTTTAACGTGTGAATTGTTGCTTTATTAATATTGGTTTTTTGGAGTGTTCATCCCATCGGCATTGCAGGGCTCACATCATTTAATTTCATTTAACTCATTTTGTCTTAATCATGTTACATGATATCACTGGCGGGAGTCTCAGCCAACGAGTAAGCTCTGCACCAATCCGCCATTTAGTAGCTTCTTGAGTTTTGTGAGGTGACGACCGCATCGCGGTGCTCCGGGCATAACAACTTTGTGATCAATCATCGTGTAATTCTGTATCGTTTATATTAGTTTACCAGAACCTTTGTGTCTTGCTCGCCCGGAGTACATGTCATCTCACTCCTCGGTCCCTCTTTTATATGGCCGAGGCATAACGCAGTTCTTAACCTTGTAGGCCCCACTGACATTTTTTTCAGTGTAAGAGCCCACAGGCTGTAATGGCAGAATAACAAATGTAAGTGTCCCATTGGGGCAGTAAAATACAATCAATTATGTGATGGTAAGAAACATGTGTTTTATTGTAATAACGGCTTCATGGTTACTTGACCTCTTCGTAATATTTTATTTTACCATGTATCTTAAATAATGGTGTTGGGTAGCCAGAATAATCCACTAGGAGTGTATTGGCGTATAAGGAAGTCCGACAGCCCTTACCAGACTAGGAAAACTGGATATAGTATGTGACTGGTGGAGAACTTCATCATAATCAACCCTAACCTGCAATATTCTGACCACAGAGGAAAGGCCAACTGGCCATCGGCCGAACGACTCTGAGATTACATCGAAATCGTGCTCTACCAACTACTGAGCACTGGCGCCCGCCAGAGAAATTCAGCGTTTATCATCACCTATCCACATAACGGATAGATTTTTCCTAATCATCAATCATGTATCTTTGTTACCTGTATTTTGCATCATTACCTTGTATGCCGTATGTGACTACGTGGCCTTACAGAACCTTTCATCTGAGCTGTGCTCACTATTCCTGCTAATGGCAGAGTTTCCTATCATTTGATGAGCGACGAAGATCAATGCAACATGGAAAAGCTAAAAGGAAATACAGGATCATGCAAAATGGAAAATCGCACCACCTGATGGAAGTCCAATTGGTCGTCGGCCGAACGACACTAAGATTACATCGATACAGTGCTCTACCAACTACTGAGCACTGGTGCCCAACGAGAAATTAACCTTCGATCATCACTAATCCACATAACCTCTTCCCCTCCCCCGCCGCGCCAACCTCGTGATCCAGCCCAGTCTAGCATAAAATTAAATCAGGACATTTTGTAAATTTTCTTTCATTTTATGGGGAATTGTAATAGTATTTGAAGTTCTGGCTATATTAAAATGTTTAAATGTCATGTGGTTGCTTTTCTAAAATCGCAGTTTAGGTTGTGTCAGCATTTGGAGTTAAAAGCTGTCACCACTTTCACACACATTTTTTCCTTCGAGAATGATCTAGAATTTCGAATAATTTTACTATGATGCAACTCAGCATGGCGTGGAAAAGTGGTTGTGATGGGGGTCGCACAGATTTCGAAAGGGGGACTGTACCATACCATGCTCTTATTTGGTCAGGTTTATGGCACCCTGGTGCGAGTATAGGGATAGAGCACGTGGCGATTTGAGCCCCGAGCGCCTGCCGCCCGCTAATAATCGTCAACCAGCCCGCGAAGAAGGCATATAGAGCATGGAAAATTTCACCCACACTGACAAGTCCCTTTTCGCTGGTGTTGGAATTTGCTAGGGTTGTCTCCGTAATTTTCTCTCGCAAGGCAAGTATTGAGCGACGTGAAAAATACATTTACTACTGCAGCATTGTTTGCATGTTTCTCTCGTTAAGCTGACTGTTCATGACTTTACATTAATGGACGATCGTAAGCTATTGATTTCGAATTTGAAATAAAAATATGGAAGAAATAATCTGAGACTTGAACTCTTTACTTAATTTGTAATATGGTGCCTTCATGTCAAAAGTTTTATGTCTCTACCGAGTGAGCAAAACCGAGCTGTGATTTCCAGTTTGCCAATTCTGTTGTCTGTGAGATTACAATGTTCTCTAATTTGTGAAATGGGATTACTATTTTGTAGATATATACCGCACACCTGAAGGGGCACACATTTAGCATTTGTGATAACTAAGCAAAATTTTTTTTCAGATGTGTATTTCACTATTATCTTTCCCTCTTCCTTATTTAAAAAGATGATAGCCTTTAGAAATCCGTTAAATCTTTTTTAAGCATTCTGTAGTTCTAAACTGGAAACCTGCAAAGCATAAAATGTAAAACAAATTCCTATTTTGCATTTTTATTTCTACCTTACAGTACACCAAAAATTAAAATACTACTATTTTAAACAAAGTATATAAATCCCAGTACTAACATGTAATATTAGCTACTAAAACTGTGTCCATAACAAAGTTTGTAATGCAAATTTTTATGTGCGTAGACTCTTCAGATTTACTTAGTTCAACATGAAAACATGGTAGAGTAGTTGGTAGCATTCGAAGACTTAACTGAGGGGTTCGATTCCATACTCTTATGTAGAAATATACCAATCGTTAAATAATAACAACAATAACATTAGATTTAAGATACAGGAAGTAATTAATTCTTATTTGGTCAAAAATATTTGTTTTCTTTTTTTTTTTAAATTGCATAGTAAGATTTTTAAACAAGATGCAGGTGGCCAATAACTAGGTTGTATTTTGCAAATAGCTGCGCTACAAGAAGTCAGTAGCTGTGCTACAAATCTTGTAAACAGTTAGCCAGCAAAAGTTTAACATATGGTAGGCCAGAAACTATGCGCCAGTGGCTCATTACTGCCACTCATAGCCCGCTGATGGTGTATGTATGCTTAGGGTACATTAGGCTATACATAATCGGGCCACTTATGGACAGGTTGTATTTGCTGCTTTGGTGGAAATTAGACATTGATTTAATTCAAACGACTCATGTACCTTACGATGAGGCATGCACATCGAATACTGCCATAGCTGTGTTTGATGTACATAAACAGTATGTAGAACAGAGAAAATGGCATGCATGGTACTCGACATACCTGTTACCACCCCTAGTTAATTACACCTAGAAAATTCTGCACTAGATAGCAGTTCAATAAACTGCATGATGGTAAGGCAGTGATAGGCAGTGTGGGTGGCATGATGCATTTCTCATTGTTTGAGCTACTCTAAATTCACAACCATACTGCGCTAGGAGAAATGGACATGTGAAGGTAACCTACATGGCGGAGTGTTTGTGAAAAAGCATGCACATTGTCAAGAAGGATCAGCTGACTGTCTTATAGGAACAACAGTCCACAAACCATTATCCAATGTGAAGTGGCAAGCTTCAAAAAGCATCGTGTTTCCAGGGATGTAGCCAGGAAATACAGGGGAGCAGAGCTGAGTGTTTTAAACCTCCTATTTGCCCCTAAGGTTCTTAACAACTAGTATTATAATTATATGCATGCCTCGAATCGCTATAAAATACATAACTGCAACTAACTATAATGCATTTTATTACACTGTGAGGTTACTTTCCTTCTAGGATCTTACATTAAATCTGGTGCCAAGACTGCTAATACTTGTAACCACTACCCCTCCTCCAAGCCAACAACAGAAATATCTGGCTACACCACTATCAAAATGTCGCAATACATAGCACAAATAAACGTACAATCCCGACATGTGTGTTATGTCATTAAAACCAAACAATTGTCCCTGACTTCCTGTGGTGTCAACAGCATACAGTAATATTCAATGATCAGGAGAGGTATTGCTTTCAGCGACTAATTATGCTCCCCTTTTCGAACAGATGTCCATTGCACTAACACTTGGAGGGTCACACAGCCTTCTCGATTTGTCCACATTTACGTGGTTATCATAAACATAATTTACATCAACTGTGGCCAAAAATGCTACATAATAATGAGACCGATTCCATGCTTGGGCACACTAACGAAGTATCCCGGAACGAGTTAATCCGAAGTAATGAGGATCCCATCCTTTGTCGCACGTGGGAGCTAGGTCATTAGAAACTGAGCAAGTTGGTCAGCGAAGCAGGGACAGGGAAGGAATATGTCATGACCTGCAGTATGGGGATCATCGCAGTATTCCTGGCACAATTTCAGAATATCACATTGTTTGGGATGCAGCATAATTTGTAGTTTGAACCTTCCCAAGTCTTTCCATTCTCCATGCACGACTAATTCTTAGTAAAAGTTACATATAACATGTTGTAATGACTGTTGCTTGTTGCAGAAAAACAACGGAAAATCAAGATGGTGGAGCAGCAACAAGGAGCACCCATCACCATGGCTGTCAACCACGAGGTCGAGCGTGTCTGAACCACGCACAGATTTTGTACTGCTTATTGTTATTATTTTTGTACTACAAGCACACACAATAAATACTTTACATAACCATGGCAAAGTTTCATCGCCAGACACTGTACCAATGGAGTCCTTACAACAATGAATGGAGTGATGCTAAGGGGTGGATCGAGAGAGGATGGAGAGGGGCCCTCATGGCGGACATGCCGCGCCCCAAAAAATTAACCCTCGCATTGTCATGAAGCTACCCTGTGAATGATTGAAATTAAATAACATAAGAATGGTTGAAGATGGCAAATTTTTATTAACTTAATGTTTCCTAAAACTATGATTAAACAGATAGCTCATTCATTAGATTAACATTTTCGCCTAGCACTGGCACGACGAGACAATGATACCCCCTCAAAAAAGTCTAGATCCGCTCCTGGTGGCACTCCATTCACTAGTGTTGGTGCATGTTACATGAACCAGTTGTAAATACTCATTTGCAAAAAAAATTAATTACCCTGAATGTGCTATTGCAGGAGAACCCAAGTATGAACAGGCAGATGACATGATATGTATACAGAAAACATCAAAATACTAACACACCAAGCATGTACCGTAGCAGACAAACACTTGCATGATGCACTTAATATGGTGCTGGACGACATGTAGCATGGAGACAGGTGGCGATATGGTTTGGCATGGAGGCATACAGATGCTGGATGTTTTTCTGAGGAAGATCCTGACATAACTAACTCTCCAAATCAACCTTAGTTGCTGTCCAATCTGATTCTAAATGTTTTCGATAGGCGAGAGGTGCGATGACCGTGATGACATGTTGACATATGAAGGCATGCCAGAGATGTATGTGCTGTGCGAAGCCGGGCATTATCCTATTGGAAAATGGGACTTTCAAGCTGTACCAGGAACGTGAGTGCAATTGATGTACACTGCGCTGTCAAGGTTGTTTGATCTCCACCAGTGGGGTGCTTGAATCTTAATAAATTATACTCCACACCTTGACACCTCTGATTGGGGGCAGTGTGGCACTCGACAATGAAGTGTGAATCACACTACTGGCCAGGAAGTCTCCAAACTTGAATTCGGTGGTCGCCTGTATCCTAACAGAATATGATTCACCACTTACCCGCAAGATGCCATGCTGCCTGTTCCTGACAGGTCACACTTCATAATGGTATAACTCATAAGGGATGTACTGTGGCAACTTTTGATGTACTTGCGAGATTCGTTTATAGTGATCAATTTTTTATAGGAAATGTTAGTACACACTATGATGTGGCTGGTGGTGCGAAGATTGTAACGAAAGGGTAGATATAGCTACAAGATGAGGTGAAAAAATTGATGAGCAAAGATGAAGTAATAGCAACAAGGTGGTGCGGGATGAGGGAACGTGGGGTAACTGAGGAAACACTCTAGTTTTGACAAAAGCTGGTCAGATAACTCCACCCAACAAGTCTTTGGCACGCCTTCTTCACAGACTAACTTGAGGTGACTAGTTATCCTATAAGGCGATGTGCTAGTTGGCTCATAGACCAGACCTTAAGAGCTACAGAAATGACTCTTTCACATTACAAAAATATAAAATCAAAATCCAAAGACAAAATTGCAGTTACACAATATATTTTGGAGAGATTAAATTAACAATATATATGAATGCTGGTAACTATAATTTTACAGAAACAACAAGCAACTAATATTATATTTAAAAATGCCTACTTTTTTTTTGCAAAAATGATTAAGGTATATAAACTACAAAATCAACAAATTTGCCAACAATCTTTTGTCTGCTTATGCCCCTTCAACCATGTGCACTTATCTTGAAAACAGCCTGAATTAAGGTGTTACAATAGCTGAACCTCTTTGTTGCCTTTGGCATGCAGCATTATCAGCACGCATATTACGAACCCAAATTTTACAGCACAAACTGGGTAGTGTCCCTTGTTTTTATTATGACAGGGGTTGCTGTTTGCAGTAAATAGTTAATTCGTATAGTAAAACTATAAAGACCTGCATCGTTCAAAATACACATTTCACCACAACACTTTCACGAGGGTGTACCAGCTTGAGATATATGAAGTGTTAGGCTGCAAGTCATATGTTTAATGCTGTTGTGCCTGGTGCATTTGGGTTTTGCGATATGGTGAACAATATAGTGGGATGCTTATTGGAAAGGTTTACCTGACTATACGCCAGGCTCAGTCGGACAGTGTCAGTGGCGATGGAGATCTCAGGACAGTTTGGGCTATGCACTCGGATGTACCCAGTACCTCGATGATAAGTAAAACTTGAATCGTTCCAGGATAAAGCTGCAGTGAGACTACCCTCGTGCCATTATGTGCAGAGTGTAGAGAGCCTATTTGTTCACAGTCATATACCTTAAACGATAATAGAAAACATTAACTTTAAACTGTGTGGAATTAATGTGCTGAAAGATAGATGTGGGTTGTAAGTGCCATTAAGGCCATACTCTGAAAAAAATACCTAGTATAATAATCTGCATATAATTGACTTTGCACATAGCAATTACATCACTACATTGAGAAACAATCAGATTTTGAATGCACTTCTGCCACTTGACATGTGATGTCCTTTTAGAAACGGTGGATCATCATGGTCGGGGCAGTTTTATTTGGTGTGAGGACAGATGCCCCGGTTAATTTGCCCTTTGTTTTATTTAGTAATATACCAGTGCCCTGCAGAGTAAAGCACTGGTTGCATGGCTTTCCTACTTGGTACAAAGCCAGCGATTATGACCTTACGTATGGCCGGGCGCATTGCGGCTTTATTACCTGGGTGACTGGTGGCACTGGGCGAGCTGGTGGGTTGGTTGCCTTTTATTCGGGGGTTAGCTGTGTCGAAGGAAACTTCCCCATCCCTCAGGAAAGTTTGGATGATATGGTGAGTTTCCCCTGCTGTCTTGACCAGAGCTTCGAATAAATATGGTAGGGGGACTGGGAGCGATGACTCTCCAAGCATCAGGCAGCCTGAGCTTGTTCCCAGGGACTAGGAATGCTAAGTGCAGTCTGGGTTGGGTTAAGCCATTGTTTGTATTTGGAGGTGGTAACAGCCCTTTTATCTCTAATTTAAAAACCACTCCGATGGTAGATAGGCATAAGGAAGAGACTTGACGTCGACAGTGTCTAGGCCTCAGGACATTCACCAAGTCGTGCCAACCGAGAAATCAGTAATGCAATACAATAGCACAGTGGAGCATCTGAGTCGGCGAACCAGTGCAGTGTGTGTATGCGTCAAGTGCAGGGGCGTATAAAGTTGTAATTAGGGCTACGACAGTTGTTAGGGAGTGTGCAGTGTATGTTTATTTTTGAATGTGAACATCATTTACAATGCCAATAATGTTAGTGTAAATGCCATGTGTTTTTTCGCCACAGGTGTTAATGTTTTTCATCGTGCATCAGTGTGTAAAGAATGCATATATAGATTATCGCACTACCAGGTACGTACTGATACGAATACCAGTGTACATGTGTCAGGCCAAATGCCACATGTTTTTGTTTAGTTTTTATGTTTTTTAGGGTCAGTGTAATGTAGCGCCATCTGTTAAGTCTGTTTTATTTTTCCTTATTACCTATATCATGTAAGTATGAGACAAATTGTCTCCTTTAATTTTTATTATTGGTGTTTCAGTGTATTGAGTGTAATCTTGCATTGACCATAATTATTAAGCCGTTGATAGCTTGTGCACTAGAGGCGCTATTTTGTGTATTTATTTGAACGGCCACAGACGAGGATAGTGTTACACGCAGGCGTCTCTTTAATATTGCAAATAATTATTAACGAAACTTTTATACATTACAAAAACCATTCTTTTATATTTTATGTTCTTAAAGTGTGTTCGACCAGTACTGGCAGTACTGAAATACTGGACTTTCCATCCACGTTCCAAAACAATGCATCGAAGTAGACCGGTGCACAAGGCCATGTGGCTAATAGCCACTATAAAATTGTAAAACTAGTTTTGAACTCTTTTTGTGCCAAGTAAGATGGACTCACATGTATTACTGCGAGCAAAAATCGTACAGGTATAATAAACTTGAATGGGGACAGCCCCTCTAAAGTTATTGTTGTTAATTTACACGTGTCGATAGCGAGGTTAGGTTGCCACAGCAATGCGGTCTGGTCGAACGTACGTATTTATTTTTATATTTCTAATGTGTGCTTTTATATTTTGTTATTAATAGCTTATTTATATGTACATCTCACCGGCATTGTAGAACTCATTTCATTTATTGTGTTTCACCTTAAGTAAAATTATGTCACGTGATATTTGGGCAAGAGCGCCAGCCAGTGAGCAGTCTCTGTGCCAAACGAAAGGGAGTAGCGTCTGAGATCTCGTGAGAGTACCACCACGCCGTGGTGCCCCAGGGCACTTCATCTTTGTTCATTAGCCATCACGGAATTCTAGGTTACTTAACCTTTTTTGTAAGTTTGTATCGACTACATGTCTTTAATAATGGCATTGGGTAGCCATAATAAGCCTTCGGGAGTGAGGCTGGTGTATCAGGGGGGCCGACATCTCTGACTAGACAAGGCAATTGGAGTGTGATTCACAGCTGGCAGAAAGGTATTACAACTGGTAACATCTACCAAGATGTGGACATGGGGACAGGCCAACAGCCGTTGGCCATCATGACCTGAGAGTAGTAGTCTCTACCACGTGTAACTTTGTGCTTGCACCGCGGGCTGGTGCCCTTAACACTGGCAAACCACAAGTCCTACACCTCATTTCTCCCCATGATTCAGTTGAATCACACATCCATCAGACTACTACCAGCCCCACAAAGGTCAAGCAGGCGATGTTTGTCCCTAGCTAGGCGTATTTCCAAGTGTTGAAGGGGATCTGACTAATGCGGCACCACTTGCTCCTTTCACGCCTGGCAGCAGAAATGCGGTGGACAAAGTATAACCTGGACTGATTGACTAGCTGCCTTGAGGATTGCATTCCTAATGGTTGAGGCTCTACCTTTCTATATACCGCGTTGTACAGAAAGGGTGGCCATCTAATAGGTACGTTTTTGTCGTACCTGCATTCCTGAAGGGGACCCCGCAGTCCTACACTGAGTTTCCTAAATCGGGTTAAGTAATTATTCCGCAGTCTCCTACTTTATCCTCTATGGAACTGATGTCTAACTAGGACACAGAACAACATACATGGAATAATACTCGGCAGTTGGGAGGAATAAACACGGTGGTCCATACTACCTCCTAACAAACAAGAGTTAAACTACGATAAACAGGTGAAGCCGACCTAGTTCTAGACTGCACAAGGTATGAATGCTAAGTGGCTATGCAAACAACTCATCTTAACTATCCTAGACTTGGTGTTCATAAGGGGCTTGAGGGAGTTACCCCTAAGCCAGAAGGGCAGTGTTGGTGTTCCTGAAGGGACAATTATATTTATGTGCTTGAATACCTTTCGAGGGTTGACTCTGGAAGGTGTTGAAGACATTGCTGAACTTCTGGTAGATCTATAAGACCTGTGGGGCAGTAGAGAGCACCAGCACATGGGGTGCTGGAGCGAGCTGTTGCTGATGGTCATTTCAGCACCAAGAGTGGGGTGAACGAACAGATTATCGCCAAGGTCGTGAGTATCTCTTGGTTTCCTCTGGCACACTACAGTATGGTGGAGGAGCATAGACTCTCATTTTAGGGCTATGCATAGGTATTTATACTGTCAGCTCGCCCGTCTGGGCGATAGGCAGGTGATTGATGTGACGTCTGCGCTGCGCGATATCATCTGCCTGCTGGAGTTTCAGCTTAGACGGCACGAGTCAGCATTCTTACTGGCGGTGCCATCCCTCAGCATGCTGTAGTACTAATACAGTCTTGGAATGCCATCTTGGTGGCTCGACCAACAGTTCATTTATATTTGAGGGCGGCTGTGCAGCTAAATATTTGGGTGAACAGTACAATTTTAGTGCATCTAATATATCCCCAGTAGTAGGATTATACTGACTCTGGGACAAGGGCTTGAGGAATCGGATCTGAATGGCCACCATGTTGTTATGCCACTGTTTGTATCTTGAATGTCATTTACCTTGGCCATGGACCAGTGACCTGACCCCACAAAACGAAAAACTTTCAAAACGGTTTTTTCAAATTATTAAAATTTCTTGTGGAAAAAATTATTTAAAAAATTGTTTAAAGAATTTGTAAAAAAAAAAAAAATTAAATTATTCTATAAAAAAATGGTTTAAAAATTAAAAAATTGCTATACAATTTTATTCAATAATTTTTTTATTAAATATAATTTCCCTAGCAGCCATTTACCCTAAAAATTTCCCTTTTTACCTCTCGAAATTTCCCTTAAAATATTCCTTTTTTCACTTAAAATATTTTATTAAAAATTGTTTAAAAAATTATTTTTAAAATACCTATGAGTTACTGAAGGCTCCAGAGTATGTTGGCAGCCATTTATCCCTTAAAATTTCTCTAAAAATTATTTTTAAAATCCTTTAAAAAATTATTTTTAATAATCTTATGTCCATTACTGGATGCAGCCACCTTGGTTTATTTTCGTTCATCATTTGTTCTACAGTTTGTGTGTCACATTCAACCAATTAGTCACATTTGTTCCATCCCCAGCAGATGACCGACACCAATTGATATTGGCTTAGTCGGCAGTCCTCCATCCCCTCGCCAATAATACTGGCTAATTAGTAAGTTCCCCTCCACCACCAATACTCCCTAGCAATGATTCTCAGCGACTAATTACTCTCTTCCATTCGAACCCCTATTTTCCCATTGGCCAATTTCTCAAGTGTCTAAGGAAACATTCGTGCCAGCCTCACCAGTGATTCTCATTGGTTAATTAGTCGCATGCTCCACCCATTAGTCACTTCCTTCCACCCCAACACTATAGCACACCGAAGGATTCCACCACTAGCATGAGTCGCTGAGACATGCAGCACCTGGATCCTCAGCTGGCCAGTGACATCCCACATCCAGAGGAACTAAAGCAGTCACCCCCTCCTCCATATTAATGGCGAGCCAGAAGAGTATAATTTCCAGGACACAGCCTTTGGAACACCAGTCTGTACTATTGCTGCACTGCACTCCTAGTGCCGAAGGAAACATCGACTCTGTCTGGTCTTAACCACGCTTCTGGTGCTGAAGCCCAGGTCCTAAGATCCCTCTTTGCCACCGAAGTTCGCCAGTTTAAGTCGTCTAACACTTAGACACATTCTGGCCCCTTCAGAGTGAACACTGTAGCATTAGCTATATTCATAGCTGCTTTTCCTACCTATCCTGTTTGCTTAGAAACATGTCACCTTCACCTGTCTAGCATAGGTAGCTTCTGTTAAGCTATTATTAGTATGAGGTAGTGCACCTCCACCGTGTTTATTTCCATACTTAAATAAACTACTTGTATTCCACTTCAGGAAACCATTTCTGTAGCGCTAGAACTCTACCTTGTAGACATCAGTCCTTTAGAGGAAAAGCAAGTGACCAAGAATTAGATTCTAACCAAACTACCGAACTCGTCAGTAGATACAAATGCCTATCTTGGACTGCCACTCTTTCTATGCACCCCAGTATATAGAATGGTAGAGCCCCGACTCTAGGTACTCACACTCTTGTAGTTGGACTGGTATTCTGGAGTTTATTCTTTCCACCATGCTTCTGGTACCCGAAGGAGAACTTCCTTGGGTCCGAGGGAACTGACTATTTAGGAGAACTCACCCACGTAATGGAACCCTCAGCCTGAGTGTTACCTGACTCTCAATGTCCACTGTGGTTCTGGTGCCGGATACTGAGATATAGGGCAGCTTGCAGTACACCAAGTAGGATCAGCATTACCTGCTCCACCTCCACGAGTCTGGTTTTGTATAATCTTTCCTCATGCCCTTCTCCCATCGCAGTGGTATCCGTAAGAGGGTATAAAAGGCTGAAAATATTTCAAAGTACCAACAGCATCTTAGCAACTCACAGACCTCAGTCCCTGGGAGAGAGCACAAGCCATCCACCACATAGAGCGATCAGCATCACCAGCACACATTCCAGAGATATTCACTCCACCCATAAAAACCGAAGGAGAAACTCACTGTTACTAGCATTACTAAGTGACCAAGATAATTCATACGGGATAGCTAACCCATGGTTTTAGTGGATATGGCTCACCCAGTTTACTCAGATGACAGCCAGAGCCAGCAGTCAGCTACCCACCTGCTCGACAGGTCCAGGGGGCCAACCCCAGCACAGCACATTCTGAACCATAGCATGTCCTGCCAACTTCGCAAGTCACCCCTCGCCTTGGTATCCCTGTGAGAGTGGTCCCATCGAAACACAAGATAGTGATAGCCATCCCCAACTTCGTACCCAGATGGAAAACCATGCGACCAGAGCCCTATATTGTTCAAGTTTCAGTTCCATGTTGCAAATAAGGGTCAATCTCATCCCCAGTTGTGTCTGCCCTTGCACATGCCAAAACACTTCGGCCGTGACCTACCTCCTTTGCCCAAAAGAGGTAACATCAATGATCTGCATATCTTTCTTTGGCATGCACACGAATTCGCCCCATCTGGACACAGTGTTCACCCATTTTGGGCAAGTAATTAAACCAATAGCACTGAAGAGGCTAGACATGTGACTACAAGATACTCCTGCAAAAGCTTGGATTTTATTACACACACGTATCAGTTAACCTTATACTGTTCACCGAGATCTCCAAGCAACGCCATGGCGCACCCGCCTGAAGTTAGATTGTACTGTTGGCTGAACCACCAAGACTGCCATCCAAGGTTACACTTTACAACACTAAGAGGGAGAGTGGCACCAGTGCTAAGGGATGCAGACTGCTAAGGGATGCAGACTGCTGAGTCAGCAGAAACCTCCACCCATTCTCCAGTAGACAGCCGGGTGCCTTATCTCCTTCTGCACCCCTCGCCCCAAAAGCCTAAGGCTGGAATTAGTATACAAGGCCCTACACTGCCCAAAAATTTCAGTCTATGCTCCTCCATCGCCCAGTCTTTAGTATTCCCACAAATTCCATCTCTCTCTCTCTCTCCCTCCAGGGCCGTAATCAACTATCAGTTGAAGACAGCCCTACTAGAAGCCACATCTGCATGCATTGTAGACCCTACTGCTTCTGGAAGACAGGACCATCAGCGGCTCCAGAAAATGTCTGCTCCTCCCTTACCAGCCATTTATAACACCACATTTTATAATGGTTGCGACAGTCCCTTCAGGACCCTGTATTAATGGGTGGTAACGGCAATACTACCCTTTTGGTAGTCACGTCTTGGCTCCTTAAGAACAGGCAGACATCAGATATTATCTTATTCCCATTGGCCAGTTTAGAGAGGCAGTAAAGTATGAAATGCCGCCTGGTACAAAACCAACACTGCGGGAGCCCAGGGAATGCAGGGGCATTAATCAGGGAAGTGAGGAGTATGGCGAGTAGAGGGGTGTATCCTCCTTACTCTCTGCCTTGTCTATTCTTCTCCCTTAACACTATAGTTGCATTCTAAGTTCTCCTACTCTATGAAGTTTCTCTTTATCTCCCTGGCTCTTTCCACGAGATCTTCAATAGACTGTGGCCTTGGGAACAGCAAAACATTACGAACCTTAGCGAGGAACGTGCATATTCGCCGATGGTCTGAGATCAGTTGTGAAATTCGGAGGTCATGTGAATAAGGACTTGTTAGCCCGTGAACTGGGAGGGGAGGCGAAAACACAGTTGTGCCCACAAATACACTAACTCACCATACCTAGCCCACCATTATTGGGCATATCCTTTCAGTTGGCATTGGGTTCGGTTGACCCATTGTTTTGGCGTTATATGATGGCCTCTGATTTCCTATTCACATTATTTGGTGAACACCTTCTCCAGATCTAGAAGTTCTTGGAGAAACCATTCTTTCTGTTGTGTACGGCACTGATTTTTACTGCAGTTTTATATGATGTTCATAAATTGAATCATAAAAGGGTTGAATTACATTTTCATGCTTCCAACTTTGATTCGCATTTATTTGTTTGAGGTTTATATTTTCGGAATGCAGCATTTCTGTTTATAACAATATCTTTGTAATTTTCATAGTCATCCTCAAGATCTGGTTCTTTTCTTCTGTTAATTTATATACTTTATCATTAACAAATAGTTTATCATTACTTACGTTTACTTCTGTATCTCCAATATATAATTTACGATTAACTCCTTGTACACCATAAGGTGTTTTAAAAGTAATTTTTTCAGAAATGTCTGTTCCCAGATTTATAATAGAATCAGACGTGCTACGCACCGAATCAGATGCAGCATGTGTGAAATCTTTTATGGGTACAATGCCCATTCGCTCTTCAGAATTAGGAGACTTTGAGACTAATTCTCTTTCAAATGATGTTTCTTCTGGTGTTGGCGAATAATGTAAATTTTTTACCGCAACAGGAACTAGCATATTTATTACATTTTTATTTTCATCACTTACTCGTTATATTTTTTTAAAATCAATATTTCGTGATTCTTCAATTAATGGCAGCTCTTCCTTTTTAATTCTTTCATATTCCACTTCATGGTGTTTTTTGGAATTCATATATCTCTCGATAAGTAATTTAACTCGAGAAATATCCTTTGATTTGTTCATTTATATATTATTTTTCTTATAAATGAATTATGAAACTGAGATATCTGTTTGGTTTTATTCGAGATAACAATGCAATTTATTGGAAAGGCAGTCATAAAATAAATACTGTTATTTGTAATCCTTCTGATAACAACTGTTTGTCTTTCAAAATAAGAAAGCAGATAGTTCACTTTATAGAGATTATGCTGATCCAGATAAAATTGATATTCAAAAATTAGAAATCATATGACCTAGTGTTGAATACAAAGCTAACACAGTTATTACAATTAAAGAAAAAATATATAAAAACCCTAAAATGCCTATTAGATTTGATTATTGGCAATATTCAGAAAAAGAAGTTCCCACTGGAACAACTGTTTTTAACTTTGATATAATAGATCAGTTTAATAATTTACAAATTGACATGCCCGATTTTGTAATTGTAGGATTTCAAACTAATAGAAAATATCGTGCTAAACAGTATGTGCATTCTTGTATGTTTAATCACTGTAGTATAAGAAAGATTTATTTTAAAAATGGAAGAAATGAAATTTTTTCAAAAGAAAATTAGAATCTAGATATTGAAAATAATTTTTGTGATAAAGCATTTCTTGCTTGTAACGACTTTAAAACTTCTAAAACAAAACTAGATACTGTACATAGAAATAATGAACTTTATTATAAGCCAACCCTAAACTTTGATGGCAAAACGAATTATTATTAATTTTGGGATCGAATACCATTGTATATTATTGATTGCTTATATAGAAAAACAACTGTAGTAAATATAAAAATTGGTTTTGATTTTGATAACACATGTAATGTTGTTCTAATTAGCAAACATAATTTAAGTTACGATTATTTTAAAGAGAGAATTACTGACGATATATAAGTTTTAAAATTTTATAAATGGAGGATGTAAACGATTTTACAGAAAAAAAATTGTTTCTATGGTTTAATACAAATTTTTATATGCATTGCTAAGTTCTTTAATCGAATTAAAAATTGTCTTGTTAAACCCGAATGATACTGAGTTGCAAATTTAAAGGGGTGTGTGAATCGCTCACCCCTATATTTTCAAAAATATTTTGTTTTAAGGGAATCAGGGTTCTAACCTTTATAGAACCCTGGAAGTGTCAATATTATTTGAGCATTTTTGAAAAGGAGCACATGTACTTAAAATGCATTTTTCAAATACATTCAGTAGATGTCTATTTCAGATACAAGCGCAACACAAAAAAAAGACTAAAATTCAAGGAAATCAAAGCCAAAACCCAATAAATCTCTAACTTCCTGGAGAATCTTTCAACTTGTAGCTCAAAATCAAACAAGTTTCAACTTTTTCAGCAGGGTCTATTTCCAATCAAATTTAAGATAAATCATATTTTTGATAAAATTTCCACCATTTTTTTTCTCCTTAATTTGTTTTCCTTATAAATCAAAGATGACATCTGCTCAACAAGTTAAAACAATTTCTTTAAATTCACCAAACTACAAGATCTAGATAAAAAATAATAATAATTGTTTACTGCTACCGATTTTGAAATTTGTGAATATAATTTTGGTAAAAAAATTGATTGTATTCTAGATGGCGAGTTTAAAATTACATTACCAGAGTGCTATGTGAAGATATTAAATAGAAATGCCTTGAACCTAATAAATTATAAGGAGGTTTTTGTGTCATATAGAGGCTTAAAAGAAATGAAAAATGGTAAATGTATCCATTATCTAGAGTTTGCCTAAGAATATCCATTCAATTTTTCTAATATTTTCTTTGAATAATTGATTTGGCTTGCAGATCTAGAGTAAATTCGGTCTATTTTGACCCGAAAAGGATCTTGCTCAATTGGTAATATTAAAAAAAAGTGTACTTGATTTAGATAGTAGATCTATATCAAATTATCTTTATTTTGAGGATAAAATTGAAGAGATAGATGATGCCCCCATAAGATTTTGAAAACGGTTGCTTGAAAGCGAGAAATTTACTTGATTTTTAGTCTAATTATAGCGTATCACTTGTATCGGCAATAAATTCTACTTATGAAAATCCGGGGGTTACCAATCCCTGAGAGCTTACTATTCTGTTAACGATACAGTGAATCACAAAAAAAAAAAAAAACAATCCTTTATCGCTCTTGAACATTTCCGCACGCAAGAGACAAAGCCGATGTGTGTAAATGCTACCGGCAACTTTGATGTTATTTTTCCCACGCACCACGTTAGTAAAACCTTCAAGTTTATTTTTTTGGATCAAACCACAAAAATTTTGTTCCTGTACATTTGTAAAATAAATCAAAACAGATTATAACAATTCTATTGAAAACCCACATGTGGGTCAGTGCCAATTAACTTTCAGTCTAACTTCCCAACATTGTTTTTAACTGTAATGTTTAGATAGCACATGTATTTTATATACGTAATTATACATACATATATATATATTATATATATATTTGTTCATGACAATTCCCAGCACAGGTTGTGTAAAAGTATAAACTAAATAAATAAAAAAACAAATGAACTTACGGGCTGTTTTTTATGGATGCACCACCTACCGTACATAATTCGTCATCCCAGACCACTTGTGTCTGCAATCAAGAATTCTTGCACTTTTGCCGCCAATAAAACCGAAGTGTGAAGAGCGTTCCAGAGTTCGCGCGAACATGGGTTGGGCAGTTAGATTAGCCTTCGCCCACTGCTGTGCTACGCCTGCGCCTGATCGCATGGGGACATTCCATTTCTTGTCCTGTCGGGGCAATGTATGACAATGTGCACAGTGTAGTGCATTTATTGTGTTAATATCCTGCACGTTACATTTTACACTAACAGAAAACGCATAGTGGCAGCATTTCGGAGCCGCGCTTCGTTCATTACATATACGACACACCAAAGCCATCAGTTATATACTTAGACAACACTGATGTTCAGGACCTCATATGCTGGAAGGACTCCTCTGTCAACGAGGAGATTTCATCTAATACTGCAGTTATTAAAATGTTTCAAGTTACTGTGCTGTATGGATTTTAAAAGAATTTCAAATATGCAATTAACGTTGGTTATAGGATATTCGTGATTATCTGAGCACTTTCGAAATAAACTTTTAATATATGTTAAGCGGCAGTGGCATTTTTCGAAACGTGGCGACACATTTTTAAAATAAAAAAAGACTGCAATAAGTGGGGTGCACCCTAATTTCGAGATATTGCATTTTAAAAAAATTACCCCCAAAAATCTGTATTAAGTGATATTTATAACCATATATAGTGTAAACTCGAACAATCTAACTCGGTTTGACCGAAAGTCCGTGTCCACAGAGCATTTTTTGTGGTCCCGATACAAAATCCCGATGTAACAATGCTTAAAAAAATATATATATATATATTATTTTTGCCGAACTCAAAATTCAATATTTTTTCCGCATCAATGAAACAAAAATGCCAGTAGTATCGCCGAATATTACATTCTCCAGTAATTAAACAACGAATTATTAACAAAAAGGCATAAGTATGAACTATATTCGCAAGTGCATACACAGTCTGAATACAGTGTACTATGTGCACATTCACCGGTAATACTAATAGATAACACTAATAAAATACACTTTTAACACACACATTTTTGCTTATGGCTCACTGCACTGCATTCAGTTATATTTATGTAATTCACAACTTCTGAAATAACCTTGTTGGTTTAGTCGCGAACTCTTTCTTTGTAGCAAAAAAATAAAATACATCCAGGCCTGCCGTTTTAACTGATTTGATCAGTTTTTATAAATAGCTAAAAAAAAAAAAAAAAAATTCAAATAGAAACTAATTTCTTTTATTAGCACTTTGCTCACAGCGAGTGATGACACTAGCACCCACAGCGAGATTCTTATAATGGAGGTGGATAAATAAGCGAACTATTTTAGACATACACTATTGCTTCAATAGCGTATGCTCAAAATATTTCGCTTGATTATTCCTTGGTGTGGCCAATACCAGGACATTCGGCATGGCTACACTGCGGTTCTGGTGCGTCATGTTCGGAGTCACAGTCTATGCCCGAGGTGGCGTTCAGCTCTGAAACTGACATGTTGATGGGTATGAATGCCACGAGGTGTTGATTCCTGATTCCATGTGGAGGGTCGTCATATCGATAGCTGACAGGAAGTGTTAGTTTTACCTGAATTACTCTTAATATCTTTGGCCAGTTGGTTTAGTTGGGTTGGTAGCTGAGCGAAGCTTGTGCTGCAGTACTCGGGTTTCGGGTAGGTTGTACTGTGCCGGTTCGCACAGTACTATAGGTTCCAGGCTGCTGACTCTTGGCTCCAAAACCTGGCATTGGCGATTACGTGCCTGGTTTACGTTCCATACACTATACCTTTCACAACAGGATGGCAGTCTACGCTTGTACGGACGTGCGGTGTAAAAGATATGGGACATACATAGGGAGCAGTCGGGATTGCTCGTAGCCTTATTGAGGTGGCGTGGTCGCGTTCCGCCTGTCTTTCCTTGGTAGGAGGACCTAGGGTAAACCGCTACTTGGCAGCAAGATGAGATATCTTTTGCTCCCTACGCCATCAGCTGTGCCTTATCTTATAAGGCATAGAGTGTGGTTCGCCACTAAACGACACACTTTGTGCACCATGGACGAGAAACTATTTCCTATAATAGTGTATGTCCAGTAGCCGCTTGGTAGCACAAGCTCGGTACCTCAGAAAGTCCCCCACCTTAGTGGGAAGACCAGAGACGTTGATCCGTGTGGGCCACCAATGCTTCTACTTGATATATTTATCCAAGGCCAGGCCGCAACACCTAAGCCAATACCTCCTCCAGCACCTAGGTGCTCTGGTAGGTGATATAACCTAGGTTTACTGTCTCTCCTATGTTGGAAGTATTCCTAGTTGTCCACCACCTCGAAATCAAACCAGAACTCTGAACCACAGAGCTCCCATGAACGAACAAAAGCATAGCAATAAAGAGACAATCCTGCAAAACAGCTTTCATCTTGTAGGTGATCTTCACAATGACAATTTGTAAAAACACATAGTTATATTTATAAGTATACATACACATTAAGTTAAAATAATAATAAATTCTTACTGTACCTTTCAGTTGTATTTCTAGTCCTAACATGTTCAGCGTATTTTCATAAAAATGTTCAAGGTAAACACTCGAGAAATACAAAAGTCAGAGCAGAAAATACACTCCTACAAAATGGCTTTGTTCTGTAGGTGATCTTCACAAGGGACACTAGTTAAAACTCATGTTTATATTTATTGGTGTACCTACACATTAAAAAACTTTTACAAAAATCTAAATTAACTACTTCCTATACAGGAGTCTTTCTTATTCGTAGACTAAGTCTAACATGTATTTCCATTTAAGTTGTTGCCTATTTTTAAATTAAGTTATGTGTGGTTGTATTCGGCAGAGGAGTGAGGCTCCCCTCCAGCCTAACGGCTGGAGTGAACTGGCAGGGCACCACCCGCCATTTTACATCATTGGGACTACTCCCTCAGCGCAGGGGTAGATCGATCCCTTGTGAGGGACCTTGGCCACCCAGTTAGCTTGTGGAGGCAAGGAGAACCTAACCCCCTCGACAATCATCAAGAATACTTAATGCTGCAAAGCAAACATTGTTTTGCAGGATTCCCAGGGTAGCGCCTGGGAGCTGTTTCCATAGCTGTATTTTACTCTCTTTTTCCCTGCCCGTACGGGATAAAAGAGAGTGGTGAAGTTAATTGAATTTATCAGCGCGGAATTTTAAAGTTCAGGAGCGGTATTGCAGGCGCCAAATAGTTTTGTTAAAGTGGGCGATTTTTGTCCTGGACCGATCGGAAAATTCCGGGGCTTAATTTCGATGAAATCTGACTGTATATTTGCACTGAAGGCATGAATTAATATTTTTAAAGTAATTTTGAACAATATTCCATGTTTATTATTCAGAGTTGTAAAATTCGAAAGCAGCAGAGACAGGAAAACGCATCGCATGAGTGAAGCTAGGCTGTAATATTGGCCAGAGGGCTCTGACCGGCAGAAAGAACTTGGTGGGGTGGGGCTTACGAATTTGCTCAAAAGGTGGCAGCATGGTCGTTATTTTACCGTCAACAGCTTTTATTTGACACGAAAAAATTAAAGTATATATAAAAGATGTTGTAAATAATTCGTTTAAAAAATATAATTCGAATCGCAAATCATAAAATGTTAGTGTCTGGCCATTTAAAAGGCCTTATAAAAAATCAGGTGCTGTTCATGCAATAACCAATTATTTTAAATTTAATTAATTTTTTTAAAAGGACGTTTGAAGTATCTAGGTGGCCAGTAATATCAATTAATCAATTATTTTATTAAAGTAATAATTTTTGCTGAGGGCAGAAAAAATTGTTTAACAATGCAAAACTGTGTGTTGCAATCAGTTGGTTGTGACTAGAAAATATTCGCGAATTTGTCGCTCGTTTCGGAGTCGCTCTAATACAGAGTGGGGAAAAAGGGGTTTTTGCGGGTCTAGTTGACGGGCTAGGGGGCCGCAAATGACGCCATGGCTTCGAGGAGTAGCCAGGTTCTCTCTTGTTCTGCGACACTGCGGAGTTTCGGGATGTAGTGGTGGAAATGTGCCATGAGTGAGGCAAAGTCGCATGCTCTAAGGAATTCCATGAATACATGGAAATCCTGCATAACGCCTCGCATCTCTCCTAGCGAATTTCGCTGGCGAGGGCGGGATTGAGGTGGTGTATTTGTTGTTACTGGAGTGTCAAGCGTGGGAGCTGTGTTGTGAGTAGCCGCAGAGTGTGCCTGTGAATATGACTTGCCTGGTTGTATTGTTCTGACCATGAACCTGGACGGGGCAGGAGGTTGTTTTACAGTGGTTGGTGTGACTTTCGCAGTTCTTTTCTGCACCAAGTCCAAGAACTTGGGGCAGGCTTTCGAAAGGGCCATGTGGTCGCCTGTGCAGTTGCTGAATGTTGGCTTCGAGTTTGTTTCATTCATGTTGCAGGCACTCTCGGGTTGAGGGCCAGCACAGTGTGTGCTTGAACAGTGATTTCTTGTGTGGCCTAGGGCTACATAATTACGACATTGTGCCACATCTGTCGGCCGTTTCTGATATTGTCGTGGATGCACAATTGTTATGTTTATCCTTGTGACAGAGCAGAGGAGGGCGAGCAGTGTTCTGCGCCGTCGTAACACAGAAAAATCGCTGTGGCTCCAACATGAACTTGTTCGGGTCTGTGTGGTCTGGGATTCGTTTTTTTTTTTAACTGGTAGATGTGCTGGATTGTGTAACCGGCGCATTCCAGATCTGCCTTGATGTCAGCTATGGGGTGGAGATCAAAAATTACTTTTTGTGGGAGCTCGGAAGCTTGGCAAAAAGTGAAATAATGGATGTGATTTGCTTCGAGCATTGT
The DNA here is from genome assembly GCA_029891345.1 of Dryococelus australis. Taxonomy (NCBI): domain Eukaryota; kingdom Metazoa; phylum Arthropoda; class Insecta; order Phasmatodea; family Phasmatidae; genus Dryococelus; species Dryococelus australis. Next base: position 2,551,686 of record CM056998.1, on the reverse strand, counting down.
GCGAGCAGCTGTGTAGAATTCTGGATTTTTGGTAAGGATTTGTGTTCCCTGAGCAGTGGGGAAAAGGGAGAACCCGTCCCTACTAAGTGCTCGCAATTTCTGTATGAGTAAATTGTATTTACTGGCGTCAGGAACCACTAATCAGAACTGGTTTTTTGTCTTTTTGGTTTTGTTTGAGGTGCAGCCGGTTGTGTTTGGTAGGTGGGAATGCTAGAAGAGCTGGGGTTGTTTACTGTAGCGGTTTATTCTGTGACCTCTTGTAACAGCGAGAACCTATTTTGAATAGGGATGTTGGCTTGTGCATCCTACGACACAGAATGGAGACGCTTGTTCTCCTGTGTGGTTCGTTTATCGGGTACTGTGGATGTTCTGTCCCCTTTTCTTTTAACAATCTGGTTGTCAGTTTCCATTTCAATTTTCTCATTTCCTGCCGCCGGTGTTGTTGGTCGGGAGGAAGATGGTGTGCTGAGTGTTGGTGTCGTTGGGGCCGAGAGTGTGGCTGGGAGAAGATCGATGTGGTCTGGGATGCCCTGGGGAAGGATGTCGGACACAGATTCGTGGTTCGGTCGTCTCTTTGCAAGCTAAATCCATCGCTTGTTTTCTCTCAGGTACTGCAAGCTGTGCGGGCCAGTTCCCATCATCCATGACGGCTCAGTCGGTTCCACGCCCGCCGCCATGGCCCGTGAGGGTGGTGGTGCTCTGTGTGGAGCGACTCTTGATGTGGTGTTGCTACAAAGGTGCCTAGATCAGTGCTGTCCACTGTGGCCCACTAAGGGCTAGGCTCGAGTTGACCTGTTTCCAGGCCGGCCGCAGTGTGCAGGGTGTGTGCCGCGAAGCTATATGTCGTGGACAACAAGAGAAAGCAAGTCGCACCCTCCTTGATCGGAGGCGAAGGCTGGAGTGTGTGTGTGCGAGGATGTGAGGGCAATGCACCATGAAGTCTCTAATTTCAATTATCACTGGCACTTTGGTGAGCATCTATGCGCGATACATGTGTAGTAATTACCAGCACTGTGGAGAGTGTTCCTTAGGCTGTTTCTGAATTCTCAGTGTATATTGTTAAGTATGTACATTTGGATACTAGCAGTGATGTGTACTTGTTGAAATTATTCGGACATGTCAGCTATTCATGTTAGACTGGTCACACATTCTGGTGAACGTATCAGAAACTATGCGACTATAGAAAAAATCGGTAAAATATGGTGTTATATATGTTACAACTTCTATGGTCGCCCATTAAATAGATGCACATTAAATTATAAACATATATTAATTTTTGTGTCCTGGTTTTGAACACTGACATCTTACAAGTTTAAGCACTGAAACATGGCTTTAGCCAAGAATAAGGAATGAATAGGAGCATTAGTCGGCATGTATTATTTACAGGAGGGAAATGCATGGCAGCGCAGAAATATCGTTGTACACTGGTTGCTTGGCAGAGCAGCAAAACAGCAGACTGTGTGTGTTGTTTTAGACGAATACTAATACACAAATATGTCGATATAATTTCTGTTTTTGGTCGTACAGCAGAAACTAAGATTGGAGGAATATAGAAAGTCTTGCATCTCGGTAAAAGTATTTTACATTTATATGTTCAGCTTCTTTCGATTTCACAAGTATTCATACCACACCAATAGCCTTGAGCGATTGTAAACAAATTAGGACTGTTGGCATGAGATTTGTTGCATTTATTTATATGTGTAAAGGGACATTACAAAGAAAAATGGCACTCTTTCCTCGTCACTCGATGTACCTTACCATATGTTTGAGATGCACACATTGATAACAAAAGAAAGAGTAATACAATTCAACAGTGTTTGTAATAACCTGAAAATGTGGCTTGCAAATGCAATATTTGTAAGAATGCACCTGGGAAATATGTTACAGCATCTACTAAATGCTCAGAATTATATTCATAATTGGAAGCACATTTACCAAACTGACGATTATTTACACATAAAACAGAACAACATTTTTAAAATACTCGTAATTTTTTAAACTTGCAAGCTTTCACAAACAAATCACACAAGTTAATTTTCACACCTAAAATACAATATGGCTACTGTCATAAGTCTGTAAGTATGGCCAGAAAGTATACAATTTCAAATACTTCATAAGTGTAGATACTGTGTGTACAATACTGAGAATTTAAACAGCAATAGTATACACATGGTGATGTCACTTCCGGAGAGAAGTATGCACAAGTATTTATTTGTTGAGAATTCAGAAACATCCTAAGTAATACTGTTTTTATGTAGCCTATCTGCCATTATTTTTAAGTAACCGTGTCGTCTGTGAGGTGTAAAACATCTATTTTCAGTGGTTTAATAACTTACAGCTTAATGACTGCTGTATCTACGAGTTCATTTGATTGGTTCCTGATGTCCACGTATCCCTTGTGCCCGTTTGTTCCATAGCAAACACATTAACCACACAGCCTCACTCGACATTAGGTTACGGTCTAGATCAGTACAGGTCGACAAGAACAGCATTACACTTTTCTTGCCATCCTGTAACACGTGGCTGCGGATCATAATATTTAACATTCATCACAAGAGGTAACTATTGTGATGAATGGATACGTGGCCTAAATGAGCGTGTCGCGTGAAGTCACAACCGTTTGATTCAACAGCCATTGGAAGGAATAGTGCGGTAAGCGGCGCCAATTATTCCCACAGCTTCCCAATGTGCTCGATGTTGATGGGCCCTATGGCGGAATCCGGAGTGAGACGTCGCAAGTGGTTCCCTGGCCACATTAATTAATAGCAGCATTTTTAGGCATGGTTAGCAGTGATTCCACCACAATTAACTAGGTAAACCGCCCGCTCCAGCATAGAGAGTATAAAACACTCCACAGAAGACAGGATGTAGCTCCGCCCTAAGTTACTAAATCCTTGCATTGTCACATACATACACATTCCTGAAATTATAACCATTACGACACACACCGATTCTAATATGTTAATTATAAGTGTGTACATGTAATCATTTAAAGAGAATCAGCCACCTGTCATTTTATTTCACATCAGCCTTAAGTGTGGTGACATACTCGTGACGCCACATTCTTAGCCATATCTGGGGCTCCGGCGTTCATGAGTATGTCACCAATGGTTTTTAGTTTAGGAATCATATATGTACAATATCAGTTTCACTTATGTTAATCATTCAGTTCCATTTTTTTTCAGGTTTTCATTTCGGCGCCGGATTCACCGGACGTGTGGCAAAACCCATGTTAGACTTCAGCACTCCAGACAACCGGCTGGGCAGCCGGTAAAGCTCCTCATACCCCCTTCGGTAATTCAATATAGGCTGCAATTTTCTTCATATCCATAGTTAATGTAATTCAGGAACCCTTTTAGTACTTTATTTAGCCAAGGGGAGGTCTCCCTGCATCCTGACGTAACATACCAGGACTTCACGCGCGGGACACGTTTCACTTAACTATAACTTAAGCCTTACGGCTTATTTTTCAGTACTAGCGACCACCGACAGGTCCAGAGTGCCGGGTCTGCTTAACTAAAGTACACATTCACTAGAACAGTAACATTTCGTTGTACCTTAATGGTAATAAAACAGTCATACCATAATTTGACTTCCTTTACTGCATTTAAATCTCATGGGTTCATCGGGTGATGAGCCCTAATAGAAGCATCTAATTTACAACTGTATTTCAGTGTATGTTTTGCATTTACGGGACCTGCCTCCCTCAAGCAGGGTAAATTTGATGGTAATATATGCATGCGAAGTGGCAGACAGCTTCGCCCACAGGCAATATTTTACCTTTACTTAGCATAATGGACGAATTAAATAAGCTCTCCTTCATATTGACTGCGTATCCAGAATCGCTGTAGGGTGTACGACCCCTTCAACAATCTCTCTCTACACCGAATGTGGCACCAAACACACCACTAGTTCCTGTTCCCCACCTGCTCACAGGTGGGATACGAACACACCACCAGCACCTCTGGAGGCGCAACGCATCACAATTTGTCAACTTTAAAGTCGCCCAACAGCGAGAACATGACTGCCCTCACATGGGTAAGCACATGCGTGCAGACACCACAGCGACCAAATTTCCCAAAACGGGATGTAATATTTCCCAGTGCCATGTATATTTATATTATTTTCAATTCAAAAGTGTTGTAACACTGTAAGATGTCTATTCTAAAAATATTATGCACCGTTTTCAAATTTAAAGTGTGAGCCATATAAAGAACAAGGACATTAATATTCCGGCACAAATGCCTACGCAATTAACAGTTACGAAACACCAAAATCTAACAATTTAAATTGTTCTTGTTATGAGGTATTCTAATCTACTCTCTGCCTTTTCAATTTTATTATAAAAGTTATACTCTGTGTGCATAGCACTTCCGCTTGTGTGGACCTCGTAGGCAGCAATGGTACTTCCGCGCGACCCTGCCCTCTCCCAAGGAGAGCTGGCGAGGTTAGACGCTGTAACGCACAAACTTCATATTTTTGCACTGAGAGAGATTTCCATAGTTCACTTTAGCTTACAGATTAACCTTTACTTTGCATATGTTTGCACCATCCTTGCGCTTAAATTGTTCTCGTTTATAATTTCTTGTGCGCAGTATTTTTTTCAGTGTAATATGTATTGTCTCATTCAATGGTTCGTGTAATTTTTTTGCAAGACATACTTTTGTAACCTACCATGCAGTTGCCACATGTCCCAGCCCTAGACCGTTCACCACATCTGGAGGAGTAACCCGCCAAGCCAGCTAACCACCACCCACCGTCCGCACCTTGTACAGCCAGCGAGATGTGTGTACGGTTCAGTTCGATTAAATAGGCGTGCTGTAGAAAGTGTGTATGAAGTTTGTTTACATCTGTTTCCATGACCCTACATGTTTTTTTTTTTTAAATCGTTTCATTTTCTTTGAGATTTAGTGTTAAATTTCCAGGCCAAATCACAGAGTTAATATTATTTGTTGCCACGTGACGTGTTCCATACTTGTGTATATCGCCCGTGCGATAAAGTACTTATGTATTATTATTTAATTTAAAGGGTTTTGTAGTGTGTGTATTGAATGAGGCATATTGATGTACACAACACAAACAACCACGAAGTAAGACTCCACGCATGTGGAATATTCACATGTAATTTTCAGTGCGCCTTTATTTACTTGCTTCTGTTTTATTTCATTGCTATAAATAAAAAATACATAGAGGACAGAACAAGTACCAATACTGGAAAGCCAATATTTTGTTTTGCGTTAGCTGCAAGCCATTGGACACAATACTGTAACGTAACACACACGTGCCAAATTTGTGTAGTGTTCTTTTTAATTTGTTTTCCTTTTAAAGCATTGTCCCATTATATTGTGAACATTAAATTAATAAAGTGCAAATGAATGTAGAGGAACCCCGACATGTGCAGGGCTGAGCACCGGGAAACTTAAGGCACCAAGGTGTGGTTAGAGTGACTTACAGATTATGGTTCATTTAAGACCATGTTCAACAACTCCATTTCATTTGTTATGCATTTTTCACGTAACTTGTGATCACGTGATATGGCGCAGGAGTTTGTGATGGGAAGGCTGCCATGTTTCAGTGGTCGCCTCTTGGTTACTGTGTGGCACGGTCGTGCAGCATGCCATACCCGGTCAATTCATCACTTCGGTACTAATCATGTAGCTTACAAAAGTTTTAACTTAACTTACTGGAACCTCTTGTTTATTTTTAACACACAAAGTGCACCGTTCCACAGCCCAGTGCATTTATACATGACCAGGACGTGATAACCACTTAATTTCACGTAGGTATTTTGCCTCCTTTCTGCATCAGTGTGTACCCCACTTTAGCGGGGCAAGTTTTGCAAGTACTTCTATTTAAGGTCTGAAGAAATACATATTCATGTTCTGAATTCTCAAACTGTTTATTTTTTTCGGTCACCTATTGACAACGTTAACTCATTTCAAAACTTTTTACAAGATATAAGGTGGCCTACACGGCCCGGGAGTGACTATGGGCATACGGGAATTGCACTAATTATTTTCCCCATATGAGGCATTGGATATTGGGTGGGATAACTGTTACAACTTCTACAACTATAAGATAGAAATGTCTGACATCAAGGAGAACCCCGTTCAGGCAGTCAACCACACGCCCGAAATGAACTTGTGCACTCTACTGAGCAACTGGCGCGCCCCCCCCCCCCCGCAACATAGTGGTAATTTTTGCATTCATTCCACATGACCTATTTTCCTTCTTGTTGTTCCAGCCTAAGATCCAGACACGTCAAGTGGAATTTCTAAATGACGCACTTTTCTCCACAATATCAACCTCGACATATTTGAAATGCAATCAGAATTATTTTCTGAAGAGCATCGCAATTTTGTCCGATGGGATTTCAAGCAATTTTACTGATGATATTGTAATTACAACTGCACCACATGACCTGCCAAGAACTTCATTCAGCGGCATCCGCGTCATTTAAGAATGATTTCATGCATCTGCGCATTTATTGTGGCTGTCCATATTGTGTCCCATGTTCGCTCATCAATATTTGTGCAATTTGTATGGCGACATTATTTTCGTCCTAACCTGCTAAGTGTAAAGACACCATGTGGCTGGGAGGCATGTCCAGAGTATGCGTAAGCGAAGTATGTAATTACACGTGTTATTGTTCATTTGTGATTCTCCGTATCCTGGCTCTAGGAAAAATCGGCAGTCCACCTTAGTGACTGTACACCCCTTTCCTTGAGGAGATTGTGTTTTCCAACACCACAGAGAAGTCATATATCTAGGAGTGAGCTAGTTAAATGACGAGCTTGATGAAGAGGGGGGAGGGAGAATCACCCAACAGAGTTAGCTAGTCTCGCCCAAGTTTAAGTCATTAATTTATACTCTGGCATAGTATGTAATTGGAAATCAATAAATGCAAAACTCAGTGTCAAATTTATGCCTATCTCTTTAGCGTTTTAACCAGCCAACCTCTGCCTTTTTTAGTGTTAAAATGTTTAGTAATGCCAAAAGCGATGTAAAGATGCTCGGGTGAGACAAACACACATCATCCCTGAGAACCCCGAATCTCGAAGTGCGGTGTCCGAGAAACACAGCTAACTCCCACCCGCCAGTAAGTAAATTGTGTCTTCATTCGTCTAGTGCCTCACCCGACAGCATCAACTTGAACATAGTCGAGTGTCTGAATTAAATGTATCATATTTACCTCGCCGGTTCCTACACTCCCCCCCCCCCGCAAACTTTATGACAGCTGGCTAGGTACATATACCGGATACACACTTTTAAATTAGCCTAAACGTGAGTGTGAATATCTCACTGTCTGACTGGTCGGCTAGTTTAAATTACAAATTGTTTAAGCCCCGTAACGAGTCCTGTAATGTTCTATCACAGTGGTTTACGACTATGCATGTGTTTTAAAATTTTTCTAGCACTACACTTACTTATCTTCAGCGAGTTTCGGTTTCGTGTAGAATCTGCCTTGGCGGCACATGGTGGCATCAGGCATCGTGGCTCAGTGGCATATGCTTCTGCAGCAACTGATAGGGAGGAACAAGGGATGTTGAGGCACCACGGGGAAGTGACACAGGAAGGTCCTGCACGGTTTCCTACCCGTAGGGCAGGACATTTCTCTGCTGGCACTGGACAAGGGATTTGCGGAAGACAACCACACTCCACCTTGCCTGCCGATGCATCCCGTCATAGGGTCAGGTCATTGGAGGCATCGACTGTCTCGATGTCCAGGTTCCACTACGAGGCAGTGGGAGGGAGAGAATTTTCGACCTCCACTGCAGGTGTTGCTCCAGCTGAGGGGTAGTGGGAAGCATCTACTGTCTCGGCACCTGCTGTGGCAGCGCAAGGGAGCTGCGGATCCCTGCACTAGACCTTGGCTATAAGTGGTGAATCTTGTCATAGGGTTGGGTAATAGGAGGCATCGACGGTCTCAATACCTCGTTTATCGGCGACCAGATAAGCAGGAGGCAAAGCGGGCCTTTCGTCCACAATGGCGCCAATGGGTGAAGGTCCCTGCATAACAGGAGGTTGCGACAGAGCATTGCCATTGGCCATGCTCGACGTCAGTTGCAATTCATCGTCGGCAGGAACAGTGGTCAGCTTCGTGGAAGCTAGGATGACCTCGACCACTGTTCCAGACATTTCTTGCGGTTGCGGTGTTTGTACTAGGTCCGTTGCACGTTCTCCTTCTGGTGGTCTAGTGGCATAGACCTCCGGGCTCGTGTTGGGAGCGTATTCCGGTGGTCTACCGGGGAAGCCTCTGGGCTCATGTCTTGGATATCAATCAGTGGTTTAATGGCGGCCTCCGGGCTCCCTGCTGGAGCATATTTCGGTGATCTAGTGGTGGAGAGTACATCATCGGAGCTAGAGATCAACTTCGTGGAAGATGGAATGGCCTTGATCTCTGGCTTCGGAGTCATATTAGTGCAGTAGGCGCTCGAGTGGTTTCCACCCCTCCCACCCATAGTGCTTCTGACTGCTCACTAATGCGGCTTGATTGGCTGGGTGTCGAAGGGTTTTCTGTCTTGCTGACTCCGCCATGACACCTCAGAGCAGCTAGAGATCGCCTTATTGCATTTGGCTGCGACTTTTTCTGCATAGCTGGGTGGCATTGACCTGACTGAGAATGCTCCTCTGCGTTGCTCTATGTCTGGACTCCATGGTGCAACATAGCTGGGTGCCCTGTTGGTGTCGATAGGTTCTAGCTCAGGCCTCCGGGAAATTGTCGTATATGGTCTCAGATATATACTTGCTGGTCTGCTGACAATACAATATGGTCCGTCCCATTTGGCAGCGAGGCCAGCGCTGAACTGGTTACTGGCCTTGCTGAGGGAATGTGATTTGAGTAGTACGGCTTCACCTAGGTTAAACTCGCATACCTCTGTCTTTGGTGGAAGGTACTTCTTTCGGATATAATCATCCTGGGCTTTCTGGGCAGTGATAGTAAGGGCTAGTGTAGCTAGTCAAATGCCCTCGGGCTGAGGCATATCAGTGGGTTCACTTTCCAATTGCCAGTCGCCTGGTCGGCGTAGTGTTTGGCCCAGGATGAGTAACGCTGGGGCTTGTGTCTACCACTTCGTTGGTTCGAGGACACAGGGCAAACAAAATGGTTGGGTAGTTCATCCCAGTGACGGTGGTCGTTTTCCACATTGATGCAGACGCACTTCTTGATCTCTTGGTTCCTTCGCTCAGTGGGATTGGCCTGAGGGTGGTATGGGGTGGGGTAGTTCAAGTTACAACCGCCCATCCTGGCAAGCCAACTGCTATTGGCGACTTGTGAATTAAGTGCTGTTTAAAGTTAACGTGGCCTTCAGATATCTCCAGTATAAGAATCTCTCGGTTTCGATCTTTCGCACTATTGGGACAGTTTCTTGGCTAGGTACAGCGAAGACCTCTAAACACCTTAAAAACTGGCCTGTTACTACCAGCAGGTAGGAGTTCCCTTTGGTACTGTGTGGGTAGGGCCCCACGAGGTCGGCGGCTATGTGTCCACGCAGTCTTGGGTCTCAGTAGTACCGTAGCAGGGGGAACAGGGTAGGCTTTGTCGCTACAGCACATAACCAAGTTGCTTACATACTGCCAGATGTCACTGCTTATCCCAGCCAAGTTGTATCGGATCTTTATGTCCAACAGGGCCTCCCTTGTACCAGGGTGCCCAGATGGAGGGTCTCGTGATGGCGCCGGCATGTATCACACATAATTGCTGCAGAACCCAGATCTTCCAGGGCGTAATGGGTTGACCGCTACACATCAAAACGACGTTATCCTGTAGTTCGAAGCGTTGGGACTCTTCCTGTAGTAGGCAGCGTATGTCGAGGTCGTCCTACAGGCTCAATGATGAACTATGGTGGCGGGCGATTTGTAACTAAAGGAGGCGGATTGGTTCTTCCGGACTACATTCGATTTGAAGGGGGACATATCCTCCTCTTCCAGTTTTGGGAAGCAAGGTCAGGGCATTCGGCAGGTCGTTCGTTTTACCTGGCCAGAATTCTGCGAGAAACATATCCCACCGCCCGAGTATGGCTTTTGCATTTTGTGACTCTTGTAGCCATTGGAGGGCTTTTGAATCGGTCCACAGGATGCAATGTTTCCCTTCGAGGTAGTAATGGTATTTCTTCACTGCCCAGATAATGGCCAAACATTCCTGCCTGTTTATTTGATAACGTTGCTCCATGGTGGGTGAAGTGGTGCCATTTGTTGGTTGTGCAATGTTTGGCACAAAGTCACATAGCCAGTTGCACAGATCCAGGTACCAGCGTAGTTGTCACTTGTTTGTCGGCCTCTTCGATGGCAAGTATCGAGTTCTGTTGTGGGAAGCATCCCTCTGATGAAATGACGCCCTAAATAGTTTATGGATGACGTGCCAATAGAGCTCTTTGAAAGCTTGCAAGTCATATCATGGAGTTTCAGAAATTCAAAAATTTGCTGTAGGTGTTCCGAGCTGCTCCTCCCAGCTATTTGAATAGATGATTACATCGTCGAGGTATTCGAAAAAGAACTCTCCAATGTAACCTGTCAGTACCTCTGCGGACATGAAGCGTTTGAAAGTGGCAGGGGAGTTCTTTAATCCAAATAGCATTACTCGGAACTGGAGGGTGTCACCTTCTGGTGTAGTAAATGCTGTGTACTTGTGGCTCTCCAGGTGTACTGCAATCTGCCAGTACCCGGACTCCATATTCAGGGTATGAGTTAGGTCAATAGCTGAGGGTGCGATAGGGTGTATTACTTATTTCAAGCCCTTATAATTAACACATTACATAACCTTTCCCTTTTTCTTTTTAACTAGGACCACGTGGGAATTGAAGGGTGAATTAGAGGGTTCCACAATCCCCTGGTCCATGTCGTTCACTTGTTCCTTGAGGTCACGGCAACGAACTGACACCCGAAATTGTTGGTTATATACGGGGACGTCTGTTGTGCAGATCTCGTGTTGTATCGACCGAGTCTGACGTAACAACCCCACTTGGCCACATGCACTAGCATGTTCGTTCCATACTCTGCGAAACAGAAGTTAACCAGTTACACGTTCGCGATTAAGCCAAACAGGATCAATAGGGGTATGTACAATATTGTCTGGGCTGTAGTTCCAGTTTACTGTTACTTCTATCCTCGCCCATGTACATGCTGTGTTGCCCATGGTCTATAATACACTGTTGCTGACGGACCCATAGACAACCTAGTATCACTACTTTGGAAAGTGTAGGCGACACTATGAATTGTTTATGACGAGAGGCGGTTATGGTAATTTGGGCTTCGACCCGAAGGGCAGTATCATCATGTGCCATTCGAACTACTTTCTTTTGGGGCCGCAAATCCGCTAGTAGTTTGGTAATTACAAGGTTGCTTCAGATGAAGTTCCTGGTTGCGGCTGAGTCAAGTAATGCAACAACTGTGTTCAGTTTATTTCGACTTCGATATACGGGACCACTGGGAATAATATTTCCTCATTTAGACCCTGAACAATGGGCCCTTGTGGTATGGATGAGGCTGCATGCTTCGCACCCCAGCAGCTGCATTTCCCGTCTTGACAGCGGGGATCGGTTTTTCTGCGATTCTCGATTGTGGTGATGTCGCCCAATTAAATTTGTTGGGTGGAATGGCTGATCCCTCCAGTTTTAAGGGACAGTCCTTACTCCAGTGGTTTTTAAGGCAGAACAAACATTTAGGTACAAACGGAATGTGGGCAGGTGGCGCAGGCACATTCCTGGGTGATTCAACAAGCGGAGCTCTTATCTCCCGGAATTTTACCGGTGGGGATTTTCCAAAACTCGCTTGCGCCGCAGTTTTGCTCAGCTTCCCGCGCACGTTCTACTAGCTCGTCTATAGTTGTGGCCTTAGCCGCGAGGACATTCCTCAGGCTAAGAAGCAGCATTCGGCTGATTGATCGGACAGCTGTAGCTTCCTTGGCCCCCTGGAAACATACGGCGAAACACCTGCTCTTTACGATTGATAAATAAATCTGCTTCCTTGTTGGGTAACAGGGTCTGGCTATACAACTGCGCAGCCAGTCGTGCCAACACCACCTCGCCAGTGAATACGAAAGCAAGTCGCTTACTGAACGGTTACCAGTGGGCCAGGTACTCTCCGTATCGTTCCCATCAAATTAATGCCAATCCTTTTAAATACAACTGGTTCTTGTCTAAACATTGCTTTGCAGGTAGGTCGGTCTCTCTGAACTTCTTACGGACACATGTAAAGGCCACCGGATCCTCAGGAGGTCAGCCTGCAAAATCCATGATTCGGATGTCTCATAGTCGCTGGGTGCTGTTCCAGCTTGTATATAAATTCTCGATGATTTTGATCGGCAGGAGTGGGAGGTATGCTTACTTCTACACCTCTCGCACTGATACACCATACCTGGCATAGAAATGAGCTCATCGAAACATTCTATGCACAGGTGACGGCATGGGTAGCTGCACGACGTGCAGCATATCCGGTTAATGTCTCGGCCGGGGCAAGAGGTATCATTACAGAAGCTGGTAGGTTGTCGACGGCCTGTATTCCAACCCTTCTGTGTAACGGGCCACATCAGGCCAGCCTAGGAATACGTGGTAGAACATTTTTGTGCAGTAGTCGCGCACTATCCGGAGTGAGACAATATCGGGACAGTCGGCAGATACATTGCGGTTCTGGTATTTCATGTTTGGAGTCAGTCTACGCCCGAGCTGGCGTGCTCTGGAACTGACATGATGGCTATGGGCACCACGAGGTGTGTCGGAATCCATGAAGTCCGCTTGGTATTTCCGACTTGACCCTCAGTTCTACAAGTATCATTCGGCAATTCACTGTGTACGGTTAATAGTTTATGATGCTCCACATTGAACACCAGAAAATCACTTGTCGCGTGCCCAGTTGACTGTTCGGCATGATTGCAGTGTTTTTAATGCGTTAGACCTAGTGCGCATTTAAAGGTTTACGACTAGAGATTTTGCTGGGTTGTGTTGGTACGAAGTCTAAAGTAGATACCAGATTCCATGCGGAGGGCAATCGTATTGGTAGCTGACCGGAAGTGTTAGTTTTACCTGACTTAATATCTGTGGCCAGTGGGTGCAGTAGGGTTGGCGGCTGAGCAAAGCTGCTGCAGCAGTTCTCGGGTTTCGGGCAGGTTGTACTGTGCCAGCTCTCACAGTACTGTAGGTTCCAAGCCACTGACACACAACTCCAAAACCTTGTGTTGACAATTCGTACCTGGTTTCCGTTCCATACACTATCGCCCCTCACAACATGATGGTAGTCTATGCTTGTACGGACATGCGGTGGAAGATATGTAACATACCACAGGAGTAGTCTGGATTGTTGGTAACCTTGAGCTGGCGCGGTCCCATTCTGCCTGTCTTTCCAGCTGGTCATGTTGGGATATTTGACTGCGTTCTATCAACTGTTAGATGGAATGGCAGACCCTTCTGGATTCCGAGGGCTGTCAATCCAGTGGTTCTCTGGACAGAACCAGCATTTGGGTTCAAATGCCATCAGAGGGGTTGAGGTTGATGCGCCTTTAAGGGACGCAACCAGTCTTACTCATACCTCACGGGCCTTGGCTGATACAGGTTTTTCGACTCTCGCCTGTGCTGCAAAGTTTTGCTCAGCTGCTCGGGATCGATCAACTAATTATTCCAAGGTGATGGGTCTAGCTGTCAGGAGTACATTCCTGAGATTAGTCACTAACATTCGACCAATGGACCTAAGACAGAAGCTTAGTCGACTCCTGGGATAACTTGATGAAACATATGTTCCTTCCTTCGTACGAAGATTTCCGCTTCTTCGTCGAGTACCTGTGTCTGGATATAAAATTGCGTAGTTAGTCTCGCCAAAACCTCCGGGCCAGTGAATTCCGCAGCAATCTGGTTACTAAACTGCTTCCAGTCCATTACGAATTCTCCGTATCTTTCCCACCATGTGAGGGCGAGGCCCTTCAAATGTAATTGGGCCTGGTCGACTCGTGTTTTGGTAACAGGTCCGTTTTTTCTCTTTTAAGTTTTAAGTTCTTTTTCGCATTCCTGCTTGAACACTAATGAGCCTTCGTGTGGTCGGCCTGCAAAGTTGGTAATCCGAATGTCATCATCTCTACATGATGCATGCCGGTTAAGTCTGACTGACATGTATGTCGAGGATTTCTCCGCTAGACCAAGAGCAGGGTGGTTTATTTTGGTTCTGTGGTACAAGGTGAGGGCTGTTGGCTATCGTTTACTTATTACATCATCTTGGGCGTTGCAGTATATAAAGGTTTCACCCAATAGCGGCGAGCTCCATCTGCTCCAAAGTGGCGATTCCAGTCAAGGCTTCACGACTCCAGAAGTTGGGGTTTGCCCAGCTGTATCTCGTCTTTGGTCTAACAAATCCTCTTACCACCAGATGGCACAATGGGTGAATGACAAGGCAACAAGAACATTATAGTTACCGAAGCAGGCGCTACTGCTTGTCGTCTAAGTTGGGCGGTGCGGTCCTGTTCTGCATGCCTGTCCTGCGTAGGATGAGGTAATACTATCCACGGTTTGATAGCAGCGTGAGCCAGGTATCACTCTACGCCTCTTGCCACTCCTTACCTTGTAAGGTATAGAGCACACCGATCTGACAGCCTACGCAGTGCACTTAAACAGGAGTGGTAATTAAAGTGTAACCCAACAGTGACTTGCCCACTCAAGCTCGATAGGAGTGTCCCCACTGATCCTCCTTGCATGCAGGCTGATCAGGGATGTAGAGCTGTGTGGGCCACCAAGTGCCTACTGGTTGTGCATTTGCATCGGGTTGGGCGGCAATCTCCAGGCTAAGGACACTTCAGCACTTAGTGCTCAGAGGTTGGGAAGAAACGACTAGTGCTAAGAAAAGGGTGTCTGGAAGAGACTGACACGTGCCGCTTCTACACCTATTATAATACGACAAACTCGTTACCTAGGACTGCTTCCATCTTTACAGACGTGAGAAACACGTTGCCTACCCCTACAGGCGACGGGAACTTGTATTTTTCCCTTCACCCCTGGAAGGTACATATCCCAAAAGGCATGCTCCCCCTTCCTCAAGCTCGACGCCGATAAGCTGCCCAGACCTCGGGCACGGTCGAGCAGACCCGATGAGGCAAGGGCCAGAGGACGTCACGCCTCCCCCGCTCCGGCAGACAAGCTACTACTATACAAGTCCAGCCGCAGCAAAGGTCTGAAGTGATTCTTACACATCTCTTGCACTGCCTACGACTCTCTTACTGCTCGGGAGCTATAGAGAAGTTCGAAGCCTACAAGCATGCCTTCGCGGGCAACCACCTACATACGCCAATGACCAGCACACCCGGCGACATACAAACAAGAAATTTCTCTTTTTAACTTATTTGTCTTCTCCAGACATCTTTCACTAGTTTAGATGTAACAATTATTTTCGTCTAGAATAAGCTTTTCCCGTTTATTTAGAACCTGGTCACCTACACTTGGAATCACCAGTTATAAGCTGTTCACAGTAAAGTGAACACTTTTTAAGACCCTCCTAACAGGCTTCAACCACTAATAAATATATCTTATTGCAACATCAGGCATTAAATTTCGAGGGTGGTGTAATGTATACACTGTGTTTATTCATCACATTAAAATATGTATGTTGAAAAGATGCAGGAAGATGGAAATAGGATGAAAAGAAAAATTAAAAAGTGCCTTAAAATTGATCACTTTACCTTGAACAGACTAACTTCAGCTATCCTTGACGTAGTAGGCGGTAGCACAGGTCACATGTCTATTGAACTTTCAATACACACACACACATATTCACAGTTGGAGGTAGATTAAGCTGTGCACTGTCAACAGAATACAGGGAAGTTATTAAACCGAACTAAGCCATACACATTAGATGACTACCAGTTTCTTCCCAAACACACAACACTATCAGTGCTTGTGGGGAAGGAACAGTAATGCCTCAACTACTAGTAACACCTCCACACCAGGAGACACGACATACACTGGTTCCTTTGCACCACTCGCACTATTAGTGCGTGGTGACAATGACCTGCAGTGCTGCCGGGTATTCTATATGGACACACAACCAGTAGAGGCTTGGCACGACTACAACTCAACATCACTGATAAGTCGCCTACAGTGGGGGAGCCGGCCGACAAGTCACTATTCGGGTACACCGTTAGTATTTCCGTTTCAGTGAACTGCAAGATTTATTGAACTGTTACCCTATGCCTCGTGAGAGAAGTGGTAGAAGACAGAGAGCAACACCTGGCTCACCCTGCTGCCTGGCCGAGAATAGTATCACTCTATCCTACGCAAGATACAGGCGGAACGGGCCTGTTACGCCGAACTCAGACGTCAAACAGTCGTGCCTGCACCTGTAATATTGAGTTTCCACCGTATGTTCATACCAGCTACAAGAAGTGGTGATACTGGATTGTCTATGGCTCCGTCAGCAACAGCTTTTTAACCTGAGTTAATAATAAGATTAAACAAGAGGACATCGGGGAGTCCTTGAAAAACCCCGTGGCGCCCTTAACCACGATCGTGTGAAGACCCCGAGGCTAACGCAGTCACCAGCAAACACCCTGTCAATGACAATGACAT
The DNA here is from genome assembly GCA_029891345.1 of Dryococelus australis. Taxonomy (NCBI): domain Eukaryota; kingdom Metazoa; phylum Arthropoda; class Insecta; order Phasmatodea; family Phasmatidae; genus Dryococelus; species Dryococelus australis. The sequence continues at coordinate 2,535,148 of CM056998.1, read as the reverse complement.
ATCTAACGTATCATGTAGCCGGACTGCACAGGCAATGGCACACTAAGAGGCAAGTGTACCCACTATACCAAACACTTCTATTATGCCTGTATCGGCTGGCCCGAAGGTACCAGGGCTACTGACAGCTTAGAGTACGGCTGTACAGCATGCAGAAAACAGCCCACGAGCTTATGTAACAAGGTAACATACGCTGGGCAAGGCATAAACTGCATCAGATGCACCACGTGTAGAGACCCCTACCACCATTTGTGTGTATAGTGGCCCGACGAACTCGTCTCCATGCCCGGGATGGCCTACCAGTGCGATAGATGTCCGAGGAAACGCATCTCATTCTCCCACCAATCTAGGCCTTCCTGAATATACATCCAACCAGGAATGGCACCTGGCCATCCAGCTATTTGTAGACGATCGCATACAAATAACTGACTCTTCAGGCCCCCGTACGAAACCCAGTCATATTAACTCAGGAGTGCAAGAAGGAATTTAATAAAACAATGAGTTGACCATGCTCATCTACCAGTAAAGGGCATCGGCCTCACCTTGTGGGAGCGTTACGGGGAAATTTTAACCGATTGGAAACAATTCTGTCAAACTGCATAGCAATGGAATTTATGGGTGAGGAAGTGTTGGCCCAGTTTTACAGCCAGACCCAAATACTCGGCGAGGAAGTGGAAATCTTCAAACGAAGAAAACAGCAAATGTTCCAAAGAGTATTTCCAGGTGTCGATGAGGCTACTGCTGTTCGCTCAATCGGGCACATGTTACTGCCAAGGCTCTGCAAACATACTCTTGACAACAAACCCTACAACTGTGGATGATTTTATCAACCAAGCTCGAGAAGCTGAGCAGATTTCGCAGCTCAGGCAAGCCTAATAACAAGAGTACTCGCCATACTTGACTGCGGCTACAGAACATTTCATTACACTGAATTTATTAACAGCAAAACAGTTCGCGGAACTCTGTCCACAGAACAAAGCGGTAAGAATGGCGGAACCCGATGCAACTCTGGAAGTAACTGGCTGGATTACTGTGAATATAAAATCCAGAATATTGTCACCCCAACAGAACTTATTGTTTCACCGACCATGTCCAAATCCGTTATACTAGGATGTCCATGGCTTTGCCGCCATCAATGTATTTTCGATCACGGTCAATGTAGAGCATACTTGGGAGAAACCAATTGGGACCAAAACCTAAACTACATCCCGCAATACCCATCGACCCAATGAGCATTAATCATGAATTCGAAGGACCAGAGTTCATGCAATTAAAAGCCATCCTAGACGAGCACACCAGCACCTTCGGACAAGCTGAGGAGGAGAAAATGTCTTCCGCCCCCACCACATAGAATCAAGTCCGGAAGAGAAAATCAGATTTCTGCAACTACATATAACCCTTCACCAAGTTACTCTTAAACCAACAGGAGGATCCCAATATCAGACTTCTAATACAGGAACCACGGAGACACACATCGCCACCAATCTGGCGGGCCCATATACTCTGAGTACTAAGGGAAAACACTATCTCCTCGTGGTAACCGACCAATTCTCCCAGTGGGTAGACACATTCCCTCTACCTAGCGAAGAATCCACCCTAAATGTGCAGAAAATGGAAGCTGAGATTTCCGCACTATGGGCCTACACGAAAACCATGCTGACCGACAGTGGCACTCAGTTTATTAGCCATGTGCAGTAATATTGCCATACACGACCACTGCATTGTGTACCATTATATCCGAGCAGCACACACAGGTAACCCCAACTTGGGAAAAATTCAGTTCCCAATAATTTTCTGATGGCCGACACGAGCACTTTAAACTGTGTATGCTTCAATCCAGCGTGAGAATAGGTGTTACGACCACGATGAAGTGCGTGGGTTAAGGGCCCAAGAGGTCTAGTGCCACTGTCACAAATAGTTCCGTGGGTTGCTGTTGGGTTCCATTTGTGAGGCGGCTTTTGAAGTGATTCCACATCACACATAAATTCCCGCACCAGCAGTCACGCCTGGCTAGTAAAAATGTTTTAACATGTTTCTCCTGGTTTGTACAGCGCCTGGATGTCCAGACAGAAATTTCACTGGCGTGCACGTGTTGCAACACTTCGACGACGCCTCAGTTCACAAAAACCTTCTCCACTGTTCCAACACCTGCTTCTAATAACAGACACCACTCCAGCAACCCGAAGCCCAGGTAGCACCAAGCAACCTCGCAAGTTCTTTACAAAAGAAAGGCACAAGTACATCAGAACTGAAACCCTACGAATATAAGAGCGCCTGGCAATTCCTAGCCGAAAAAGTGGACACCATCTATCTTAGACGAGTATATATTCTCGATACATCATTCATCATACTGTTGGTGATGTTTGACCTGCTCCATAAGGAATAGTGTCCTCCAAGATTGGGCACATTCATTCGGTAGAATGTGCTTCATATCAACATAGTAAAACCCTCTTTAAGAAGTTTTCTATTGTAATAAAGTGATTTTTAGAGATGGGTCCAGAACCCATTATCCAATATATACAGGTACAGAGAGTTTGTAGCCGATGCCGCAAGATAGAGCCAATACAAATAATTTTATTTGTAATTTTTTTATAACGTGCCTGGGTAACTTTAAAATGACCACAAAGTCTCCAGGATCTGGAAAAACCAGTCAATAAACAAAAAATTTACAATTTCTTATACAATATATACACTGTAAATCACTGTGCATAAAACACTGCAGTACTTTAGCACCTGTCTTTTCCCATCCACTCAATGTTGACATTGCAATTTAGCATTTTTTCAAGTTTATAAAAAAAACTTTACTTTCAAACTCCGGCGCATGATCTGAAACTGTAATTATGTTATGCATTCTTAACCGGATTGCGACATAACCAGTCGGCTACAATTACCAACCTCACCCAGTATGTAGTTGCAAATGCAGTATTTGTCAAGAACCTAACCACAAAACTCAGAATACTGCAGGGTTTAAATACTGCGCACATATTTAGTCCATAAATTACATTCATTTGCTTTTATACACATGTACTACTTACTTTCTTCAAATCGCCAAAATTTATGGTTGGAGATGTTCATTAATAAATAAAATCGACTTTTATGACCCTGCCCATGAACGAGTGCTACCGCCATAGCGATTTGGCTTATTCGAATCAGATTTGCAAATAAAATGATAAATATTGCTACTAATCGACTTAAGAATCGTGTCATGCTGTGAAAAAAATATCAGTATACAACGTGGGAGCGGTAGAACAATACACAGTTGACGTTTATGTGATAGAATATGTTTGAAAACTATTTTAGAGTTTTTTTTTACAATTTAATTCTAACTACCTCAAAAGCAGATACCAGTATTATAAGTTAAATTAAATTTTAATTTACAATATATGGCCAGTGGCGTCTTGTTAGGGCAATCCTGACGACGCTATATTTAAAATAAATATTAAATTATAACATACTTAGCCTACTTAATGGTAACTTTTCACTCATGGGGTCGCATTCTCCTCCGGAAACAAAATTATGCATTATAAGAAAACAACTCGTGACTAGCAAACCCCAGATTCTGTAAGTAATGCTTTCTGCAAGTAGGCAGTCGCAATGGTTTCCCGGATGACAGAAGAGGGGCAGGGAAGGAAGACTGCCTGGGGAGGTGTGGGGGCTTATGGCTGTGCCAACCTGTGTTCGAAGCTACGATGGTAGTGCTTTCTTCACCAAACTGAAGCGGACATAGCCGAAGCTGGCCTATCTATAGGCAGTTGGCACGCACAATACAAATCGTACTGTTTTTATTCTATTTAGTTTTGGTGCTGAGAATGCTATACATATTCGTGCGCAATGTATACCCTACATAAAAATTACCACGAGTGTGAGGACAGAGTAGATAGAACGAGTGCAACAGAAACATGTGGATGTAAGTGTGCTGTGCGTGTATTACAAGTGAAGCATTTTTCAAGCAGTGCTTTCACTTTTCAGGAAAGATGTAACATAAAATAGGGTAGGCCTTACAATAATATGCAAGGAAGGTAATTTTGTAGTCATTTCCAAAAAATGTTAATCAGAAACACTATTGGAAGCACCAGTCTCAAATAACTGTGCTACTGGCCATATTTATTGTTTTCAAAGGATGTTAACATGTGGACTACAACTGGGCAATGTGACCTTGACAATTTGTATGTATAATGCTGTTTGAAAACACGAGCGTTCTGAAATTCACATAAATTTGTTTTTGTCACTTAAAATTTAGTAAAAATAGTTGACTGCTTTCCATCTTCAAACAAACTAATAATCATTTTTCCTGTCTACACTTCCGTACAAACAATGTTGCTCTGAATGTAAATACAGCTCTGTCAATGGAATTAAACATATTGATTTTGAGAGGACAAGGTTCCGGGTTTGATGAAGGTATCTCGGTAATATTCATCACTCATGCTATTTTTATGTTAACAAATATAATTTTTACAAGCGGTGTACTGTTATATTTATGTACGAGAAATGTTTAAATGACACCATTTGCACCTTGAAATCCAAAGTTTCCGCTTGCATCGCCACTGTTTTAGAGAGTCAAATATGTAGCAACACAAAAGCCAGCCACATCAGTTTCCATTTAATTTTAAATCACCTGTTACTAACAGATAAAAGTAAAATTAAGAAAATAGTTTTTCAGTTGGAAAATTAAATCCTTTGTTTCTGAAAACATAATCTGCAAGGTAACGAAGTATCATAATTTCCTTGATTAAATCAATTGGGTTGATAAAATGATTTGGTTGAACCATGGCAGATTGTAACCGATATCGATTTTGGGTTTATTGGCTGGTGTATAGGTATCTGTATCAGCCCAGCTCTACTAAAATGTTTATATAGATGCCATTTTGAAAATATATGCGACTCTCTCAAAGTTTGTAAGTTTACAAGGCCTGCCATAGTGCTACTCAATTGCCAACATTTGGTAGAAATTGGTTGTTTTTCAGAGATATCACATAATTTTTAGAGGTGTGCGGGATCCCGATAGTCAGGAAATATCCCAAGAAATTTTTTCCATATTTTCCGCTTGTCAGGAAAAATTTTTCCCCGTGAATCAGACGTTGGATTTTTTTTTACAGCTAAACTTAAATTTGACACACATATTGAACTAGTAAACATAAACTAACCAGAAACATTTCAATATAACTGAATAGCCCATGAGAAAAGGGTAAGTCAGTGTACAATAACACTCTTACCAAAAACCACGTACCTAACTTTTTAAATATTATGCCACCTGAAGCTTTACGCATACCAGCGTTAAAATAAATTCACATTAAGGCCGATAAATAATTGGTTATATTTTCTGGTCAGTCACACTTTACATAGGTTACAAAAATGTAAACAGAAATTTGCAGGGTCACTAAGTTCTGTATTACCTATTGCAGTATACAAAATGGGGTGCTGTCCAGTTTACGCTTGCAAGCAAAATATCGCAAGTTGTTTAAAATCGAGGCAACTTAAATCACATGGAAATGGCGCTGTTTTTGTTATGTTTGTGAAATATGAAGAGCCAATGATGCATTATACTTCAGTCATCTTATTAATTTCATTTTTAATTCGCAGTCATAGCTTATCATTCCAATTGCAACAAGTCAGTAAACTTGTCATTTTTGTATCCCTGCTTGTCTCTCGTCATACCTTTCTAATACAAGCATTATCTTATCTTACCTTGTGCGCATTTCTTATGTCCTATGGTGTCTGTAAACATATTGTATTAAACTCAACAGAAAATGTGTGAACAGAACATTGATGTTCCATACTAGCGGGTGTTTTTACCTCTAAAACAATGCTTATTTAAATAAAATTATGTTGTGAGTGTCACATTATGTATGTGTCATAGTAGACAAGTTGATACATTTTTAATTTAAGGCTATAATATACATTTTTTTAAACTCATGATATTCTTGATTGAATTATATTCTGATGTTGCAGTGTCAAACTCTAAATACAAATTGATTACTTTTGTAATTTAGTCAGCTAATTCCCCCCCCAAATTTATTTCCGATTTCCAGAGCGAAATTTTTTTCCCCCAAAGGGCCACTTTGGTTTCCTGAACAGACGTAGTAATATTAATTTGTCATGTAATACTATTTACAAAATGGTGGAAAGAGATTTTGGGTGGACACATTTGATGGTTGTAATACATACAGCCAGCACACAAAGTTTGATTGGAATTACAGTCAAACTCATTTGAGAAGTTCCCGCTTAAGAAGCTGTGTTGTAAAAGTCCCAAAACAATAACCTATACATGTAATGCATATTTATACTGGTTAAAATGTTCCTGCTTATAAAAATCTCCCTCTTAAAAAGCACACCTTGTTTAAAACCTTACACGTTTTTAAGATTACAAATTTTAAAAACGTATTTTCTGGAATAATTCACGCTCCTAATTTATGGTGCCGAATTTCAGAAAAAACTTTTACTTTCATATTTCACATAGCACATTTCTCTGGACGAGGCAAAATAACATGTAGATTCTATACTTCGTAACCCTATTTTTTCTAAAACCACCACCAATGTAAACATTCGGCATCCGCCAATGAACGGTAGCCAGTGGCTTGTCCGCCGACATCACATTTTCCCCACTGGTTATTAACAACTGACGAGATGGCTGTTATAATATGGGCACTGGTAAAAACAGTGTGTGTATATCAATACGAGCGTTAGCAGATGTTTGGTTGAACATTAGTGAAAAAATGTGGCGTGTGGTTTAGGTTTCATCAAAACTTCCTTCAACCTTGCGAGGCGTGTTCTATGATCGAACTTACCGAAATCGTGTTTTACCGTTTCTTCGTGTAATAAATATTGTTAAAGAGGTAATTTATTTTTAAGTGTGTGTGTATACAGTAAACCTAGACAAGATGGAAGATAAAACGTCTAAATCAGACTGGACATCATTAACTATGTAAGCAGTAATACCATCCTGGCTCGTGTGGCAGTTGCCAAACGAGACCAGTTTCTTCAGCATTCCATAACAGCACAACCTCATCGAAAGTTAAAAACTTCAAAATATTCCAAACTTGAAGAAATGCTTTTGGAGTGGTTTCAACAGAAACAAGCCTTGAACATCCCTATCCATGGTACAGTAATAAGACAAAATGCAGTAATTGTATTGCAATTGAACATACAATTCACAGCATCAAATTGGTGGCTTGACAGATTTATAAAACTCGCAGGAATTTTATACGAAACTGTTTGAGGGGAATCTGCAAGCGTATGTGAAGAAACAGTGCGTGCGTGGAAAAACATAATTTTCCTCCACTGTTGGCCAAGTATAATGCACAAGATGTCTTTAATGCAGACGAATGTGGTATCTTTTTTAATTTGTTACCAGACTAAACATTCGCCTTCAAGGGAGATAAATGTCATGGTAATAAAAAGAAAAATAACGAGAGAAAGTGTTGTTTTGTACAAATGTGGATGGTTATGAAAAGTTGCCTCTTCTTGAGATAGGCAAGTCACAAAAAACCTCGCTTAAAAAATGTGAAGTCGCTGCCTTGTGTGTACAAAACAAACATGTCTTCTTGGATGAAATGCAAAATTTTAGATTTGTTTGGACAGAAAAATTCTTTTCATGGACCAGTGCAGCACACACTGAAAAATGTGCACGTTGAGTTCCTGCCAACCAACACAACATCAGTGATACAACCACTCAACCAGGGCATCATTGAAACTGTGAAGCAAGTGTATTGAAAGCACCTGGTGTCCAGATTGACAACCAAAACAGTTTACTCAGTTGCCTTGTTGGATGCCATACACGCTGACCGCATCATGGGATTCCATGAGCCAAGAAACAATTGCAAACTGTTTTGGGAAGGCAGGTTTCAGCACCGCCAGAAAAATTGCCTGTAGTTTCATTGGACATAGTGACAGCATCTGGGCTGAAGTGAAGGAAAGCTTGGGAAGATAACTTGCTCCCTTGTCAAGTGCAGGAGATTGAGAATTTGTGCAAGTCTAGTTAAAATTCATCCATAGAGCAACTTGGACAATCCAGTGATGCAAATGAAAATGACAGTGGACACTATGAATAAGATGATGCTCCAAAGCCAGTGACATGTTCAGAAGCCATGCAGCACTTAGAAGCCTATTCTCCCTACCTAAGCAGTGTACCTGATGTCCCAGAAAATATCATGAAGAACCTCAAGGAACTGAAATATTAAACAGCCATTTCGTATGGGAAAAAAACCTAAGCAAACTCCATTTACAGCAAAACACAGCTATAATAACCCTTTTAAGATGTTTTCCTGCTTAAGAAGTTTTAAATTCATTATATACCATACAAAACTAGAATAGCTATATATCTTATATTTTGGCAGTGTCCGACATACCTCGAACATATCAGTTAACAATACCTGCTGCTGCTGCAGTCCTATTTGTTTGCCATATTTGGTAGGAACTGGACAATTCTTTTCAGACACGGCATAAAAATAAGTACCAAATAAAGTTCAGTTACTTATATTTACCTGGCCTATCATATTATGAATTACTTATATTTACCTGGCCTATCATATTATGAATTACTTATATTTACCTGGCCTATCATATTATGAATTACTTATATTTACCTGGCCTACCATATTATGAATTACTTATATTTACCTGGCCTATCATATTATGAATTACTTATATTTACCCGGCCTATCAAATTATGAATTACTTATATTTATCTGGCCTATCATATTATGAATTACGTACCACATTTGGCACAAATTGATGGAAATGTAACAGTTTTCAACATGGAGGCTTATTAGGAGGGGGAAAAAAAAAAAAAAAATAAGCTACGTATATTCCAAAACATCCATCCAGACCAAAAGATAATAATTAGGCAGATGTTTATGTAAACATTAGCAAATTTAACCCCACACGTAAACAGCAATTTATAAACTTTTATTTATTACGAAACCCGAGCAGCAGGCAACTGTATGTCCCATAAATGTTCAACCAATCATCTGCTCATGCTTGTATTGATCCAGTGCCTCTGTTCTAACTAATTGCCAGTGCCCCTATTATACTGGTCATCTTATTGAAACTAATCCACACGCCGCAGAACATTCCACATATTTTCAACCAATTATCTGCTTGCACTTGTATTGATTCTGTGCATCTGTTCTAACTAAATGCCTTGGCATAGGATGTGGTTTTGCAACGTCTAATGCACTGCAGCATTGAAACTGCTCATTGAGTGTGGATTACACACTTTTACGAGATTAAGTGTACTAAATGCACAATTTAAACAATTTCAATTCACCACAATTGTTAGAAAAGGCAAATACAATTAATCAAAATGTATCCGAATCACTCGTAAAAATGGAAATACAAACATCTCCTCACTCGCCGTAACCTGATAATTTAACCATGGTAGTATAATACTATATGACAGTATTAAAAAACTGCTGTAAGAACGGAATTCTTGCAATAGGCCATACTCTTAGGTACGGAATTTACTGTATTTATATAGAGTCAAATATGTAAGACACTGATTAATTCATACCTTAGCACCAAACTTTAGTTAGTATCCATGGAATAAGTGGTATAAAAGTTTAAGTTAGCGCTTATGTACTACTTATTGAAAGAGACTCCCTTTTTATTAGTCGTTATCTAAAATACTTTTTGAATGATAGAAAAAACAATTTTAAGTTGTTGCGCTAAGCCTATCGTGTTCGTAGGCTTAGGAGAAAACCAATAGAACCTTTTGTCTTCTTGGCTCCAATCTTAAACAGTTCAGTCAAGAAATTTTCATGTCATATCTACAAGTTATTAGGGGAAAAACGAGTCGCGCCAGAACTCAAGACGTGGAGATGAACCCTGGACAAAGGGCAGTCGAGGAGACCCACCAAGCTGACTATTTCTACGGTAAACAGTACTCAGTTGTGGTTCTGCACTACCAAGTACGAGTGTTTTCAATTCCCTAATGCTTGCCGAGCTGTATACGACAGTCCAGCACTAGATCAAGTAGATAGATTTGCTGACTATATTTAATGCATGTGCAAGTCTCAAGGAAATATTACATTTACCAATGTGGAGAATTATGCTATCAAGATATAAAATTTCTTTCACCTCGGCGAACACTAGTGGATCGAGAGAAGTCTACAATTTGATAATACTAAAAGTCCTGCTCAAGCAAGTCAAATAATCTTTTAATAAATTTAATAGCACCCACTTAATTATAATTAATCTTTTGGTTTTGCATACACAGTTGTAGACGATTAAGACATGTCGTTAACTACCATTTTAATACTGAAAGATTTTTGGTGCTGGCAGAAGTAAATCCAAACATATTAATATTTTATTCTAAAGAATGTGCAGTGTATTGTTCTTGTAATTAAATTGTTACTGTGAGTACATATTTTGTATTTCTTGTCTTAGGTGTAGTCATTCTGGATTATCACTAGACTCTTATCAAGGCGAAATTTAGTTTTCCTTGCGAGTTTCCAAGAGTTATTTTAACAATATTCCTATAGTGATAAAAAAATTCCCATAACGAAATTATATATTCATATATATTAAATATAGGATTAAATATGGAGCAATCCTGGCAATACAATTTTATTTGATATAAAGTGTGATATTTAACTTATCGTAACTTAGTAATCTTTCTTTTCGGCAGACGTACGACGCCAATACAGCAATTTCTTCTTTCCACTCGTCGGTATGCGACACAGCTGCTTCTTCCGTGCGCTATCTCTCATCCATTTCTTTTCCTACTTTAATGAAAAAACACGTCTTACTCAAGGTATTAACCTTGAAAATATTATCATGGCCCTAACATGGGGCCATTGAGATTGAAATTAAACACAATTTTGTTTTGTAAAGCCTGACGCGTGCCCGATTAGCATGACTTAGCACATTAGTCTAGGATTTTGTCTGCTAGAACAGAAGTGGGATAGATTGCTTTATATAATTGATGTAAGTCTAGGGGTGTTGGTTAGTACTTCTTGAGGTTGTACTCTGAGTAGGTTTGGTTTAGGAGTGATGAATTCTGTCTATGCCGGAGCCAAGGTTCCACAGGAGCGCTTTGATAGACCAGAAGATGAGGTCCCAGCCTAAGCACACTTCAGAACCAGTCAGGAGTCCTTAGACAACCAGGTGTAACGAGCATGTATGTTGATATACGGTGGGAAGTCAATCACCAGAATCAAAGCAGACGTGACTGCTTGGCGTCTAAGTTCGGCGGTGCGATCCCATGCCACCTGCCTCTCCTGCATAGGACATAAGCTATCCACAGCCTGAGAGCATAGCGAGCCAAATATCGTTCCATGCGTTTTCCACCATTCCTTCCCCCGCAAGACATAGGGAAACAGTTCTATAGTCTACGGTACGCACTTAAGACAGGAAGGTTAATAGTGTAACCCAATAGTGACTTGCCGGCATGAGCTCAACAGTCCCCATAGTTGCGGGCTGATCAGGAACGAGGCCTCCAAGCCACTACTTGTGTGTTTGCACTAGGATGAATGGCAAACCATCAGGATATGGTCACAGCGCACTGACTTAATGCGGATAGTGAGAAGCAACCTGAGTGTCGCGCCTCCCGGTGTGGAGATGTTTCTAGAGGTTGTGGTGTCACTGTTTCTCCCCTGTAAGCACTGACTTAGTGCTCATGTGTGACTGGGAAGAAACAGGTAGCCATGTAATATGTATGTCTTCTGACGTGCAGATACCTGAAAGGGATCCACAGTTGGAGTAACTCGATCTAACAAAACTCCCAGTTTCTGTTGGCAGTGCACGGCATATTCTGTATACAACTTTTACAATGAAACCTCTAATACAAAACTGAAGGGACGTAAAATTTTGCACTTGTGTATTAACAGGCATAGGTAGCCCTATATTAAAAAAAATATTGAATCTTAAGTCATTTACAAAATGATTACAGTAGTTTGATGTATTTTCTGATCACATGTAATATAGTTCAGATAATTAAAAACATTTTTAAAAATTTAAAATTTGTAACTTATAATTAGGGACACCAGAGAGTGGTAAATAAACAACTCAAAATTGGTAAATAAATTACACAAAAGCGGTGTTAAATATTGTCATAAAACTTACAAGGCAGTGCCAAAAAGTGGCGTAAAAACTTACAAAACTGGAAAACATTTTACTTTCTAAGTTACTCTCACAAGTAGCTTCATATATACATTTTCACATAAGTGTTATCAACTCGTATTTATATCTAATACAGAAAAATCTTTTATTTACAAACCTGCCTTTCAGTAATATGATAGCATTATATCAACGTTCTCTTTTAGATTTGTGCGCAAATCTGTCAAAATGTGACCAAAAGAAAAAAAAGCTTGCTCTCTGTCCACATCAAGTAGCCTATTTGCACTGAAATAAAATTACCGCTGGTTGCAAAATTCTTGGAAAACGAAAACTAAAATTATTTCAAAGGGCAACACAAAACACAGAATAACATTAGGCTCTACCAGTGGGTCATTTTAGTTGACCAGTAAAAGGATTGGTTTGCATTTTTATTTAAGTTTCAGTCTATGCGGAGTTAAGCCTAACCACTATTTTTAGGTTATGAAAATCAACACATTTGTGAAACGGTTTGTAAAAATTAAATAATTACAAAACATATAAATAATAAATAACAGAAATTATTAACCTAGCTAGGATGTAGAACAGTTTTCACATTCCAGCGAGAACAAATGCAAATCTTTACACGGACGGCATATTTGCAGGATAACTGACACATACAGTCCACTTCACATTCATTGTTTTTGGGCAGAACACTGCGTAGCCGTAAATGGGTAAACAAACAAGTAACGCACAGTATCGATACGTGTTTGCTAAATTTCTAACTAGATTTGAGGTTCGATAAAACATATCTAAACACACAATTCTCACAGAATCGTCAATACGGCTTCTGTTAACATTTAGAACTCTTTTGTATTGGAAAAAAATCACATTTTAACAATTTTGATAGGATCTTCGCGGGTGTCGTCTACTTGTAATTCAGTTTAGCCGATAAAAGAACAATGGTACATTCCCTGAATGGACATAAGGTTACTTCGTACTAAATAGTAACAAACATTTTGTATTAACTGTATATGATTTAACATTGAATTTCCTATCTCAACCATTGGGGAACATAAAAAGGTTTCTACTAACTCAAATTTTGCATTAAGCAATATTTTGTTAAAGAGGTTTCACTGTCATACAAATAAATACCCCGAAAATAATAAACAGAAAGGCAGAGAACAATGAACATTTATTGAAGGTTCAATACACCCATAACTTGTGCTACCCCCTATCAAGTCGTGGATAGCTGAAGGTATCTGCAGTTCCAGGTGTAGGCAACCTGGTTCCATGTTAAAACGTGAATAGCTGGCTCTAGACAAATACAAATTAATTAAAATTAAACTGCTAAGTAAAAGGTGCCTAGAGAAGACAAAGTGAAGTTGAATAAATATGTGATCGGGTAGTACGCATGTAGTGTACCGAGCACTAGGGGTTGTAATAGAGAGGTTCTACTGTCTGTGAAAGTTTGAACTGTCATGTAGAATCAGCTTTTCCAATTTATTTAGAACCAAGTCACCTAAACCTGGAAATACCCAGTTACCTTCGGCTATCCTCAACTTGGTAGAAGGTAGCACAGGTCACGTTGCTTTCTACTTTGCTACTTTTATATCCAGGGTATAAATCTGTGTTCACAGTTGGAGGTAGATTACCCTGTGCACTGCCAACGGAATCCCGGGAAGTTATTAAACCGAACCAAGCCATACACATTAGATGGCTACCTGTCTCTTCCCATCAAACACACAGCACTATTAGTGCTCGTGGGGAAGAAACACTAATGTCCCAACCACTAGTAACACCTTTACACCAGGAGACACGACATACACTAGTTCCTTTGCACCACTTGCACTATTAGTGCGTGGTGACGGGGACCTGCACAGTTTCCGGGTATTCTGAGTGGATGCACAACCAGTAGAAGCTTGGCGTGACTCCGGCTCAACGTCCCTGATAAGTCCGCCTTCAGTGGGGATTAGTAGGGACTTATCGAGCCGGCCGACAAGTCACTATTGGGGTGCACTGTTAGTATTTCCGTTTCAGTGTACTGCGTGACTTTTTTTGTAGTGCTAATTTGTGGTTTTTACATACGTCTAAAACGCCTGGAAAGATACTTTTCCCAGCGTTATGATAAATTATCATATCAACCAAATCTATAAAAACCAAAAGTTAAAATTATGCTAATCTTGTACCTTTTTTCCTCTCTAGAAAAATTTGACCAATACATTTTCGAGCTATAAGTGGTGAAACTGTACTGGTTGTGTGTTTACTCTATTTCATGCCCACACGTTTAAAGAATTAAGACATGAAATTGTGAATGTGGTTGTATTTGTTTGTGTTTTATACTTGAACAAATAGGGGCTGCTAAGAAAGCTGTATGTATATATATTTAACTTAGCTCCTCGTAGCCAAGTCCAGAAACAAAACTCATTACTTGAGAGGACAACATTGCCAAAATGATTCACAGGACGACTGTAATCGATGTGAAGTACTTAAATTACAGATATGCATGTGCACACACACTGATTACTATTTAGCATCCATAATCCACTGTATTTTTAAGGTGGTTTTACATTTTAGTTTTTTGATGTATAAATATATATATGTAGACACACACACAAATAAATTTAGGGCTCAACTATGAAGGCATATGTGCGAGGTTAAGACATTTTTAAAAGTTTGGTTCGAGTTCAATTCGATGAATTATAGCATAGTTCAATTCGCATTCGATTTGTGTACATATTTAAAGGTTCGGTTGAATAAAATTATTCTGGGTTTTAAATTCTAGTTCAATTCGTTTCCAAAATCTGGTATCTTCCTATCCGTAATAATTGTTTCTCGCCTGAGTGGGGAAACAATGCAACACAAATGGAACCTGTAGCACACCTACCGCTGGGATAGAGAGAACCAACCACAGAAACATCCCTCCCAGCCTTGCTATAGATCCACAGCAAAATGCACAACTAGGCCTTAAAATATAGAATAAATTGAAGTCCAAAATGTGTTAGGATCTATGGATTCTTAAGAAGTAAAGAGTAGTATGTGGCCACATTAGTCTATAAGAATTCAATACTAAATAATCTTGTTATACAGGATTGAAACTAGAAACATAAACAAACTAGGAGCCCCAAATAACCATTTGCAAAAGTGATGTCAATTATATAAACATATATACAGAACAAAGTATGTTTTAATTTACTATAAAAGGATTTTCAAGTGTATAAGTGTGTACCTTGTTAGACTAGAAGCTATATAGGTACGCTAGTAAATGATAACATTATACAAATTTAAATTGCCATGTCACAGTAACATACGGCCAACAAATATTAGACACTGGGAAGTTTCAGCGAGTGCTACATCTCTCACGAATACGAGATGGCCAGTTACATATAGTTTCTATTAAATAAGTAAGTGAGGGTTGACGATTAAATTGTATTTTATATTAATGTAAATTAAAGGCAGCAACCACAGAAGTATAGTGAAAAGGAGCGGGCCGGGGGGTGTGACATTCCAAGATAGGCAATTCACACCGCAGGCAAAAATAAACATTACAGTAGGCCATGTGAAACAACACATAACAGACTAAGTGCACAACTGGGGCTAAAACACGGAATTGTAACAAGGACACGCCAAACAGACACACATCAAAAACTCTCAACACAAGACCACACCGCGCAGCGCGCTCAAAGACCGCACCGTTCCCACACCACTGCGTCAGCGTGACCCACATGCGGTGTTGCCATGCCATAACTGTACACGTTTCACTAACACAAACCCTGCGGCATAGCACACTTTTACAGGGCCACAATAACACCACACCTTCACAGGGCAATTTCTTACTGTCATAACACGTCCTCTTACACCACATTGCAGTCAACATTAATTACAAAAGAGACACTACAACTATTGCACATCAACACAATTACGAAAGAATTAAGATGGTAATATAGTAGGATGAAAAGGCGTATTAATATTAATTTGTAATCTTAAAATAGTACTCTGGGACATACTTGACAGTGGCCTTTTATGGAAACTGTCAGTTAATATATTTTAATTAGGGCCAGCAATTAATAAACTTTTCTGTATGGTAGAGTATATTTAACCTATGTGGAACATCAATTATATGGTGATGGGAAAGCCCACTGGGTCAACACGAAGGCAGCATGTAAACGCCACAACCATGGAGTACTGACAGCACCTGGCATGACATGGCAGCAACACCCAGAAGGCGGAGACTAGGAATAGCAGTCATTGCAGGCTCAAGGACCGCCAACTTCACATCCAGAGCGGTATACCGACAGTAGCCGGCATGATTTACGCCACGCTCATGCACCAGCCATAGTCTTAGTAACCAGAGCAGCCAGCCCCACCTACACAGTGAAGAGGGGCTGAGGAGCTCACTCCCAACTGGTTCCACAAATGCAGGAACTTCTTGGCGGCCAGCAAATTTCTAACTTAATCATGATGTCCCCTAGCTCCAAACTAATCTTTCGCTACAGTTATTGTTGTAAGTCACATTACTTAATACACCCGACACATTTTACGCACACAAAACAAAGTTTCATCTTACATTTAATTAATTTTTACTAATTTTTAGTAGTTGCATTGTTTCCCACAATTTTTCAACACACAGCACAGTAGCTCAGTGCTGACAATTACTATGAACACAACCAACAACAAAAACTCAAAATACAAACAAACGAATTGAGCTTGCAAATTAACTACAGCCAAAAATTATACCAATAATGTAAAAGGTCACTACAAATATCAAGGTACAGTAAAACCCCTCCATTACGACCACCTCTCTATTATGACCCAATCCCGAGGAACATCTTAGGTACATCTAAAAATAGATACAGTAATCCCTCGCCAACCACTGTATCTTGAACCAACGGAGGTTTCAGTTATGCGCAGATTTGTTTTCGCAACCCGTGGTACAAGTTCCTATTATCCACGGTATTCAGTAAATCCCAAACTAGCCTTTACTGATGCTAATGGTCGGGCAATTCTCAAGCTGCCATCATAGACTTAACATTTGTTGTCCCAAGCTGCGTGAAGCAATAAATTTCTTCCTGCCAGAAGGGGGCACTGGTGTATTGTCCCTCCCTGTCTATTCGCTTCCACTATCACTCCTCTTTTGCTGTAAAAAAAGGCGGCACATTACACACTAGTTTCTTAATCAGTGTGTGTATAACTTCAAATTTAATCCGATGTCCATTTTTTTAAAATGATTTTGTTAAAGTTTATGTGCACCATGCCTACATAGTAAGCTAATATTTTTGGTGGGCAGTTTTCTCTCTTGAAGTAAATCTTATGTGTAAAGTGCATAAAAGGTATACGGTGTTTACCATAAAGTGTTCAGCTAATTTTTATCCTTTAACCAACTTTTAAAAATAAATATTCCCATGTAAGTAATAAACACAGTGTATATATTTCACCACATACTGAAGTTAATGCCTACGGCTAAAATGATTTGCATTTATTGATTATTATTCCAAATGAGAGAGCTTTCGAAGTGCTCACTTTACGATGAATAACCTATAGGCAAGTGTATGCAACAAAATGGGTTCTAATGTTACCATATTTTGATGACCAAGGCAGTATGTGTGTAGGCAAAGTCGAAAGTTTTTCATGAAAAATTCGCAATAATCAATATTCCAAGCAGACTGCACAAAATGTTTATATTCCTGTAAACAATGCCGGGCCTCATCGTGCCAGTGCAGAGGCCAACACGCCACCTACATTTCGTATAAATTAAACATATTGACGTGAATCACATATATAAGCACATTTAATCAAAATCGGATCCCTGTTACGAAGCGAACCGGCCCTGTAATGACAGCCGACTGCCCGGCCCTGTAATGACAGCCGACTGCCCCCCGCCCCACCACGCTGCAGAGGATCTATGTGCTCCCCCAGCTACGTATGCACGGCAATGTATTCGCTGCTAGCCCCAGCACACAAGTGATCCAATATTTATCTTTATACATATTATCAATAAATAAAGTTCAGTGTTTTGCTTCAAACAAAAGGCATCTGCAACAGTGTTTTAACACATTGTCTAATCTTTACACACACATTCAATGGCATGTCATATTGTGTTTAGACCTTTTTTTGCGACAAGGGATGGTCCAATAAGCCTTTCTTGGGCATGAAATTAACGAGACGTCTAGTTATTAAAATATACATACGTATTAATATATAATTTAAAGTGGTTTTTTATGCGCTAGAGATGATTGAACATGAACTTCATGAACAAAATAGCAAGTTTGGGGGCATTGGGGTAAGGTGTGGGTCAAAATTTTCCAAATGTTTTGTTACAACCCCATACTCGGGAACCGTGAGGGGTCTTAATACAGAGATTCTACTGTGTATGTGTACTATATATAAAAATAATCCAAAATTTTCCAAATGTTTTATTACAACCCCTTCACTATTACGACCCTATACTCGGGAACCGTGAGGGGTCTTAATACAGAGATTTTACTGTGTATGTGTACTATATATATATAAATAATACAAAATTTTCCAAATGTTTTATTACAACCCCTTCACTATTACGACCCTATACTCGGGAACCGTGAGGGGTCTTAATACAGAGATTCTACTGTGTATGCGTACTATATATATAAATAAACCAAAGCTTCAAACAAATTACAGTAGAACCTCTATTATGACTCCTCAATACACACACAGATATATACACACACATTATATATATATATATATATATAATATATATATATATATATATATATATATATATATATTTATATAGACACAAACACATTTTCTAATGTTCAGTTTGTGTACAAACTTAAAGGTTCGGTTCAGGTTCAATTCGATAAAAATATTCCGAGTTTAGCTCTAGTTTGGTTCGTTTCCAAAATCTGGTTTCGTCCCATTCCCCTACAAATACTCCACTTTTCACATAAATTACATGCAGTGAATCCTCAAGTATGCACAAAGACAATCCAGAAATACTGGAAATACAAAGTGAATTCAAGAATATTATAACTGCTTACAAAAGACAGTTCTAAATGAAATCACCACCCGCATGATACAAATAAAAATTAATGTTATCTGTGCAAGTACTTACATTAAATGCATAAAAGTAATGTCTAACTACTTATATCTTTAAAATTTTGTCATATTTAACTATGTAAAACCCGAAAATTTGCTTTTATGCAACATTTTAAATAGTGACAGTGTAAATATGTACAGATTAACGTTCCCAAACGGGATCATACGAAAAATATCTCATGGTTTAAATGTGTAAATATCATGCCAAGAGTGTTTCGAAAATTACTTGGCACAAATCTTATTAATTAATTAGTCCATTAAGATGTATAACATTAAGAATTCACTACACAAAAATGAGATGTGCTAATTAACCATAAAACTAAAGGCATTCACATTACGATGTCCAAACTGTCAAGGTGCATGCCCACCAACGGTTACATATAAAATATACTTCATTCAGAAATTTAATGCTAGATGCAAACTTACTCTTATTTCAAATTGTTCAATTATCATTAACTGTAATATAAATTTTTAACTTCAGCCAGAAGCCCTCATTGATGAAATAACTGGTATCTTAGCATATTCTTTTTAAATTAATTCCTACCATGGAATACATGAAAATATCACACGTGCACAAACTTTCCCCACTCCTGTTTACCCATGTCCATACGCCTAGTTTGTCAGGGGGCTTTTTAAACATTTAATGTTAAACGTGGCGATGGACGTACCCCACCAGTGGTTTCACAATATCACGTACATAGGTATTGCCCAATAACATATGGCGCTATAAAATCATTGTAAATTTTTTTAAAATTAACCTCCCTTGCCCCACGTGACTAAATTCAAATTTTTATAAACTAACTTCTATGTAACTTCACGGGCTCTCTATTTGGGCACTTCTCCCTTGATACTGCTTTAATGAATAACCCCTTCATGCCACCACTTATCTTCAATCCTGCATCGCTACATGGTTGTCGAGCTCACGACCACCACTCTCCCGCAGCCAGGATGGCTGCTTGTTCGGCCAGGAGGGGGGGTTATGTAGTGAGCGCTAGGGGCCTGCACATAGATACATCGGCGAGTTCCTGTTCTAACAAAAATATCCCACTAACTACTCCAGGAAGAGTATTAAAGTGCTGCAGTCACCCCACCCCACCCCCAACCAGAAGTATCCTCCTCCACGTCCGTGCACAGCAGCACAAATATACGCACGTCAAGGGTCTGGGGAGCTCCAGCCTATCAACGTTCTGCACATCGATATCGCCATGAACATAACCTTGCTAGCAGTATGGGGGCAATCCCTCTTTCGAGTCCCGGTCATTTATACATAAATTAATTTGGCAAAGGTAGGCGAGAGTGTAATCTTTGGAAAGGCGTATCTCGTAAAGTAGTAACTTGCAACGTAAATATTCTGTAATTTTATGTCACTGTGATCTGTTAAGGTAAAGCAAGCGAACCTTATTTGCGCTACCATCTAGTTCTCGCTCTCCTAAAGTAGAAACCCTTCGTGCTCAACATATATGATATCAGTGATTATGAGCAAGAGAGTTAGAAGTAGGATAAGCAAAGTACTACAGCAGTAGGTAGCCGCTGGGACGTACTTGAAAGTAACAAGATTCCCAAGCACTGACTTAGTACTGCAAGATGTAGAGATGCGAAGAATGCAGCATCTGCACTTATATAGTGGAGGTTGCAGGCTGCCGGCACACGGTGTGGGGGAGATGTTACATCCTCCGGCCCTGGTTGGCGTGGGAATTCTCTGGTCATCGATCCTGCTTCGTGTCTCGTCGGAGGCGCTCTGCCTTGCACCAAGGTCTGGGCAGCCTGTAGGCTCTCAGCGCGGGATAGTGCAAAAAGGGGGCTGCCAGATTGCGATCCTCCACATGAGAATGATTCGCTCATAAGTTCCCGCTGCCTGTAGGGTAGGCAATGAATCACCCACATCTGTAATGACGGAAGAGATATTCTTGGTAATGAGTCTTAATCGTATTAGATTAGCCGTATAAGCGGCATGTATCAATGATTTTCCTCAATGTCAAGCTGGTAGGCTATCATCTCAGCAGGGCAGAGCTTGGAGTTAAACCTACAAATTATTTAAAAAATATATTGGAAGTTGGGCAAATTTTCCACGGAGGCTTTCGTTTCTAGATGTTTTTTGTAACCTGGGAAGTTTTCCAAGGTTCTGACGCGGGCCCGGCTATTGACTGTATGGCAGGGTCATCGAGATTTGATGCGCTAGACCAAGTGCACGGTTATAGGTAGCCGACAGGAGGTATTTGAAACAAGACTTCCTCGGGAGGTCTTCGGTCAGGTGGCAATGAGGCCTAACTGGCTGAGTAAGACTGTTGTTACAGTTTTTGAGTTAAATTACGCTGAACAAGTTCCAGTCTGCCGCTTCTTGAGTCTAGAAGTTTGGGTTGGCTAGACCGTATCTAGTTTCAGTCGGGTAGACTAAACCCCTCACTACCGGGCGATATTAGGAACTGGTTCGGACGAGCGGTGGAAAATGAATATATCATACTTATATTTAAAGTCATAGTTCGTTCGCTGCTGAATAAGATACAACGTGCACTTTGGACAAGAAATGATAGAGTAGGTCCAGTAGCTAATTCGTGGCACAAGCTGTCTCCACCAGTCTGCGGCTGGATCATAGACGTTGAGCCGTGTGGGCCACTACTGGACGAGAGTTTCCAGCCAAGGCCAGACCACAATACTAGCACCTAGGTGCAAGGCAATAACCCGGGCTTGTTGCACCTCCTTGGATGAAAGTATTCCTAATAGTTGTGGCTCCTCTCTGTTCCTTCCTCCCAGCACTCCAGTGCTCGGGATGTAGTAGGAAGCTACAGGCGGTCGTCTAATGGGTGTGTTTCAAACTAGCAGTCCCAGAGGGGGGCCACAGTCAAGCTAGTTTGGATTTCAAAAGTACAGGTTTCTGTTGGTAGTGCACAGTGCAACTCATTTCTAGTGAGTGAAGTAGACATACTCGAAATGAAAGTGATAGGATAGAGAACAAGCTGTATATATTGAGAACTCAATAAATATAGTGACTCTTGCAATCTCCCACCAAGCAGACTGAGTACTGAACAAAAACTACAGAAGCCAGGTGTAGGCGACCTGGTTCTATGCTGGAGGGGAAGTGATCTAGAAAATTGAATACAGTGAAAGTCCGATGCAGAGAGTTAAATTTATAACAAAAAAAGGCCGCTATAACAACTTTTATCGCCACCATCACCTGCCAATATACTCAGTGGGAAAGAGTCGGTAATAATAAATGGGCTTATATTTGCTATAACGATAGCTTAGATAGCAGCACTGAGCAGTTACCTTAAAAAACAGCAAGGAGAACAAATGATTGCGTAAAAAAAATTAATAAAAATAAAAGAGAAGCTGTTTCCGTACGTGAATTTTTGTGAAATATAGCAACAACGCTGCTGCCAGCTGGCTGCGCGCAGACTTGGAAAGGCCACACAGCATGCCTGTTGTGGCTGCGCGACAGGTGCCATGCTGTCCAGACAGGCACTCGACTGTATGTCGCGTGCTGCTTGTGCGCTCACCACTGTATATTTGTGTAAACGCAAAGCAGAAAGTTTTAATATTGGCCAAAGCTAACAGTGAAATGCAATGTGAATATCTGCCCCAAAAATAAAATTGAATAATTTACCTGCGAATTAGCATTTTTACTTAAGCTTCTTCGAATCAGTCACTGAAAATTTACGCATTTTTTCATGTGAAAATTTGGAACGATTGCTATACACGAGAATTTTTTTTGGGGCGGGAATGGGTGAATTGTAAAAATGTTTCTGGCCATAATAAAATGACATCTAAGGTCCTGCACTGCACCGTTAAGGAATAGACCTGAGAAATATCTATATGTGCTATTATTGCACTGAACTACTCCCAAAAATTGGGTAATCTGATCGCCGGCATATTGTGCAATGAGTCGCCGGCAAACATCCGGATTAAATTCTGTTACAGGAATGTCTTTGTTAGTTGCATTTTCAAATGGAAGTAGTTCTGTGGAGACAGAAAATCCATTATTCCTAGTGGTGCGCAGATGATTAAACAGCTATTATTCCAGTTCCAGGTAATTGCACATTTTGCACCGCAAAGCACTTTTTCTGGGCAATTTCTACAGTGTATATTTTACCCCGCACCAGCATCGTACAATTTTATCGTCGACCAACTGCCCTTTTTCCATGTTCACATGCATATTCAACCACCATCAATTACAATTTTTCCATAATAACTAGCTCGTTCCTTTTCCATTATCACAAAGCCATGTTCGAAATGGCACTTTTTGTTAAAATGCTCATGTGTCCTGCTTGTCTACAAAATCTACGACATATTTATGTAATTTGAGTTTTGACAACTTCGAAGTTGAAAATCACCACCAAATTAGATTTTATTTTGAAATCATGACAACACAGAAATAATACAGCACTGCATGTTAGGCAGTAAAGTGTCTTATTGTACGGACTAAACCTTACAGAATGCTAGACACAAATTAAGAAAAACCAAAGTAGAAACTAATTGGAATACACTGCCTCATGTTTATCTGTGAAGCAGGAAGCGGGCACGAGAGAGAGAACGTAGGGTCTAGTCAGGCACTTTAGTCACGTGCATCACAATATTGCCCTTGATAAAGGATGTCTGCAAGTGCAATCGCTTCTCGGTAGTGTGTAGTTGACAGTCAGTTGTTCCCGTGCGTGAACAAACATCAGACTTTAAAAACAGTTTCATGCAGCCTGTAAATGCTAAAAGATGGTATACATTGTATGTGGTTTTACATGTAGCAATTGTTTGTTCGACATTATTAATGAAAGTTACCATTTCATAGTACGGAATATGTATTTGTGGACATTTTTGTTTCATGGTATTAAGAAAATATGTAATATTTTGTTAACTAATATTAACATCACGTAGATTAGAGTAGCAACCCGTCGGGTGATTTAAAGACTGCCAAATAGTTTTGATACCATACTGTATAAGAAGAGTACGTATATAAATGTTAAGGGCCTAAATTACAGAACTGCCCTGCACAACTAGAAATACCAGGTATACATTTGGAGAGTTCCTAGCTTTCCAAGAGGTCCTGTCGTTTGTCATAAGGGCAAGCTGTTAAAGCGAACAAACAGATTCATATTTCATGAATGAGTGTAAGTTTTTTTTAAAGTGTATTTTGGTGCAAAACTATTGCACATTTTGCTAATTAATATTTATCTCGTGAATCAATCTGCATTTTAACAGTCACTAACAAGATGGATTTTTTTGTTAACTGGAAAAAAAAAAAAAAAAAAAAAGCTATTGGCCTCTAAATTGAATAAATGAGCTAACTACCAATATTTTAAGTGTGATAAAAATATTTATTCAAAGGCTTAACAAGAGGCCCTGGCAGCAATGTTCTTTTTTTCACAAATTCAAGAACTCAACAAACAAAATATTAATAAGAGACAATGGCAGCAATGTTTACTTTTCACAGAATCAAGAGCTTCCACTAACAAAATCAGCAAGAGACTGACCTTAAGATGCCAGAAATAAAGTCAACCTAACAATACAAAGAATAATGGAACGTAAAATTTTTCGATATAAAAAAAAACGGTAATCATTTCTAAAAAAAAAAAAAAAAATCATCACCCTAGTTTCTCAAGGAATGTTTATATTTGGAATTAAAAGTTATTAACAACAGCAGAACATAACGAAGTATGTTGTGAAAAGAAAGAAATTTTGTTCAGCAAACAGCAACACTGGCTAACCTGCACCTGTTATTGTAGTATTTGTTTATATACATTATTTATAAATGCCGTAACATCTTGAAGTAGGTACTGAACATACTAGTCAGATTTAACTAATATTGTTGGTTCAATGTATCATTTAAGTACATATAACATCTGAAAAATGAATAAAATTTTGTAGTGTCGAAAATTGCAGCCATTGCTTAATTTATTTCAGTAGTAGGTTAGGATGTAGGCACATTTTCGAGTGAAAAATCTCACTTCAACCCATTTAAGTAATTTCCAAGTACTTCGAGAAAAATATAATTTCACATGAAATATCATAAAACCACCATTCTTAAAAATGGCATGTCCCTATCAACGGTTGCTGAAGACTGTTGTCATCGCAGTGGCTACAGAAGTCTCAAGTATTCGCTAAAGGCCCCAGCACTAAGAAGTGCTCGGGGTGAAGAACAGATATATAGTCAGAAGTCTAGGTTGCCACAGTAGCGTGCGGGGAAGGCAAGCGTTCCTTAGTTCGCAGATCTTCGGCAGCGCTATGCCACGCCCAAAGTGGTTGAAGCATGTAGGCATTAAGCATGGTTGGAAGCGGCATGCTCGCTGGTTGCACAACCTTGTAGCCACGTACTCTGCTGCCCGGGAGATTTAAGCAACCGAGCATTTATGTTAACAGTATTGCACGCACAACTCTCTCTCATTGGCAGTTGAGGTAGACAACGCTTACATTGTTTGAAGTAAAGGTATACTCCTGGTAAAGAGCGATGAGTCGTAATCGTAGTTGATTAGTAATATGAGCAGCATGCGTCACTAGGCAAAACATAAATAAAATCATACTGAAGAATAAGACAATACGTATTTATATTAATGTTTTGTCAAATCGGCCGAAAATTATCTGGAATTCATACATAAGAAGCGGAGATTTTGTCAACACCAACAAATTAGGCAGAAGCAGTCCAGTCGGCACAGCTCTATAACTACAAGAAAGTGGACATAAATTATTCACAATTTCTCAAATTTTCTAATATTCGCACATCCTATTTGTTACATGGTGATTTAAGAGGTGACATTACGGAAAACACTAAAAACTTGAACCTTGTCATCCAGCCTGATGGCTAGCCACCCACTAACAGAAGCCTGCATTGTTTCAACAGATGCAGAGGCTAACACCATCCTTGCCAGAGCCATGCACTTGTCTGCGAGAGAGAGAGAGAGAGAGAGAGAAAACAGACCATGTGATGACAAACCTCATTTAATGATTTCTCCTCCCTTTCAAAAATCATAATTTTCATGTAACACCCACATCCATACTTCTCAAATTCGCTTTAAGAACAATTACAGGATTGGTTCAAAAGCAAAATGTTCTACCCAATCCACTCATGTTTATGAAACCATTTCCCATTGTGAACCAAGGCAGTATTTTAACACACAAAAGTTCATCATAACAGGTAGATTTGGAAGCGTTCATGTTCACATTATGTGTACCACACAAGCATACAGAAATTGACAAAAGCAGTGTCAGTGTGTTTCCACGCAGCAAATGCCACTTTATTTACACAATCACATCTGCGGTCAGCCTGTACAGTAACCAATTGTGCAGTTGTCTAAAACTAGTCGATACAATACTTTACTTAAACATCTTTACATTTAACACACCTATAAAATCACTAGAAAATGAAAAGGTTTGATGTTTTCTAAAGCACGAAAAAGCATAATTCTTTGTAAGCACATTTACCAGCCTCCTCCTTGAAAGCAATGTCGTGAACCACCTCCAATGTGCAACAGTCCTGATGAATCAGTCATGTAACTGACCAGAGCAATATGTTACATCAAAATGGTGGGGAATCCCATATTGTCCTGTGATACACACCCACCTATAGCAGCACTGTAATTGACTTATATAGCTTTCTGAACATTTAAACATGCTATACGACTTGCCTTAGCACCTACAACCTCCCGTATGTCCTTCGCAAACCACAAACACTACACTTTCAGTTCCCCTGCTACAGTCAAGTTATACGGACATCCAGTAAAGATGCACTATTACAGCATACAATAGTAAGAGTTTAAAGTTAATTCTTTACAAATACGTAGTATTCTTGTTTAAGTGACAATAGTTATGTTCATACACAGCTCCCGACATACGTAATTCTCACACTACACATTACGTTAACATTAACCATACTTGGTGAATGCACAAACTTTTACAAACTAATAAAACTACCACTATAGAATTGTCACCATAGCTACACAAAGTCTCCTACACAATTGTTACCCGGTTTACAAATACGTATCTAGGTACTAATAATGTAGTCTATGTAATACATTGCATAATCACACCCTATTTTTTCTTCAGCAAAACACAAGCAACCACTTGGAAACTAAAGTAGCAAATTGTAGGTACAACTACATCCCAGAGACTGAAAACCAGGACTAATTGTAAATACTCTTCTGTTAGCAAAATATAAAAAATGGTGTATTATTGCTCAGGTAACACAACAGACCTGAGAATAAATGGTCTCACTAATAGCAAGACGCGCAGCACTCATACGTAGACTGACTTGTTTGATTCCAAAGTGAACAAGGACCATTTATCCACAAGATTCCGTAACCTGAAATTGGCAGGAATTAGAAAACTGGTGTTCACAACTTGAAAATTATAAACTGCACTCGCATGGAAACAAACTGTCTAACGACTTTCTGAAAATGTGTATTTCAAACCTGTACAAACTAAGTCAAGAGTGGATGACAAAGGAGAAATAATTTATGCCATGTTACATAAGTGTGCATCAAGATATAATGGCATCACACAAAAGGAAAAATTAGCTGACCACCGTCCAATTATGCAAGTCACTGCTAAATGTATACTATGTCAAAACATACATTAATTACTCAGATAAATGGTGCAAATAACACAAGAACATAAATTTCCCTATCTTTATAATAAAAGAATAGTAATCTATTTCACAATACTATGCTGATCTACCCTTACAATTAAAAATTAAACCTCAAAATATTATGAACAGGATGGTTGTGCGAACCTTCTAAACATTACCGAAACAAGAAAAAAATTTCCAACATACTTTAAGCGAATTAAATAAATTTTGATTTGAATCAAAAACTTGCAAGCGAGATGGCTAATTACACTGACAAATTAGTAGGTCTACTTTTTTTCTTAGTTAACACCATACTTGAAATAAGAACTTTTTGATTTGTGCCTTGCGGAAGACTATCATGCCTATTCTGCAGAAAATAAAATTAGCTCTCATACATTCTTTACCCTATTTTTTTTTTTTTAAATAATTTCAGAACAGTTACCTTTCTTTCACTCGAAAGAAAAATAAATACAATTTGCACAACCATGCCTGTGAGTACAGATCACGTACTAACTACCAACCTACTGCCCTCTAGGCCTACTGTCTTTATGTAGTAATAACAACCACAATACTTAGACGAGGAGAGCCCAACATACTCGCCAAAAACTAGGAAGACCAAGGAGTGCAAGAAGAAGCGGAACGCAATACGACCAAACAACACCGCGACATCCAAACACGTAAAAAACACCAAAGACACCCATTTAAAAACTTACCGGAATGACACTTGAAAATATTATTCCATCCTTAATGTTTAAACCTATGTTTAGTTGTGTATAAGCACTATACTGATATGTTTTAGAGTTAACCCATGCAGGGATTTCACGTACACAGATGTTGGCTGGCCTGACTGCGCCACTGGCCTTCCTTCTTTCGACGCTCACAGACACTCCAAGAGTGGCCTGACTTCTCCACACGTCTATTCATGGTCTGCCATGAATAACTGTTGCAACATATGTAGCATATGTCAGACAAATTTACACAAACTAGACACAATTACGAAAAATATCAACTCTGCATGTTACAAACCTAACACTTACAAAGGAAAAGAAATAAGTCATCTCCGATAGAGAGTTCTCCGCTCAGCAGCAAGACTGCTACCACGTAGCACTTATATTAATATTATTTTGTATAAAAACTTAAATTAATCCTGTACTTACAATAATAAAAAACAAGCAAAGGCCTTACTTAACCTACTTTAAAAAACTCACTAAACAAGTAAATTAAGGTGAAATCAGGTTGCTGACAACCCTAGTAAAGTTAAACACACGCTATAAAACTGAGACTACCAACATTAAAAACACCAAAATGTGTTTAAGAGGAATTTTTATTGGAGCAGTTGGTCGGCCCGGAGTGGAAACAAAGATATAGAAGAAAGGAGAGCAGGCAAGCCTACTCGTCATCATCAATCATGTCATTCTTGCTGTGGCGCATAGAGCCAGAGATGGACCGTGAAGACGAGAAGCACAGCTTCATGATGTAGGGAAACTTGCCCGCTGCAACACACAACATAGCATAGCATTCACACGTCAGACAGGCAGGCACGCCAACACTCCAGTGAGCAACTGGCAATGTAGTCAGATCCAACTACTTACAAGGGTTGGGGATGGCCTGGTGATTGCACAACATGAGCGCCTCCACAGCTTGTCCAATGTCGTCAAAATCCACGAGGCCAGATGAGCTGCGGTCAGCTGCAAAAGACACTGTCTTCAGTAAAATGCCATCACCCCAACTGTTCTATCTAACACCACCTCCACTTATATATCCTCCTGCAAATCAGACCAACAACACTCACTTTTCAGTGGGAACAGCTTAATGGTCTTGGGAGAGGGCGCACCATTGTCATCAAACACCTTCTGCAAGGTTTCCTCCGATATGTTGGGCGGAGTGTTGAAGAAGTGCAGCATCTGCAGCAAAACAAATACACATCACACTCCAGTACAGTCAAGTCAAGCTCTTACACTTATGTTACATTCAACATCACTATTATTTATTTATATTTAACATCAACACAAATATACATTGGAGAAAAAACTATCTACTTTAAATTATGATTGGGATGTCGAATTTGACTCCACGATACCCGTGATCCTTCAAGAATCATATAGTCGAGAATCTGAAGACGAATCAAGCATTAAAACCAGATTCCTACAAATATATAACCTATCACTAGATGCAAGATTTTCTGAACCATGATAAAAGAAAGTAACACAGAAATACAAGTTAATACGCAAAATAACTAACACGAAATACAACAAATGTGCACTATCTCACGAAATGAGCATTCTCCAAAAGAAATAAACTCTTCTCTTATATTATATCACAAATTTACTTCGACACTGTAAAAATCTAGACATGCATGAGTCTCTGGAATATTGAGAAATTTTATATGAAAAAATTCTTGATTTTGTCTGCAGACAATCTGAAATCATAGTTCTAATTGCAACACACGTAAAGACTAAATGTAAACAAACACCTGCTTGTCTAGTTTACGTACGTATCTCATACTTCCTTTGCATTAAAATTTAATATTATACAAAATATATTTTTTTTAAATTCTTTGCATTTTCAGAAATTTTTTTTGTGTAAATTGACCAAATGATAAGTGTATTTAAAAACTGAAGCCTTTTAAATAACCATTGCTTTAAATTTTTTTAAACTATGATTGCCTTTTAATAGGTGCCAATCTTGCAAACATTTCAATAATTTATTATGTTGGTGAACATTTATTATGGTAAGTGAAGTTTGGAAATATTTTCGAAAAACTACCTGGACGAAATATTAATTATATATGTACATTTTCAATATTATCTGATATGCCATTTCTGAAATTTTGGGAATTCCATATGAATATGCTCCCACTGTTCAAGTGTGATATTATTTATGTTAATAAAAGGCCTACTACTAGTGTACGGCTAGTTAAAATAGCTTAATTTCACACCCTCTCATATATTAATTAGTGGTGTAAAGTAGTGCCTGTAACTAAAGGAATCGCAAGTTTTGGAATTGAGAGTGGTATCGACATCGAGAATCTAGGAAATTCTAAATCGTTACAACCCTAATTATGACCCAAAGTCATGAATAACTGCTGCATTTTAATTTAGTATCACTGAGAACAACCTTATCTACTCAAATCTGAGATGCACCACATTGTTTTTTGTGGGACACCTTGGAAAAATATTACTGGTGTACATAAGGGGCCACAGGTTAAACCAGGACTTCGGTAGGATATTTAATTTCTGCAAGATGATTAAATGTTGCCTTCGATAGAAATGGACTCCCATTTAAACAAAAAGAAACCTGTTTTTGCATCACCACCTTTTACATTTTCTAGCTAATTACACCATCATCGGTCCCGTTTTATCTCCATTTGATTCTATGTACATATTTCCAGCTAGATACAATACAAATATTTTTGTTTCCCGCTATTTATTTACGTTAACACCATGAACAAAACATTTTAAATATCATTGCTCACTCTGAACACGACTGAGCATAGACTATTCTATACAATCAATCTTTACAGAGCTCACAATCCCGTACATGAAACACTTTGTCATTCGGAACTATGACAAGAGATTTCAAGAAAGTTCTAGGCAAAGTTTGCAAGTAGGCTTATATTTATCAGTTTATTTGTTCTATCTTCAAAATATGCCAGTGTTACATACCTTCCTTTTGCTATGCATATCTATTAGCTTTTTTAATATATTTGAAAATATACTAGATTATATTTTGGCACAGTTTTGTATATTCAGTAGTCTTTTTTTTAAGAAATGTTGAATATAGTATTAATGGTATGTCAATGTTGATTTATTACAACTTCATAAAGTTAGAAACACTTTACAGCATTTCCCACATTTTACATCATTTTTGCTGGATCCCTTGAATTGCATAAAAAAAAAAGGGGTTCTAGTGTACTTTACTTCTCCAAATAGCTTAGCACCACGTCACCTAGACCTGGCTACCGTAGGATTACTTCTAAACGCTGGTTTTTGCAGGAGAGCACGTGTCACAGCATTGTTTCTATTAACATTGAGTCTCGCTCAGAGTAATTAGTCACAAACTACTGGGAGGACCTCGACCTGAGTACCGCCAACCTGAAACGGCAAATTATCCTTATTACGAATTACCTACAACTGGAGACTCCCCCTCAGGCGGCTCCAAGTTGAATACACTCCCATTAGACGGCCAGCTATTCTATTCATACCAAGTATACCGGTACTGGAGGAGTAGAAAAGAGGAGCCACGACCACTAACAACAATTTTCAATCAGGGAGAGACAGTACATGTGAGTTATATCCCTACCGGAGCACCTGGGTGCTAGCGGGGGTATTTACTTAGGTTCTACGGCCTGGCATTGGTTGGGATCGCACACACAGTAATTGTCTTGGCAACCCACATGGCTACAATGCTTCTGATCAGCCAGCAACCATGGGGGATCTTCTGAAGCACCGAAGCGTCCATGGTGCTCCATTCGAGGTCCTCAGTAGTTAAACCCACTATGCCATTTAAGGTGAGACATGGCGCAAGGAGGGAGCAGGAAAGAGTTGTTCGCCTTGCTGGCTGGTCTCGAATCCCTCACTGCTAATCCACGAGCCAAACAAGATTGTGCCACCTTACTCCGGTCACTGGCACAACCTATGTTGACTATTAATTAATCCAGCCTCTTCCCCATCAGCACCGCTGCGTACGCATCCAATCTACCATCCAATTGTAAGACCAAGAACCTGCTAGTCATCTGCAACAGTAACTTCTGGAGTAGGGCCTCAGAGAACTCTTTAACAGAGAGTTCTTCTGTGTCGTATCACATCGTGCCCTCGCTACCGCCTGAGCCGAAAACGAATGACTCACTCGGCTGTATCCAGCTACCCTCGTCCGCTAAACGACAAGGCACTTACCGCCCGTCAACAACTATGACTAGCTCCGAAAGGAGTCATTAAGCCAGACCAATCAAAGGGAATAGTGAAGAAGAGAACTTTGTACCAACCCGTAAGGCCACGTGCCCAACCGCAATATCCAGCTGTAAATAAGCGTAATCCAAACTGAAAGCCACACGACCGCAATCCAGCCTTAGCTAAGACAAGTGTCAAAGATATGAGTGGTGTTTGATGCTTAAGTGGCTTCTACTTCTGGAAAGTCTCTTGATGTTCTGATTGGACTGAAATTTCAGAATGACATTGTGGACATTATTACACATCTCCGTCTTCATCCTGTTGTAATGACCACACATGCTCGTAAAATGTATCTATCCAGAGGATGCATCTTATCAAATAATTCTGTGGCGTTAGTCCCCTGATCAGCCAATACGTTAATTTCAACATGACACTGTCACAGTGTGTTATCAGCTCCTTTCATGGCTATGAGATCCCTACAACAGCTTGCAGTTGAGGAAGGAGGCTTGTATCCCAAGGCAGCTAAGGTCGTGATGGAAGATGCATTTGTTGACAATATTGTGGTGACCGGTGCAGCATCAGTTGCAGAAGCCCTCAAGTTGCAGCAAGAACGGATAAATCTCCTAAAGCAAGAGGGTTTCGAACTAAGAAAATGGTCCAGTAAGATGCAGTACCAAAAAACTACAGAGAGAGTCCACTTAGCTTTCAAGGAAATAGTGAAGTAATCAAGGTACTTGGTCTCCAGTGGGACTCAAGGTTGGATGTGTTTTCATATAATATTCAATCAGCCAGCACAAGAGTCACCAAACGAGCTATTCATTCAGACATTTCTAGATTTTATGACCCACTAGGGTTGCTTACTCCAGTTGTGATTTGAGCACAAATTTTCCTCCAAACACACTGGCTGTTGGGTGTGTCATGGGATGAAGCTCCACCTCGAGATGTGCTGGAGGACTGGCAGGTTTTCATCTGCCAACTGGATGTTCTCAGCAAACTGTCCATACCTCGTATTGTGTCAGCATTGCAAGTCAGAATGTCAGCTTCATGGCTTTAGCGATGCATCCAATGAAGGTTACGCAGCTGTTGTATACCTACGTACTGCTCATCAAGGTGGGGTAAAGACACACGTGCTTCTGGGCCAAACCCATGTTGCACCACTAAAAACAACCACATTTCCTCGACTCGAAGTGCAGGCTGCACAGTTACTCGAGTCAGTAATGTCGACCCTTTCAGTACGTATCCACATTAGTTGTATTACTACATCACAGTGGTCCTCGCCTGGATCAGGATTCCTCCTCATCGTCTGAAAACATTTGTGGTAAACAGTCGGTCGTATTCAAGAGAGCAAGATAACGGTCCAGTGGAGCGATGTGCCTTCTGCTGACAATGCTGCAGACTGTGCTTCCAGAGGACTCGCACACACCTTGGTGGACTGGGCCTAGCTGGTTAATATCTGAGAAGGAATTGTGGCCATGTGGATGAATAACAACCAGTATTCACGAAGGTGAAGAAGAGCTAAGCTGCCCAAGATAATTTCACTGGCTGGACATTATGAGCCAAACCTCCTCGCAGGCCTCTCTACCTTCCTGGTCACAGCTTCAGAGAGTGCTTGCTTATGTATTAAGATTCACTTCAAACCTGAAGGTGTCACTAGGGTATCGACACACTGGTCCTCTTACTGTCATAGAACTTGATGCTGCTAAGAAGATGTGCCTGAAGCAGGTTCGACAAGAATGTTTCAGCCCTGATATTGAATGTTTGATTTCAGAGGGTGAATGCACCCCTGGAACTGGTATTTGAAAGTTGAATCCATTCTTGGATTGCGATTACATTTTGCGTGTAGGTGGACGTTTTCAAAATTCACAGCTAACTTACAAAGCAAAACATCAAAACTTGCTACCCAAGAAGAATTGCAACAAATATGATAATTAATTATTATAATCTCGTGCAACTCCACACTGGTTCCAATCCACACACGCAGCGAGTACTGGATTGTGGCAGGAAGGAATCTGTCGAGGCCAGGATCCACAATTGTGTAAAATGACAGAGGTTCTGGGGCCACCAAGGGTTGTAGGCCAGCAGGTTCTTACATTTGAGGAGCTGTCTACTCTCTTTGCCGAGATTGAAGCTGTCCTTAACACACGTCCACTGTGTACTATTTCGTCAGATCCAGATGACTTAGAGGCCCTGACACCAGCACACTTCCTTGTAGGCACCACCAGTTCCAGACCTTACAGAGATCCAGTCAAACAGATTGGACCAGTGGCACATGGTACATTGTGCTACTCAGCACTTCTGGCATACACTACAACCACGTGGACCAAGAGTGAAGGTGAGGTCCTTGTCAAGGAAGACCACTTGCCACTCCTGCAGTGGCTACTTTGACGAGTTGCAGTTCTACATGCAGGCAAGGATGGAGTTTGAAAGGTGGTTACCATTAAGCGGCAATATTGAACAGTGAAGCACCCCGTTATCAAATTGTCACCTGTATTCACCGAGAACCTCACATATCATTGTGGCAGTGTAAAGATTTTCTAGTTTGCTCAAAAATGTTCTTTTTGGTGGGCAGATTGTTTAGGTCTGTGTCAGAGTATATACTTGGATTTGGATTCAACTTCAAATTCGGTGCCAATTGTTGCGAATGCCATGGTTGGCGGCCATCTATGAATGAAAGCAGATACTAAATGCTACTCTGCGTTGCTGGACATCACGCAGCTGGAACGTGTTACAAAATATATTGTGTGGAAACAGTAACCATATTTTGGCGAGCAAAGCCAGGCCATGTGCGTGTATAGGTCACACCAGAAGTTTTTGTTGAAAAATTCGGTATAATTAATGTTTCAAGGACACCGCACTAAATTTTTATATTCCCGTAAACATTGCCGGGACTCAACGTACCAGTACAGAGGCCAACACGCCACCTACATTTAGCATAAATTCAACAGTGACATGAAACGCATCTATCAACATGTTTTATCAACACCGGACCCCGCTGTTACAAAGTGAACAGACCCTGTAACGATGGCACTGGCGGCAGCCGGCCAGCCCCCGCAACCAGAATAATCTTGTACTGGGTGGCGGCCGGCCTCCAGCTGGTAGTGACCGACCAATTATTATAATGTTAAATGTAAGTCACCTAGAAAACTACCATTTTAACTCTAAAAAAAAAAAAAAAAAGTGTTCTTTATTTGAATAGATACGAACTACACATTTATAGTGTTTTCATTTAACGAGGTTAAAACTTTCACATTTTATAGTTTGAATCTTTCCTTCATAGAAGCAAATTTTAGACTCGCCCATTAAAACAATCATATGTAAATAAAAACGATACTGTCTCAAGAAAAAGGGCAAAACAACAGTCTCTCGCAACACCATAAAATAAAGTTTCTCGCAACACAAACTCTACCGACAATAAATCTGAGCCCTAACAGTATGACTTTACCATAACAAAATTAAGGTAGATTGGAATTGTAACCTACATTAGACATAGCATTTGTTTACACTCTGGCGCAAGTAAACATTGTGGCCATACTACATTTCTAGAACCCAAAATTTAGTAATCTTGTGTTCAGTATTATGGATGCAAGTACATTGTTAGGTGCCATTTGTGTTTACAACCAATATTTCATCTTACGTGTTTAGTGTGTGTACTTAGTGAAAACTGTCATGCCGCTCATACTACTAATCAACTACGATCACGACTCACCGCTAAATGTTCCTACTACCACAGACACGAGACACATGGAGAGAATTTTCCAGATCAATTCTCGGTTGCTTACTCTACCGGGCAACAGGAAGGTTACACAACCCGGCAAACACCCCCCCCCCCCAAATAACGAACCAAGAGCCAACAAACTGCCTGGACCTCGGGCAAGGTCGAGCGCCGCCGAAGAGGCACGAAGCAAACTCGCTGACCACTGCTGACAAGTTTATCGTCTCCCACGCCAACCAGAGCAGGATGCTCACCCTCCCCATAGCCCCGCAGCCAAGAAGCTCCGCCTACATAAGTCAGGATGCTGCATGGCTTCTTGTTCTTGCAACATCTCGAGCACTGCTCAGTGCTCCGAAGCTTTAAGTACGCCCCCCCAGCAACTACATCCTACTTAGACGACCAGACTACCCAGCTACCAGCGAACACTCACCTACATATTACATTCACTGTCTCCTCTAGAAACCTTTTGCTACAACAGTCTAATAGTAATATACATTTTACTGTCTAGATTTATCTTTCCCACTTACAACTTAGAACCAGGTCGCCTAAACCTGGCCAGAGTAGTTACCTTCAGCGCTCTACTGCTTGGTAGGAGGTAGCACGTGTTGCATGGTTATTGAATCCTCAATAAACATAATTTGTTCTCTATAGTTTAGCTTCTTTTCTTTCATGGAGTATCAATCTATTCGCCTGCCAGGAACCAGTTACGACGTGCACTACAGACAAGAACTGGGACTTTTTATACATTTGAATTATCTTTGACTACGGGCACCCCTCAGTCATAACACCCATTAGACGGCCATCTATAGCTTTCCAACCGTCAGAGCACTGATTAGTACTGGAGGGGAGGAACAGAGGAGCCACATCCACTACCACCACCATCCCAGGTTTTTAGTTGCTTTAGAGCATTGTCTAGTTCTGGGTAACCGTAGCCTGATACCTTCCATTCGACCTTGCTTGAACACACATCCAGTAAAGGCATTGGTGACCCATACAGCTCCACGGCTCTGATCAGCTAGCAAAGCGTACCGAGCCTGTGTCAGGAAGCCATACTGGATATACACTGTGAAGTTGTTTCCTCATCAGGGTGCACTCCGCATCATGTTAAGCAATGTCTATGCCTTACCGAGTAAGGAACGGCAAAAAGCGTAAGGAGCAAAACATTGTTCCTTGATGCCAAGCAGCTGGGTGCACTAGCACCTCCCACGAAAGAAAGGCAGGTAGAACGGGACAGCACTGCCGAACTCATGACGTCAAGCAGTCCGGTTGTACATTCCCCCGTCACATCGTACCAACCCGTGATGAGAGGGTTGGTGAACAAGACTGATGCAACGTACGGTAGGTCAAATCTGCACTTATGAAGCAGTAAGTCAGCCGCCTGGAATTGTCGCTTCAGAGTGGGGTGAGCCTGCCGCCATTGAGTAAGACCTGGACAGCATCAGGACGATGGTGTAAGTCAATAGCCAACAACATTCCTCGCCAAACCCCATCGATCCTAACCTAAAAACCCTGCTATTGGAACAGTAACAATATCCTTTACCAACATGCCATTAGGTTTAACCGGGCACGCGACAAGAACAATAAATTAATCTTACCAGCAGAAGTGGAAGATTTACCATATTTACTTGTGTATAGTGTGCTCCATAATTTTTGCAACAAGTTCCAGGGAAATTTAAAAAAATAAAATTGCACCAAAAATTTGTGGCACCCTGTTGTTAAGTATGGAACAAATTACAGTAGAACCCCTTTTTTACACCATTCAAGGGATCTGCAAAAATAATGTAAAAAGCAGGAAAGTGTAAAACGTGGGAAATGCAGTATAGTGTTTCAAATAAAATGAAGTTGCAATAAATCAACATCGACATACCATTAACACCATAGAAAAAACTTTTTACAAAAAAATTGCAGAACATGCAAAGTTCTACCAAAATATAATCCAGTACGGTACACTGACAAATTGAATATGCATAGCAAGATAAGTATGCAACATTTGCAAATATTGGAGATACAACAAATAAACTGACAAATACAGGCATACTTACAAACTATGCCTAGAACTTTCTTAAAAAAATCT
The DNA here is from genome assembly GCA_029891345.1 of Dryococelus australis. Lineage (NCBI taxonomy): Eukaryota > Metazoa > Arthropoda > Insecta > Phasmatodea > Phasmatidae > Dryococelus > Dryococelus australis. Next base: position 2,496,821 of record CM056998.1, on the reverse strand, counting down.
AAAACAAGAATTAAGGCAATACAAATTACTAATGAACTACAACAGTTCACACTTTCCAGTTAGTTAGACTTTGATAAGAAGTGAGATTTTAGACTGATTCAGCGGGACATACAACGGACTGAAAATACAGTCCTCACAGTTGATACATGCTTGGTGGGCATACGTACTTCTCCCTCTTCTACACAAGATCCGTCATCAACTGACTGTTCTTCATTGATAATCATGTCAGTCAACGAAGTGAATGATATATTAGGAATTCTCAATTGGCTTTATCTTCAATGGCAACCACTAAACATGGAAAACCACCATTCCTGAAGCAGTTCACTATTTTTGTCAGTGTAACTTCCTTCCATGCATGAGAAATAATGTGGACTGCGTCCAACATGCATACCTTCTTGTCATGTGGATTCGTCCGCTCTCAATAAAGAAAAAGTGCAAATAGCGGGAACCAAAAATATTGTGTTGTAAACAGTGGGAAAGATGTACATCAAATCAAATGGAGATAAAACGGGACGAAAAATAAATGGTGTAATTTGCGGGGAAATATAAAAAGCGGGGTTCTACTGTATTTTTACACGTGGCAGCTCTGGTTTTTACGCATCACAGGATGCCATTAGTTAGTGGAGTGATGAGGGGGAGCAGGGTTTTGACCTACACATAACTGAAGAGTCGCAGAGAGAGAGAGAGAGAGAGAGAGAGAGTGGAGAGAGAGAGAGAGAGTGGAGAGAGAGAGAGAGAGAGAGTGGAGAGAGTGAGTGGAGAGAGGGAGGGAGAGGGAGGGGAAAAAAGGAAAAAAAAAAAAAAAAATAAAAGTTGAGAACAAGGTAATGTACCACTCAACTCAATTTCAAATTTAATGTCCATTTCTGTAAATCATCCAGAATTTGTTAAGATTGCCTTGAAAAGTGTATGGTGTGAGTGTGCGAATGCTGAGAATGTTGCAATTCCCAGTGAAATGTATTTTGAAGGATGAACATTGTTTCAGTGTGTGTGTGATTTTTGACAAAGTCTATGTTTACTGTAGATCCAAACTAAAAAACACAACAAAATGTCCAAACTGTAACACACCGTTGAGCTTGTAAATACTTATGGTTTTTTTATAATTTGGGACAAGCTGGTAACTATGAAGAAAAAAATATACATTGTTACATAACATGGGAACGATCATTTTGTTAAAATTGTGTACAGATAGTGTGTGTTTACCTCAAAAAGTTTTATAAATAATTTCATTCCTCAAAAAGGCTTGAAGGTTTTTAGTGGCGTTCTCAATTATTTTGGATGTTCGCAAAGTAAACGCGCAGTGGTGAAAACGACAAAATGAAAATACTGTGCTGTGTTTCAATTGCTAATAAACTAATAACTTTGCCACTGTTACATGCTAGTTCAATTCAAGCCAGTCGGTAGAGCATATTATAAGGCACCATAAATATAAAGTAGTGAAATCCAGTTTGGAATTTGTCTCAGTTTTATTTAACCTTTAAACTCAATTACAGGAATACAAACAATTTGATGAAGAAAAAGTAAATAACAAAGATTATTCGGAAGCTCTACAGAGCGAGTACCTGCACACATCTTTACTACATTGTGGATGGCGAGAGTCAACTCCCGAACAAGCCGCTATCCCCACTCTGAAAGGCTAAAAAAAATAGGAATTCCCAGGGCTCGCCACCTCCTATTGGTTAAACCCTAGTGCGTAGCAGACACTTAGAAGGTTTCCAAACAAATACTACTGATGGCAGGGGAAATATTCCAGTTTAGTACGAGTATTTATTTTCAGAAATTTCTGGGATATTTTTACTGTTCCTGAAAACCTTTAATGTAGATTAGGCCTGCCGTTTTAATGGATTTTTAACACATTAGAAAAACTGCAACCCAAATTTTAGTAATATTCTTTTTGCATTTTGCTCAAAGTGGCTGCTGCATTCATTTGACACTAGCACATAGTGATGTGTGTCAGTTTCACTAATGCATTTGATTGAAAGATTCTTACAACAAAAGTGTATGTCAAAAATATTTTGCTTAATCATTCACTGGCGCAGGTATACATGTTTATGTTCCTGGCTGTATGATCACATGCAAAGGCCAAGGCAATTAAAGAACTTTAGCAGATCACAGGCACATCCATATTTGGTGTGGCGAGTGTTTTGCATTTGGCTTTGATATCACAATGACGAGGAAACAAAAATTATCATGGATACAGTCATATAAACAAAAGTATACGTGTGAGCGGAGAAGAGCATTACCATTGTATGTACAATCCAAACAAAAAAAACTACAGTAAAATTCCGTACCTACGAGTACGATCTATTACGAGAATCCTGCACTCACTGCAGTTTTTTTTAATACTATCATATAGTACTATACTACCATGGTTAAATTATCTGGTTACAGGAAGTAAGGACTTATGTATTACAGTTTTTACAAGCAATTCAAATGCATTTTGATTAATTGTATTTGAGTTTTCTAACAATTGTGGTGAATTGAAATTGTTTAAATTGTGCATTAGACATTGCAAAACCACATCCTTTGTCAAGGCATTTAGTTAGAACAGACGCACAGAATCAATACAAGTGCAAGCAGATAATTGGTTGAAAATATGTGGAATGTTCTGCGGCGTGCAGTTTAGGATTCATTATCGATAAAAGTTTATAAATATTTTTGTTTTTCCTACTAAGCAGCCATATTGAAAACAGTTACATTGCCATTACAGATGCCTTTCTCTACATTTAGCTGCTTGGTAAAATAAAAACAATGTGCAGTAATACTAACGAATGCCCTTTATTAATTTATTTGGTCTTTGTAATTATTTCAACTGATGATCTAGAGGAAGCAGCTAACAATCTGCCGCAACATGCAAGTACAGTAGACCTCATTTTAATGTTTACATGCCGTGTCTTGCAGATTCCTTGTATAATTCAGGCACTATAATTTTTTTGGACTAAAAAATTATGTAAATAGGTGCGAGAATAATGCTAGAGTAGTAACTTTTTGAGAATAATTTTTGCTGCTGTAATTACGCCCCTGCTATCACACATGAATATAAATTACATATGTAAGTATGTTAACATTAAAATCATGTTTTTATAATGGATCATAAATTCAGACACCATTATTTTATAGGATTCGACCCAATGAATCCAGGATTATACACAGGAACCAGGGCTGGTGGCAGCTATGCTATAGATTGCTGTTTTTGTTACCTAAATGTTTGATACCTTAGGGTTCAACTAAGTATAGCCTCCCTAGCAGAATTTTATTCAGACGATGTCTGCCTATTAAAATGAATTTACAATTAATATAAAATTTCTTGTAACAGTGGTGTTTTCTGCAGTTACATAAGAGAGTGGAAAATATTCTGACCTGCACAAGGCAGCAAGAGCTAGGTCCTTACCTTGGATGGCGGCTGGATCCTGTTCTTGCTTGCCATGGCAGGGTTGATGAAGCGGTTGTTCTTGCTGCCTGCGAAGTCCTTGAACGAGGGAGACCCGTCTGGCAGAGAGTACGGGTTCGCCACATCACTCAGGAATGCTTGCTTTGAGAACCTACCAAACAAACACCAAGCCTTCACATTCAAACACCCATGCCATCACTGCCGGAACCAATCACTACCTATAACTGCATACATGTTACCATAAACACTAACCAAAGTACAGAAAAATTTCTTTCTAAGTATTCACCATTCAATATCTTGTTACAATTTTTTTTTCTTCAAATCACTGGCATAGATGTCATACCATATTTAATTCTCTTAAGTATAGTTAAAAGTTCCATTGTGTACTTTGAATCAAGATTCTAATTCAGCGTTGCTTTTATCAGTTTTGCAAATTTTTCTAGTCAACTGCTTCACTAGTGATGTGCTGATTACAATATTTTATAGATTCCATTTCACAGTTAGAACCCAAGATACACAGGCTGAATGAAAAAATCCTCAATGAAACAGTTTCCTCTCGTTGATTCCAGTCATTAGAGCGCAAGCCGACACAAAATTCAGTATCATGCAGTCTTACAGGATTATCTCAATCAAGGTCACATGGAATTAATTGGAGAGCTTCCACCCACAAGTACTAATAGTTATTTTATTCCACACCACTGTGTCACTCATCCTGATAGCGCAAGCTCCAAGCTGAGGGTAGTATTTGATGCTTTGGCAAAGACAAGTAAAGGTCGGTCTCTCAGTGATCACTTACTCACTGGCCCAAAGCTCCTGCCTGATGTAATGACAGTCCTGTTTTGTTTTAGTTTTCATTTGGTATCACTCACTGCAGATGTGCGACAAATCTATAGTCAAATACTCTTGCAACCTTATGGTTGCCACTGTCAAAAGATAGTCTGGAGGTTCTCCCCTGATCAGCCACTGTCTGAATATCAGTTGAACACTGTGACCTTTGGTCTTTCATTATCTCCATACCAAGCCATTAGGGTCACTACTCGCCAGTTAGCACTGGATGAAAAAGACAACTTTCCAAAGGCAGCTCAAAAAATCATACAGGATGTCTACAGGGATGACATCTTAATACGAACAAAAACTGTTGGAAGAAGCTATCTATCTGCAGTATGAACTTACTGACACTTCACAAATGGACTTGTAATAACGCTATTGTAAGTCAGATTCTCTTACCAGGCAAGTTGTGTGCTTCTGGCTCATTTTCTATTCTGGAAAATGACACAATCAAGGTATTGGGACTGCTGGGAAAAATATGTAAAGCATTCTGCATTAGTGTTTCACAACGTACTCCATGTGTGGCTTGCACAAAGAGATCAGTGTTGTCCATTTCAACTAGAATATTTGATCACCCTGGCTGCAGCTGGATTGGTGAACTTTCAAAGGCAGGAGTTCCATGTTGTGTAGCCCACTCAGGAGCACGGAAGTTTGCCAATACATTGGAAAGAGAAAATGCAGTACGATTGTTCTGATACCAGTTCCCCAATACCTATGACCTTCGCACTGAATTTTAGAAAAAGCATAACTGTTAACAATACATTACAAAACATTTCTCCTAGACTCGTTCACATAAAGAAAATAACATCTTAAAATAAAGCATGTATATATTATTGTAATAAGACACAAAATGCAAGCTACCCTAAAACTTTCAAAACCTCTGTAAATGCAAATGACACCAAATGCAAGTCAAATTTTAAATGTCCCACGTGCACCATTAGCTAAGGCAGTGTCCCAATTCACCAAGAGAATACTCTCTTAGTCACTTGACATTACAGAAGAGTCCTCTCTACTGAACCAACTCCAAGGAGAGTGAACGATGATATACACTTGGTGATCACTATCTGGCAACCATGTTGGTTTCAACTCTAACCTCAAATATCTAAACATATTTTGTTGTTTCAAAAGCAGTTACAAATATTTTTTATCGACTTAACTTAATCACGGTGAATGTTTGGTGTATAATAACAACACTATTCTGTTTGATAAAGAAAATGAGCAAATTATGAAATGTAGAGTTATTCAGATACCGATACTTAGACTTTTACCAATCTATCAGTATCAGGTATGGTATCCGCCCAATATTTTTGTATCAGTTGTACTATTTTAGGCACAAAATTTACCTCATTTCCGTTTATATACGACGCACATAAAAAAAAAAAAGAACAAATACTGCATTTACTCATGTATAGCGTACCCCCCCAAAAATAAAGGAAAAAATTCTGGGGTACAACAAAATGGACCGGGGGGGGGGGGGGGGGGGGGGGGTAGGGTATAAATAGCCCAGGGATGTTGAGGGAAGTGGTGGAACAGTGTTCTCTCATCCCTCGCTCTTACATCACTTCTCTCTCCATATAAGTTCAGGTATGTGAAGGTAGTCATAACCCAGCCACCCCAACATAATGACATCCTGGCACACCACAAACCAGAGCTGAGACATGATTACGCCCCCGCCCCTCTTTTCTAGGAAAGCCGTAAGTGTTAAGTAGGAGCGTTAGGTTTTAGGAATTTTTTCATTTCGGCTGTTCGCACCCAGTTATTTAATTAAAGTATTTTCCAAACATATCACAATCACCACACATTAATGTAAAAAATAATAATATGCTCCCTCTGAAACCGGTTGCAAAAATTGTGTGCACTACACACGAGTAAATACAGCCAATAGCATACACCAACAATTGTTTGTGGTCACGCAAAATTCTTATTTAAATAATGCTAACAATCATTTATGGTTTTTCGCATGTTGGGTGGATCTAAATATATTTTGGTTCTTGTCACCTAAGATTTCCAGCAAATATAGTTTCAAACAGCTAGTAACTGGATGTCAAACATGTCATGCGTGCAGGCGTTTATAACTGCTGTGCAGCGACCTGTCGAATGTCTTGTCTTCTCAACACAGCTATGCAGCATGGTGCAAGACTGGCCTTATACTACCCCCCCCCCCCCCCTTATCCTTCCACCACTCTAAGCTGCACACCTTCCTTCCTCCCCTCACAAACCCGCATGCTGCTGAGAGGGGAAGATGATGATGAACAAAAGATAAAGCACGTCTCCTCCCCCCTCTATGCAATACCCTCTTGGCTTGCTTTCCACACGCCGCCAAATGGCATCAGAGCATATAATGAGTGCCTGGCGAACATAATTTTATCAAGATTACGAGTCTCAAAATAGTTGCACCTAACATCACTTGTATTTCAAAGCAAATGGTTTCACCTGAAAATGTTATGCAAAACATTTTAATTGGGAATCAATATTGTTATGGAAACATTTTAACGAGGTATCAATATTTGAAAAGCTATTTCCTTTTGTGTTTAAAGGTTGTTTTATCCAGTAAGGCTGGTGTTTCATTGTAAAATTAACACGACTAATGGGTAGGTAAGCACCGAGCAGAGTGCAGTGTAACTCATGACAGAGAAGATCAGAGGATGTGATTTAGAATGATTAAAGACAGTGAAGGAACTCAATTATAATCGCCATATTTGTGTCTCAAAATTACAAGTTTTCTTTGCAGTAAAATATGATTAATTACTTCAAAAGCCCGCAGCATAAAATTAAATCTCAGAACCAGGACTTTCCTGCATATCTTGATACTAAAGGCACTTGTGAGCTATGTGTGATATGTTTCATCACATTATAATCTTAGTTATCGTTTAGTAAGGTCCTGAACATTCTACATCCATGAGCATTCCCGACACAACCCTGTTCTTCCGCTGAGCATGAACTCTCATGCATTGCAAGTCAGAGTCACTTTCTTCGACAGAGGTTGGCAATAAAGACTAGAATCTGGGATTCCAAGCTACCTTCACTTCAATGGAATTTGGCCATATGGAATGATTTGGACCGGAAACTTAAATGTGACAAAGTATTATATTCTAGTATGACATATTCCATTAAAAGATAAAATAAACAGAATAATGAATGTTAAAAATTAGATTCAAGCTAGAAAAATCATATTTTTTAATATTTTTATACACTTAGTTGTTGCATATAGTAGTTAAATATAATTGCTTTAATTTCAATTTAATAGGGAAATCCCATATAATAAATAAATTGGACTTACAACATTATAAAACAAGTAACTATATACTTGCTTAAAAACACTGGCTTGATGTTTTCAGTTCACTATTTTCTTTATAATTTCATGACTTCTAATATGGATGGAACTTCCACATTTTTGGTACTAAAATGTGTGTACTTACTAAATTAACTTCCAGTGGAACTCTGTAATAACACATAATAGTGCAATCACATCACAGCCAAGTCACATCGCATTGGCAAGGTTATGAATGCAAACATACCGCATCTGTATGCTAACAAAGCCAATTCCTCTATCGATAATGAAATGGAAAGTGGCTAAGTAAATCAGTATCTTTTTTACATAGCAAATTTGCTGCATTTGGAGTTTGTCAATGTATGGGTGACGAGTGAGCAAAACACAATAAAAACAAACACATTCCAAACGAAAAACAAAGACAATTTACTGGCGCGTTAGGAATAATTTTGTTTGTTTTGTCGAATTCGTAACCCATATTAAAAATATTTTAAATAACACACAATAATCAAGTTATTTTAACTAACACATGATTCATAACACTATCTTTTTACTAAAACAACTGCCAATATAAACATTGGGCATACAACATGAATGATAGCCAGCAGCTTGTCAGCCTACATCACATTTTGCCCCATTGATTCTAAACCTTTTCCAAATGTTTTTAATGTATACATGCGTAACTGTGAAAAATGTCAAGTCAAATAATTAATAGTAATATAAGACACTGAATACCCTTAAGACTACAGCATGTTAGCTTTCTACAGATTTTACACCTGGAAAATAAGTATTATTTGCATTAGCACCGTCATAAATGAACAGCCAGGGTATTGATCAGCTTGCAACTTGCTGTACAGGTTTCACAAGATGGCAGTCATAATATTGGTGCACTGGCATTTCAGTTAGAACAGCAATACTGAATCAATACGAGCGCAAGCAGATGATCGGTCAAACATACGTGGTACTTTCAGCGGCGCGCAGTTTAGGTTTCGTCAAAACAAACTTCTTTGGACTGTGCAGCCCAGGTTTCGTTATCACTAAAAGTTTATCACTTTATTATCACACAATATGTATAGGAAAATCATATAATTTAATGTTTCTTTATAATTGTCCATTAGTTTTCTAACGTTATATGCAGGTTAGCTTTCTTCAACAAAAACCTTTTAAAGGGGATTTTTTAACACAGAGCTAAATGGAAGAGATCTAAGGAATTAAAAACATCATCCTATTACGAGGGAAAACCTATTAGTATGTGGGAATGTCTTAATCGAGTCTTACTGTAAATATTAAGTTTTATGGTAATGTTAATTTTACGCCAGATACAATGAAACACTAACCTCGCAGGATAAAATGACCATTAAAAACAAAAGAAAACATCTTTTCAAATAATAATTCCTCCTCAAATATGTTTTGAATTAACATTTTCATTTGAAACCATTTGCTTTGCAACTATTTTGAACAACATATAATATTGATAAATTCTGTTGGCCAGGCGCACTTTAATCTGCTGGCAGCGCGGCACGTGGAAGGCGAGCCAAGCGGGCGAGAGAGAGAGAGAGAGAGGATGTGCTTTATCTTTTGTTCGACAACAACCTCCCCCCCTCTACGGCACAAATGGCATGTGAGGGGAGGACAGGTGACAGACACAGAAAGATAGGTTAGCGAGAGGGGAAGTAGAATGCACAGCACCTAGGCAAGACATTAGAAAGCGTGCTGCAGAGCAGTTAACTGCAGCGTGCATCATGGTATCTCACATCCAGTTACTAAATGTTTGCACAAACAACCAGCTTAAAAACTATGGCTGCGGGAAATTTTTATGCGCCTGGACATGATATATACTTAGATCAGCGCAACATGAGATACACTATAAAAGGCTTATGTTAATATTACATATTTAATCAGGAATTTTGCAGGGACCACAAAAAATTGTTGGTGGATGCAATTTATTTCTTCTTATTTTTCTTTTCTTTTTGTGCTCCGTATACACCGAAATGTGGTAACTTTTGTGCCTAAAAGAAAGTAATAACCTGACTGAATTGTCTACAACCGATACTAAAATTACCCCAATTACATACCCGATACAGATACATCGGGAAAAGACTAAGTGTAGGCAGTAACAGATACTTAGTATTTGTATCTGAACAACTCTAGTACGCAGCGGTTGTTTATCAGCAGGCAGATGTTAAGGATCAGTCTATAGTGTCTAGGCAGTGTATGATGTTGGCTTCATTGCTTCAAGTTACAACAGTAAGTTGTTTCCAAGGTGGCATCTGGGAAGTATCTTGGCATTGTATCATGACAAAGAACTTTTGTTTTCTCGGGGCCATCTGGAACTCTCATTATCGTTGTGGTAATTGAATAGTATGTTTTAACTTAGTTTCTAAGGAAGCCAAAAAAAATTAAGAGCTCCTCATTCGTGTTTATACGCGTATGAGTCGCATCGTACTTTTGCCAGCTTGTCCACGTCGTCTTGAAAGTTCTGCTATGTATCACTTCCAGCCACCGCCTAGGTTATTTTTCCATCTCCCTTGGTAACCCCTTTCCATCTCTTCTCCTATAACTATATTGCAACCAGAGCCGCCAATCTCTCCCGCTCAGCATCTCAAAACACACACAGCAGGCACATATGCACCATAACCATTGCCAGCCTGCCTGACAGCCGATCGTGCCTAAGCTACGCACGGCGCAAGTGCTCTGAAATTCACATGCCATGTTCAGACATCTAATTAGCATAGTTCATCTTTTCGCATTTTCATGTCATACACCATAGACACTCCTAAAATCATAAAATACATACATACATACTTCACAGAACTACTAGCCTCATAATTCTTAACATGTCCACTTCATTTCGAAGATGGCCCGAGATGAGTCAAAGTCAGACACGCTTCAATGGGCGGAAATGGATGCTTCACGCAGGTCTTTAGTGACAGACTGACAGTTTAAAGAGATAAACAGCTCACGAAGCACAGCAATAACTTACAGTATTGCTGCATGTTAAACGTCACTTTTCAAGCATCGTCTTACCGCCACACGGATAAGCCGAAAACCGGATAAAAAAAGTGAAGTGTACTCTACTTGACCTACCCTTGCCTCCAAAATGTGTTTTAACATTCAGCGACCTTATTATAAAAGTAAAAATCATTTTCAGTAACTTATGTGGGGAGATCTGAAGATCTATATTAATTTATTTCAATAGACATGTTCCTTTTGAATAAACTTATAAAATGTAAGGACCTATTAGAACCCTTTTGCCATCTCATAATGGGCAGGTAAACAGAGCCGAGTGAAGCGTAACTTACGACAGGGAATATCAGAGGATGTGGTTTTGGATGAATAATTATTAGACAGTGAAGAAATAAATTATATCAGCCTTATTTATTTTTGTCACACCATTACAAGTTTTTACTGCACTAAAATACAATTAATTACTTTAAAAGACAGACATTTTTCACACAGAACCAAAGAGCGGCGTGGAGGGGTAATTCTCTCGCCGCCTTGTGCAGCCACCGTGAGCACGCTGCTCAAACAATTTCTCCACGCTCTCTTAGCTGATAAAGAGTACGAGTGGGAAACTCAAAATTTTACTTGCATTCTGTGTCATAATTTTAATTTGTAGAGGGCTTGAAAGGTTTTGGTCAGCTGAGTTTAGGTGAAAAGCCTTTTCTATATATTATTAAATATAATATTTCTCAAATTCCCATTTTTATTGCGTTTATTAGTTAAACTGTATTCATACAAAATGTATAGCTCTTACTACACTCAATAAAATTTTTTATAAGGATAGAAGTTGTCTTTTATTGATGTACATGTCAGAACCCTCATCTAATGAAATTCCGCATGTAGGAACATTTTTTGGCAGTTCCCTGAATGACAGATTGAGTCGACTGTATTTATGAAAAAATATTAAGATTCTTTATTACTATGTAAGTACAGTGGAACCGCGTAATAAAGATGGTCAAATATGGCAAAATAAATTTTTGTTATAAAATTTTTTACCACTATAACAGTTTATTATCCATGGTCTTCAGTCTACGGAAAACTAACCATTACTGATTTTGGTGGTTGCTCATTTCTCAAGCTGCCATAATAGACTTCCACATTTGTTGTTCTAAGCACAATGAAGGAATAGGTTACTCCATGCCAGGAGGGGACTTGTTGAAAAGTTTCAGTGTGTGTGCATGTGTGTGTGTGTGTGTGTGTGTGGGGGGGGGGGGGGGGGGACTGCGCTACAGGGGCTGGGTCAGTGTTAATTCTTTGCCCTAGTCTAATCGCATACTTCCGCGACCTCTGCTTTACACTCACTCGTGTTTTAAAAACAGCAATACGTTACACACTAGTTTCTTAATCAGGGTATAGTATGATAACTTCAAATTCAATTTGAAGTTATTTCACCATTTTCGCGAAATATACCATTTTTTTTGTACAAAAACAACATTTTGCATGAAAAAAAACATAAACACGAATATTTACATTAAAGAGAAATGGCAAATAATTGTTTACAATCAATCATACTGCCAACATGGCAATTTGCCGTTCTTCGTAGTGATTATTTTAGTGCTGAGATGTTGAAAATAGCTACTTTACTTTATCACTGTAGAAACATGTATCATTACGACATCCAGAATAAAATAATGATGTGCAATCTCTATAACATGCATGCCAACTGAGTTGTGAAGAAGTACTTGACTGTTCTAGATTTTGAGGTTAGATGGAAACAAAGATATGAAACATAATATTACACAAATATAATTTTCGTATCAAATTTAAGTTTGTTGGGTTCAGGAAACACGCACAGTATTTATTTTATTGAATGATTCTGCAAATAAATTATTTACTGCTAGTGACAAACCAACAATAGAAAACACGCCTTCAAGGAGTGCACATTCTACAAACAGCAAGTTTGCGTGTTTTGAAAATAATGTATTTTTGAGTGTACGGTTAACTTCGGCCAAAATGTGTGTGTGTATTGCTGCATCTGAACAAATACGAAAACAGCGACGTACATATCACGTTTCATTGAAGTTACAATCATTCAAATGTTAATTCCATATGACTAATATTGTCCACTGTTCCATCAAAACAACATGCAAGTTAAAAAGGCAGCACAGCACACCTGCAAGAACCTCGGAACAGTGTCGTATCACGAAAGACTTTAAACTAAAGGCCCCCCCCCCCCCCCCCCATCAACATTGATATCACTGTAAAGAGAACCCCAAAAAAATTTCAAAAAAAAAAAAAAAACAGGTTGGAACGTCAACATGGCTATAATATCCTACATTAATTACAGGAAGGAAGTTAGCTAACGTCACACTTTCACTACCTGTCATGACCGGGAACATGAGGGAAGAGAAAATGCAAGTGTGCATTGGATTCAACATTTATTTACAAACATCTTTTTCTTCCAGTGAAAAACCTTTGTGGTGGAAGGATACATTATGGCTGTGCTACTTTCCTGGAACTGTCAACATTTACCCCACATTTCTTAAATTAATGAATTCTGCTACTGCTGTTTCTTGTATTTAATAATTAGAATTACTTCTTTATTTCTTAATCAGACATTTAACATGTGCATTAATTTTCTTTCAAAACATTCCAATTCACCAAATTTTTATATTATCAAACACGGAAATTTGGGTTTTTTTTCCTTAACGACTGAAAAGAAATTCATTACTGATTTTATTTTTAAATGAAGTTAGAGATAGTTAGCATCGGCTTTCATTTGTAAACACCATAATTGACACTGCTTTCATTTTTAGTAACTGAAATTTAACACAGTTTAAATTTTTAATAAACAGAAATTCAACACCGCTATAATGTTTAAACACCAAACTTTAACGCAGATTTCCACTATTTTTGCACTGAAATCAGGCATTTTTTAAAAACAATTTTCTGGGGTCCTTATGCATCCACCAACAATTTACTGTGGTGCCGGCATAATCCCTATGTAAATAATGTTAACATAAACCGCTTGAATCATATATCACATGGAGCATAGATCAAAGTATATTTTGGGTCCCTTTACCTAATATTTCCAGTAACTACCATCTTTATATTGGCTATTTATGCAAACGTCCGGTACCTGGATGAGAAATAAGACGTGCTGTGTCTAATGTCTTCTTTTCTCAACACTGCGGCCATTAATGACCTAGCGTCCTCACTCACCTTCCTTCCCACCCTTACATGCCTAGCCGCAGAGAGGGCAAGTTGTCGTAGAGCTAAAGATAAAGCACATCCTCTCTCTTTCAGCCACGCCTGTTTTGCTCGCCTCCACACACCACTTAATAGGTTTTAATAATTTTGGCCCTTGTTTACATGTACATGTGTAATTCGACCCTTTTAAGACGATGAGCTTTACTGTATTCTCTAATGTGTGTGAAATGACAGCCCTTTGGTAGCAACTGGAAGAACCACACCACAATTGTGTTCTGAAAGTACTCGCTCACCCTAGCTGCACCTTGCAGCTGAAGACCGGCACATCATTGAGGTTGTGCACACATCTCTCAACAGCCAGGCCATCGCCCATCTGGATCATTGCGCACCCCTCCTTGGTCTTCAGGAACTTTATCTGCAACAAAAACCACTATCTCATAACACCTTCATTGATCTGCTACTACGAGTCTCAGTATCACCATTCTAGTTTACATTCCCTTCTAGAGACCACGTGGGGGCAAACACACTGGCAACAAGAACACTGTAGCACCATGTGTACTACATTTGGTGTGTACCATACTAAACCAGGCCAACGAATGCGAGTTGAAGCATTCATAAACATGTCGCTTGTACACAATCCCAATACTGCATTTACAGTGAAAACACTAGCCACGAATCTCAGATGACATATTGATAGGCCTATGTTTATGTTAGGTATTTGAAAAATTTAATCAAAATAAACATGCAAATATGAATATTAAAGACAATTTTTCTGGTACAATCATATTCTAACTTGATAAAAACCGTAATAAAAACCTTTTTTGAAATAACTTGCTCAGAAATATGTACCTATATTGGCATGTATGGATGGACTACACTGAAATTTTTCTATTTTTGTAAATATTGTCAAGTTACGATTCCTTACAAACATAATAAATTCTAACTTAATTTCTCCACCACAAAACAGCTGTGACATAACTTTTACGAGGTTTCAATATTTACAAATATATGTTGCACGCTTACTATTCCATATATTGTAACGTGACTTAACAAAGCAAAACCACGGCAACATGTTACACAAAATACGCAACATATTCTGCAGAGCAACAAAATTATTTGGTCTTGTACGACTTGAATATTGTAAATACGACACCGCAGATTTCCTTGCTAGTTATTACCAACATGGTTGCTGCCAAAACCATTAAAATTGTTTTTTGATAATCAAATACACACATACAGTACATATTTCCTATACATATGTAGTGTATTCACACATTTTCCATTACCTTGTGTTTAGTCCGAGACATATTTTTTTATTATTTTTTGTTACAAAGTACCAGTTAAGTGTGAAATCGCAACTCAACGGGTTATTTCGGAAGTGATAAATTACATTAAAAGGACTAAATGCAAAGCAGCGAGACGTAAGCGAAAAGTCAAAAATTTATTTTACTTGCGATTTCTATTTGTATTACCTGTTCATGTTTACACAATGTACTGTATATTTTGGTCCCAATGTATGTCTATACTTCATAAGTTTCCCTTTTATTACACTTTCTTGCATTTTTCCACATCATTTCCCCAGTCCCTTGAAAAGTATAAAATAGGGGTTGCACTGAAGTTTTTTTTTGTGAAAATCTGGGGGAGAATTGGTGGTACGTATACCATATTTTATAGCATATAGGTCGCTTGATTTGATAAATTTTATTGAAAACTTGCGCTGCGACCTATAAGTGAGAAAAATAATTTTAGTAGTTGGAAGTTGGGGGGGGGGGGAAGAGGAAATTATAAGCTCCCTATTAACCATGTTAATCACGACCACAGAAAACACGAATAAATGTTGTATTAAAAACCTGGATAAGCAAACGTACACATTTTTGTTACAAATGGAACAGTTATCTATAATACATTTCAAAGCAAACACCAACCACGCACTGTGTGCGCAGAGAGTAGATAATTCACGACGCATCAAATATAACAGCCTTTCACTGGTGCCAAGCAAGCGCGTTCGACAGGTCGCCAGTAGGTATGTGTCGCTTTCTCAATGTGAGTCACTCAGACCCGCCCTTCAGATGGCAGAGCTACTTAAAAGCAAACACCAACCACGCACTGTGTGCGCAGAGAGTAGATAATTCACGACGCATCAAATATAACAGCCTTTCGCTGGTGCCAGGCGAGTGCGTTGGACAGGTGGCCAGTAGGTATGTGTCGCTTTCTCAATGTGCGTCACTCAGACCCGCCCTTCAGATGGCAGAGTTACTTAAAAGTTTAGAATGCAATGCAATGAAGACTATAATGAGACCTGGCATTTAAACACAACAGTACAAACCCCATTCAAAAAGTAACGCTTAAAATATAACAGCTTATTAAAATTTCACCGACTTACAAATGTAAACAAAATTTTTAAATCTCTAAATGTGTACTTATTTCTTCACATTTAAATACTTGATATGAAAAAATGTAAGAAAACTTTAACCATGCCCTTTCATTTACACCAAATTCACGGCCCACAGCTCGATTTCCATTCTCTTCAGCGAACAAAACCTCTTTCAATATGAAACATGTGGAGTAGGTACTTCACCATTCCATCACTAAACACAACATCAAACAACACTTAGTTTATAGCGTGCCCTTTAGCAAAGACCAGTCGCCGACTGCAGTTATAACAACCTGTCACTGCATAACAGCAAAAAAGGGTCGTGTGCATCCGCCATCCTTGAGGCAGGCTGTGTTGTACAGGATGTACAACCCCAAATATGAATGTGACCTATAATCAATAAATATTGTTTTTTTTTTTAAAAACCCTTCGAAAACAAGGGTGCAACCGATATACGATAAAATACGGTACATGCCTCTCCCATATGTGAAAATTGCATTCAAATAGCATATTTTGCCAATGGGTATATGAGGTTGATTCGAGACGTCTTTCTACACATTATTGAATTGACTTCTATTCACCAGTACACATGATAAAGCATTAGTAATGGGGTTTGAGTTTTTGCCACCAACGGGACATCAGAAATGATCTATCCAAGGCAAAGAACTGATGATCCACATCAGATAATATTGTTCACCGGAGGATGAGCCACCGGAGCCACGCATCACAATCAATCGATCACAGCAGCCCGCCACCGGATGCCACTACTACAGGTGGGCAAAGCTTCCAATATTAATATCTGATATTTTCTATATTTGGCTTCGTATTCAAATTCAAGCTTTGAACTTCGAAACTTAAAATACTTTAAGAAGACCACGTGCGCTTAATAATATAAAAATTTTTATCCCACATTTACCACACACATGACAAGTTAAACATACAAACCCTCAACTCAACAGAATACCCACAAATTAGTCTAAACTGCATTCGGTGTAAAACAATTGTCACTATCAAATTTTATTCACAATATAGCAAAACACAATTATCTGGGGAACATCTTTTTATATTACTAAACATTTCACTTTCTTTCCAAACTTAAATAGGCACCTCACATATCAATCCCTCCCACCCACCCTTACTACTACTCAAGGTTTTATTTCTCCTGGTGACATTAGATAAGGGAACCCTTGTCAAAGTTGACAGGTACAGTCTTCGCACTACAAAAATACATACAACCATAGGAGACACAGTATCCCTTATTTTTCCCTATTCCTATCTGTCAAAAAAGCCTAGTCTTCCTTCGGGTAAATATGGTACATTGTAAAAAAACTATGCTTTCTTTGCAAATCAGTGGAAAACATCTTTTTTATCTGCCTTTTACCTATTTAGTAAAAATGTATGTAGTAATTAAATTTATATGAAAAAATATGAATAGTGCAATGAATACTTGTCAATAAAACACTTTGAATTGATATTAAATTCAAATTCACAAATATTTTAACAAATTCGCTTCGAAATGAAATATCCAGCTTCGCCCACCCCTAACCATTACTAGTACGATCGCAAAGATCCAGTGCCAGACAGTCATCTCACAGAGGATCTATGTCACGCTCTTCTCAGCTCTGATCCCCTTATGCAAGCTGTCACACCCAGAAAATAGAGGCACCCGATCAATATTTAGGCAATTCCAGTCTGTCTTGCTCCTTCATCTCACTCCTAGTGCTGTGGGAACCATCACATATCTTACCTTAGTCTTCACCGCGTCCTAGTGGCGCCGAAGCACCTAATACTCGTCCAATCCTTACTGAAGAACCTACCTTATGTACTATGTGGCCATAACCACTGACACATTTCAGGTGATGGAAATGCTCAAATTTCGGACGAGTATTGTGTCTGCCCGAAAATATCGGACCAACATTCCCTCCAATATTCATCCATACACACCTTTTCGCTGCGTACAAAATTTTGAAATAAGTGCAAATTACAGTTTCTCACAAAAAACAGCAAACCATACAAAAAATATCTGGAGAAAAACGATTCCCATTGTGAATCCTTATGTTTACGATGCTAATTCGATAAATTAATTCAATATGTAGTCAAGATCGGTAAGTGACCACAACACAATGCATTGAAAAACACACTGCCGAAGCGATATCGTCAACGAGTATCTACTCATACAGAATACCATTATGTTTTGGAAATGAAATGATCTCGTTGACTTTATAAAATATTGTATTGTGGGAAAAACAACAACAAACACCACACACACACACACCAACCACTCGTGCAGTTACTGGTTCACTTGCAATCGTGAACAAAATAAACATCCCGCACGTGTAAAATGTGAACAAGCTGGAGCTCGCCCATACATGTCCTACATGGAAAAATAATTTCTCTACTGCATAAGAGAAAGATATCTTGTAATTGTGCAATGTATATTGGTAAACATTACAACATAACACAAATTTTCTATTTCAAATGTTTTGTGGGGAAGAAATTCAGTCTGAATTTATTACGTTTGTACGGAATTGTGACAAATATTTACTGGAGAACAAAAATTCAGTGCGGCTTATACTTGAAATGTTAATTATCTCCAATATTTCATTAAAGACTTCTGGTGCGACCTATTCAAGCCAAAATACGGTAAGCTAATTTTGTCTGCATTTTGTCCTTTTACACTTTTCGTTGCATAATTAATGTAATTTATTAGTAGTATACAAATGTGAATAGAAAAATTACCGAACACTTCAATAAAATTGTAACAAAATTTTCCGTTGCCACTATGTGCTGGCCACACATTTATTTGGCGGAGGCACACAGCACACTCCTAGACTCATATCTATGGTTTACCAAATGTTTATTTTTTGTTACGATTTATGTAAACATGTTTTTAAGAATATCAAAGTTATTTGAGGACCACTTCTATCTGGCACAGTTTTATGTTCATTTTGACCAAATAATATATTAGTTAAGGTTCAGTTTATTTTATTGGTGAGGCGGGGAACTTTAGTTTATCATATTTATAGTCTTTGGTGAGACAAGATTGTTTTTGCTCATAGAAAACAATGAAATTAGCATAATTCAAAAGTTGTAACATCACCAATAGAACAAAACGTGATAAATGTGACATTCATAATGATACAATAATAATTTTCGTTAAGTTGAAAATCGATGGGGATTTTTATGAACTACACCAAATTCAGTGAAATTGGTATGGATTACAGTCAGTAATGTAGACCCTGAAAATATTCTCAACGTCACAAATATGTCTGACAAAAGAATAAACCAAAAGTAAAGTAATTAATGGTAGTTGGTTGCATTTTCTGGTAAGTGGTGTTTGGGCCATGGGTCCGTTTGAACTAGTTTAAATTTCCTGCCACATTGTGGCAACACTGTTGATGGCGCCATCGGTCTGGAGCAGCGCTGCCACAATATATATATATATATGACCAGTTTGGCTTTGTTTTTGTATTGGCAAGTCGCAACTAAAAATGTTTTTCGTTAAAATATAAACCACATTGTTATCAAGCTCAAACATTTGGTCCTTCTGAGTCGGATATGCGCCAGCGTGTGTATTCTATATTTGTTTTGTTCGTCGTGGACTCTCATATCTGTTGTGATTTCGCTTTGCATAGCAAGCACATGCGTGACAAACGTGTGGCTATAGGCAGTCAATTTTACAACTCGCACTCGGGTTATAGTATGACGAACAGTGAACATTAGCAAAGTTCTTTGACTTGGGATATTGTGTTAAAATGCACGCGAAGACCGTTTTCTTAGTCAGTTACTTGGCTTCGACAGCTCCTGTGTTCTGGATTTGGTTGTATTTTTACTCTTTTTTTATTTTTTCGCATTTCACTCTTAACATGAATGGTACGTATATTCTTATCACTTGATGTCATCAACCTCTTAAGTTCGAAGATTGGTGCCACAATCAGGTGTTTGTTAGGTTGTGTATTTTTCCCATCAGGTGTTTCCATCTCTGTTTATGCTGCGCTACACAGTTTGTGGACACGTTATTACCCATCGCAGCAACTTTAATCATGGGTAATGCTCAAGCAGCAATAGTATGTCTACGATTAGCCGAAGGGCGCCCCAAGGGAACGCTCTACCTCTCAATGTGTGTTGGTACAGATCCCTCCACAAGGAATTTATTCCATGCAACCGTGCGTGATTTGCCGGAAATAAAACGTAACTTTGACTCAGATTACATTACTGTAGAAATAGCAGCTGAACAACAAACAGGTTTCTATAAAGATGCACATGCTGTCCGCATGCTGAAGAATATCTTACGAGCAAGTTGGAGGCAGCACACGCAGTAGCTACCAGCACACAGAAGATAAATATATAATTTCCCAAGATCTCCTTGCCACAGTTCAGTGCTCTTGTAGCTGATCATCCTGACCTAACTCCAGTCGAAAGGCTGCCCTATTTAAAGTTGTCTCTTAATGGTAAGCCATTAAGTATGATTCAGGCATTACCTATGTAAGATGAAAACTTTGCCGTTGCATGGAAGTTGTTATCTGAGTGATATTCAAAGAAAAGATTAATTGTTTCTTTGCATGTGGAAGCTCTGCTGGAAGCACCCACAGTATCTTCTGAATCGCCCACCTCACTACGACAGATGCTGACAGTTGTAACAGAGAATGTGGCAGCACTGGAAGCTCTGAAGGTTCCTGTGCAGCACTGCCCATCCTTGGCAGGAAACTGGATGCCCCACTCCAAACACAGTGGGAGATGGCCTCGACAGACACTTGCAAGTCCTTTGTGCAGTTCTTAGAAAAACATTGCCGTGCTATGGAAGCAGTTGCATCAATATCTAGGCTGACACCCTCAAAGATCAAACCAGTGCAGGTTTCAGCAGATCGTAAACTAAAGGTTACCATTCATCCAGTGTCTTTATGGTGAACCATACCCCCTTCTTGCAGCTTGTACAACACAGGAGAACTCAAACTATGTTCGCCCTCGCATCAGTGCAATAACTGTCCCACAGCAAGTCACGGCTGCACTTCCCGGAACCATCCACCCGACAGGTAGTCTCAGGACAATCTGTAGATGTGACAGATAGCAGCTCCAATGGTGATACAAGTTCTACTGTGACTGTGTGCTCCTCATTTTCGAAGACACTCAGCAGTGCTGTCATTTATGTCAGGGGCCTTCCAATCCATTAGTGTTATTGGACTGTGGTAGTCAAGCCAATTTCTTATCTCACTTGGGTATTCCTCGTAGGAAGAAAACTCCGCCACTTCAGGGGCTCTCTCAGGCACCACTTAACATTGCTATATTGTGTGCTAAAGCCTTGCGGACAGACAGGACACCTCCCATCTACACCCGTGGACCCCAAGCCTGGAGCCATCTTGCTCATCTGCAGTTGGTAGATCCAGCCTTTGCAACTCCAGGGTCAATTGACATGCTGCGGTGTGTAGAGCATTTTCTCTACTTATTGAAAGGAAGCAAGTGTGAAGAACCGCCTGGTACTCCAGTATCTCTGGACACGCACTTTGGCTAGATCATGATGGGAAAGGTTGACAGCAGTTTACCTCATTTGCAATCATCATATATGTCCTCATTCTTTGTGGCTTCCAGT